>OZ021724.1:10168536-10832107 GCA_963978545.1 Linyphia triangularis | reverse complement strand
TTTAGCATTACACAGTAACAGTGTGATAAAACATAAAAATTGACCAACCGATTTCTGAAAATAGGTCTCGTGGTATCTGATAAGTAATAATCCGAAATCTAAACTCTTTCAGGGAATTGAGGGACTAATACAGAGCGCGCAACTAAAGAAAAAAGTATAACTTCTGCTATTGAATTCAAAATATTTTCCTCCACAATAATCCACCAAGCGCCATATTTTTGTCAACAAAGGTACAATATTCAACAATAAAAATTATAAACAAACAAGAAAACTTTAAATAGAAACAATTACTAATGCACATCATAACAACAGCAAATATTTAAAAAATAACATAAGATTATTTCCTTTGAATTTATTTTATTATCAAAATCTAGGGGGGTGCAAGTGCACCCTCCTGGGGGCGCCCATGGTGATCGTTAGAAGTTTAATGTTACGAAATAATTGAAACTTTTCATTACCACTAAAACTATTTTTAAAAGTGTTATCTCCTTAGCATACATGTTCTATTTGTTCAGGGTGTCTACAGATTTTGAAAAATTGGGGAAATTTTCAAAAAAGTTTATCGTAAAATCAGGGAATTTTTTAAAAATCTTATCATGGGAATTTTTTCCCCCGAGTTTTGTGGTACCCTGGTTAGAAATCTTTGCATTTTCCGAAAGTGTACAAAAATTTATCTACATGGATTGGCCTTTTACCCATCAATGTATTTTGTTTGGTACTTGGCGTTAGACAAGATTAGTACTGTCTTTAAAAAAATTAAGGATTTTTATAGTAAAGTTAATAAGGGCTCTTATAAATATGTAGCAAGTTCTTAAGGGATATTATGAATACTTGGCAATATATGCATTTTGTGTCTAAAAGGTCCTCAGGTTGCTTAGTACCCAATGGTTCGTAATATGTTTTGCAAAGGACAAAAAATATTTTAAAATTTGGGTCATTCTACGCAAAATCAGGAATTTGTGTTTATTTCAAGAAGTATACTAATAAAAATACTTGTTTAGGTATAAACAACCTTAGTATGATGGATATAATTAATTTCAATTTGCAATAAAATATTTTATTGAAATTTTACTCCAAAACAGTGAAATGTCACTTCTTCAAGAGAACTTCTGTTTTTTGCTCTTATTGATGCTTCTGTGCTGCTTTTGCCAGTTAAATATTTCGAAAGGGTAGTTTCAACCTCTTTCTAAATTTTAAGTGGTATTTTTAAAATTGACTTTTTTAGAACCAGAGCAAAATTAGTTTTTTGACAAAATAAATAATTACAACAATAACAGGGATGCACGATCACGATTTTGCGTATCAGATCGAAAATTTGCTTTTTAAATGTCTGCTAAAAACACTTCAGAAAAGGACGCTATTTTCAAAGTAAAAGGTAGGGAGGTAGCGCCATCTTTCGAAAAATGGCTTAGTATGATCTCTGATTTTATAAAAGGGAGGATTATTTTTAAACATGATGTGCCGATGCGTGAATTTATGTATACTGTTAATGCTATGGGATGAAATGGATTTTCAATGCATGTTCACGCAGATTTCACGCATTTTGGCTAACTCTGGTTCGGTGGTGAATAAATGTAACTTTTGTGATGCATATTTCAGAAGTTACATAAACGGCGTTCGGATTAAACCAACACTTAACGATCATGTGACCCTCTAACGCCGGCACACTCCTCTGGCGTTGCGACGGAAGTGACATTTTTATACAACTTCTTCGAACAGGAAACCAGAACTGTGTGTTACATAACTTTGTCTTATCATATAGTGTGTACAGCAAAGGTCAAGCGCTGCGTTTTTTTTTTTTTTAAGAACAAAAGATTTTGTTTAGTTTATTATGATGGCGCAGCTATTCTGTACGCATTCTGACCTTTCAGATTGGTATTATTTCTACATCCAAGCGTATGCTTCAATAATGGTTTATTCGCAGGAACACCATCTTTTTTTTTTTTTTTTGGCGTTCCATTACCTTGGGCCACAGTTTTGTTGCAATGAGACGTAGTTTTCAAAGGATATTCCATGTCAGAAACGGTCCGGCAAACAGTACAATACAGGCACTGTTTGAAAAATTTCAGCGTACTGGAAACGTCATTGCATAGGCGTAACTAGAGTTGTATGGGGGGTGCTTCGAAAAATACAGACTCGCTACTAGGGATGGAACGGATGTGAGTTTTGCCGGATACCGGATTTCGGATATCCGGGGTACCATGTCTACCGGATACGGATATCCGAAACGGATTTCACCGGATATCCGGCCGGATATTCAGTCTATATACTAAAAACGATAGTTATACGATATGCTATACGAAAAAAATGGTCATGATATGAAGTATCAAGTAAATTATAATTAGTGGTTAGCGCACCGCACTGCATGCCACAGGTCCATGGTTTGATTCGCGGACTAGGCAAGGTTGACTTAGCTGTTTATACCTGAAAGAAATAAACTGAGGAGGACCATGGACCTTGGACTTGGGAACTAAACACTGGGGTTCGGCGTCAGAATGACCATCTGACCGGAACATCTGCTCTGTGACACAAATGCCACAGTCAAGAAAGCTGAGCTTGGCCCAGCAGGCCTTAGTCCACACGGGCTGTTGCGCCACTGAGTTAATTTTTTTATTTAAACTTTAGTTGATGAAACGATGTTTTAGTGATGCCAATACCTACACTTGCTGAACAATTTTGAAACTTCATCACCATTTTGTTTGTGTGTTACTTAAAATTGTATCAAACATTCTGCAATGTGATGAAAATATTTCAGAAATACGTTTGTAAATTGTTACTCAACTTCTTCTTACCTTGTATCATGTAATGTAAACATAAGATAATCTTCCTCAAGTCTGCATAAATATCCTATATTGTTTTTACCCGAAAAACAGCAATTGTACTGAAGTCAAAATAATAAAACAATGGAATTCCATTCACTAATGATATTTATTTCTAGTTTATTAAGACAAATGTGTTAAAAAATACTTAATAAAACTTGCAACAAAATTTAATAAGAATTTTTTTTTTAATTTGATTAAAATATATGCAATACTTTCAATAATATTAATCTGTTTTGGAACAGATGTAGTATAGAACGTTCTGCAAAGTACTATTTATTAGTATTTCGGTTCGTGTTTTGCCGAGAAGCATTCAAATATAACATCTGGAATTAATCAGATCATAAACTTGGAATGAAAAGAACATATTGCAAAACACGTATGAAGGATGTGTATGGAAAAAGATTGAAGGAATGGTTTATGCTTATCAACTGGGCGCAAATAATATGGCGCCTCTTTCTGTGAATTGAAACTAAATGCACCTGCATCTTCTATCTCATCTCTGAAGTTAGGGATATGCGAAAGCATAGTTCTCACGAAGGAACTTTTTCGTTTTCTAACTTGACTGCAATTTATGTCCAAGAAAAAAAAAAAGTTAAAAAAAAAAAAAAAAGTGTAGGATGCGGTGTCCCCTTTGTCCGAAAAAGATCATTATTTTTTGCAAAAAATATTTCTTGTGGATACCTGGTGGCTGGATATATAGCCGGATATCCGAATGAAATTATCGGATATCCGGTATTTCAAATCGGATATCCGACGGGGTTTCGGATATTGAAAAATCAGCCGGATATGCCGGATATCGGATATTTGCCGGATATCCGTTCCATCCCTACTCGCTACACCAATGGGAAAAAAAAAAAAAAAAAAAAAAAAGGAGGGAAGAGGGGGGAAAGGAAAGAGAAAAAAAAAATCATCTTATAGAAAATGTTTCAAATCATTATCCAAATCTACGGGATAAGAGAAAATTCATAAGAGTTCTATTTAAAAACAAACAAAAAAAAAACAGGAAAATGTTTTTAAACACATGGAAATTGAAAGGGTCTGCTATAATTGTAAAATATATGGATGCAATATTTTCGGAGAAACTTTTCGGGCGTAGCAAACAAGATAGGATCAATTTCAGTGGCGGGATCCCCTCGAAATATTTCAAACATACACTGCCAAAAATAAGCATTAAAGAAACTTCCATAAACATTTAAATATATTTTTTCCTAAATAGCTGTGTCTCTTAATGTTTATTTTGCATTGTTGTTTTTACATACATAATGATACCAACACCGTCCGAGTCTGCAAATTTGCGGATAAAATATTTGTTTTTTCGTCTTCATCTGGTGATTCTTTTTCAACTTGAACAATAGTTTCACCATATTTTTCAGCTTTTCTTCTTTTGCAAAATAAAAACAAACAGTGTCTCACTTTGAGTTTTGCTTTTTCAGGGCCTGATTTGCCATTAGGCCCACAAGGCCCGGGCCTAGGGGCCCCCGAATTTGGGGGCCCCTAAATTTTGAAAGTTTTCTGAAAATTTTAAATATAATGGTCTTTTTATGGGAAGTACTGAACAAAAATAATAAAAATTGTTTAGTTACACATCCGCAAATTCCATATTTTTTATAGTCACAGAGAGTTAAGTTAGATAGATTAACCTAATAAAACCTAATTAAGCAAATCTTTCCGGTTCAGCCAATCATATACAACTTCTTCATATGTACATGGAGACAAGGGCTTTACGCCTCTGTTCTCCTTCTCTCGCCTCTTGTAAAGAGATGTTCACCAACCAACCAACCATATACAACTTCTTATATTAATGAAATGAAGGAGTCTTTGTGATTGGTTGGTTTGCAGGCTTTTCCGTGGACCTTTTTGGCGAGATCGTGGAAACAGTGGAAAGGTTACTTCGCATTATTTACAATTATTGTCGACGTATTCATGGGAGAAAAAAGCAGCTTCTGTTGTCCGAAGACTGGAGCACCAAGAAGGTAGAAGACTGTCATTGCTCCAAAAAAAAAAAAAAAAAAACTCTCGATGGACTCTCCAATATTGATTTTATTGATTGCCTTCCCACCACACTTAATAAGAATGAATGTTGTCCGGAATTTCTTAGGCAATTGGCATTGGAAATTATTAATCAAATTCCTTCAATTGACATCAAAATCTATACAGATGGCAGCAAAATAGATATACAGGCAGGCAGTGGAATTTATATAGAAACGCCCGTAGAGAAACATTCTATTAAACAACGTAATCCAGATTTCTGCTCTGTCTTTCGAAGCGAATTAATAGCAATTGACCTGGGTTTAGAGAATATCTTTGGCGAGGTCAACTACGGAGACTTATGGATTCTATCCGATAGCCGAAGTTCCATTCAACACCTCAAAAACTGGGCCCTCGTGGGAGACAAAACCAGTCTATCCATAATACGCAAAGTCAAGAGCTTATCCCGACTGCACAAAGTGCACTTTCAGTGGATCCCGTCACATGTAGACATCCACGGAAATGAATTGGCTGACACTCTTGCTAAGGAGGGACTAGAACACCCTGTCCTCTCTACTCAAGAACTCACATATCAAGAGTTATACACAAAGAAAATAGCTCAAAATAAAGCGAAATGGCATATACCTCCATCTCACGAATGGTATAAAGCCAAAAAGCCAGGACACTCCCTATCTCTTCCTTGTGATAGGCACACCAATACCCGTCTGTCCCGACTTGCTAGTGGTCACCTTAAAGGCCTCACATATACCGGGGGAAGCAAAAATTTTCCTCTTTGCCCTAAATGCCAAAAAGAACAGGCATCACCTCAGCACATTTTGGACTGCCTTGGACTGGACTGGGAGGACATTTATAACTGTCCACCACTAGTGTCAGACTTCATTAATGTCAATGGCTTCACTGATATTGTCTGACTTCGTCAGACAAAAGGGAGATTAGAAACAACAACAACAATTATTGTTGTAAAATTAAGTAATCTTTATTATTATATAATTTGTGGACCCTGTGGCAAAATGTAAGTTTAAAATACAGGAAAGTGTGCTTTAAAATCAGTGTTCATAGGGGGGGGGGGGTCTTGATTAATTCAAAAGTTTTGAGCAAATCAAGATCATACTAATTATAACAAAAAAATCGTGTGAAAGTAAACTATATGAGTTTTAATTGTAAAAAGTTAGTCTTAACGAATGTAGCTTGATCTGGTAATATTGTGACGTAAGGAAATAAATATTTGCTATTGGGGCCCCTCTCTGAATCTTGGGCCTACGGTAAAAATTTTTTTAAATCAGGCCCTGTTTCTACCTGCACTCATTTGAATTACTTTCAATTACCCATTTGTTAACATAGGGTAAGGAAAGTATCGTTTTCGAATTGAAATCGAATTTTTCTCGAAACTAGTTTAACTTTATATATAACATCTAGAAAATATCTATATATATATAACATCATAGAAATATATATATAACATCATAGAAATATATATATAACATCATAGAAATATATATATAATATCTCACATAAATGTAAAGAACATAATATTAAACTTATTGTAGAAAGTATTCTAAGGTATGTTACAAACACATTTCTAAATAATTATTGTAGGCAATAAAATGACATTCTGTTGCAAGAGAAAAAAAAATTTGAAGCAAAATAATGTCGAAAAGAAAACTTCTATAGTATAAACTATCTATAGTATAGAGAACAAAAGGCTATAAGGTTTGGCGAGAATTATATGTCTTCACTCCGCCAAAATGGATTAAATACCTATGAGCACTGTGACTATCTATCGTTAAGTGATGTCTAGTTAAGTTGAAGTTTAGTATAGTAACGTCACTCATCGGTGCGTAGGTTTTCTTATAAAGGAGGTGTTGGTGTAGCCTTGATTGAACATTCAAATTTCTTTTTAAAGAGGTTTCATCATTAGTTGAACTGATTGGAATGGTGTGCAGATGACAAATTCTATATTTCTCCTTTCACTCAAATGGACCTTATATGCAACCATTATGTTTTTTTAGTTCATTGAAACTATTTTATCAATCCGGACCATCACAATCGATCCTTAAATGAACTTTATGGTGGAAATTATTTATTAAATGAATCACAAAAGAGTAATTCATAAAATATTTCTTCTAAAACCATATTTGAATTTTTACATTCCACACATTGCATGTTTTATTTTCTAACATGTATTTAACTGTGACGTCACAAAAAAAAAGAGGTGAAAGTTCTAGTTCGAGAGGTCCACCACCACTATTTAAGTCAGTATCAGTAATGAGCAGCGGGAACAGAAACATGGCTATTAGCTAACTAACAAATAAGGCGCAAAGTTAAAACTGGGAACATCCAATTTACGAAAACAAAGGCAAATATTACTCACAGTAATTTTCTATGAAGTAAATATGATGGATAAGAAGAAGCAAAGTTGTGCTGAACGGAATGATTATTCTCCTGATCATCGAGACCATACCCTCACTGACCAGGAAGTACAAACATTCCCCTGTTCTGTTTGCAATAAAATATATGAAAAGGAGAATAACCTTAACATACATAAAAGGATTCACTTCAGAAAGGAATCTTACAAGTGCGAAGTGTGCGACAAATCATTCCTCAGCAAACTTATTCTGCACACGCACTCTTTCACCCACACTGAAGTAAGGGAGATCCCCTTAAGTTGTAGTACTTGCGACGAGACGTTCATCAGTAAAAATGATCACGATAATCATCTAAACATTCATTTTCGTGCGAAGCCGCAT
Organism: Linyphia triangularis; assembly: GCA_963978545.1. Classification (NCBI taxonomy): domain Eukaryota; kingdom Metazoa; phylum Arthropoda; class Arachnida; order Araneae; family Linyphiidae; genus Linyphia; species Linyphia triangularis. Next base: position 10,824,549 of record OZ021724.1, on the reverse strand, counting down.
GTTTGTGACATTTGCGAGAAAAGGTTCTCCCAAAAGGATTACCTCAACACCCATCGGAAGATTCACTTCGAGAAGTCTTACAAGTGTGAAGTCTGTGGTTTGTCATTTGCACGGAACTCAAGTCTTAAAAGGCACTCTCTCAACCACAACGGAGGCAAGAATAGGCATTTTAGCTGTTCTTCTTGCAACAAGAGCTTTTCGAGCAAAGATGATCTTCGGAGGCACCAACTCATTCATTCTGGTGCCAAACCTTTTGTCTGTGACATGTGCGGAAAAGGCTTCAGGCAGAGAGTTCATTTAAAGGGGCATGCAATGAGTCACACTGGGGAATTGCCTTATTCCTGCGACATATGCGGACTGTCTTACAAGCGAAAGAGTACTCTAAAAAACCACCTGCTCCTTCACTCCGGAGAAAAGCCTTTCATTTGCACCCATTGTAGCAAGGCATTTACGAGCAGATATATACTTGTTCAGCACGAGAAGAGGCATTCCTCCGAGAAAGCATTTGTCTGTACAGTATGCAAAAAAGGATTCAAGTGCAAATCCTATCTCGATAAACACATGTTGATTCACTCCGCTGACAGGCCACACGTATGTGAAGTATGCAACAAAAACTTCCGCCTGAAAGAAGGCTTGAGGATACATCGTCGGACGCACACTGGGGAGAAGCCTCATGTTTGCAAAGTGTGTGGCAAAGGATTTTCTGTTAAAGCCACTCTGGATGTGCATCCTTGCTCTCCCGCTGCAGAGAAAACATTCAGTTGCAAACTGTGCAAAAAGAAATTCAATTTGAAAGGCTCCCTGACTAGTCACCAGCTGGTTCACACTGGAGAGAAACCGCATTCGTGCGAAGTTTGTGGTAGGGGGTTTGCCAGGAAACCTGATCTGGCATCCCATGTCTCTGCTGTTCACTACCAAATTAAGAATGTGGCGTGTGAAGTGTGCGACAGGAGATTTGCTTCAAAATCTCTACTGAAATTGCATCTGCGGATTCACACCCAAGAAAAGCCTTTTTCGTGCGAGGTGTGTGATGAAAGATTTGCTTACAGATATCAGCTGAATAGTCATGTGAAGAGAGTTCATGGTAGTGATGTAAAATAGGAAGCAAATGGTTATCTTGATGGCACACTGACTGCATTCCCAGTTTTTGGCAAAAATAAGATATTGGTACATGCATTTCAATATTGTCAGTCAATTGTTTTTGTTATTACTAAACTGTTGCTAAAAGGCAGCTACAGCAAATGTTAAGAACCTAAGCAAAAAAAAAAAAAAAAACATGGCTGGCTTTAGTTGCTGAGGTATGTACAGTTTGTTGTGATGTCATTGTTATCCATTAATTAATACAAAACAGAACAGTTTTAGTTTTGACAAATTTGGTTTACAGGATAATACCTATGACGTCAGATAACTGGTGTATGGAGGAAGAGAACCTGGAGGTGACTGTTTTCAAGTATCTTATTCGTTGAATTCACAAATCTGCGTCAGCCATTTGTTTCAATCTGTTAGAGCCAGTCTTTCCGTTGGCCAAGTTAGCAGTGCCGGAATATACCGATAAAAAGGTGGATAGTCCTTTAACAAACATTGTGTGTAGTTTTAAAGTTAAAAAACAATTTTGTACACAACTTTTATTTCCACTCACTTATTATATAGTCTTAGTTTTTATAGCCATCATTCTTATAAACTGAATACTTGTGTTAGAAATATAATCTTAACATTTTCTGAAATTTAAAAAAAATTTATCAACAGGGATTTAGGCTTTTATTCATCGATGTATTTTGTTTGGTACTTTGGTGTTAAGCAATGTTTATAAAATGATTTTTGGAATCTGTAATATATGATTGGTTTATAATTATTATATTAATCTGTAACATAGCTTTGTTTTGTAAATATCCTGAAGTAAAATCTAAAGAAGATTTTATGTTGCGGGTAAAAGATAGTATTTTACCTGTAGTAAATAGGTAAAAAAACCTATCTTTTTGTGTACAAACAAGTGTCAACGTGCAAGCAGTTCAAAGTACCGTCATCGACATAAGCTTCTGGAGACAAAGGCCCTCTCTTGTAATGTTGTTGACTACATGGCACAAGGTTTTACGACTCGCCTGGGCACGCCAATGCCGTCATTGGAATGTTGATGACTGGAAATACTTCACCTGGTCTGACGAGTTTCGTTTTAAATTTTAAATTGTATCGGGCAGATGGGTATGGAGACAACCTCATGAACAGGGGTTCCTACGGTCATTGAAAGTCATTAAAAGTGCTTAATATTTTAGAACTTGTTTTCAAGGCCTTGAAAGTGCTTAGAGGTGCTTAAAAGTCCTTGAAAATGCTTAGAGGTCCTTAAAAGTCCTTAATTTTTACAGATGTTGTGTGGCCAACTACCAAATTTATGAAAAAACAATTCGGACTGCTATCCCCGTGTGACCGCCATTTATCTGCACCGTATCGGAATTTTCCGAAGTATTTGTATTACGCATCCACCAACTTGTAACTTTTTTGGTAGAATATACTTTATTAAAAATTTATATATAGACATGATGCCTGAAAATAAATTTTCAAAGGTCCTTTAAAATATTAATTAGGTCCTTGAAAGTCATTGAAAAGTCATTAATTTTCATTTTGTGATTTGAGTGGGAACCCTGATGAATCCATCGAACCTACATGTCTACAGGGGACTGTTCAAGTTGGTGGAACCTCTTTGATGGTATGGGACGTGTGTACTTGGCATGGTATGATACGCCTAGAGACGACTCTGACAGGTGACAAGTACGTAAGCATCCTGTCTGATCACCTGCACCCATTCATATCCATGGGCAATTCCAGCTGGATATTGCAATACGCCATTAGTCGGGAATTGCTGCAAACTGGATCCAGGAACGCTCTTTTAACTTAAGACATTTCTGTTAGCAACCTAAATCCCCAGACATGAATATTATTGAGCATGTCTGGTATGCCTTGCAACGTGCTGCTCCGAAGAGATCTCCACCACCTTGCACTTCCGAGGAGTTTATGGACTGCCCTGCAGGATTCATGGTGTGAATTGCCTCCAGGATACCTTCAAACATTAGTCGAGTCTCTGCCTCGTCATGTAACGGCACTTCTGTGTGTTTGTGGAGGCCCTACACTATATTAGGCAGGTGTACCAGTTTTTCTGGCTCTTCAGTGTACATGTATATATATTTATAGTTTGTTTTAGCGGGGTTCTTTCTCTTTATAAATTTTACGCAAATTTTAAATAAAAAAAATAAAAAATTCATGTTTTTCATACAGTTGCTCGAATAAAACAAACTGTCCACTCTACAGAAAAACACTTTATTTTGAACTCGAATAGAAAAACATCAACCAATAAATAATAAATAAATAGAAGGGATATGTGTGCGTTTCATTCTGGGTAGTACCTCTTCTTGAGGACTGAAGAGGCTTCTGTGTCCTGCTTCTTGTTGTCGTCTGAAGGGAAGTGAGGTCGGTAGCAGCTCTGATTGGCAAAGATGGTCTTGATTTTGTGTGGGACGAGGGCCTCGTCTTTGCCGCAGAACACAACCCTGGGGAGTAAGAGGAAATCACAGTAAGGATCATTCCTTATATTTGCTATGTTACAATATTTTAGTTTAGAAACTACTTCGTATAAAAGCTTGATATTTGGCGAGTAGGTACGAAAAAGATCACTTCATGAAATGACATCAATTGTTTTCTTTTAATGTCTATCTATTATAAGCGAAAATTGAAATAGCAAAAGACAAAACCAGGTGGAGCCACTGCATATTCATTGGCGTAAGGATTTGAAATATAAAATAAAATATATTAGACGCTACTTTCGACTTCTCAATGTACGTCATTTCATTGAGTGATCTTTTTCGTACCTACTCGCCAAATGTCAATGTTTTCTTGAAAGTAGTTTCTAAATGCACAGGGCTAGAAGATTGTAACATACTTACTCTTAACTAAAGAAATCTATGGTAGAATTTTGTTTTAGATTAGTTTGATACAGAGGGTCTTTCAGATAGCCAACTTTGAAATGACAATGATTGTGAAACGGGGAAAGACAGAAGGAAGAGACAAGGGTGGTATGGTGGACGAGTAGGTATGGAACTTTTAAATACGCCTATGTGGCCTATTTTCATTTCGAAGGATTTGTCACTAAACAAAACTTGTGAACATGAGGTACTGAAAACTCCTCTGTGTGTTTTGCCGACACCAATGCATTCTGTTAAAGTCCTTTTTTCATGAGAGGAGCAATGTTATATTTCCGCTCTATACAGAATCCTCTGTGTATTGATTTTTTTTTTTTTTTTTTTTAAACATGAACAGCACGTGTTCGTTCCAAAAAAAGGTTTTGTGGCCCAAAAAAAGAGCACATGTGAAGGAGAAAACTTAAATTTTTTATATAAAACAATATTTCAAATAAGACCTGCGTGAAATGTGTTGCTGTTTGTCGATGACAGTTAAATCCCTGTCAACAAGAGTAAGTTTCAAATGCAAGGAGTTCGACAATCGCATCCTGTTTCGATACTTAATTTCAATGAACAATTCCTGCGTTTTTTTTTTGTTTTTTTTTCAACTCTATATGTTTCTAAAAGGTCATTAACAAAAAAAGATAAAATTCTGTTCTCTGTTCTTTTCCTTTTCTTAAGTTTTTTTTTTTTTTAAATTTGCAACCTAAGTTTACCTGTTAGATTTTGGCGGGAAAACGGGATCGAGTCGAATGTGACATCCCTTCATCTGAAACAACTTGGCTCGAAACGCAGCAGTGGAAACCAGTTTTGCAAATTTCTTTCAAATTGCGCCAACCGGTAAAGGATATGGCCCCAAACACACGTTAACTGTTTGGCAGAAACCTCGGGAAAACCATAGAAAGCAAGATGGAGCGAAGGATTGCGTCCCCAAATGGAAGGATGTTGCGACGTCACAGCATCAAGGGAGCGTTTTGATCGCCTTCACTCCATCTGGTTTTCCTGAGGTTTCTGCCTAATAGTTCAGGTGCGTTTGGGGACATATCTCATACCGGTTGGCGTGATTTGCGAAAAACTTTCAAAACTGGTTTTTACTGCTGCGTTTCAAGCCAAGTTGTTTCAGATGAAGTGACGTCACTTTCGACTCGGCCGCGTTTTCCCGCCAAAATCTAACAGGTGAACTTCACAAATTAAAAAAAAAAAAGCAAAAAAAGCAGAGTTTTGTTTTTGTTTATGACCTTTAAGAAACATTTAGAATTAAATTTACTATTATCAAAATTCAGTTTTAGTAACGTATTTTCGAAGGTGTTTATAATTTCTTCCTCAGCTTTCAACGTTATTCCATCAGTTGCATTTAATGTTTTCTTGGAAAGGACGCGCGCAATCCAGTTTCTCTCTTTTCAATTTTTCATTGCCCCATTAAAGTAGCAATTAAATATTTTTGTTTCAAAGCATTAAAATGTTTTGAGATATCGGTATTTTTTACGATTCCCGCATTTTTTTATAATTTTTTTGATTCAATTCTAAATGTTTCGAAAAGGCCATAAACACAAAAATGTCTGCTCAATGCGCTTTTTCTTTTTTTTAATTTGTGATCAAAATTACCTTGTTAGATGTTGGCGAGAAAACGACTCATTCCACTGGCATTGAATGTAACGTCACGGCTTCGCAAACATCTTGGCTTGAAATGCAGCAGCGAAAACCAGATTTGCAAGTTTCTCGCAAATCACGCCAACCTGTACTGATTGTGGCAATGGTCGACCAACACTAACTAATTCAACGCCAACTATTTGGCAGAATCCTCACGATATCCTCTTTACGTCACGAATTTTGTTGACTATTTTGATCGGACTGATTTTGGCTCGGCTTTGGGGCATTTTCTTTTCTTAACATTCGAATAACTAATTTTTTAAAAAGAACTTTTGTTTAAATATTTGGAATCGGAAAGAAATTCTTTATAAATATATACTAATTTCATTTGTTTTTAAAAAAATGCGGGAATTGTCCATTACGCCATCAAAAACGTGTACATTATATTTGATTTTAAAAGTTTGGAATGTGTAAAAAAAATCTTATATTTGTGGTCATTTCAAGTTGCGACCCAACAAACATTTACTCGCGACCCACAGTTGGAGGAATTCTGTTTTAGTTGTTATAATCTGGCGGTGTTGAAAAAATCATAACTATACTAAGCTTCAACTTAACTAGACATCACTTAGACGGTAGATCGTCATAGTGCTCATAGGTATTTAATCCATTTTGGCGGCGTGAAAGCATAATTTTCGCCAAACCACAACAGAACAAAAGGCTATAAGGTTTGGCGAGAATTATGTCTTCACTCCGCCAAAATGGATTAAATACCTATGAGCACTGTGACGATCTATCGTCTAAGTGATGTCTAGTTAAGTTGAAGTTTAGTATAGTGTAAGTCAATCTTTATTTTGGTTGGTTGGGTTGTAAGCTCAGATACCTACTGTTTTTGCCCAATAAAGGCTAATCAGGCTGAAACCTAAAGCTTAACGTGGATTGCGTACCACAACGAATCCTTGTCTGAACCATGATTCGAACCCATCACCTTTGGCATGCGAGGCCAGAGCACTAACCCGTCCATCAACGGACGATCTTTATTTTGAGAAGAAAAAGATGTTGTTCCCGAAGAAAACACCAGTTTTGAAATTATTGGTACATCTTGGAGGCGTACTATGGAGGTTGTAAGTCGGTTCACTTGATTCTTTCAGCTGTTTAAGAAAGTACTTTTGGACTTGGGTCAGTGTTGTGACTTACTCTCTTGACTCTAAAACCCGAAAATATGTTTTCGGATAAGAAAGTTTTTCCAAACGAAATTTGTTGTCATCGGTTATCCATATTACCAAACCTTACTCCCTTAGAACACAGAGGAGGAGGCGAAGAACTTTCATTGGTTACCTCCCTGAAGTTAGCAATGACATCACGATGCAAGGAGGAGGGATTTAAAGTCGGTCGCATATTGTATTTAGTCCGAGAGGCGACTGCAATTTTTGGACCTCATCGAACATCATTCTGAATTTTTTATAGAGATTGGATAATAGTGAGTAGATTAGGAATCCACTGGTCTGCCGTGGCAAAAATGGCCGAAACTGATCAAAAATCTCCTTGGAATGAGTTGAACTAAAATCCGATTGCCAAATATGTCATAACTTGCCAAAAAGAGAACAAACTTTTTCGTCTGGCAACCCTGCATTTTGATTTTCAATGAAAAAAAGCGCAAACGATTTTTGATATCTGGCTTGGAAAATGTGTATCTCTTAAAAGTAAGCCAAATTGGCGACATCAGTTACGTCATCCGTGACATAATGTTTATTGCCAACTTGCCTCCTTTTAATAGATGCAAGTAGACCGTCGCCAGATATCTGAATCGTCTGCAACCTTCTTAATTGATAATTAAAGAATGAGGGTTACCAAATAAAAAAAAATGCTCATTATTTGGCAAGTTATGGCTCATTTGGCGATTGGATTTAGTTTAACTTATTAAAAGTCGATTTCTGACCAGTTTCGGCCATTTTTGCCACGGCAGACCAGTGGATTCGTAATCTACTTACTTTTCTCTAATTTCTATAAAAAAATCAGAATGATGTTCGATGGGGTCCAAAAATTGCAGTCGCCTCTCAGTCTAATTCGGACGAATGAAAATATTCGTTTTCCGAACAGAACCGAGATTGGCCCAGAAGATGATTTTCGAATTTTTTAATCAAATTTCTGACTACTTCCTTTTCAATGTATATAGGAGACAGACGTGCATTTGCTCTACTGAATAACTTTAGCTAAGCAACCGATGAAAAGTGCTTCGTTAACGTCTGTGTATTCTAAGCGAGTAGGGTTTGGTAATACGCTTTCCGGAAGTAATCAACTCACCTCTCCCCCGTCTCTAGGTGCGTGAGTGTGACGTGAGCCAGATGCAACTGTGGGTGGCTGAACAGCCTCCACGTGAGGGGATTGAGGAGAGAAGCCGTGGAACGCCATTCCAGGTCCACCCTCAGCAGACGACCCATTGAAGTGGTGGAGACCAGAAACTCGATGCGGCCCCCTGGAGAGAACTGTACGTAGCTGAGGGGAGGAAGGAATCTCATTAATATATTACTGTCCATCAAGAGAACTCCCGTCAGATAGTCTTGTTCCTATGGCCACAGACAACTCTAGATAACGTGGCGGGAGCTATTCTTATGACAGACAGACATTAATAAAGATATGGAATGATCAAAGGCACTTTTAAGTTAATTGGTCGGTTTATTTCTAAGAAATGTAATAGAAATCTTCCTACTGTCTGTCTATTTTAGGAGACGAGACTGTCTGGCGGGAATAATAGAATGTCTGTCTAATTATTCCCGCCAGACAGTCTCGTTTCCACGGCAACAGATAACGCTAATTTTGATAACCGCTTTGATTCAATAAATGTCAAGATATTAATCTTTTTAATAAACTGATAAGTAATTAAAAATATAATCTCTTATAATAAATAATCAAGTGCACTGAACAGTATATTAATAACTATGAAATACTTCAATATTAGTTAGATACTTATGACAAAGAAAGTATTCATTTTGAGGAAGTTTAGGCCCGAAAAATTCGTGGGACCCTAGGAACGCGCCTTATGGGAAATGAGACGGTGTTGAATACAGTATCATATACTACGTATCATATCCTTACTCCTTCCTTGCTTCCAGTACTGGAGATTGCGCTTTCGTCCCTGTCAGTCTGACGAACAGCCTTCCCTTTTCTGTGGCAGGCATCGCCCTCCCTTCTTCACTGTACGAGAAGCGCACTCGGATGAGGTAGTGGTGGCCTGGAAGGTAACTGACAACGTCATACGCAGTAAAAGTACATTGGTGGATTGTCACGCCTCCGATTTGGAGGCATTTTTTATTATCTTTTAGCAGAGAGAAAATTTGTACACTTGAATACACACTCATAAATGCGTAAGAGTTTCGATAATTACGTCACAGCTTTTAGCGGAGTGTATTGATCGAACTGCGATCGCACGAGGTTTTCAGGCGTTTTCTTTAAGTAATGTTTACAAAACTAATTTTTCCAAAGAACTTTTGTTTGAATATTTGGAATCACAAAGAAATTCTTCATTAATATAAACTATTTTCAATCCTTTTGAAATAAAACAGGAATTGTCCATTGCCCATCCAATAGAAAATCTTTAGAATATACTGGGAACAGTGGTTTTTTTCTCTTTCGTCATCAGCCCAGTGTCTCGATTAAAAAAAAAAATTGCTGCAAATCTGGCTGACAATAAGCACTGGAACTATGCAGAATCTTATTATCTTAAGCCGGATTTACACGTTACCAGTCGGGGTTCCAGTTTAGATAGCCAGTCCGTGACGTCATGTGATATCACCTGGCTACTGGTTCCAGCAAACCAAACCTTTTCTAGTTACTGGCGCCGTTGACTCCCATCAATCATTAATTTGCGCTCCCCCTTGATCACTGGCAGACGGCGCAACGGTTGCTTAGCTGACGTCACAGAACTGGCGATCCTAACTGGAACCCCGACTGGTATCATGTAAATCTGGTTTTATTTCACATCGAATAAAGGACTCCTAGACCTGGAGACTGTTGTACGTGTTCGGAAAACTCTTCTTTACCACTTTCGTCACTTCGTTTTTCTACTTTTAATCGACAGTGTCGGTTTTCACTACTTTAATTTCTGGATTCTTTAAGAATCCCCACCAAGTAAGTAACTTGTTTTTTCTTCACCATGACTGAAGGCCTCAAGAGGTCGTTGGACGACGAAGATCTCCTCGAGGGTGGTTCCACCAAAGAGCAACGTCGCGGTGGCAAGGTTTTTTACACCGAGCTATCTGAGCTAGAAAAAATCCAATTCGCTATTCAATATGGTGCAACGTGTCCGAAAGTCATTATCGAATCTACTTTAGGAAAAGGCAGTCTACCTTTTTCGAACCCTCAAGTTATCAAGTCTACCTTTAAAAATATTTTATCATCAGACGATACGCTCAAAATTACCAGAAGACAAAAACTTCTTCTGGAATCTAAAAATTGTTCGACTTTCGTTAAACTCGCGGACTTAAAAGTAATTGGCTCTGTCCCCATTACCTGGCGAGCGATAGAAGAAACCATCACAACTAAATATCTTATCAGAGGCGTCGACTCTTCTATTCCTCTTGAAGATATTGCAACAGAGCTCAAAGAGGTGGGAATTAAATTCTCACAAATTGTGAGATTTACAAGAAAGAATTCTGAGGATCCTATTCCTATCGTACTCGTTAAAGAGCTTGGATATAAGGAACGACAGTCAGTACCCCTGTTTCATATGTTACACAGGGTGTCCTCCTACACCGAATCCCCCAAAATCTGTTACAACTGCCTCCGCTTTGGGCATTTTCAGAAGTCTTGCGACCGCAAACAACGGTGCGCCGCTTGTGGAGACTTCCATCCTCCCTCCACCCCGTGTCTAAAAGAAAGCATCTGCTTTAGATGTAAAAGCAAAGACCATAAAGCTACAGACTCCTCGTGTGAGTTCATTAAACTCGAAAAATCGGCCATCAACAAGGCTATCAAAGAAAAGATCCCTATCAAATTAGCTAAAGCATCTTTGAAGACTAAAGTATCCTACGCGGCAATCACAGCCCAGACCAACAATCCCCATTCAACTTGGGAGGTGATACCTAGTATCCAAAAAGATATTCAAGAACTGAAAAGTGCCATCGCAGCTATTCAAGCCGTTTTGTTTCAACCCAGAAACACAGACATTCCTTCTGGTCACCAGGCCAGTTTAACCCTACCAGCCGTAACAAGTCAGCTCTCTTCAGAGTTAACAACGATTGTTGACGCTACAGAGGAGCAAGCGAAAGAATTCCACACAGCAGAATCATTCATCTTGAGGGAAAAAAAATACCAAGCAGACATCGCAGACCTCAAAAAAGAAAATCGCAAACTGGGAGACGTAGTCTCAGAACTTCATAATACAGTAATCTTTCTAAAGTCAGAGACTGAGCGTTTGACTTCTATCATTGCTCAGAGAGGTAACCCTTTGTGGCATGGACAGAACTTTAACAGCCCCGATTTCGACGAACAATTTGTTTCATCTCCTATGAACTTTGGAGAGGGAACTTAGACACAATTTGCGAATTTTGTCTTTTCCCCAGCCAACATGGCCTTTCTGTTAACATGGAATTGCCGCAGTATTGCTGCCAATCTCACCACCTTACATTTTTTGGTGCATCACTTAAATCCTTCGGTAATTTGTCTCCAAGAAACTTGGATTAATAAGAATAGTTCCCTCCTTCACCTGAAAGGGTATGTTAACTTTAATAAACCTCGATCTGGGAAAGAGAGGGGGGGGGTGGTCTTGCCATCCTCATAAAATCGGATATTCCGGGTTGGATCCTTCCGGATTTTCAAGACTCTCCTACTATGGAATTTCTTGGTATCAAGATTATTTTTTGTAAACAAACTTTTCATATTGGCAATGTTCACAGACTGGCTGGACCTTGGTCCAACAAAGACTTTTTAACCCTAGATTCCTTCATAAATCACCCCTGCTTCATTGCTGGTGATTTCAATGCGCGCAGTATCTCTTTTGGGGACAACGTCTCCTCCCCAAGCGGTCAAGCTTTTGCGAAGTGGGTTGATAATGGCCCTCTTGTTTTACTAAACTCCAAAGGAATAACAAGGGAACACTCCGCAAGTGTCGGAAGTGTTCTCGATTTGATTTTTTGCTCTCCCTCTCAAATGAATAAAGTGGACTGGATGAGAGTAGAAGAAAAGGGTTCTAGTGACCATTTCCCCACTTTCATCAAATTTAAGAATCGGCTTTCTTTCAATACCCAAAATCGTTCCTATACAAATTGGCGATCTTTCTCAGAAAATTGTGTTTTGAGTTGTGTGGAAATCCCCACCAATGACTCTACTGCCCTTCTTTCCGCTGAGGAAACAGCCCATTCAATACAGGTTACCCTGTCCTCCTCTATTCAAAAATCTACTGTTCAGGTTTCTTCCAGAGGTAAAAAATCTTTGCTCTCATGGTGGAACAAGGCATGTGCTAAAGCCAAACGCTTAAAAAATTGTCTTTATAAAAAAGCAAAAAGATCTCTCGATGATAAGGTGTGGCTTGAGGCCAAAAAGGCAACTGCCATTTTTAAGAAGACTATTTTAAAAGCAAAACGTAATTTTTGGAGTTCAAAAATGCAATCAATCTCCTCTCCCAAGCAGCTTTTCAAAGTGGTGAGAAATATCAACAACTATATGGCCCCCTCTAACAACACCAGTAACCTTATTTTTGAGGATAAAGATAAACAAATCAGTGATCCTCTCCACCAAGCCAACCTTCTCTGTCAAAGATTCGTTTCCAAATCTCAAACCACTTCGACTCTTCCTATCCAACCTCTATCTCAGCCTAATTTTACTTGTCAGCCTTTCTTCTCCATCCAGGAACTCGATAGATCTATCAAACTCCAGAGGGTCTCGACCCCGGGGATTGACGGTATCTCGGCAAGAGCCTTTAAATCTCTTCCAAATGTGGACTGTCTAAAACTGTTAAGTTTTTTCAATTTTTGCCTTGAATTTTCCTTTTTTCCAAAAAGCTGGAAAAAAACTGTTATTGTTCCGATTAGAAAACCCAACAAACCAGCTAATCTACCCACCAGCTATCGCCCAATTGCCTTAATTCCCGTTATTAGTAAAATCCTGGAAAGAATGGTTCTCGCCCGTCTGATTTTTTGGACCTCAAATGTTAAGTTATTTCATAAAAATATGTTTGGCTTTATACCGGGGAAATCGGCGGTGGATTGCCTCCATAACATTTCCCAACACATTGCATGGGCTAGATCCAAGAAAAATTGGGTTTGCATGATCTCCCTTGATATCGCTGGAGCCTATGACGGAGTCTGGGTTGAGGGACTCGTCAAAAAACTTAAGTCGGCTGGTTTAGAAATGAAACTACTCTCCCTGATCCAGGATTTTCTCTTTTGCCGCCCGATCCAAGTAAGGTGGAGAGGTCAGCTCTCCGACCCCTTGGAGGTTTCATCCCTTCCTCAAGGATCAATCTTATCTCCTTTCTTATTCAATATTTACATGCATGATCTCATTAAAGAAGTCCCCCCTCACTCCCAGGTTTTTTTTATATGCAGATGATATCACTGTGGTAGTTTCGGCTTCGTCCCCTGCCCAGTGTGTCGCTAATATCAAACATTCCTTGGAGAACATTTCAGTCTGGGCCAAACGCTGGAAGGTGGATTTTGCCAGTGAGAAATCATCCATCATTGATCTTTCTCCCAAAATTTCGAAATTATCCCAGCCTATTTCTATCAATGATAATATTATCCCCTGGGTTTCTTGCTCCAAAGTTCTAGGCCTAGTTTTCCAAAACAACTTCACCTGGAAAGAACACTGCCTTGCCAGCTGCAAAAAAGGCTCAAAAATCCTAAACATCATCAAGTTCATCAGCAGTAAAAACACGGGAATCAAAGCCAAACTAGCCCTCCAAATCATCTCGCAAGTCCTCCTTCCACGGATTGATTTTGCTAACTCAGTGAGAACAAATGATTCCCAGATGAACATGCTCAAGTATGAAGTTTTGGAAAACTCTGCTATCCGTTTCGCACTTGGTATCTTCAAATGGGCGCCAAATGACATCATCCGGAAAATTTCTAATATCCCACCATACCGAATTCGTGCTAAATGGTCTCAAATTACAATGGCTCTAAAAATTCAATTTCATAATTTGCCCCTTCCAAAGCCTGAATCCTATATCAAAAACCATCAGATTCGTTCCACGATCTGCAACTTGGAAGTCCAATTTGGTCTTCAAAATCGAACCCGTTTCCTACAAGTTCAGGTGCACCCCTCGCAAACCCACCATTTGGAATGCATCACCAACTTTTTCCCGAACTCCTCAACCAAATCTCCTGTCTTAATTCAATCCCTTTTTTGGGAACTTCGTAAGAGATACGAGGATTTCGAACTCTGGGCTACAGATGGATCTAAGACTGGCTGCGGGGTGGGTTTCGGCCTAGTCAATGAAAATGGCTCAGTCTCTCGATCCATTCGACTTCCTATGCCCTCCTCGAGTTTCACCGCCGAAACGGCTGCCATTCTTTATTTAGCCACCTTTTTTTTAAGAGATGTCCCCTCTTTAATATTATCAGATAATAAAGGGGCTGTTGAGGGCATTGGCAATGTTTGTGGAAGGGGTTCGTCTCTTATTTCTGAAGCACGACTAGCCCTAATTAACAAATCCATCCTCTCCCCAACGATCCTGGTTTGGTGTAATGCCCACGCTGGTATTCAAATTAATGAAACAGCTGATCAACTAGCCGGCAAGGCTGCATCAGATCCCTCCTCTCCAACCATGTCTATTTTGGATTGGATGGATATGAAACGTTTCATCAAGAGGAAACGACAAGAAGAATTTGATTTTCTTTGGTCCTCCTCCAAATATAACTTCAAGTTTCATGATCAATTAGTCACTCCTCCCTTCCTATCCTGGATCTCCTCGAGATATGAAGAAGTAAAGCTTTTCAGGATTATTTCAAATTGTTATCCCACCAAAAGCATCCTTCACAAAATAGGACTCTCGGCTTCTCCTCTTTGTAACTCTTGTCATATCCCAGACGATTATCCCCACAGATTTCTCCAATGCGCCCGATACGATTCAGAGAGATCAATTCTTTTTGATCTCCTAAAAATCTCACCCAGCCAAAAAACTTCAGTCAAAGATATTTTGAACTGTGCTAATCTATCCTCTCCATGTATCGGAAAAGTGATTCTTCGCTTTTTCGCTTAAAAAGCTTTCGTTTTATGACGTCAGCATAAATATGTATACGGAGACAGGGGTTGTATGCCTGTAGTTCTCCTTCCTTTGCCTCTTTTGAAGAGGTTCCAACAACAACAACAACATTCACATCGAATGTGTGCTGTAGCACTGTAATAAAAATTCTATTAGCCAATCGCTATGAGTGTTTCATTTAGTTACGCTCTAATGCATTGGCAGTGATGTCGTCATGCATAAACTCTAACAAACCAACTTTCTTTCGAATACCGAAGTAAAGTGAAGTGAATTGATTGCTTCGATGGATAGTTTCCGCGATGTTCGAAAATGTTTTGCAAGAAAAGCAACAAACGAGAAAAACAGCCCAAATGTAAGTTAGATTAATATTTAAAATTGATTTTTCCTAACAGAAAGGGAGATGAAATGAGCTTATTTACTTTATTTGAGGAACTATGGAAAGATGAAATCAATTATATTCGAATGACCTTTACCTTCCTTTGACGAATTAAATGAAAACCTCGAGGATCGATGCTAAAACACACTGTACACAGATGTGTACCTAATAGGAATGGTGTATGCAACCAATTGAGATGCTGGTCATTTTATTACGCTTATAATTTAATTGTAGAATTAACAAGTTGTGAAGAAATGTTGCAGAATCAAGCAACATTCTCTCATCTCGATAGCGAGTTAAGTTTAATATGTATGCATCTTACTTGCGACATCGTTGTTAGCTTTGCTTTTTAAGGTCTTTCTGTGGTTAACTACTGTTTCATTATCAGAGAAGGGACTAAAGAACACTAGGCAAATGATGTGTAGACGAGGTATTGTTGGTTGATGTTTAACGACGCAAGGGCAACACCTGGGCCATACTGCGCCAACGAGGTATTGTTGAAGATGATAGTCTGGTGATTCCGAGTATCGAGGATAGGAGGATTGTGGCTCGGTCCTCGACGGCCCCCAAAGATAGGTGTGTACCAAATGGGGTGGTACATGGTGCGCATTAAATCTGTCATGGCTTCAATGTCCTCTCGTTGGTGTGGTGGAGTCGGAGAGAGGGGTTTACACTAAAACATTTCGATCTCGTATTCTTCTAGATGCTCGAAATTACGCGTTGTGTTATGCACTTTATAAGTGGCAGAAATAGACGGTCGGAACTTCCAAACCAAATCGCAATAGTAATAATAATAAATAAAAATAGAACAAGAAACAGAAGGGGCGGTGGATTGCCACATCTGGCGATTTATCAATGTTTCAACATTAAATTCAACATTATCAACAACATTAAAAGTGTCTTTTGTGGAAGCATGCGTGTGGATTGCAATTAGAGGTCGGAAATATCGATCAAAATAAATATAACACTATATCGTTGCATAGAAAAAAATAACGATATATCGATACATATTTTTATTTATTTTAATTTGATTTTCAATTTTTCTAGAAACGAAGTTTTTCAGGGCAAATTTCTATTTTTCATGAATTCATGTAAAAATTGTTTTAATAAATTCAATAAATTTTAAAAATTGTTTCAATAAATAAATTATATTATCAATCAGAATAAATAAAATACATTTGGATGTCAATGCATAAATTCACATTTATTTTAAAAGAAGAAATTTTGAAAAGTAGTTTACCGCATATTTTGCTGATAGAGACGTTTTTAATATTTAAAATTACATGCAAATTACAGGCACACGTTGGCAACAGAAACGGTGCTATGTTGATGACTACTTATAAATTATTTCATCTTTCCATTACATTATGTTTTCTTTTTGGTTAGGGCGCCATTTTAACTGTTTCTCAGCCAAGTCCTAACTTAAGTTTTGAAGTTTTTGAAAAGGGAATAAAGAAAATCGAAAAAACACATGGAACTACAAAACGATTATCAAAGAAGTAAAAATGTTTAAAAATATCGATATATCGAAAACTTGTATCGATATTTTTACTGTCGATATTTAAAAAAAAATATCGTCATATCGATATATCGCCGACCTGTAATTGCAATGGTAGTTGATGGTTACTACCGTAAGCTCATTCACACGAAACGGTTAAAAAAATAATTAAAACTGTAACATTCTGTTTTCATAATGATAATTGAAGGTTGTCAGTCAGCCGCATGTTCTGCCAACGTGGCTATCACGTGTATAGCACGAGCGAATATACACGTGACAGCACATGTGATAGTTACCGTGTAATAGGGAGTGACGTATAATATTCGAATGAGACTGTCCCCTCATCTCTGAGCGAGAGGATGTAGGGGTCTTTTATACATATCATCTCAATTTCTTTATGTTTTAAGTATAGTGTGTGTCAAGTTTGTATTTAAAAATGTTAATTAAGTAATAGGGTCACATCATCTTGCCCTAAAATTAATTCTAATTCACACCCCACAAGGCCAAAACTACTTACGCTTAACATTTTAGAGTTCTTCGAATACTGGAAGTTAGTTTCTACAGACTGAGTCATAGACAGACTCTTTATTTTAATTAGTGTAGATGTCTTCACTTACGACAGAACGGTTCCGTGTTGCTGGTGTGCAGGAACATCTTGACTGGCTCCTGCCGCGCGAACTTTGCCCACTGGTCCGCCCTGAGCCCCATGGGCGCGCACAGGGATCCGTCCTTGCCGCAGCCCCACGGGCACCGGCCCACGGAGAAGTCGTCGTACGAGTCGCAAGCGAACCCGAAGAACGGACAGTCGGAGTTGACGGACTCGCTGAAGAACTCGTAGGCGCGGATGTGGTTGCAGCCGATGAAGCGACGAATGCCTAAGGATTAATCGAAATTTAAATTACTCGTATTATATAATAATAATAATGTCTTTTCAGAAAAGGACTCCCTTAACTTTGAAATGACGCAACTCCCAAGCTGTGAGAGACGGAAAGTGGAGACACGTGACATGTCGGATAGACAGGTACGGTAATTTAAAATAAAACGGTTTGCGAAATTGATTGATTGGAGTCAATTTGATGACGGTTGCTTAAGTTGTAAGAGGCAGACCTAGTAAGGCTCATTTCCTATATTCGCTATGTTACGATCTTCTAGCCCAGTGCATTTAGAAACTAGTTTCTATAACCACCTTGGAATTTGGTGAGTTGGTACGAAAAAGATCACTTAATGAAATGACGTAAATTGTTTTCATTTGGTGTCCATCTATTGTGAATGGAAATTCAAATAGTAAAAGACAAAACCAGGTGGAGCCACTTTACGAAAGGATTTCAAGTAAAAAAATAAAATGTATGAGACGTTATTTTCGAATTTTTAATTAATGTCATTTTATGAAGTGATCCTTTTCGTAGCTACTCACCAAATTTCAAGGTTTTGTACAAAGTAGTTTCTAAATGCTCAGGACTAGAAGATTGCAACATAGCGGGCATAGGCTCTTAAAGATGAGGCCCCCTTTCATTCAGATGGATTTGTCAGTTAACAAAACTGGTATATATAAGGTACTGAACATCCGTGTGTGTGTCTTGTGAAAACCACTGCATTCCGCAAAAGTGACCGCTTGGGCTGCACTGGTGAAGTGTAGTGAAGGAAACGATAAAATCTCTCCGATATGTTCAGATTTTACAATTTGTTGCTGCACTTCAATATTGTAATTTTGAAAACTGGTGAATTTAAAATTTCTGGTCTCTCTATAACATATAACTTGCTTCTTCTTTCTGTGATGCATAGTAAAATTACAGTTGGGGATTCCTTCTTTGAAACACCTTGTATTTCCGATAATACAATTGAACGATTCAAGATGAAGGGATTATGTATCATAAACTCAAGGGATTTGACCTAGCTACATGCTACGCCCAGCGTTGCCGGACTTAAAATTGTTAGGTAGGCAATTTTTCACAAGGGTTGGTTGTTTTCAGATTATCTGGCGCCGTCAGTAACACGAGGGCTATAATGCGCCGAAACATTCGTCATTAGACAAGCCAACATACATTTACAAACACCCAATCCTAACACGGGACTCGGAACCCGCAACCTCCGCGGTCTAGAATCTAGCACGCTAACCACTATACCGTTTGGTCGGCATTTTTCAAAAGAGAATTTCGGACATAGTATATATAATAATATTTTTACCTATTGAAATATCAATCGTACTTCAAAAAACTAAGATTTCCTGCACTTTAAAAAGTACTAAGAAAGGCACTATGTCAAAATATAGGTGTGGGAAAAACAAAAGCGTAGAATTAAAAATACTACGTCTGGTTACGCCGTAATTCTACCAGCGAGAAATGATCCCGTGGCGAAGGCATGTTAGTCCGGAAACTATAACCACCAGGGGAAAGCGAACCCTGATGACCGAGAGAAGTTATACGGGGTATTAAATAAGACCACCAAAACGCCTCTTCTGGTGCAACGAGAAGCTCATCTGGAATCTTAAACAAGATCCAGGCATCACGTTTTAAATGCCAAACGCGTCCTTCGTTAACAGATATTGCCGACCAAATTGTATAGTGGTTAGCGTGCTAGCTTCTAGACCACGAGGTTGCGTGTTCCGAGTCCCGTGTTAGGCATGGGTGTTTGTAAATGTATGTTGGCTTGTCTAATGACGAATGTTTCGGCGCATTATAGCCCTCGTGTTGCTGAAGGCGCCAGATAATCTGAATACAACCAACCAACTACCGTTAACAGATATTTGAAATAAAGATCTATGTCACTTTCCCAGTCATGTTGCTCCTAGATGATGTACTCTTTGCACCAGGAGAGTCGTGCACGTCTCTAAGCTCATCTGGGAGCAACAAGACTGGGAAAGTGTTTTATTCATACGT
Organism: Linyphia triangularis; assembly: GCA_963978545.1. NCBI lineage: Eukaryota > Metazoa > Arthropoda > Arachnida > Araneae > Linyphiidae > Linyphia > Linyphia triangularis. The sequence continues at coordinate 10,805,063 of OZ021724.1, read as the reverse complement.
GAATCTTTATTTTCTTATTTTATCTGAAGGAAGTGTTCGGGACCTTTTGCACTCGGGGCTTTTTTCGCGCTGAGGGACCAGTAACTCGAGACATTTCGCGGCTTTTTTTATTCGATTCTAGGTTACGGATTCGCTTCATAGAAAATAAACACAGTCATTGGCTATGCATCGAATTCCCGCATCAAACCTAGTGGTCATCTCGTATTGGGGCATCCAATTATGTGGTGCCTAAGAGACGCCGTTTCAGCGCAAAGGGTTAAAACGTGATGGCTTTGATAAATCTGATTTAGGACTCCTGATGATCTACTCTTTGTACCAGAAGAGTCGTGCACATCTCTGCTTCATGTTCATCTTTAGTGTTACTTTGGGGGGTCCACGATTGAAACTCAAATTTATGCAATCGCTTAAGTGTAGTTGACGGCAACTCCAGATTCTTTCTAACGTATATTAATCTAATAAACTGTTTTAAAGCGATTATTTTGGGCGTTTTAATTTGCGTTCATCTCTCGCAGTTGTTACAAGCTTTCTACCACATTTACTTCAGTGACTTTTTAGTTAGCAGCGGTTCTACTATTTTCAAAACCGTAGATTTTGAAACTTTCATTTGATCCGAGATAAATTAATGTCTCTTTTCAGCTTTAAACAATGAATACACGATTTCGTTGTCAATCAATACACGATTTCGTTGTTTCAGAATTATCACATTGACGACCCATTTTCAGCAAAAGACTAATGTAAGATTTTCCGAGCACCAAGTTTATACTTGTCGCAACCTATCCGTCATTAGGTATGCAACTATTTTGTCTGTTTTTCAAATATATATTGAATGAATTGATTATTCTAACTTTTTGACCCGTATAAAAAATCGACATAATTTTTAAATGTGTTAAAGACCTTTAAATTGTTAAAATAATATCTGTATAGTTGTTGAAAAGTGTTTTTCTAATTCCTGAATAATATACGTCTCTATTTTAATCTGCATATCTTAATTTTACACAACGCATTGCCAAGTTTTGTTTGAAAAGTTCTGTTATTCTATTATTTTGAATTTGGGTTGTATATGCACACTCCAAATATCGCAAAATATTCTAAAAAGTGATTTTAGTTTCTTTGCTTCAAAATAGTTTCGAGATGGAATTTTTGCCAGGTAATGGTATAATTTATAGCTTTTGGGAGTTGTTTTATTAGTTTATTGGAGAGTTAATTTAGTAGTTTAAAGTATTTTATTTTGAAAATAAGTTTAAAAATTATCTTAAGGAAACGAGTTTCTTACCCCGTAGTTGGCCATCTTAGCATTTGTAACTAAAAAGTGATAAAATTTTTTTAAAAAAAATTATTTTACAATTAAAATCTGATTTAACTATTAGATGTTTTGACCCTAAATTAAAAATTATTAGGATAGACAATAAATTTCGGAACTATTAGTGCAATTAGGTTTACTTTAAATTGCGCGTTTCCCTAAATTACATTTTTCATTACTCATGACCCCTTTTTCTTAGAAACTGCATAAACTATCTACCTAAATTTTTGTATCACATATTCCTTTCGTGTATATACTGAAGTGAGATTTTGTTGTTATTTTGAAATTATTTTTTGTTCTGGCTCATTTCATCAAACAAAACTTAATTTTTAATAAATTTGAGCGACTTTCATGATAGTTCATTAAAAAAAAAAAGTAAAGTAAATGCATTTACAATTAAAAACTAACGTCAGTAAATAACAAGAAGAAAACACATTTTGAAAAAAAAATCTTACTTTCACTGATAATTCCCAATTTTGATCTTAAAAAAATAATTAAAAAATACTTCTAAATGATGTATTATTACAAATAAAGTATCATTTTAAAGGGAAGAATTTTAATAAACAATAATAAACACACAATCGATTTTTTTAAATAAATTTTAGGGTACTAACTTTTCTTAACTGGAAAAGTGACTCACCGTACAGAAGGTCTCCCTCCTTCTCAATGGCCCCGACGACGTTCTGGTTGCAACCGGGCTGCCTCTTGCCGCCATTGGGATAAAAATCCACGTGGCCACAGTCCTGTATCATACCCAAACCTAGAAAAACAAAAAACACAATAGTCACTGGACGTTTTTATACACATGTTTCTATTGCAGTATAATCTCTTGACCCATGGTATTATAAGAATTGGGGATTTTAGAAATACAATGTAACCTAAAAAGAATCGTCAGAATGAATAAACAAATAAAAAACAGAAGACGAAGAAATGTAGCGTTTTGTCGCATTCTACTTGGTTTACTATGGAATTTTAATCCAACAATTTTCAAAAAAAGTTATCAATAGTTTAATAAAATAGTTTAAAAATAGTTATGATGTTCACCAACAGATGGCGTTGTTTATTGAAAAAGCAAAAAACAAAACCGATCTAAACACGTTACGCAAACTAAAAAACAATGTTTTCAAAATAACCATTATTTCCAGCAACAACAGGACACAGTTGAAACATCGTTTTATTCTTTTTGAAATATGTCGATATATATATTGTTGCGTGGACGGGTTCGAAAGATTTGAAGCCACAGCAGATCAAAACTTGCAGAAATTTATTCCAAAATAACTCTTCACAGTTCTCTTACAGCTCCAGAACTTCTCGTTCTAGTAGACACAATACAGCTCTTTTCACCTCAATAAAGCACAAAACAGCAGTTAAAAACTTGACAACAACGGATAAATCGCCGCAAAAGACAATGCAATACAGTTCGCTTTAGAACTACTCGGAAAATTCACTGAGATTTAGTAATTCCAGTCAACTAACGGACTCAGCTAACAACTAACTCAGTGACTTAAAATCAGTCAACTACCGACAACCCTACTCACGGCCTTCCTTATATAGGAGTGCTATCTCGCCAATTTGGCGAGATTGCCATTACCATAATGTTAAATGCCCTGCTCCTTAAAACTCTCTTCCCAGCGTTACCTCTGTAAAACCCGTTATCAAGTATCAAGAGGCTCACTGCAGGGAAGCCAAACTAACGACGAACTATTGCACTGCCTTATACGAGATGAACATAAATTTTCCTATTTACAAAATTAACACTACGAAATATTTACAAATATTCAAAAATTCGTAACAATATATATATATATATATATATATATATATATATATATATATATATATATATATATATATATATATATATATATATATATATATATATATATATATATATATATATATATAAATTCATTTCACAGCGCCATCGGTTGGCGAACTAAGTAACTATTTTTAACAATAGATTGATAAAATTCCGTGGTTCCCCAAGTAGAATGCAACAAATGATACATTTCTTTCGTCCTCCGTTATTTATTTTTGTATTTTAAATTCATTTTTGTGCGAAACGTGTTTGTGGGACATCCTGTAAGAAGGCATCCGGGTCGCTTACCTCCCGTGATGAAACTCCCGCCATCCGTGTGAATGACGTCCACAAAGTGAGCGTCGCTGGGGTCGAGCCTCACTTCTTCCAGAGTGTACTGGAAATACGGTTCGGCAGGGTCCAGCCCTGGGATGAAAAAAAAAAGGGATAAAATTATTTAGAACCTGGTTGAAATAATTTGCTGATATGGTAATCGACTAAGCGATATCAGCGGCACATTAACCTTTGGTCAGACGCGCGGTTGACAAATGTCCCCCACAATCAATATCTCATAAGATGGCAGCCCATCAACAAAGCTTTCTTAAAGTTCTTTTTTTTTTCAATTTATTTTAAAAATGTTTTTTTTTTAAATTTTTTTTTATTTTTTACTTTATTCTGTTCAATAATGTTGCGCTTTTAATTTAAAATACCCACATACTTTTGGAATTTGGTCACGAATTTAATGGTATGCACGAAAAATTGAATTTGGGGGGGGGGGGACATTTGTCCCCCACACGACTAACTGCGAGACAAAATGTCGCGCGACTAACCAAGAGTTAAGAAGAAGTTGTAGTAAAGGCTTATTCCCTATACTCGCTATGTTACAATCTTCTCAACCAGGGAATTTAGAAAACTACTTTCTATAAGCACCTTGACATTTTTGTACGAAAATGATCACTAAATGAAATGACTTAAATTAAAAACTCGAAAGTAGCGTCCGATATATTTTATTTTATATTTGAAATTCTTACATCAATGCCTATGCAGTGCTGCTACCTGCAATAGTTTTAATTTTTTAATTTTTTTATAAATAAAACTATAAAAATTAACTTATAAGGAATGAGCATTACTAGGACTTCTTAAAACTAGGTTATAATTTAATTTATATGAGCTAACTTTGTCGTATGCAGAATGCATTATAATTAAAGTTCAACTTTCAAATAGCTGTAGAAAAACAAACAAACTAACACAGGTCTTAATGACGCGAAATTTGAACTTTATGTTTTCGAAGAAGAGGGGAAATAGTACGTCATAAGGAAAAAAAAAAAGATTTTGAACAATTTTTTTTCTTATGTCAGATGTTAGACTGATATGTTAGACGACTGCCATATCTCATACCGATTGGCATGATTTGCGAGTAACTTACAAAACAAGCTTCCGCTGCTGCATTTCAAGCTAAGTTGTTTGAGATGTATAGTGACGTCACATTCGCTTTGAGCCAAATGAGTCGGTCTTCCCGCCAAAATTAATTCGGTTGCAAATTAAAAGAAAAAAAAAAAAAAAAAAAAAGAAGAAAAAAAAGGGAAAAACGCTTGAGCAGAAATTGTTGTGTTTATGGCCTTTTCGAAACATTTAGAATTGAATAAAATTGTCCATTGCTATGAAATTCACGTCACTAAAAACGACAATAACTATTTGAGTATCGTATCTGGCGAGAGAAGGGAAGAATGATGTCTGGAAGAGAATAGGAATTGGCTGAGAAATAGGACGGGATTTACTTTTCGAAATTTTTTGCAACGTTTTTTACGCATATTGTAGACTTCAATATCACACGAACAAATTGTAACTTACGAGAGATAACAAGTAACTTCGGTACTTATGTATTATATCGTCGACAGTTGGCGAGACAAAAAGTTCACCAAACAGCTTCCTTTAGTCCGTTGAAACGGTCGGTCCTCCGCTCAGCTGATTTCGATGGAAGGTACCGATGCTGGTCCTTGTTGAAGCGGACTTATGAGGAGTCTAGACTGTTCGAACTCTTTGTAACTAACAAAAGTTCGCTAACGGTCTACGGAATAATGCGTGAGTACTGTAAATTCCCCCATAAAATTCTTCCGATGTTATAAGTGAGCTTTAAACCACACAATTGCTCTTAATTTTTACTTTTAATCCTCCATCTACCATACCATCAGTTACCATAGGATAATGAAAGATTTTTTTTTTCCCCATTTCTACACGTTATAAATATGCTGAGTTAAAAAAAAGTGGTCGAGAAAAAATGCCCGTGTGTCTGTTTGTTGTCAAAATAACTCACGAACGGGTTATGGGACCTGTCATTAAGGTTTTTATAAAACTGAAAAATTTATGTTTTTCAGCAATTGCCAAAGAAAGTCTTGGAACTATTTTGATTAAAATTGCTGTGCCTTTTAAGATGCTCTAAACATTCCCACATCCAAAATTTAAGTAAAAGTGCAATAAAGGCGCAAAAAGGTGAAAAAGAATGTCTTTAACATGGAGTTATCTTCCCTTAAGCATTGCTCTCAATGACTGTTCTTTCACTGTTTCACTTAATGTTTTTTTTGTTTTTTTCTCAATGTAATAATTATCGCCAAAAATATCATTAAACTGGCCAATTTTTTAAACTATAAAAAACATGAAAAACGAAAACTGCAAATTACACCACTCCATGGCAAGTTGGAATGCAGTGACCAGTACTATTACTAAACTTCAACTTAACTTGACATCACTAGACGGTAGATCGTCACAGTGCTCATAAGTATTTAATCCATTTTGGCGGCGTGAAAGCATAATGTTCGCCAAACCGCAACCCTGTAGAGAACAAAAGGCTATAAGGTTTGGCGAGCATTATGTCTTCACTCCGCTAAAATGGATTAATTGCCTATGAGCACGGTGAAGATTTATCGTCTAGTGATGGTCAAGTTAAGTTGGATTTTAATATAATTGTAATTGAAAGTTGTGCGATGTTCCACACCCCTAGTTTGAATATTCACCAGGAAGAGGGTTTGGACAATGCTCTGCTAACGAAGCGTGTTATAATTTGATCACGTCTTTTAAGTTTTGGATAACAAAAGATTTGGCATCCTCCCTTTGGTCGTAACGGGTGAAAGACATTTCTTAAAAGAAACATCTCGAGCGTGTTGCCACTTTGGAAGCACTTAAAAGACGATTTTAATTGTAGCACTGAATGCTTTATTTGCCTTCACAACTACTCTTTCAAAGTCCGGTTGTTATATCTTGATTTATACCGGGATGTTTTTTTCCCAGCTTTTGAATGTTTTATTCCTGCGTATGCCTTATTATCAGTCCCGGCAGAAGGGGGGGGGGGGGAAAGGGGCTGCAGTTGCCTCCTTAATTTTTACTTTCTGTTACCCATATGTTTACATATAAGGTATGAAAGTATATCATTTGGTACATTTTTTTTCAATATTTTTGCATTTCTATACACGTTTCGGGGCATCCTGATTTCAAAAAAGTGGCCTAGAAAAAATGTCTGTCTGTATGTAGGTGGTCAGCACAGCTCCCGAACAAATTGATCTACTATGTTCAAACTTGGTGTGCTGGTGGCCCTGGGACGTGCTATTAAGGTTTTCGCCAAAATAGCGTTTGCGCATAAGGTTGAAATCATGAAAAATCATGTTTTTCAGCAATTGCCAAAAAAACGTCTCTAACGATTTTGATTAAAATTTAAGTGCTAATGCCTCTTAAGGTGTTCTAATTGTCCCCATCCTCGAAATCCCAGTAGAAATTTGATAAAAGCGTAAAAAGTAGAAAAACGTGTGCCTTTACTGCCCTTGAGCATCGGCCATTAACGATTAATTTTTTTTTCTGTTTCACGAGCAAGAAAGAACAATGCAATGTCTATCAAATAACATCGCCAAGTTCACCATCTTTGCGTTTTTTTTTTTTTTTTTTTTTTTTTTGCCCATGTAAAAACTATTACCAAAAATATGGGCTAACTGGCCGATATTAGAGTGCAATTGAAAGTTGTGCGATGTTCCACATCCCTAGTTGAAATTTTAGTGACTTTGACCAAAAATTAGGTGATTTTTAAAATTTTCCACCGTAGTCAAGGCGGTAACTATACTAAACTTCAACTCAACTAGACATCATTTAGACGATAGATCGTCACAGTGCTCATAGGTATTTAATCCATTTTGGCGGAGTGAAGACATAATTCTCGCCAAACCTTATAGCCTTTTGCTCTCTACAGGGTTGTGGTTTGGCGAACATTATGCTTTCACACCGCCAAAATGGATTAAATACCTATGAGCACTGTGACGATCTATCGTCTAAGTGATGTCTAGTTAAGTTGAAGTTTAGTATAGATTTTCATTTTCAGTTGAATCTTTTTATTCTTTTTACCCAGCTGCACAAACACGGAAGAAGTTGTGAAAAACCAACCAGTCAATTTTCATTGTTTTTATTGATACAGGGTGACCACAAAATTCAGGGAGAAAAATGCCCTGATTTTAAGGCAAACTTTTACCCAAATTTCTCCGACTTTTTCAGATGTGTAGACACCCTGGTCAAATAGAAAATTAAAGTTTACAGAAGTAATATGCCTATTTTGTAGAAATAGTTTTGCGTTAATAAAAAAATTTAAACTATTCTTTTAACATTAAACTTTTACCGATTACCACCACAATTCTCCGGGTAAATAGCTCTAAAATACGGGTTGAACGGGGAAACGTATCTTCAAATCAATAATCACATTCCCTTGGTTTTGGTGAAACTTTAAATCCTTGACATTTCCTTTATTTCCAAGTTCTGTGGCCACTCTGAAAAATATTTGTACACAGCTGCACAAACAAAGGAAGAAGTTACGATCTAACCGACCAATCAATTTTCATTGTTTTCATTAATAAGTCTTAAATTATATGCTCGCGTAGTTGAGTGTATCGCATATCTATATATTTAATAGGCAATACGTTTTTTGGGGTTAGTCCGTCCGCCTAAACTGCTCAACCAATTTCAATGATCAAGGTGTCACTTTAAAGGAAATAAGCTGTAGATTTGCCAAAACGTGCCAAAATAATTTATTAACACTTTATTAATTAGTTAAATTTCAATATTTTTCATCATTAAGCTACTACAAAGCCTCAATGATTTTGAATATATGAATGGCAACATCCTTACGTATGTAAACAACAAACCCGTTGCTAATTTTAAAGCTCTTTTTAAACTCTTCGTTTCAAAGTTGATTTTTTCTGTTTTTCTGAAGCATTTTTGTATTAGAGTAATTATTATTTTGAAGTATTTCTATCCAGAAAATACCTCGCGTTGGACGTCGTGCTCGCGTTGTTTTTTATCAGAATAAATAAAAGATATTGGGACTTCAATGTAAGGGCTAATGAAGTTTTAAGTCAGAATGTTGGCGGATAGTATATTTAACTTTCTATTTTGAAACTTCCAATTTGAGTGTTTTCTCTATTAGGCCTTACATTAAATTTATAAGAATTTGGTTAAATTTTTATGGCTGGCAAACCTATTCGAGCGCAGCAAGATGTTTTAACCACAAATTTGAGAGGCAAAGCCGCTCAATTCGAGGGCAGCGAGGCATTTGGGGGTTGACGAGCGTTAGCGAGCAGGGGACGAAGCCCCCTAGTTGTAGTTTAATGTGTAATATGTAATGGGAAATATTTCGGAAAGGGGGTTTGAGCCCTCAGTCTGCAATGGTTTCGGATAATCAGTGCTCTACTGTTAGTCTTCAATCGTTATTTCGCCAACAGTTGGCCAGGTATGGAATTTTAAATACACCGGTTAGCAAATTGATTGATGGCTGTCAATTTGGCTGCATATGGTTTGGCGATGTGGCCCATTTTCATTTCGAGGGATTTGTCAAGAAGCAAAACTTGTGAATATGGGGTACTGAAAACCCCGTCTGTGTGTCTTGCAAAATCACCGCTTTTAGACCGATTAGACTGAGGGGCGACTGCAATTTTTGGACCCCATCGAACATCATTCTGAATTTTTTTATAGAAATTGGAGAAGAGTGAGTACATTACGAATCCACTGGTCTGCCGTGGCAAAAATGGCCGAAACTGGTCAAAAATCGGTTTTTCATAAGTTCAACTAAATCCGATTGCCAAATGCGCCATAACTTGCCAAAAAGAGATCAAACTTTTTCGTCTGGCAACCCTCACTCTTTAATTTTCAATTAAGAAGGATGCAGACGATTCAGATACCTGGCGACGGTTTTCTTGCATCTTTTTAAAATGAGCCAAATCGGCAATAAACATTACGTCACTGATGACGTAACTGATGTCGCCAATTTGGCTTACTTTTCAAAGATACAAGAAAGCCGTCGCCAGGTATCTGAATCGTCTGCATCCTTAATTGAAAATTATAGAGTGAGGGTTGCCAGACGAAAAAGTTTGATCTCTTTTTGGCAAGTTATAGCATATTTGGCAATCGGATTTTAGTTCAACTCATTCCAAGTCGATTTTTGATCAGTTTCGGCCATTTTTGCCACGGCAGACCAGTGGATTCGAAATCTACTCACTTTTCTCCAATTTCTCTAAAAAATTCAGAATGATGTTCGATGGGGTCCAAAAATTGCAGTCGCCTCTCGGACTAGTTGGGTTGCACTACCTATTAAGGGGATCTGGGACACAACATTTAATAAATGCACACCAAAAAGTTTTATTATTGTAAAAAATAATACAAATATTTTTGAATAAAATGACATAAAAATTTTGTTTCTATTATTAGTAGAACTTGAAATATTTAAGATTTTGTTACATGATAACTGCATCTCGAACATGCTATTTTGAAACTTTGAAAGTGTTTTTCTCGGTGATGGCCTTTGGCCCTTTTTTGAGTTCAAAATGATATACCTTAAAAAACTACTTATTAGAAATCTATGAAACTTTCCCCAATTATTTTTCATATATATTTCTTTAATTTGTCTTCAGGAATTATGCTTTTTTTTATTTAGCTTTAAAAAAAAAAAAGTTTTTGGAGCTTAACATACTATGGATTTTATACAGTTCTTGCACAAAATATTTTTGAATTTTTTTTTCTAATTACTTTTTCGAAAAATCACTAAGAAATTTTTTAATATGAATTATAAGAAGTAATTTTATGCAAAAATGAAGCGATTTTCAATATTATAATTAATCGAACTTTAATAATTATTGTTAATAAGAATATAATTCGAATAAATTAAAAATATAATATAATAATTGAATAACTTTAATGATTTTTATATTTTATTATTTTTGTTTTAATGAGTAGTTTTTCTATATCTCTGCTATTTATACAATCTGGTTTTCATAAACCCTTGACTAAAACAAAGAAATCTAAATTCCAAAATAAAGAATGTCCGGGAGTAAAACTACTATATGCTTATTAGTTGGTTGTTTTCAGATTATCTGTCGCCATCAGCAACACGAGGGCTATAATGCTCCGAAACATTCGTCATTAGACAAGCCAACATACATTTACTACAAACACCCATGCCTTACACGGAACCCGCAACCTCGCGGTCTAGAAGCTAGCACGCTAACCACTATACCGTTTGGTCGGCTATATGCTTATTAGAAAATCACTTCCAAATGATAATATTATATATTCCATCTTAAACATTATTAAGTACAACATCGTAATATATACGATAATATATAAAATTTTAGTGTATCCATTATCTAATGTACAACATTGAATTTGAATTCATTGAGCTTTTTAAAAAGCGTTAAGGAAGACAATTAATTATATTGAAAACAAATTTAAAAAGAAGTTAAATAAAATAATAATAAAAAAAAAAAAAACTTTCTCTCCGAACCGGCCCACTTTTTACATTGATCGACCAGAGGTGTAGTGCAAAATAAAAAGGTGTGGGAACGCTATGTCTCGTCGTTACAAACGTTTATTTTTTTTCTGTGAGGATGCGGGGGGGGGGGGGGGAGGGGGGAGTAAAAATGACAACTAAGAATAAATAACTTTATTAATACTACTTTAGTAATTTCAAAACAAACTACATGCACCTGAAAAATACATACGTCAGTTCATTTGTAATGAAGTAGCATTGAAAGACTGGGAGAGGGGAGGGGGAGTCTAATTCATCAACCGGATCGTTCATGGAATGACCATGTGCGGGTTGCCGCGCCTCTTTCAAGTGTTTTGCAAATACTTGAACTTGCCTACCCAACTCATCTATATCGATGGCTCAGCTCTGAAGTTGTGGATCGAAAACGAAGGCATAGTTCTCACAAAACACCTTTTTAATTTTCTTACTTGACTTTCCGTTAAGTGTCACGTAAAGAAAAGAAAAAAAATTCAGATGAGGGAACGCCGTTCCTCCTTCAAAAAAGGTAAAGGATCGCCGTTCCCACGCGTTCCCGCTCCACTACACCCCTGTGATCGACCCGGTGACTGCACCGGATTACCCTATGGCCAGTACGCCCCCTGCTTGTATCTGGCATTAATTATCGAGTACTTGGTATGCACTACTTCGTCCTATTTTAGCTGTATTATAAATCACTATTTTATTGCTTTAGGGCAATGAAAAACTTAAGACAGGACCACTCCTTTTTCAAAGCATCTTCTCTTATCATTTGGTGTCCCATTGTAGGAGGACATACCTGTTATCCTTCCCAGTTGGTTGAGACGTTCACCCGCGTATCCGGCAACATGGGCTCCCAGACTGTGGCCAATCACATGCATAGACTTCAGTGGGATGGAGTACACATCCTGACGAATGAAAAGATTGGTATTTACATTAGTAAAACAAGTTTCAACAAATTGCCAACATGGTGTCCGCGAAATACTTGTAAAATAAGTTTACCACAAACACAGGACTGCTCACAAAGAGGCAAAAACCTAAGACTCATTTTTCAGTCTTAAATCTAAATAAAAAAAAAAGCTAACCCGTAAAAAGCAAAGTTTTAAATGCAAAGCCTACAATAAAGCATCGCCAACACTTAAGAGAAATTGCAACATGGACTGTATCTTTTTTTTTTAATACATAAATCCAAAATGTATTAGTGAATTTCCATTTTTTACAATGAAAAACTCACTAAGGATTCCCTAAATTTTTTTTTTTTTTTAATAATTTTTTCGTCATTGCTATTAAACTTTTTTGTTTTAAAGTTTAGCTTCAAAATTTCGATTAATAATTTAGCAATTTAAAAAAAAACTAACAACTCTAGAATTTTATAAAATTCATATATAAATAATTCAAAAAGACATGTTAAATAAATTTATTAAAAAAAAAAAAAAAATGTAGAAATTTTTGCGCATTTATACTATACAGTTCTGAAGTTATATCAATTGAAACCCAATAATATGAAAGCATCACCAAGAAAACTGGATTTCAGGTTTTGGAAGATCATGGTTGAAGTGTCATATCTGACATAGTGGTATTTATTTTTCTCAACTTTTGATTTCTTTCAGCTGATATCTACCAATATTATTTTTTAAAACAGTAAAAAAATTTATAAAAGTGTGAAAAATTTAATGTCCCTCTGAAGAATATACAACAGTCTAGCCTTTACGAACTGGTTCTACTATTAAACATTCTAAAAACTAGAGTCCATGGAATTGCCCCCACATAGAAAACAAAAGTGTTTCACCCTGAGTTTTTCTATGAAGTCTGCCAGTACTACCCCGACCATTCGGGCGTTGGCAACCGCCTGGGTGTAGGGAGGGGCGGCACCGAAAACCCAGTCCACGGAAATCACGTTGAAGTTGTCCTTCGTCAGGAGCTCACGGATCATGTCCTGAAAAAGAAAGAAGGATATATGGTATTAGCTTATATATTGTAAGTTTTGGTGAGTTGCGACCACTCTCATTCATTCATATTGTTACGAATTTTTGTAAATATTTCGTAGTGTTAATTTTGTAAAATTTATGTTCATCTCGCGTAAGGCAGTGCAATAGTTCGTCGTGAGCTTGGCTTCCCTGCAATATGGGTCTTGATGCTTGATAACGAGTTTTACAGAGGTAACTCTGGGAAGCGAGTTTTAAGGAGCAGGGCATTTAACAATATGGTAATGGCACTCTCGCCAAATTGGCGAGATAGAGCCAAGTTGGCGACGGTTTTTGCGACTAGTTTTTGTAGCCGAATTTGGCGAGAAATCGCCAAATATCTTCAAACTTGGCGACCAATTTGGCGACATTTTCGGTCCCCATGTACATGTATAGGACTTTTCGACTACGATCTGGAAAGTTCTCCAAATATCTACCTCTAGGAGTTTCAAGAAGGTTCACGTATGTTCGCCTCCCTATAAAAGCTCAGGAGAGCGGGTGATGGAGTTAGTTGATTTTGAATCACTGAGTTAGTTGTTAGCTGAGTCCATTAGTTGACTGGAATTACCGAGTCTCAGTGAGCATTCAGAGTAGTTCTAAAGCGAACTGTATTGCATTGTCTTTTGCAGCGATTTGAGCAGTTGTGTTGTCAAGTTTTTAACTGCTGTTTTGTGCTCTATTGTTGTGAAAAGAGCTGTATTCTGTCTACTAGAACGAGAAGTTCTGGAGTTGTAAGAGAATCTGAGAAGAGTTATATTGGAATAAATTTCTGCAAGTTTTGATCTGCTTTGGCTTCAAATCTTTCTAACCCGTCCACGCAACAATATTTAGCTGTAATATCATTTATCCAGCTAAATCTGGATAAATGAAACTATGGATATACTGGATAAATGAAACTATGGATATACTGGATAAATGAAACTATGGATATACTGGATACACAGGATACAGATATATTGGATATGAGATTACAGCTATACACAGATACACCTGGATAAACAAGATTGCAGACATTCTGGATAGCTGCAATGATTTTCCGGCGCAATATAGTATTCTTATGTCTCTTTGGAGCAGAATCAGAACGTAAACCAATTCAGTCTAGCCCAATCAAATCCAAACAATCACATACAAACCGTCTGTAACTGTGGCTCGATCAAAGTCTACTTAAATTTAAGTACAGAGTGCCGAAATCAAACGACCCTAATTTCAAATTTCGACTTTAAAAAATCTATTAGCTATACGTTGGGGCTTATAAGATTTTGGGACAATTTTATTTTCATTATTTCCAATTAGCGAATTTTTTTTTTTTTTTTTTAAATCTTTCGGCAGCGCTTTCGGATGCGGAGATCTAATTTCCTGATTATGGTCCCCAAGATCTCCAGAAGTCACTTCGCATGACTTTTTTCTTTTGGAGCTACGTCAAAGACAAAGTCTACTCAAGCAACAATCGTAATGTTGACGATCTTCCTGTTTCTGCAAATGGAATTGCGACAACAGAAATGCTACTACAACGAACAGGGCTGGAACTTATCGATACGTAGGTGTTGGAACTGGACTACCGTTTGGATATCCTTAGAGCTTCTAAGGGAAGTCACGTGAAAGTGAACTAATTTTTTTCCTGTTATGTAATTTTACATTTTTCTTTATTTGCCAGGATTGGCATGGTTTAAATTAATTGCCTTAATTTTTTTTTTTTTTTTTTTTTTCAAACCACGGTTTAAACCAAACGGATTTTTTTCTTAAAAAAAAAAAAAAAATTGTTTTTATGAAGAATAATTTAAAATTGTATTTTTATTTATTTATTCACAATGAGATTTTCCAAATTACTTCATGGTGTAAATAACTTCTACTTTTGACCAAAACTTTTTCGTTCCAAAGATATCTTTTTCAAAAGGAATTTATAGAAAATGTAACAGTTAATAGAATGATGACGAATGTAATGATATAAAAAAGTTTGATGTTGATGTATTGAGGGAAGTTCAAGTAATTTTTACTGCAAAAACAACTACTGCGAAAGTTGGGAGAACTCTTTTTTTTTGGAGTTGCACAATTGTTACGTAACAGACAGGGTTTCGAAAAAGCATCAAAACTTTTTTTTTTTGTGTTCGAAATATTAAAAGCTAAATTTGTTTTTAGATGGAAAAAGAAATAATTTAGTTTACTTTCAACTTCTTAAGAAAATAATTCACTAAATGAAATATCTACATTTTTGGTACAACATGACTGAGTGATGTTTTTGTAAATGAAAAATTGTACGAATACTATAAATATATTAAGTTCTAATCTATTTTTTCTCTAGTGGTGCGCCCCCTATCTCCACAAATATATCAATGTTTTATAATTATTCAAAATTATCAATTAAATATAAATCATAGGCTGCATTTTAAATTTGTTTCTGAACTAAATATTTTGTGTTTTAACAACTTATTTCTAAACCTTAAAAATATCATTTTGAACAATTTATCACCAATACTGATGAATCTAAGAGCACTATTCCATGTGTTACGTAGTAAACAATTATTATTGTATTATAGTTAGACATTAATTATTCTAATTAATGTAAAATTTTATATATATATATATATATACACTAGCAGACCCGGCCACGCGTTGCTGTGGCTAAGGTTTTTATTATATTACATAGTAGTAAACTATTCAATGGAAACGGTAGAACACCAGTCATGGGGACCACCATGCTCTTTAAACAGATGCCATTTGTAAAAAAACATGGCGACCTCCATGATTGATTTTCTACTACCGTTGATATTGGGCAAAAATCAATACAAAAGAAATAAATTTAAATTTTTTTATTTTTTGTATTCAAGTTTGTAACAAATGAATACATTACAAAGTTGTTAGTAAATAACACGTGACACTTAAACTTATAAATGAGGTAGGTAGGGCAGATAGTTTTAAATCTTTAACAATAATGTTTATTATTTTGAATTATAAATACTTTTAATTTCAATTTAATTTAGCACTAATCGGTGTACAATATTTTTGGTTAACCTGTCTTTAGCTAACACAAAGAGATTCGACGGTTTTCCTGCACGTGAACATGCAACATATAGTTAGTTGCCCATGAGAAAAACATGGATTTTCCAAATCTAAACCACAAATGGACATTGTTTGGCCTTGAGACTTATTTATAGACATGGCAAAAGCTAAACGAATTGGAAACTGTAACCTTTTGAAGGGTATCGTAGATTCTGATGGTATCATCGGAATACGTGGCAACAGGACCACTTCTCCTTTAAACTTTCCAGTTAAAATGGTAGCTTCAAATATATATATCCGGTGATCTTTTTGATGACCAAACGTGTACCGTTGCATAATCGAGGTGGATTCAAATTACGCAGGAGAATAATAGGTGAACCAATCTTTAATCAAAGATTATGTGGTGGCATTCCAGGTATTAACTATGTGATAATACTTACATGTATATATTTTAATTAAAGATTTTTGAACAATGAAGCACTAATAATTAAAAAGCAAGAAGAATTCCAATGCATTACTATTACTATAATATGAATTCAATTTATACTTCAGTCTAAATTACACGTGGCCGGCTATGCTATTGCTCGATGAAAGGTTCATTGCTGCGTAAGCGTAAGGTCGCTTCACACACTAAAAACTAATTTTAAGGAAAGCCTTAATATTAGAAGCTCCTCCTTTGTCGAGAAACAATAAAAAAAAAAAAAGCCCCGTTAATAATTATAACAACACTCCTTTCAGAATATTTTAACACGTGATGTTTGTAAAAAGCAAATATAGAAGGTCAAAACTACTTATGTTGAAACTTTCAGAGCTCTTGGCCTATTAGAAGTCACTTTTTGTGAAAATATTAATTAAAAATTCATTATAAAAAACAATTAAAATTATAACATTCTTTGTGTCAAAAGTCCAATCAGAAGCCCAAAACTATTTGTGTTGAAAATTTCAGAAATGTAGCCCAATTAGAAATCGTGTTGTAAAATATTTGTTAATTAATTAAAAAACAAATGAAATTTAAAAATTCTGTTTTTCAAAAGTCCAATTAGAAGGCCAAAACTACTTATGTTCAAAATGTCAGAGCTGTAGCCCTATTAGAAATTGTTTTGTAAACATTTATTAATAAAAAAATTAATCAAAAGAGAACTAAATAAAAATTTGAACGTTCTTTTTGTCAAAAGTCCAATTAGAAGGTCAAAACTATTTGTGTTGAAAATTTTAGAGCTGTAGCCTTATTATAAATCATTTTGTAAAATATTTATTAATTAATTCAAAAAATTAATTAAAAAAGAACTAAAAAAAAATTTAAATTCTGTTTTTCAAAAATCCAATAAGAAGGCTAAAACTACTTATGCTGGAAATTTCAGAGCAGTAGCCCTATTATAAATCGTTTTGTAAAATATTTATTAATTAATTAAAAAATTAATTAAAAAAGAACTAAATAAAAATTTAAAATTCTGTTTTTCAAAAGACCAATTAGAAGGCCTAAACTACTTATGTTGAAAATTTCAGAACTGTAGTCCTATTAGAAGTCATTTTGTAAAAAAAAAATGTTAATTAAGAAAATTAATTAAAAAAATAACTAACTAAAATTTTAACATTCTGTTTTCCAAAAGTCTAAATAGATGGCTAAAACTACGTATGTTTAAAATTTCAGAGCTGTTTCTCTATTTGTCTTATGTTGAAAATTTCAGAGCTCTATTCCAATTTTAAGTAGGTTTCTATTGATCCACGGGGGGGGGGGGGGTTGCCACAGATAGACAGAATTGAAATAAAGAACTAAACCCTTTCACAAAAATAAATGTTTCAGTACTGCGGTAATAAATCACATGCCATTAAATTGTAGCTCATGTGAAACGTTGGTTAATTAATGTCTAACTATAATCTATATATTTAATAGGCAATACGTTTTTTGGGGTTAGTCCGTCCGCCTAAACTACTCAACCAATTTCAATGATCAAGGTGTTATTTTAAAGGAAATAAGCTGTAGATTCGCCAAAACGTGCAAAAATAATTTATTAACACTTTATTAATTAGTTAAATTTCAATATTTTTCATCATTAAGCTACTACAAAGCCTCAATGATTTTGAATATGAGAATGGCAACATCCTTAAGTAAACAAACCCGCTGCTCGGGGGTTCAACCAACCAACCAACCAACCAACCGTTGCTAATTTTAAAGCTATCCTTACGTATGTAAACAACAAACCCGTTGTTAATTTTAAAGCTCTTTTTAAGCTCTTCGTTTCAAAGTTGATTTTTTCTGTTTTTCTGAAGCATTTTTGTATTAGAGTAATTATTATTTTGAAGTATTTCTATCCAGAAAATGCCTCGCGTTGGACGTCGTTCTCTAACGGGGCGACTTATCAGAATAAATAAAAGATATTGGGACTTCAATGTAAGGGCATAGCTAATGAAGTTTTAAGTCAGAATGTTGGCGGATAGCATATTTAACTTTCTATTATGAAACTTGCAATTTGGGTGTTTTCTCTATTAGGCCTTACATTAAATTTATAAAAATTTGGTTACATTTTTTATGGCTGGGAAACGTATTCGAGTGCAGCAAAATGTTTTAACCACAAATTCGAGCAGCTTAATCCGAGCGCAGCGAGGCGTTTGGGGGTTGGCGAGCGTTAGCGAGCAGGGGGCGAAGCCCCCTATTACAATAATAATTGTTTACTACGTAACACATGGAATGGTGCTCTTAGATTCATCAGTATTGGTGATAAATTGGTGATAAAACAGTATTGGTGATAAAACAACTCTAGTTTGAAAAAAAAAAAAAAAATCGTTTCCCCCCCCCCCCCCTTCCAAAAAACCTGATTTTTTACCAACCCTGTTTATTGCTTTTTAACTTTTTGTTAAGTATTGCCATCTCTCCAAATAAGGAACATTTGATTTGGGCACCATGTAATCACAGATGACAGTTCTGTTGATGCTCAATCAAATCAGAATTCTTTAAACTCCTAAGAATTCTTGTTATTACTCTCAATTTCCCATTTGTTAACATAGGGTTGTGAAAGTACTGCTTTCGGTAAAAAAAAATGTTTTCGATTCTTTTGCATTTCTGCACGTTTTGGTGGAACACATCCTGACTTCAAAAAAGTGGTCTTGAAAAAACATGTGTCTGGGTGTGTCAGCATAATTTTCCAACACAGTGATTCTCAACCTTTTTTTTTTGTCGCGGCACACTTTTAACGATTTCAAAATTTGGCGGCACACAAAGAAAAATATAAGTTTAAAAGTTGTTTACTTTCCTATAATACACTGTGTAAAATAGTTTATGATAATAATTTGGAATGTAAAATAAAATAATATAATATGTACTAAAAAAACAACAGTACGTTTATTAAGGGATTAATTGCAAATATACATTTCTAAAATTTGGCGACACACTTTAAGAATTTGGCGGCACACAAAAGTGTTTCGGCACAGTGGTTGAGAATCACTGTTCTAACAAATTAACCTGCGATGCTCAAATTAGATGTACGGGTTAGTGATGGCCATGAGAACTGTCATTAAGTTTTTTGTTAAAATTACTCAAACGCATAAGGTAGCTGCCATTGAAAAACATGAACAAAATCCTGTATTTTTGTAATTGGCAAAAAAACCCTGCTCTAATGATTTTAATCAAAATCGCTGTTGTAGTATTTCTTAAGGTGTTCTAAACATCTCCGAAATTCCAGTAAAAATGCCATAAAGGGGGGAAAAAAGTTGAAAATCTAATGTTTTTAACACTACCTGGAGTACCACTAATCGACGACTGTTTCTTCTCTGTAGCACTTACAAGAAAGAATAACATAATAATTATTGAAATGTGTATTGCCAAAATCACCAGTTTGGCGCTTTTTTAAAGGCCCATACAAGAATTATCGCAAAAAATATACCACCACCAAACTGGAATTTTTTTTCTAATAAACGATGATAAAAACGGTAAATAACACAAATCCATGTGTCAGTATAATAGTGTAATTGAAAGTTGTGCGATGTTTCACACCCCTGGTTTTCCTTGTTTGTTTGTTTTGAAACCACCAACTGTCTATTTCTGCCACTTATAAAGTGCTTAACACAGCCAAATACGTCTCGTAATTTTGAGCATCATCTAGAAGAATACGAGATCGAAATCTTCCAGTGTAAACCCCTCTCTCCGACCCCACCACACCAACGAGAGGACATTGAGGCCACGACAGATTTAATGTGCACCAGTCCCCATTAGGTACACACCGATATTTGGCGGACCGAGGACAGAACCCACAACCCTCCGGTTATGAGCTCGATACTCTACCGCCTAAACTATCGGGAGCCCTGGTTTTCCTTTATACATAAGAGCAAACTTCTTGGCAACAAAGACTTTGAACTTGAGGGAATCCCAAACAAGGAAGTCAGCAATTGTTGCCAGATCGAAGTTGCGACAATAAACTGAAAATCCTCACGTGTTTCGATGAATCACATAATCGAAGCTGCGTGTTTCGAAAAGAGTTGATGATGCGAGTTGCTTTCCAAAATAAAACAGAAGTGGCCACGCTCCGCTTAATAGTGCTGTTTCACTTGTCACACCGTTGGACTTAGTTGCTATTCTAATAACAGCTAGAGGGTGATTGAGGATTCAGCAAGAGATTCACTGTTTTCCTTCTCTCTTTGGACTACTCTTTTGGAAATGTTTTATGGTGTGACTTCATTTCTGGGTCATTTCCAGAAGGGGAATTTGAATAGAAAATCAATTTAGCCATCGGTTGGTCGTAATTACTATAGTTAAACTTTGCAACTGTGTAGAACCTTTTAAAGCCGGTTCTAATGAACTTGTGGAAGAACATTTGTTGTGCATACTATTTAGACCATAGGAAAAAGATGCATGGAGAATAGTTAAGCATCAATTTAAGTTGTCGCTACAGGATGACTTTAAGGGCTTATTGTAAGAGACTTTAATCGTAAGTGTGAATGTTTTTTTTTTATCAGGGATATAAGACAGAAAAATTTAATGTCTGCATTTTTAAACGGATCATTCTGAATTTTTTTGAGTAAATCTACACAATTACAAGATTAATTAGAGTAATTATAACCAAGCAATAATTAATTTAGAAAAACTATTTAACATTAAAATGTTTGTTTTTAATTAGTTTCATGATTTATTTTTTGTACAAATTTCGATGATTTTTTTTTTTTTTAAATATTTTAAATAAAATTTAAAGTTTTAATTCAATTAAATTTTTTTATCCTAAATGACTTAAAAAGATTCATCAAATGTTTTTTTTTTTTGTTTAATCGTAAATAGAATTTTATGTTTTAAAAAAGAATTCCAAACCTTCAAAAAAATTTTCACCAAAGATTATTTTTAAAAAAAATCCAGCGTTCTTAAAAATGCATGTATAAATAATTCAACAGGACAAATATAAAAAAAAAATATATATTTAAAAAACAACTGTAAAAAATGTCAACACATTTATAATATACAATTCTAGAGTTATGTCAATTAAAACTTTTAAAGATTGGGAATATCACCAAAAATACTGAACATCCAAGTTTAGAATAGTATGATGGAAAAGCCACTGTCATGGTGCTAATTATTCAATATTAAAAATTGAAATGCAGATAGAGATCAACTTTGATTTCTTTATACTATCTCTTTTTCTTTAAGTGGTCAGGGACTCAAAATTCTAAAATCTTTATTTTTAGAATTATTTTTTTAAAAATTTTCTATGCATTACTGTATTATGCTTTGAAACTAAAATAACTATTTTAAACTTTCAAATTTAAAAAATATTTTTTTAAAAACCTAATTAAACTTAAAAATTTTGACTTTACCTAAATTTGATAAATAAAAAAAACTTTTTAAAAAAATAACATTTCATGAATCAACATTCAACAAATATAATCATGATTTTTCAATAAAATATTTGGAACATATTTAAAAAAAAAAAAATATTTTGTGCAAAAACTGTATAAAATCCATAGCTCTATAAACTTACACCCACAATTTTAAGGCGTCTTCTCACTTTAGGCACCTCGAAAATAGGCTATTTTCGCGATTTTTTTTCGAGGATTTTTGCAAACAATTATGGGATAAAATGGATCCTATATAATAAACACATCTTTCAAGTACAAGAAAAATTTATTTTTTATTTTTTTGAACAATTATTATAGTAAAACAGTAGCATCAAAAAACCCGTGTAGAAATGTAATGTTCGTGGCTTGTTGATGAAATTTCGGAAACTATCCGGCCGATTGTCGTGAAATTTGAATGACATATTCTTCATAGTTATGACTATAGCGCATATGATCAGATTTTTGATATTCGCGAAAATAACAAAATGGCGCACGTTTTTCGAAAAAGTAAAAAAAAAAAAAAAACGCGTTTTTTTGCAGTTTTTTGTAAAAAAAAATACTTCAAATCAAAATTTCAAAAATCTGATGATATGCGCTATAGCCATAACTATGAAGAATATGTCATTCAAATTTCATGACAATCGGCCGGATAGTTTCCGAAATTTCATCAACAAGCCACGAACATTACATTTCTACACGAGTTTTTCGATGCTACTGTTTTATTATAATAATTGTTAAAAAAAAATAATTTTTTTTTCTTCTTGTACTTGAAAGATGTGTTTATTATATAGGATCCATTTTATCTCATAATTGTATGCAAAAATCCTCGAAAAAAAATCGCGAAAATAGCCTATTTTCGAGGTGCCTAAAGTGAGAAGACGCCTTAATAAAAAAAACAACACATTTATTGAAAGCAAATTAAAGAAATATATATGAAAAATAATTGTGGAAAGTTTCATAGTGTTATAACAAGTAGTTTTTAAGTTATATCAATTTAAACTCAAAAAAGGAACAAAAAATCAACAGCGATGAAAACAGTTTTAAAGTTTCACGGTAGAATGTCTGAGATGCAGTTGTCATGTAACAAAAACTTAAATATTTCAAGTTCTACTAATGAAAGAAACAAAATTTTATGCACTCCCTTGCTCAGGGCTTTTAATAGACAGGAACAAACTAATCTTGCCCGCTTTCTAAGTGGCCACCTTCAGACATTGAAATTTATTGAGGGATTCAGGAGCTTCGATATCTGCAAACACTGCTCTACTGATCACATCCTCGCGTGCCTGGAACTATCTAAGAAGGATTTGGCCGACGACCCTGTTTTGGTGTTGGACTTTTTGAGGGTGTGCGACATCATGGACCTGGTCTAGTTCTGCTGTCCTCCCGGGGGCATGCAACAACAACAACAAATTTTATGCCATTTTATTAAAAAAAAATAAAAATTGTATTATTTTTTCCATTGATAAATCTTTTTCGTGAATTTTAAAAAGTTTGAGTACCAGACTGCGATTAAACCATCGATATAGATAAACAACTGGATAGACTGCTCCATTGTCAATGCAAAGAGAAAAACGCGCCGGGGATTGCGAAGCTGGTGGGAAGATTAACCAATCACAGTTCACTTTTATAGTTGGATGGGAATGCGAAAAACCTTGTAAAAATGCTAAGAGTAAATATTTTTTTGCACATTATTACTAGTTAAGGTCTACTATTGACATTTCTGCTGTGTACAACCCAAAATTTTATTTTCAATCCTCGGCAATCCGTATTTCTTATCCCACCAACCGCATCTGGCAACGGCTTCATTTTCCCAGCGTTAAACAGTCTATCCAGTTGTTTATTTATATCGATGCTTTAAACTAGTAAAAAAAATTAAAATTTTGTGAAATTTGGTATCCTCTCTATATATCCATCTTAAACCAAAATAAAATGTCAATAGACCAAAATGAAAAATGGATGATAAAACGGACGTGATGCCGGATTCGCATATATATATGGGGGGATATACATCCGAGTCTCACCTGTATCCACTTCTGCTGTCCGTGCTCGAGGTATCCGTGCACTAAGAACTTTATCTCTTTCTTTGGGTCGAGGGCGAAAGACGTCTCGTTGTCCGGCCTCAATCTGTGGAACATGTCCGGAGTGGACCTCGTCTTGAGCAGGAACTTGACGTCCAGCATGTCCGGATGAAAAGGGAACAGGTTGACCGGACGGTAAATGGAGAGGAAGGGTTCGCCGATGGAGAAGCAGCCCCACCTGTCGTAACAACGCTGCAGAAGCACATCTGCGATTAAGAGAGATTACAGGTTTAGGCCTCGATTACCATCGCCAGTTACCATTATACTAAACTTCAACTTAACTAGACATCACTTAGAGACGGTAGATCGTGACAGTGCTCATAGGTATTTAATCCATTTTGGCGGAGTGAAGACATAATTCTCGCCAAACCTTAGAGCCTTTTGTTCTGTTGTGGTTTGGCGAACATTATGCTTTCACGCCGCCAAAATGGATTAAATACCTATGAGCACTGTGACGATCTATCGTCTAAGTGATGTCTAGTTAAGTTGAAGTTTAGTATAGTTATAGTCCAAGAGGCGACTGAAAGTTTAGGTACACCATCGAAAATCATTCTGAATTTTTATTTTTATTTTATAGAATGTAGAGAAATATTAGTGGATCATGAATATTGTTGCACAAATTGTCTGTATATAGTGTAAATAGTGAGGTATTATTTTAAAATTCTATTGTAATTTGTTCTTATCTTATCTTATTTTATTTATTAACAGCGATTATACAGGTTAGAAAAAGGTGGCAACACCTAAAGCAATCGAGAAATTTCGAGATGTTTCTTTTCCGACGAATTGGCTGGAAATTTCGCGAATGTCCTCTCGCGCCAAGTATAAATAAGACTGGAGATCGGGAAAGTTTTCGGATTGACTTTGGACTTCGATGTGAGCTGATCGCTTTGTTTACCTAACTAGAGTGAACTTGTATAATTGCTGTATTCGAAGTTGTTCTTACTGAAGCTTGTGTTGAAGCTTGAGGGTGATTAAACTGGGGCTTTGAATAAATTTTGTGCCTTTGAAGAGTGAATAAATAGTAGTTTTTATCTTAAAAACTGTGCCATCATTGCTTCAGCGGAAAAATTCATAACATTAGTCTGCGGGGACCAAAATGGCCGAAACTAAATCAAAAATCGACTTGGAATGAAACTCAATCTGATTGCCAAATATGTCATAACTTGCCAAATAATGAGCATTCTCTTTTTCTCTTTAATTTGCATTGAGGAAGAGTGCAGACGTTTTTTATTCTCTGCTGGGGAAAAATGCTTTCAGCTTTCAAAAGTGAGCCAAGTTGGCGCTAAATATTAAGTCACTGATGACGTAATATTTATTACCAGACAAATAATGTGTGTTCATTCTTTGGCAAGTTATGACATATTTGGCAATCAGATATCGTTCCGATTCCTTCAAAGTCGATGTTTGAATAGTTTCGGCCATTTTTTCCCAGGCAGAATAATGGGTTCATGATCTATTAACATTTCTATACATTCTCACAAAAATTCTGGGTAGTGTTCGATAAGGTACTTAAACTTGTTGTCGTCTCTTGATCAGGTAAAATTTAGAAGACCATGACGGAGTTGGACTTTCTGAAACCCCACCATAACAGTTGGCGGGGTTTCAGGGGGTCAGTTAGAGTTTCATCCGTCATTTACTGACGCGAAATAAGTTTTTTGGCGCAAGAGATGTGCTCGAAGAGTTTTTTACTTATTATTCTTAACAAATTCTCACAATTTTACCAACTCGTTTCATGCCGACCATACGGTATAGTGGTCAGCGTGCTAGCTTCTAGACCTCTAGGTTGCGGGTTCGAGTCCCGTGATAGGCATGGGTGTTTGTAAATGTATGTTGGCTTGTCTAATGACGAATGTTTCGGCGCATTATAGCCCTCGTGTTGCTGACGGCGCCAGATAATCTGAAAACAACCAACCAACTCGTTTCATAACGAAAGGCAATTTAAT
Source organism: Linyphia triangularis (assembly GCA_963978545.1). Taxonomy (NCBI): domain Eukaryota; kingdom Metazoa; phylum Arthropoda; class Arachnida; order Araneae; family Linyphiidae; genus Linyphia; species Linyphia triangularis. The sequence continues at coordinate 10,779,362 of OZ021724.1, read as the reverse complement.
GAAATGACGATACTAGAATTGATTCTCATTATTGTCCGCCACGCAATGTTTCCTAATGCAAAATATATTTGTTTAATTTGTGGTGGGATTTAATGAGTATTTTGGTTAAAATTTATATCGTAAATGGGACAAAATATTCACCATCAGGTAAGGTTATTTTTAGAACCCCCCCCCCCCCAACAGGTGGTTTGAAGTGATATTTTCTAACGCAAGAGCAACACGAGGGCAAACTTTTTATTTTAGATCCAGCTCTGGAACATTCAGAGTTGTTCCCCAAGAGGGAAACGCCCTCCGGTAGGTCGTTCAAGGGGAAACTAACTTGCACTTGAGTGTGGGAAAACTCGGAATACATCTGCAATTCGCAACAAAGAGGACTACCTATTCAATTAACTCCTTATTTCCTCTCGAGTTTAAAAGAGACGCCAGATCGGGGCTCCATATCTAACCCCCTCCCATGCTAGTCGAGCATTTTGCCTTCTGCCTGCCCTCGATTCCGGCGAAACACTATACTAAACTCCAACTTAACTTGACATCACTTGACGATAGATCTTCATCGGATGCCGGACATCTCATCCCTCGGACAAGTCGCCATCGGACAACTCGACCCCGGACATCTCATCCCCCGGACATCTCGCCACCGGAGAAGTCAGCACCAAGAAGGCTCGGATCGAGGGTGTTGTATGGGGAAAACGATTTTCTTACGCGGAACTGTCGAAGCTGAATGATGGGACTTGCGTACGTATTCAAGAAGGCACAACATTGAAGTTATCTTTTAACCCCTCCTCCCTGCTGAACATTGTTGGTGTAATTCAAATATTAACGAAATATTTTATTACAGTCTTGATTAAAATAATGTTAATTCAAGGTATTAATATTTTTAATAATATATGAGTTATTAAAATATGAAATTGTTATACTTCGGATTTTTTTCCCCCTCCTCCCCAATATCTCTCTCTAGATCCGTGCCTGATATTCATCTTACACATGCATCAGCCTTGCCGTACCAAATATACAAAGTGTCTATATATTTTCGACATCTACAATGTTCAACAGTGGTGGTGGGGAGTCGGGGGAAGGCATCTATTATGTTGTGGTTGTGCCTTCTTAAATATGTACGCAAGTCCCACTGTTCAACTACGCACCTCCCTCCGAAGAAAACCGCTTACCCTAACGTTCCCCCCCCCCTTCTTTGGTGGTGACTTGTCCGGTGGTGAGATGTCCGGGGGACGAGAAGTCCGGGGTTGAGTTGTCCGGGGGATGAGTTGTCCGGATCCCATCTTCATCGTGCTCATAGGCAGTTAATCCATTTTAGAGGAGTGAAGACATAATTCTCGCCAAACCTTATAGCCTTTTTGTTCTCTATACTAAACTTCAACTTAACTAGACATCACTTAGACGGTAGATCGTCACACTGCTCATAGGTATTTAATCCATTTTGGCGGCGTGAAAGCATAATGTTCGCCAAACCACAATAACCCTGTAGAGAACAAGAGGCTGTAAGGTTTGGCGAACATTATGCTTTCATGCCGCCAAATTGGATTAAACACCTATGAGCACTGTGACGATCTACCGTCTAGTGATGTCAAGTTAAGTTGAAGTTTAGTATAGCAGATCCTCATGAGATTATATACCATTTTGTATAAAATAATGAATGAAAACAATTTTGAATAAAAAAAACCTACACACTGAATTTTTCCTTTCAATTACCCATATGTTTATATAGGGTAATGAAAGTACAGCATTCGGTAAAAAAAAAAAAAAATCAAAAATCGACTTTTTGCATTTCTCAAAGTTTTGGAACACCCTGATTTCAAAAAAGGGGTCTAGAAAAGATGTCTGTGTGTAGGTAGTCAGCATAACTCCCTCACAAATTGATTTACGTTGTTAAAATTTGGTGTGCGGGTGGGCGATGGCTATGGGATCTAACATTAAGGTTTTTGTCACAATAGCGCATGCGCATGAACTTGAAATCATGAAAAAATAATTTTGCTCAGCAATTGCTAAAAAACGACTCTAACGATTTCGATTAAAATATCTGTACTAATGCTTCTTAAGGTGTTTTAATCGATTTCACCTTCAAAATGTCCTTAGAAATGCGATAAAAACGACAAAAAGTTTAAAAACGAGCGCCTTTAACACAGAGCTCTCTGCACTTGAGCACCGCCTTTCAACGATTGATTTTTTTCTGCTCCACGCTCAAGAAAGGGCAATGTAATGTTTATCGAAAAACATCGCCAACTTGGCTCCCCCCCCCCCCCCATGTAAAAATCATTGCTAAAAATATCGCCAAACTGACAATTTTTATTTAAATGAGTGAAGGTATGAAAATGGTAAATAACGCCATAATTTAAATGCAATGACCAATATTATCGTGCAATTGAAAGTTGTGCGATGTTTCACACCCCTAGTTTTTGTTTGCAGCTCTTACCAAACTGAACAAAACACCTGTTTTTTTACTGTGCAAAACTTGGTGATGGCCAACTATTAATTGTGACTTCACTTTTTCTTTCTACTTTTTAGTCCTTCTATAGGTGCCGACCAAACGGTATAGTGGTTAGCGTGCTAGCTTTTAGACCACGAGGTTGCGGGTTCCGAATCCCGTGTTAGGCATGGGTGTTTGTAGATGTATGGTGGCTTGTCTAATGACGAATGTTTCGGCGCATTATAGCCCTCGTGTTGATGACGGCGCCAGATAATCTGAAAACAACCTACCAACTAAGAAATGCATTATGTCAGAACATTAATTGGGAAAAACGACAACAGGGTATGAATAATAATACGTGGGACAACGCTGCTGGTAAGTACAAAATACCTATTCAAATATGTTAGTTTGTTGTTATTCTATTACTTTTTTTTATAAATAGGTGATTATGTAATGGCTATCAATAAAAACCTTCATCGACAATCCTTTCGAAATCCTTTATAATAATTTCATATTTGTTTGTGTGATTGTGCGGATAAAATTTTCAGAGGACCTTAACATCGTCTTATCAAGGCCCATCTGATGGCTGTGTGGTTAGCGCTCTGGCCACGCATGCCAAAGGTGCTGGGTTCAAATCCCAGATTAGGCATGGATGTTCGTTGTGGTTCGAAATCCACGTTAAGCTGTATAGGTTCCTGCCTGATTCATCGATATAAATAAACAACTGGATAGACTGCTTAACGCTGGGAAAATGAAGCCGTTGCCAGATGCCGTTGGTGGGATAAAAAATACGGATTGCCGAGGATTGAAAATAAAACTTTAGGTTGTACACAGCAGAAATGTCAATAGTAGACCTTAATTAGTAATAATCTGCAAAAAAATATATACTCTAGCATTTTACAAGGTTTTTCGCATTTCCATCCAACTATAAAAGTGAACTGTGATTGGTTAATCTTCCCACCAGCTTCGCAATCCCCGGCGCGTTTTTCTCTTTGCATTGACAATGGAGCAGTCTATCCAGTTGTTTATCTATATCGATGGCCTGATTAGCTGTGACTATGCATAAAATAGGTTGTTCAGCGTATAATCCATCCAATCTTCCTATCAAGCTGAAACTTGGCAGATTTGCTGTCGAAGACAATACATTACATCAAGTTGTGGGGTTTGTCACTCAAAAGTCGGCTTTTACACACGTTTCTATTTACCTTGAAACCAGATCCAAATTCCAAGCCATTTTCAAGCATGCTCAATTTGGCGATATATTTAATGCATGAAAGTTTCCCCAGTTATGGTTGACCACAGATGTTGAAAAGCAAAAAAAAAAAAAAAAAACCTCTACCATTTTGATGTTTTTAAATCCTTTCTATTAACTTCGGTTTTGTTTATGGCGGATAAAATTATCAGAGGACTTTATCGTCATTCAGTCGAGTAGAAACCATCGATATAAATAAACAGCTGGATAGACAGCTCCATTGTCAATGCAAAGATAAAAACGCGCCGGGGATTGCGAAGCTGGTGGGAAGATTAACCAATCACGATTGACTTTTATAGTTGGATGGGAATGCGAAAAACCTTGTAAAGTGTTAGAGTATATATTTTTTTGCACATTATTACTAATTAAGGTCTACTATTGACATTTCTGCTGTGTACCACCCCAAATTTTATTTTCAATCCTCGGCAATCCGTATTTTTTATCCCACCAACGGCATCTGGCAACGGCTTCATTTTCCCAGCGTTAAGCAGTCTATCCAGTTGTTTATCTATATCGATGGTAGAAACTTGTCAGGTAGGTACAGACTTGCTGTCGATGACAATGCATTTAATCAACTTTTGGAGAAAAAAAAAAGTTAATAACTTGGCACGGAATCGATGTTTTTTTCCTTTCCTTCTTAGTGGTCAAACACCATGAAATGTCGAAACCACCCTGAAATGTATGTGCTCAAAATGTTTTAAAAAGAAGTTGTAATTGCACATAACAGTCAGCAATGCATATTGTTGCACAAATTGTCTGTATATAGTGTAAATAGTGACGTATTATTTTAAAACTCTATTGTAATTTATTTTATCTTATTTTATTTAATGACAGCGATTATACAGGTTAGAAAAAGGTGGCAACACCTAAAGCAATCGAGAAATTTTGAGATGCTTCTTTTTCGACGAATTGGCTGGAAATTTCGGGAATGTTTCACGCGCCTGGTATATAAAAGACTGGAGAACGGGAAAGTTTTCAGATTGACTTCGGGACTTCGATGAAAGCTGATCGCTTTGTTTACCTATTTGGAGTGAGCTTGTACAATCGCTGTATTCGAAGTTGTTTTTGTTGAAGCTTGTGTTGAAGCTTGAGAGTGATTACACTGTTGCCTTTGAGTAAATTTTGTGAGTTTTCTGAAGTGAATAAATAGCAGTTTTTTTTTCTTCTTAAAAACTGTGCCATCATTGCCTCAGTGGAAAAATTCATAACAATATATATAGGATTCATAGTAAAAAAATAATGTTTGTATGAGTTAATTTGTTTTCTTAACCCAAGGATCTGGCAACGGTCACATCTTTTCAGCGTTTTAAGATTAAGTCTTAATAAGGATCATTCCCTATAATCGCTATGTTACAATCTTCTATTCCAGTGTATTTAGAAACTACTTTGGGTAACACCGTGAAATTTCGTGAGTAGATGCGAAGAATATCACTAAATGAAATGACATCAATTGTTTTAATTTAATGTCTATCTATTATAAACGAAAATTAAAATAGCAGAAGACAAAACCAGGTGGAGCCACTGCATATGCATCGACGCAAGGATATAAAATATAAAATAAAATATATTTGACGCTATTTTCGAGTTTTTAATTGATGTCGCGGCCAAAAAGATCAAATTGGTACCTAACTCCCCAAATGTCAAGGTTTTCTACAAAGTAGTTTCTAAATGCACTGGGCTAGAAGATTGTAACATAGCGAGTATAGGGAATGATTCTTACTATACTAAACTTCAACTTAACTTGACATCACTAGACGGTAGATCGTCACCGTGCTCATAGGCATTTAAACCATTTTGGCGGCGTGAAAGCATAAAGCTCGCCAAACCACAACCCTTGTAGAGAACAAAAGGCTAATAGGTTTGGCGATAATTATGTCTTCACTCCGCCAAAATGGATTAACTGCCTTTGAGCACGATGAAGATCTATCGTCTAGTGATGTCAAGTTAAGTTGGAGTTTAGTATAGTGCTTCCTCCTAAACAGTCAATAGAGTTACTTCATATAACGATAAACGCAAAAAAACGTTCAAGGTTAGGAAACACCGTCTGAGCACAAGAGGAAATCCACTGTCTCCTACCAACTTCAACTTTACGTTATCGAGAGGAAGGGGGGGATAGAAACACGTCCAGGAAAACACCTCAAATGACATCATCCTTGTTGCTTCAGGTCATTCGCAGCGAACGGCCTTGACCGACTCCCCATTTCACGGTCGCAACCACTTTTTGTCTCGAAGCTCATTCATTAAAAAACGTGGAGCACGTTTTTGTTTCCACGTTAAAAGCACGCTCGATAATAATTAAAAAAAACAACAACCCAGCCCGTTTCACTGCCTTGCATTTCAGAAGACTGGGGTTGGTACAAAACGCAAAAATCCGAGCATTTTTTATGAGTCTCGTACCAGATATAAGAGGGGAGGGTTTAAAGTTCCCATCTCCCCCTCTGTCGGAAATAAACGAACATGTGAACTTATTTTTATTTTAATTACACCCAAGACCTTTAAGGTGTGACGTCATTTTCACAATGAATATAAATTTGTATTATTTCAGTTTTTAGTTTAGTTTAAATGGCAACAATGATTAATTTTCTGTTGTTCTTTTTTAACTTTTTTTAGAATAAGCCAGTTGCCTTTGTGAGAGTTGGATTAATAGAAATGTCGAATATTAAACTAGTTAATTATTTTTCTCAATTGAGTCTAATCTTGATCTTGACAAAATAGACTACGACACAGAAGTAGTGAAAATTAGTCGGAATTTGCGACTTAATATTTCTGATTTTCAGTTGTGTTCTGATAGTAATTTTTCTCTAAGTTTGATCACAATAGAGGCCGCTAAAGAGTCGAAAAAATCCGTTGCTATGCTAGGCTCAATGCATTTTTTTAAATTGACTCGCATCGAGTAAAGTTCGTTTCGTAACTAAAATTAAGCCAACCAGCAACATTTGAGCAATTAAAACCTTGTCAATACTGATGTAACAATATCGTTATTAGTTGGAATTCTTTAAAAGAATTTTAAATCTATTTTAATACGTACAAAATATCGGAAAACCTAATCCACAAAATACGCCTGATGACTGTCGCCTTAGCTGCAGCATATATTGATGTTTTTTAAAAAAAAAAAAAAAAAAGAATCACTAAATTTTTCTATACCAAGTTCTTAAATTTTGTTTTCAAATAAAACATAATCGGAAAAGAAAAAAAAAGCAGCTACTGTAAAAACCACAACATTAAATGATTTTAAATTCCACGCTGAGCACAATATATCTTTACCGCAAATACAAAATGTCAACAAAAATATGATGAATTTAAAACATATAAAAACAAAATATTAGATTAAAAAAAAACATTTACGGGAAAATAAGACTTACCATTTACATGAATACAAGGTTTTTAAATGCCCAAATATTGCTGGTGGCTTTTCTTCAAATTTTAACTCAATGTAAGAAAGCAATAAGTGGTAATAGATTTATGCTTTATTTTAGTAAACCCATTATAAACTTACTGCACAATCTCAAACCCGTGAACTAAGGGCCTTTTTATACAGAGCTACTCGAGTGGCGAACGCGCGCCACCGCTTCTGGCCACTACTGTGGCTCAGTATGATCACAGGATTGCATGTTTCACTTAGGGTCTGAGCGCCACATGCGACAGACGCAACCTCGAGCCACAGTATAATGAGCTCCATAGGATTGCATGCTTAGCTTTGAGTGGCTTGTTGAGCGACTGAGGCAGTGGCGAGTAATTATCAACTATTTAAAATATCCGTTTAAATAATAACAACAACAAAATATTAGAATTTTATTTGAAGAAAATCCAAAAGACTTACGGAGAAGAATAAAAAAACTTTCTTGAGAATCAGAGTACTGGAATAACGTTTCTAAGTTTAACGCATCGTTTTTAAGTTTTAAGCAACGTTTTTAAGAGCAGCGTTTTTAAGGTTGGGTACGTTATGTTGTTATGTTTTTATTTTAGAATATAATTTGACTGATATATTTTGTTTTTATTTAACCCATTTTGTTCAGTGGCGTATTCAGATACATCGTTTGGGGAGGGAGGGGGGAAGGAGTTTTGGCTGAGACTATTTTTTTTAAGTTTAGTGGTTGGTTTTAAGAAAGTAAAATAGCAAGACTGTGTGTTTTTAGGTTTTTTTTATAAGAGCCTTCAATTTACCAATTACTTGTTTACAATATTAAGTCCAACCTTCTAGGTTTTCTTGAATTTTTATATAGAACCAAAAAAATTTAACAAATTTTTTTTCTCGATTTTCGGGGGGTGCTGCAGACCTATCAGCCCCCCCCCCCCCCCCACACACACACACACCGCGTCTGGGAACGCTACTGATCTTGTGATTTAATTGAAGTTACAATATTCCTCCCCGCAGCATTACATGCTTTTCAGTTACACACAATGCCTTTCGATTTCCGGTACTCTTCCGTTAGACGAGTACCAGTTGACGCCAAGCCATATTTTAATTAATCTGTTTGTTTAAATGATGCGTAAATGTGCCTCCATGCCTAAAAATGTAGGGTTTCTATAGGATTGCTATACAGCAACCCTGTAACGGTTTGTTATAGGAATAATAATGGATTTGAAGGTTATTAGTTTGAATAACGTATCGCTGCAATTTGGCGATTTTTATCTGGTACCCGTCTAACGGAAGAGTACCCGATTTTCAACTAAAATTTCGTTCCCTTCTTGAATTTTAGTTTAGATTCTTTTGCGTGCGTGAGAAAAATCCTATAAACTTCGCCCGGGTCCTTGACACTTCAAACTAAATAATCACCATTTGAGGGGTTATTAACCCTTGAACTCCAAAAGTCTAAAACTAAAAGGCACATTTAAAATATGGAATATTCTTTTCTAGTGACTCAAAAGAATTTCCTACAGATACCCTAAAAACTCAGTTTTCGTGGCCCAATTTAATGGGTCACAATTGTTGGGGGCCCCAAAATCTTTCAAAAAGAAACCCTCAGATAGAATCTCACCTGTGTCTTGGGGCCCATGGACAGGAGGGGGCCCCACCTCCATCCCACGTTCGTCGTCTGCCTTTTTACCGTGCGACGAACTCACGACGAACACCAGGACGAACGCCGAACAGAAACTACAGAAGTCCATTTGGAAGACGCAAACCTTTCACATCCGCCTTTTATTTCTCGCTTGCCTCAGGGCTCCGAAAAGGACACATATTCCAGAGCGATGTGGCTTCCTGGGACGTCTTTCGGTTTTTGTATTCTTCTTTACCTGTTTCGGTTTCTCTCGATGTTCCTTCGGTCATCGCGCCAAGGGAACCGTGGATATCGCCAAGGTGTTTGTGCCAAGGGTTGAATGTCAAGCTCTGAATAATTTAGGGGACGGCGATTGGGATTTTTTTTGTTTTTTTGTTTTTGTTTTTTTGTTTGTTTTAGGTGTTGGATCGGTTCTTTCGAACGATTAGAAGTTGTTCTTGTTGAGATTGAGTGAAATCACTTTCTTATTTGGAAGGGATAAATGGGATTGAGAGTTGTTTGGTTTCGTGTCTGGCTTACTCTTGACGGAATGTTTGAGTAGAATAATTTGTATAATTTAAGTTGAAAGATCTTAAGATACATTGTTTTTTTTTTAACAACTTTTTAATAGTTTAAGCACTTTGTATTTGTTGATACCTCTATCCCAAAAAAAAAAAAAAATATATATTAGATTTTTGACCCGACATTACCTTCCTACTTTTAATTACCTTATGCGTAATATAGTAAAATGCAAGCCTTCTAATTTTGGTTTTCTCTAACGGAATGTTGAAACATTTCCGGAGGAATGAGGGGATTTTGGGGAGGGAGACTGTATAATTGAATTTAATGAGATTTCTTTGTCTTTTTCTTGACAAATAGAGGTGGAGAGGTGAGGGAAGGGGGGGATATTAAGGTTTTACGTAGCAGTTAACCTTTCTGCGGGCGAGAAGTACGCTTATTTTGGAAGTTCAAAATTTCAAGTAGATAAAAAGTTGCCACTATGGTCACATATTTACAGAAATTTTTTTTGGTTCAAATAAAAAAATATTTAGGTCTCCCGGAATAGGTATAAAGTTTCGTTTTGTTTTGAAACCACCGACTGTCTATTTCTGCCACTTATAAAGTGCTTAACACAGCCAAATACGTCTCGTAATTTTGAGCATCTAGAAGAATACGAGATCGAAATCTTCTAGTGTAAACCCCTCTCTCCGACCCCACCACACCAACGAGAGGACATTGAGGCCATGACAGATTTAATGTGCACCAGCCCCCATTAGGTACACACCGATATTTGGCGGACCAAACCCACAACCCTCCGGTTATGAGCTCTATACTCTACCACAAGGCTATCGGGAGCCCTAGGTATAAAGTTTGAATTTTTTTTGTCAACAATGAATATTTAAATTTTTTTAAAATACATAAATATAAAGCAAAGTTTTGTTTTCAAGTGTAACAATGTAAAGTTTAGAATATAAATGAGCAGTAACAAAAAAATTAGATCTGTTGTTACATTAGCTTTTTTAGCTTTTACATTTTTATACATTTTTTTTGCTTTTTTAGCTTTTTAGCATTTACATTTACATTAGCATTAAAACATTAATTTTTTTTTTCACCAAATACACATATTTTTCAATTTTCAACCCATTTTTTAAGTTAGTTCCAACTATTATAATTTTTTTTTTTATTTTTTTTTTCATAATTATCTAAATATATTTATAAAGCGTTTTGAAGTATCTTGAATATCATTTTCTGAAATGGTGAGCACTACACTAGAGTGTTAAGTCATGTCATTTCCGCACGACCCTGGAGTTTCCACTCAACAAAGACAATAGGTTTGAGACATGAAGGTAACGTAATTGAAAATGATTCAAATTCATAGAGTTCGAGTGACGAAAGTGCATTTGATAGTAAAAAATGCTTTAAAGAAGGGAAAAGTCAAAAAGTTAAATTAATTCTGTGAAACAAGGGCTGCCAGAAAATTTATTCTCTTTTTCTAGAGCAAATAGCCGTAGAGCCATTACCATTAGAACAGGTGCTTAATTAACAAGTGTTCCTTTGCGGATTAAAATGTTAAATGTTGGGGAGACTATAACGCCAGAAAATCAGGCAGCTGGAAGTTTTTTTTATTAAATCAACCTTCATTTTATATATTACCACTGATTATTATGACTATTATCACAGATTATTATGACGGGTGGCTCTATTACTATTTAACTATTGTAAACTGCCACTTAATAAGATTTACGTAGAAAGGATAAAATACCATCAAGGTATTAGTTCAACTCGTACTTCAGAAGTAATTGCTCTCTATCTTTATGATAAAAAAAAAGGATGAAGCAGTAAGTAAAGAAATATTGAATAGTAAATGTGTCCGGATAACTAAACAAGAAAAACACGTATCTTTGGTTAAAGAACAAAATTCAGCATATTTTGAATACACAACTACACACAGTGGCTCTGGGTGAAACATAATGGAAACGTGGAATTTTAAACTATTTTAAATTCCTTTGCTAGTTCCTGTTTCAAACTATAAACTCTAGCTTCTGTTTTCTTAAACCAGTTACGACCATCGATTTCGGTATAGATAAACAACTGGATAGACTGCTCCGATGGCAATGCAAAGGAAAAAAAAAAACGTGCCGGTGGGTTGATGATGATGATGGGTGGATGATTATCCAATCACAGTTCACTTCTGTAGTTGGATGAGAATGCAGGAAAACTTGTAAAGTGACAAATATTTTTTTGCACATTATTACTAAGGTCTTCAATTGAGAGTTCTGCTGTACAATCCAAGATCTGTACAATTCAAGATTTGTAGTATTCAAGATTTGTACAATTCAAGATTTGTACAATTCAAGATTTGTACAATTCAAGATTTGTACAATTCAAGATTTGTACAATTCAAGATTTGTACAATTCAAGATTTGTACAATTCAAGATTTGTACAATTCAAGATTTGTACAATTCAAGATTTGTACAATTCAAAATTTGTACAATTCAAGACTTGTACAATTCAAGATTTGTACAATTCAAGATTTGTACAATTCAAGATTTGTACAATCCAAGATTTGTACAATCCAAGATTTTGTTTTTAATCCTCTGCAATTCTTTTTTTATTTTTTCTTCCATCCAACGATCTGGCAATGGCTTCATTTTCCCAGCGTTAAGCAGTCTATCCAGTTATCTATCGATATGGATGGTTATGATAAGTGGTTCTATTACTAATTATTATTGTTGACTGCCACCCAATAAGATTTATGTAGTCCTTTTGGCGCAAAATTAACTTATGGTGGTTTGAAAACTCTCTTTGCTTTCAACTTGGTGTCAAGCCTTTTGTATCATTTTACTTGCTGGACATCTAATATGTTTTCGCGAGTCAAACAACATTTCCAAAAAGAGATGTTCTAGGTGCACCATAAAAGCACTTCTCCGAAGAGTTGAATGAACAACAGACTTAAGATCATCTTCTAAATACTTTATGCGTTGTACTATCTAAAAAATGTTTTATGATGCATAAATAATTATATAGGATAACGTTTTATTGTAAATCAATAAAGAGTATAAACTTTCGCATTAAACTTGGCTAGTTTTTTCGCCTGCGAGGTGATACAATATATTAACGTTAAATTCAGTTTCCCACGATCAGCCGTCTTGAATGGGAGATGTTTCCAAGGTTTCTGCTTGCTAATCCTTGGGCTCATTCAGTTGTTAGCACAACCTGACATATTTACCAGAGATATTTCTGGTCGGCGCTCAAGTTCCTACAATCAATTTCTGGAAAAAAAACTGTATTATTGTATTCAATAAATGGTAAATCTCAACAACTTGTTTTCATATCGGACCACTAAAAGAAGTAGGTCCATTAATTGGACCATCGAGGGAGACCAAAACTTTCCTACCAGGTAATTTGTTTGAATGAAGAACACAAACAACTGCTTGTACTGGGTGTTTTGAAGCATTTTCGAATAATGAAATGGGTGAAATAGAGACTCCAATATTTGATACACTGTACTATCCTAACCAAGAGCTTTAATAGTTTTCTCATCAATGCAGTTTCCTTCCATAAATTTTAATATCGATGATACTCCATTTTGTTCAGAGCCACCGTTCAGAGTTGTATGTCCAAAATATGTTGAATCAAGTTCTTCAACCAAAGATACGTGTTCTTCCCGTTTAATTATCAAGACACATTTACCAATTACAATTATTGTACTTATTTCTTCATCGTTTCGACCATAAAAATTGAGTGAGAGTTGAACTCTAGTACCTTGATGGCATTTTACCATTTCACGAAAAACCTTTTATTTATCTATTATCGCTATCCAATTTTTCTGGCGTTACAACATTTAAATCCCGCAAAAGAGCACATACTAATTGAGCTCCTACTCTAATAGAAATGTCTCTACAGTCCCATGCTCTAGAAAAAATTTGGGTAGATTTTCGAGTAGTCCTTGTTTTCACTGAGATAAATGAACTGAACTTTCTGGATTTTTCCCTCGTAAAAACATTTTACTATCAAATACATTTTCATAACTCGAAATCTGTGATAATGAATCATTTTCAATCAACGTTACCTGCATGCCTCAAACCTAGGATTTTTGTTGGTTGGAGACTCTAAGGTCGCACTGAAGTACCATGACTTGGCACTAGAGTGTAGTACTCGCTATTTCACAAAATTATATTCCCGATATTTCAAAACGCTATTTCACTAAACCAAGACTATAACAAAAATAATTGGAATTAATTTAAATAATGTGCTAAAAATCGAAAAATATGTGAATTTGGGGAAAAAAAAAAAAGAAAAATCATTTTTTCATGTAGATTCTGGGAGACCTAAATGTTACATGAAGGTATCCAAAAAAAAAAAAAAAAAAAATAAAAAAAAAAATTAAAAAAAAAAAAAAAAATAATAATAATAATAAAACTTTAGGTCCATTCTAAGAGACCTAAATATTTTTCAATTGAATTAAAATATTTTTTTTGGTATATATGTATTATGTAACCATAGTGACACAGTTTTATCGACTTGAAATTTTGAATTTTCAAAAATCGTTTTTCGAATTTCCAAAAAAGTTTAATAGCTCTACTGCATAGCAATGAAACGAATTTAGCCATGGGCATTTTCAAGGAGGTGCAGGACCTTGAAAATTAAAAATAATGTGGAGAAAAGTCGTATAATTCACTGGAAATAAAAGTTTGATATAGTTTTAAAATATTCAATGGTTAAGGGGTGACAAGAGCCCTTGACAACTAAATCAGTCCAATTTTCACACAACTTCAAAGTTTCGAAAATTATTTAAAATGCAATATTTTTAATGGATTTTTTGACGTAGTCAAACATATGGTTTAACATATTTGTTATATTATGTTCTACTTCCAATTTTTATTTTATTTTACATACACCTTATGTAATAAACCTCTATTTGAGAGCTAATAATTTTAAAATTATTAAACGACAACTTTCGGTTACGTCCACTTTTCACAAATTGAATATTTTAACTTAGTTTTTTCCATGGTAATGAAAACACACAAGATCTATCTAGTAAGGCTAAAATATTTCTTAAATTAGGAAAAATAAATATTTCATGTGATATTTTATGTTGCGAAAAATAAAAAAATTTTGTAAACGCAAAACATATTACTTTTTAATATATAATTTTAAAGGCATATTATGTAAAAAAAATTAACTCTTTGAAATTGAGGGTTTATTTGCATTTGGTAAAACTTTAATGTAATCAAAGGCTGTCATATAATAATTTTAAAATTGTGTATCAAAAGTATAGGTTTATTACAAAAAGTCTAAATGAAATTTAAAAGAAAAAATATCAGAGTAATAATCATAACAAATGTGTTATTATTGACAATGTAAAATATTGCATAGTAATTTAGGCCACTTTAAAGTTGAATGAAAATACGTCTGATTTGGTTGTTCACGAATGAACATCAATACACCTACCTATACTAAACTTCAATTTAACTAGACATCACTTAGACGGTAGATCGTGACAGAGCTCATAGGTATTTAATCCACTTTGGCGGAGTGAAGACATAATTCTCGCCAAACCTTAGAGCCTTTTGTTCTGTTGTGGTTTGGCGAACATTATGCTTTCACGTGGCCAAAATGGATTAAATACCTACGAGCACTGTGACGATCTACCGTCTTAGTGATGTCTAGTTAAGTTGAAGTTTAGTATATATGATGGGTCTCCGCAACGCATGCAGCTAGTAATGCAATAATTATCGCCAAAATATTGATTTTTTTTTTAAATTAATAAAAACATGAAACGAAACTGGAGAGCACTTTCTATGATTGAAGTGACCAGTATTATAACTACTATTGAAAGTTGTCCACACTCCTAGTTTAAGTAAGAAATTAGAGGATCGGTGTTTTTATTTTCAATTACCTTATATGTAATATAGGGTAATGAAAGTACTTCACTCGATAATATATATATATATATATATATATATATATATATATATATATATTTGGCTTTTCTACACATATTAGAAACTGTCAAGTTAAAAATTTTTTTGTATAAAAAATATATGTGGTCAGGATAAACCAATAATGGATTGACTTGCGATGACCAGATATTGTATAGTGGTGGCCATGGAATCTGTCATTAAGGTTTTCGTCAAAATTGCGCATGCGCATAAGGTAGCTGTCATTGAAAAAATTATGTTTTTCAGCAATTGCCAAAAAATCTCTTTAACTATGTTCTTCAAAATAGCTGTGGTAGAGCCTCTTAAGGTGCCCCAACCATCCTCACCTTCGAAAATTTGCATAGAATTGCGACAAAGTCGAAAAAAGGTGCAAAACGAATGATTTTTAACACGCAACTCTTTCTCTGACCATCTCTTATCAACTTCTGTTATCCTTAGAAGAAAGGACAAAGTTATATTTACCGTCGTTTCGGGGATTGTTTGTTATTGTAATAATTATCGCCAAAAATATCGCCAAACTCAATTTTATTTAAAAAAAAACCCCGAAAATAAACGAAAACGGTAAATCACACCGATCCATTCCAAATTTTAAATTCAGTGACCAGTATTAACTGTAATATGGGATGTTGCGCAATCATCCACACTCGTATTTTTGTTATCCCCCCCCCCAATTTTCAAAATGAAGGGGCGAGTTTTAGAGACCCCGAATTCAAAAGTGCGTGGTTGGCTGTGACCATTATAGTGGGTCATCCGTGAAGTGGATCTCGGGAGGGTTCGGGGATTTTCATGTCACGAGGGGCTCAACCTCATTCCGTCGAGAAATGATGCTTAAAATAACGCTTTATTTGAGAGAGAGAGGAGAAGGGAATTAGTTTTCCGATTGACCCGCGTTGTGGTGCGGCACTACGACCTCTCCTGCCAATGGTTATGGGATCCAGGGCCAGATTTAGAAATTTTTTTACTGTAGGCCCAACATTCAGAGAGGGGCCCCAATAGCAAATATTTATTTATTTACGTCACAATATTACCAGATCAAGCTACATTCGTTAAGACTAACTTTTTACAATTAAAACTCATAGTTTACTTTCACACGATTTTTTTTTGTTATAGTTAGTATGATCTTGATTTGCTCAAAACTTTTGAATTAATCAAGATCCCCCATGAACACTAATTTTAAAGTACACTTTCCTGTATTTTAAACTTACATTTTACCACAGGGTTCACAAATTATATAATAATAAAGATTACTTAATTTTATAACAATAATTGTAAATAATAAAAAGTAACCTTTCCACTGTTTCTACGATCTCACTAAAAAGGAGGGCCAAAAAAGTCCACGGAAGAGCCTGCAAAGCAACCAATCACAGAGACTCTTTCATTTCATAATATAAGAAGTTGTATATGGTTGGTTGGTTGGTGAACATCTCTTTACAAGAGGCGAGAGAAGGAGAACAGCGGCGTAAAGCCTTTGTCTCCGTGTACATATGACGAAGTTATATATGATTGGCTGAACCGGAAAGATTTGCTTAATTAGGTTTCATTAGATTAATCTATCTAACTTAACTCTTTGTGACTATAAAAAATATGGAATTTGCTGATGTGTAACTAAACAATTTTTATTATTTTTGTTTAGTACTTCCCATAAAAAGACCATTATATTTGAAATTTTCAGAAAATTTTCAAAATTTAGGGGCCCCCATATTTGGGGGCCCCTAGGCCCAGGCCTAGTGGGCCTAATGGTAAATCAGGCCCTGATGGGATCGAATCTCGGTGTTGTGTTTGCGAAAAGTGAACGCTTGCATGTTGATTGTGAAGGGGGTTGTGATTGCGAAGAAAATCGATTGTTATTTTGATCGTAATGGATTATCGATAATGTTGATAATAGATTGCTGAAATGGGAAAATTGAAAATAAGCCATTCAAAGTTTTTTTTTTTTTTTTTTTTTTTTTTTTTTTTGTATGCAGTTGCATCTCCATAATTTCATTGTATACATAGTGAAATTGAGTGTAGTCTCATAATCCCCCCCCCCCCATTTGTAAAAGACAAAATAGCGTTGGAAATAGAACTTTTTACCATTAAATTCGAACAGAAATGAAATATCAACCAAATTGCCGTTAATAAATCGTTTGGTCCTCTTGTCATTTCAACACTTTGAAAGTTATTTTAGCACAAATATCTCTAAGTACTTAGATCATAAAAATGAATTAAAAAAAAAAAAAAAAAAAAAGCATCAGTAACTTATTATCAGAATCGTATTCATACAGCCTTTAAAAACTTGAAACGTTTTACATCTATTCTCTTTCAAGTTTTAATCCTCAAACGGTATAAATAGCACTAATTCTCTAGTTCAAAATGTAGCATATATGCTACACAACGGTTTTCATTAATTATTTAATTAAAAAGACACTTAAGATTTTTTTTTGTATACTTTTTCAGTGGTCCAGAGGCAAAAAAAAAAAAAAAAAAAAAAAAATTAATTAAGGGGGTCCGGGTCCCAATATTTTAATTTCTTTAATATTTGTTGGACCGACACAATTTTTTTTATGTAATTGTAGAAAAGTGTACTTGTCTATAAAATCATTTCATTTTTTTTTTAATTAATTCTTTTTTTTATTAAAATTTTATAATTACTATAAAACAATGCATTAAATATTTTGATATAACTTAATAAAAAATATCTTAATAAATTAAAATTTTTTATGTATGTGTTATTTTATGTATGTGTTCACAAATATATAACAAGAAAATATACCAAACACCATTTTGATATTTATAGCGGATATTAATTAAAAAATTTTAACTATAAAAGTTCATATTTTTTTCTTTCATAAATAAAAAAAAACCTCATATCTGCAGTAAAAAACAAAATTTTAAAATTTTGTTTGGTACATATCTTCTGAAGAGTTAACACAATATGCATGAAAAATTTAGTGCATGCTACTTAAGTTAGTTAGTTATTACTAATTATGTAAAAAAAAAAAAAAAAAAAAGCTAAAAAAATCACTAGTGAGAAAAAGCTGTTTTAAGTTCACTTAGAAATAAGTCAGCTTCAGTTATTGGATATTAATTTGACAACTGCAAGCCAACGAAAAGGGTAGCATTATAAATGAGGTATAAAAATGATAGTAATTTATTATTTGTAATTTTTTACTTTTTAAAGCAAGATTTTTTTTGTTTTTTTTGTTGACAATTTTGAAAGTATTTGGGACCTGAACCCCTTTTAAAAGAAAAAGTCATGCACCTTAGGAAAAAAAAAAAAAAATATGTTTTGCAAACAATGAAAGAAAAAAAATGAGCTATAAAGTCATGCTTAAAATACTACTTAAAGAGAAAAAAAAAAAAAAAAAAAAAAAAAACCGCGGATAAATTGGTGAATGTAATTTTTTTTATTTTTGTTCTACCGGCTCGAGATTAACGTTTTCTTGTCGCAAAAGATCAAAATCAAACGAGTATTTTTAAACTTCTTGAAGATTTATTGGTCTATCTGAAGGGGGGGGGGGAGATTTGTAAAAACCCTTACAATATCATTTATTTGGTGTTGCCTTGACAAAATATGTGTCATTATAAAATCTGCTTTTATTTTTTGGGTTGTAACCGCGTTTATTTCTGAACATGTTCTTAGTGAAGAACTTCCAACTGTGATTCGACATCCTCATCTCATCATCCTCTAAATAGTACAGCCTGGCAATTCGAAAAAAATAAAAAACGAAACTTTGAATAGAAAACATTTTCCGATATTCATTAATCTGAATAAAAAAATCTTACATATTATTTCTATAAGTTTTTTTTTTTTTTTTGTTACGGTTCTTTTTTTTTCCCCCCACTTTGATACAAAATTAAAATTGATAACATGAAGTACAAATGCAAAAGTTAAGACCACCGCTTTTAAGGAATAATTTATTTACAATTGCACATTGAATTATTTGTTTGAAAATCGAAACCAATCATCTTCATTTCAGTACATTATGAGAGATTCTATGTAAAGGTATTCCACAAGAAAGTGCCGACCAAACGGTATTAGTGGTTAGCGTGCTGGCTTCTAGACCGCGAGGTTGCGGGTTCCGAGTCCCGTGTTAGGCATGGGGTGTTTGTAAATGTATGTTGGTTTGTCAAATGACGAAATGTTTCGGCGCATTATAGCCCTCGTGATGCTGACGGCGCCAGATAATCTGAATACAACCAACCAATCCACAAGAAAGTACTCGATATAAAGGTATTCCATTTGAAAGGACGGTACTTTTCCATTAAAGGCAATACATAAAAGATGGGTAAGACTTCCAAGTACGGTACGGATTCTGCACCAAGGTGATTTTCGCCAATAAATGGCAACAGCTGCCATTTTTTAATAACAAGTGAACTGTCGATGTTTTCAATGATTTGACGTTGTTTTATTTCAACAATTCTTGGCGGAAAATCCGTACCGTACTTGGAAATACCAACGAAAGGACTTTATATAAAGAGTACTTTATAAAATAAAACTCTATATAGGTTGGAACTCTATGAAATAGGATTCTATCTATACTAAACTTCAACTTAACTAGACATCACTTAGACGGTAGATCGTCACAGTGCTCATAGGCATTTAATCCATTTTGGCGGAGTGAAGACATAATTCTCGCCAAACCTTATAGCCTTTTGTTCTGTTGTGGTTTGGCGAACATTATGCTTTCACGCCGCCAAAATGGATTAAATACCTATGAGCACTGTGACGATCTATCGTCTAAGTGATGTCTAGTTAAGTTGAAGTTTAGTATAGTAAGTACTCTATTTAGAGGATACGTTGACACGGCCCGACAATTATCTCCTCTTCTACCGTCTTACTTTAAATTGCAGTAAATCAATGTATAGATTGTTATAGATCTGATTTTGCGCGTCAAACAGTTCCCTCATCTTTATTTGTTGATAAATCCGACTTAAACGTTAAAAGAGTTCAATTAGATACTCTATGTACATAATACGATTTATCCACCGATCGATCAGCTACACGAGCTGTACCATGCCGAGTTCTGCCTTCCAAATCATTTTTCGTTCAGTCAACAATAGAAATATAACTCATTATCTAACTTTGAGAAGCTCCCTCCCACCAAAACAAACACACAAACAAACAAACAAACAAACAAACAAACAAACAAACAAACAAACAAACAAGGGGTGTGGAACATCGCACAACTTTCATTTACTCTATAATACTGACGTGGATTTGTGTCATCTACCGTTTGTATATTTTCATCCTTCCATTTAGAATAATTAGAATATCACCATTATTCATTAGAATAATGGCTATATTTTTTACGATAATTCTTGTGTATAAAAAGAAATTGCCAAAATGGTGATTTTGGCTGTATACTTTTCGATAATCCTTAGATTATCCTTTATTATAAGCGAAACTGAGAGGAGAAGAAAAAACGATTGCTGATGAGGTATGCTCAAAGAAAGAGAACTCTGTGTTGAAGGCATTCATTTTTCAACTTTTTACGCCATTAAAACATTTTTACAGGAATTTCGGAGGTGGAGATGTTTTGAATACCTTAAGAGGCATTACCACAGCAATTTTTATCAAAATCGTTAGAGCCTTTTTTTTAGCAATCATTGAAAAACATGATTTTTTCAATGGCAGCTACTTTATGCACATGCGCGATTTTGACGAAAACCTTAATGGTAGGTCCGATGGCCTCCACTAACCCTCATACCAAATTTGAACATCGTAGGTCAATTTGTTTCGGGAGTTATGCTTACCACAGACACCCAGTTAGACATTTTTTCTAGATCACTTTTTTGAAATCAGGATGTTCGAAAACGTGGAGAAATGCAAAAAAAAAAAAAAAAAAAAAAAAAAAAAAAAAAAAATCGATTTTTTTTTTTAGGTATATTTTTGGTATGGTATATTTTTATTACCCTATGTATATATATATATACATATGGGTAATTGACCATCAATCAATAATTAAATAACCCTCTAAGACAAACTTAAATGAACCAGATGCGCGTGGGTCAATTAGTTAAAGCTAAATCGAAGTAAAATAGAATTAATTAAAAATTTTCTTCCACGAAATATACTATGATTATAAGTTTAAGTAAAGAAAAAAAAGTTCTTTCCCCAGTTCCCGTTGCTAAGATAGACTTCCCAATCAAACAGACACCGTTGCTTGGCAACTCTAACTCCAGCCTTATGATAACTCCTCTCATACGAGTCACTGTCAGTATTTCTCAGTTTGAATGTCTGTTATCCTTCAAAAGATTCTGTTTCCTTCCAACAGAAATCGTTTGGGAGCATGAATTTCGAGGGTCGGTGGCCCTTCAAGCCCACTGGGGTGTCGTGGGGGGCGGTACAGAACGTCAGCAAAGCCCGGAATAAATTTCTCAATGTTGGAGATGACTATCTCAAGTCGCTCAAGGTAAGAGTTATTGGCTACTGTAAATTTAGTCACTAAATCGAACATAATTTAGAATTTTTGTAAAGAATGTGGAGAAATGTTAAGTGATAATGAATATTCTGGTCTGGTGCCAAGGCAAAAGTGTATGTTATTCATGACGTAATATTTATCGCCGACTTGGCTCACTTAAAAAAAAAATGCAAGTACTTAGCGCTAGAGATCTGAAATCGTCTGCATTCTTCCTCATTGAAAGTTAAAGAATTGTGGGTTGTCAGAGGCAAGCGAATGTTCATTATTTGGCGATTTATGTCATATTTGGCAATCAACTTATTTAAAGACAATTTTGGGATGGTTTCGGCCATTTTCAATCTGTCCGACCAGTATATATATTTGTATTCTACTAGCAATTTTTTTCCTTCTAAAAGAATTTCAGAATGATGTTGGATAGGTATCTGAACTTGTGGTAGCCTCTCAGTGTATTAGGTTACTGAGGTTACATTTGTAAGGTCGAGTGCGAGTCATACGTTGAATTTTCTGTATTTAGTTACTAAAGATTATTGTGAAATCATTTGTCTTGACAGTGAATTTTTATTGCAATGAATACTAAGTTTGTAAATATGTGTTTACTTACGCAGGTATTGTTGTGTGCCTATGTCATATTTCCGGTTTTCTTCCAATTTTTGTTGCAACCACAGTTTCGAAAATGTAATTTATTATTTTTGCTTCTAACGCTTTTACTTACTTTCACTTTCGTTACTACTGGTGTGATTTTTTTTGTTTTTTTCTTGTCGTAGAGAAAATTTATCAAATTTTTTTTCTAGACAGTTTATAGTGTATAAAGTATTGAGGCTTTTTAGAGACAGATATTACACGGAAATCGGGATGAATCATTGTCATTTGTCGGATTGAAAGTACTTGTACATCGCGCATAAAGTTGACTACTTGCGTGTATTTCGGACTTTCAAGAAATCAACCTTCAATTCAACAAATGCACTTGAAAATAATTACATGCTCATATGATTTTTCATAATAGTAAACCAAAATACATTTACCAAATAATAAATGTATTTTGAAGTCAACATAAGGCATATATTCCCATACAATGGCGGATGCTTCGATTTTCCTTTCTGTATCAGAATGCATCATTACGATGGTAAGCCTGTAGCCAGGATTTTTTAATTGGGTTGGGGGGGGGGGAGTATGGTCGAAGATTTGATTAAATACATATAACAAGTTACACCAAAAAAGAAGGTTGGTTGGTTGTACTCAGATTATCTGGCGGCGTCAGCAACACGAGGGCTAAAATGCGCCGAAACATTCGTCATTAGACAAGCCAGCATACATTTACAAACACCCATGCCCTAACACGGGACTCGGAACCCGCAACCTCGCGATCTAGAAGCTAGCACGCTAACCACTATACCGTTTGGTCGACCCCCCAAAAGAAGGGGAAGTGGTAAAACAAGATTTCACACAATTTCAGGGGGGGGGGGGAGGGTTCCCTGGGTCCTCTCCTGTCTACGACCCTGCACGATGGCTAACAAGAGTGATGACTGATTTTCTGTATCAATGATAGAAACCATCCAATCGAGAAAAAAAAAAAATCATCTCACTTCGTCTCCTTTTTCAGAAGAAGAGTAAAAAGTCAGTGACAGAAACTTCCCAAGTGGACAGTCGCTACGATTACATGGTCTCCCTGGTTTCCTTGGTATGCGGTCTCCCCAAGGACGACGTGGCAGAAGAAAACTCGCAGCAGCCAAAGGTATCATTTGCTTTCATTTCCCAATCTTGTATACACTGTTAAAAATTTTGTTCCACCTTGCACCAAAAATTGGTTTCCATCTAGCTGCCACCAACATTTGGTGCTTAGTTTCACGATTTAATGGTGCAACCTCGGACCGTAAGCACCACTAAATCGCCAAACTAAGCACCAAATGTTGGTGGCAGCTAAATGGGAACCAAATTTTGGTGCATGGTGGACAAATTTTTTTAACAGTGTATAGCTGCTTCAGTTTTGGAAAAGAAAAAAAAAATAAAGGAAAAAAAATGGCTGCTCTTTGTTACAAATACAAAAATATCGACCAACTACAAGTATCAAGGCTCATCTAAGTCGGCCTAGTTTGATTTTTCTGAATGATCCCCCAGTCTATAAATACAGCTGTGTTTTAAGACTGTTTACTTTGATCGAATTAAGAATGCAGATTATTCTACTTATCAATCACTCTATTGAAAAAGTAATGTGGACATTACTTTTTCAATTGATTGATTGATAAGTGGAACAATTTGCCGGACCACATCTTAAATTCAACAGGAGTAAACAGTTTAAAAAGACAGCTGGATCTATACCGGAAGATCATTCAGAAAAATTAAATTGGACCAACTTAGATGTGCCTTGTGTTTGTAGTCATTTTTGTATTTGTGACAAAGGACAATACTTATTTTATCTATTCACCAAGTTAAATTAGAATTTAAATAATTTATTCGCATGACCTCTTGTCCTTAGGTTCCCCGATCTATCATTATACTTTAAACGCACTAATCTTTATCCCTGATCTCTGTAACCCATAGGTTAAGGCACACGAATGTTTTTTCATGTTGTGTAAATGCAGCTTCTTTTCAAGCAGCTTGAAAATCTACACAAGCCGGTCACACGTGCGTATTCATTCAACGCGAGCTCAGTCGTTTGTTTATGATCTCCAAGTACAGCATAAATCTATTTTCAATCCAAGCATCTCTTTTTCGGTTCACTGTTTTTGAAATCATTATTGCCTTGTATCTTGAAGATAGGGATATTTTCAATTTCAAGAATGATAAGTTCACTGCAGTGAAGTGTTTTCACGAGAGTGTGGAAGCCATTGAGCTTGAAAAATAGGTCTGGTTTCATCCTCCAGCGAGCCACCTTGAGAATACGGCAGACGATCCCTCTGTCAGCGTGTAAACAAGGATAAGCTTAAATGGTGAAATCAAAACTTAAGGAGAAAGTTTTCATGATTGGGCTAGTAACTTATCAGGAGATAGATGTGAACCTACAAGCGCAGCGAATAGAAGTTACCCTAATGTAGATTTCAATTCATTTATCGCTAATTTGTTAAGCAAGCTACTGTCTATATTAGAAGACAACATTCAGGAGATAGATGTAACTTATCAGGAGATAGATGTGAACCTACAAGCGCAGAGAATAGAAGTTACCCTAATGTAGATTTCAATTCATTTATCGCTAATTTGTTAAGCAAGCTACTGTCTATATTAGAAGACAACATTCAGGAGATAGATGTAACTTATCAGGAGATAGATGTGAACCTACAAGCGCAGAGAATAGAAGTTACCCTAATGTAGATTTCAATTCATTTATCGCTAATTTGTTAAGCAAGCTACTGTCTATATTAGAAGACAACATTCAGGAGATAGATGTAACTTATCAGGAGATAGATGTGAACCTACAAGCGCAGAGAATAGAAGTTACCCTAATGTAGATTTCAATTCATTTATCGCTAATTTGTTAAGCAAGCTACTGTCCCCCCCTATACTAGAAGACAACATTCCATGATCTCACTGAATACCCAGCAACAATGGGTAAACCGGTTCCTACAGCGTATTCAGTGAGCTCCGGTTATGTTGTCTTCTAGTATAGCCACGTGTATGTTACAGAAGCTTGTCTATATTTTGTTGCTAGTTTTCAAGCTGCTTTTTTAGCATGAAAAGACGCTCGTGAGACTTTAGCCGTAAGCGGGTTTTGCTCCCGATGCTGATGCGATGAAGTCAATCGAATTGTCGCTGTGCCGTCTCTCATTCAATGCCTTCTAACAAGTTGTTAATGGCAGACACTAACTAGCTTGTTGGAGAGTTAACAGATATCTTATCACTGATTTCTAACTACAACTTCTGGATAACTTATAAGCGGTTTCTGCTTTGGAAGCAGATGAAGCCAGCTGAATGCTTACCTCCATCGATGCTACGTAATATGTTGACCATGGCTTCAAACACATTCTGAGTAGTTTTAGCGTGGGGTAAAAGGGGGGGGGGGGGAGGGGAGATGCTAATATTGATCTATATAGTGATTATCAAGCCTTCTTTGGTTTCAAGTCAATAACCAAGCTTGCACAAAGGTCAGTGGTCTTCGCTTATGATGGCACTTTGTGTGGCATCACTTGACAACTTGCTGATTGCTTGGGTTATAATGTTAGTGAAATTTTCCTGCAATTTCTAGACAAGCTAGTGATCACATCAAGGGCCTCGCAATAATCGAGGGCAGGAAGGTCTTCACCACCTGTTCCAAGTGCTACGACCACTAGGATTCACCAGAGCATTTGATGGACTGTTTGAACATCTCAAGGGATTCTTAGAGTCAACGGACTCATGGATCTCGTCTGACTCCGTCAGACATGGAGGACCAGCAACAACAACAAACTGTTTTCGTTGCTTTGTGGAGGACATTGTGCACGGCTGTCTTGAAGGAGTTTGGTATATGCAACATGGAAATGGGAAAATGAGCAGAGTTGATAGGAAGGGCCGCTAGTAGAGTGAAATTAGTATCGAGTCCACCTGGACAACTTGTTCCAGCTCTATCCCAGATGAACAATTAAGTTACGCGTTATAATGATTTTAGCCTGAAGTTATTATCATTAGTTATGCTCGTCTAACAACTTTAGGTAAGTTTTTGCTTCTGCCTTGTTCAGAGTACTCTATGTTCTTAAGTGGTGGCGATACATTACACAACTTATTTATGAATCTGGACGATGTAGAGATAGCATTTGGAGAATCAGTAGCCTTGTCCAGTTTTGCTCCACTTACAACTCACACGCCAGTTTTGTAACTTAGTGGTGATTCCGAGTCGTCTCTCCCCCATTCCTTGAGAGAGAACTTTAAAAAACAAAAGCTTACATTTGTGGTTACAGCTGGTGAAACATATATTTTTCGCCAATCTCATCGAAACATATTTTTCATCAACTTTAGAATTATCAAGTTTTACGATAATGTTGATGTTGATCAGAGTGATTTTGTACTTACCTTCAGTAATTCACACGCATTGGTTAAGCTTTATTGCCACTTATGTCATATACGTGGGAGAGTGTTAAAATTAGCAATATGGTCATATTTTGTGTAATATTTATCAAAAAAATACAGACTGAATACAAGATTTATTGTCAAGGCTTTATTTATATCATAACTTTTGATCAAGCAACACAATGAAATCGAACATTAGCCATACGAAAATTACAAATGCAAAACTTTTTATTAATGTATGCAAGGTTAAGGTGGTATTCACATGACAACTTTTCACTGCTTCATGATTACTGGGGATAATTTTCGTGGACTTCGAATAAATATTTCTTGAAAGTGATCAGGTATTAATGGAGTATTCCTGGATATGTATTATGGTACATACTGGATAGGTACGCGTGAGGTGTCACTGGATAGCACAGCCCAAACGGACACCTTTGAAGAATGCAGTGTTCTTGAACAGCACGGGAGGGTTTTCAGCACTTCATATTCGCCAGTTTTGCTTATTTATAAATCCGTCCAAATGAGAATGAGCATCATCGATAAACCGTATACAGTCATAATCAAACTTAATCACGTCAATAAATTTTTCAAACAAGTTTAATTAAAATTTTGTAACCGCCTGTATTAGTAAATTGATATCATTTTAAGACCTTTCAGTTTGAAACGGCGCGGCGTCTCGTACAGCCCGGAATATAATGTATACTTATAGCGAAGTGACAATGCTAAATATTTTGAGACAGCTTACAGCAGGCCCTAGCGGCGATCTATGGAAGTTACAAAAATAACTTATAAACTAAAAGAGATAGGCAAAAAAAAAAAGTCAAATTAGAAAAAAGTTCACAATAATAAGACGAAACCACAGGAAAAAAGTTTTTTGAGGCTATCTGTAAAATTGGCGGAGATTGGTTGGTTGGTTGTATTCAGATTATCTGGCGCCGTCAGCAACACGAGGGCTATAATGCACCGAAACATTCGTCATTAGACAAGCCAACATACATTTACAAACACCCTAACACGGGACTCGGAACCCGCAACCTCGCGGTCTAGAAGCCAGCACGCTAACCACTATACCGTTTGGTCGGCAAAAATTGGCGGAGATATTCACGGTTGAAAATATATACGGACTCTTCGTGACTGCACAAAGGGGTCCTCCTGAAATTAAAAAAACAGGGTTCTCCGTTCGAACCCCCAAAATACCACTTTTATCTGTCTTTCACTGTTTCATAATTAAGCCATTTCAAAGTTAGGGATTCTTTAACGAAAAACTCCCTATATTAAATTCATTCATTGACACATTATAGACGACTTTGAAAGAGTTAAAAACAATGAATTTTTTATCCCATACCTTTGTTTATTTATTGTAGATAATTTAAAGTGCATTTTGATTTTTCAAGCTTTTTTTTTGGAAAATTATTTTTATGATTTTTTAAAAAACACAATTGCAATTTATTTACTAAGGGGAAAAAAAAAAAAAAAAAAAAAAAAAAAAATTCGTTTGGAAAATTTTCTGACCAACAGTCGTTAATGGGTTAATGTCTTTTAGTTGATTTTTGAAGTCGTGAAAACGTTCATTTTTTTTTTTCAGGTGGATGTTGCAAACAGTTATTTTGCGGAAGCAAAACTGAGACGCTTGCTCTACCTCAGCTGCGATTCCTTTCTTAATGCAAGTAAGATATAATCCACGTTTTGTATTTAGTTTCCCTTAAGCGGATAATATTTGGATAAATAATCGTAAATTATTTGATAAACATTTTTACTTTGAGAATGGAAAACAATTCCTGTATCAGAAAAGTAGGATTTAGCCTTTGCTTGTAAATTTTATATCTATATTATAAAATATAAACAAATTTGGGTATATTTTCATCTAACTTCTTTCCTAAATGAATCTTATCAGGCAGGTAATTTCAAAAAAATAGATAAAAAAACAAACAACATAGTTGTAACTGGGATTTACTGTAACTATATGCATTATTCAATATTTTCGCAAAAAGATAGTTTAACCAAATTAAAATAATTGTCTTTCTTCTAAGGAAAATGTTTTTTGGTTTCATTGAATATAGATAATTTATAATATATAGATAATTAATAAGAATAATTAATATAATTTATAATTAAAGTTAAATTACTTTTTACCTTTTATAATATAGCTAGACTGATATTAAAATGAACTTAAAACTGATAATAAATTAAAAATAAACCAATTCATATTTTTTTAGAATACAAAATACATTTTTATTGAATATAAGAGTTATATATAAAAACACCGATGTTACTATTAAAATCATCATTAACAGACTACTATTACACTGATTTAGACTATTTTTACACTGATCATAATACACATATGAATAAATAGAAAAACTGATTTTATTTCTATAGATGATAGATACCTATGCCCCTAATTTTATAACTATTAATACTTTGAATACTGATTTTTTCAACAGTTAGTACTTAAGAGGAATTCCTAGTAAGGATCATTCCTTATACTCGCTATGTTACAATTTTCAAGCTAGCCCAGTACATTTAGAAACTACTGTTGCGTGGATGGGTTCGAAAGATTTGAAGCCAAAGCACATCCAAACTTGCAGAAATTTATTCCGATATAACTCTTCACAGATTCCTTTACAACTCCGGAACTTTCCGTACTAATAGACTCAATACAGCTCGTTACACAATAATGGAGCTCAAACAGCAGTTAAAAACTAAATACACAACTGCTAAAATCGTCGCACAAGACAATGCAATACAGTTCACTACTCTGAATGCTCACTGAGAGACAACTAACTCGATAATTCAACTCACGGCCGGCCCTATATAGGAAAGTCAATCCTTCGTGAATCTTCTAGAGATAGAAATTTGGAGAATTTTCCAGATCGTAGTCGAAAAGCCCTATACATGTACATCGGGACCGAAAATGTCGCCAAATGGTCGCCAAGTTTAGCGACATTTGGCGATTTCTCGCCAAATTTGGCGACCAAACTTAGTCGCCAAAACCGTCGCCAACTTGGCGAGATTGCCATTAATCCTAATGTTAAATAGCCTTCCCCTTATAAAACTCGTTTTCCAGCATGATCCCTGTAGAACTTGTTTTCAAGCATTAAGGGACGCATTGCAGGAAAGCGAAGTAAAGTCAACTCTTGCACTGCCTTATGCGAAATGTACATAAATTTCCCTTTTTTACATAATTAATACTACGAAGAATTTACAAATATACAGAAATTCGTAACACTACTTTATGTAAAACCTTGGCCGTTGGTGAGTAGGTACGAATATGATCACTTAATGAAATGAATTCAATTAAAAATTCTAAAATAGCGTCTAATGTATTTTATTTCATACTCGAAATCCTTACGTCAATGCATATGATGTGGCTCCACCTTCTATATACTAAACTTCATCACTAGTCGGTAGATCTTCACAGTGGTCAAAGGTATTTAATCCATTTTGGCTGCGTGAAAACATAATGTTCGCCAAACCATAACACCCTGTAGAGAACAAAAGGCTATAAGGTTTGGCGAGAATTATGTTTTCGCTCCTCTATAACGGATTAAATACCTATGAGCACTGTGACGACCTATCGTCTATACTAAACTTCAACTTAACTAGGCATCACTTAAACGGTAGATCGTGACAGTGCTCATAGGTATTTAATCCATTTTGGCTGAGTGAAGACATAATTCTCGCCAAACCTTATAGCCTTTTGTTCTGTTGTGGTTTGGCGAACATTATGCTTTCACTCCGCCAAAATGGATTAAATACCTATGAGCACTGTCACGATCTACCGTCTAAGTGATGTCTAGTTAAGTTGAAGTTTAGTATAGTGATGTCAAGTTAAGTTGGAGTTTAGTATAGTCGTTTGCCTTTTTAATTATCATTTATAAAATATAATATATATCAGATGCTATTTTCGAGTTTTTAATTTATCTCATTTCTCTAAGTGATCATTTTCGTACTCACTCACTAAATTTCAAGGTTTTACAGAAAGTAGTTTCTAAATGTACCGGGCCAGCTAGAAAATTGTAACACAGCGAGTATAGAGAAATGATCCTTGCATGAAGTTTCTCTTAAAAAATAATGATTAATAAAATACACACGGAATTTGAACACTAAATAAGATAATAATTGCTCAGCTAAAAAAATAACATTTTTCAGGTCCAAAGTCCAATTGCCTTCTATTGCACGTTGACGCACCGTTCACGTTAAAAGGACTTTGCTCGTTCTTCATAAAGGATATATCCAACGAAGCATTACCTCAGAACGTCATCAACACGGTAAGTAACAACGTCGCGGTATTCGCTTTCATAATGCAATTCGTCAACCATGTGTCAAATGAGACATCAAGATTTCAACCTGTAATGAATCTTGGGGCGATGTTATTAATAAATCATTCGGATTTATTTGTAGAACAGTGGGGTGTAGAACAACCATGAGGGCGTAACGGTGTAGTGGTAAGAGCCATACCACAAAAAATTACAAAAATGTAGGGTCTCCGTTTTCGAAATTGAGAGACGTTATTTGAACGAAGAAGTTACATTTCTTCATAAAAAAAATTCCAGGAAAATGTTAAAAATCAAATACACAGTATAACACACCGAATTGAGTTTTTTTTATATTATGCAAAATGTTTTATTAGACACAGCTAAAGAGTATTCATCTGTCGAACATCTTTATAATGAATTTATTATGGGTGTACTAAAATTCAAGTAGGTAATTTTTTCTTTTGTATTTCCAAGTTTCGCTTGTGGGAAATGGACAATTCCCGCATTCTTTTAAAAACGGGTGAAATTAGTTTATATTTAAGAAGAATTTCTTTTTGATTCCAAATATTTAAAAAAAAAAAAAAAAAGTTATTTAAAAAAATTAGTTATTTATATATTAAGAAAAGAAAATGCCTCAGAACCGAGACAAAACCAGTCCGATCAAAACACACAACAAGATCTGTGACGTCAAGGGTTCCTACTGTTTCTATGGTTATTGTGAGGTTTCTGCCAAATAGTTGGCGTTGAAAGAGTTGGCACCGGTAGATCATTACCATATCACGTACAGGTTGGCGCGATTTGCGAGGAACTTGCAAAACTGGTTTCCGCTGCCGTATTTCAAGCCAAGATGTTTGGGAAGCCTCGACGTCACGTTCAATTTGAGCCAAATGGATCGTTTTCTCGTCAACGTCTAACAGGGCAACTTTGATCGCAAATTAAAAAAAAAAAAGAAAAAGAGCATTGAACAGAAAATCTTCTGTTTATAGCCTTTTCGAAACATTTATAACTGAATTAAAAAAAAATTAAAAAAAAAAAAACGCGTTAATGGTTCATAATCAGTGGTATAGTAAAAAAGAAAAAAAAAAGAAAACAAATCCGAACGATGGCTATATCTTCGGATCTAATTATTGTAGAATCTTGCGGTTTGCAGCAAAATGTTTTGCTTACGATTTTCTATATGTTCGAAACAAAAATTGTTTTCTAAGGGGGCTGTTTGTACTAAGTAAATTTAACTCTAATTCTGAAAATTTCAATACGAACCCCCTTTTTTTTAATTTTTTCATTCGATCTAGAATGCTTTAATTACCCTATAAATAAAATTCCAGTTCATTAGGCTGAAAAAAAAAGGCTCTTATGAGTAAATGGCCAATTTCAATATTGGGAACTGTATTTTAAGGGCCAAAAATACAATTTTTCTTTTTAACATTAGTCTGTAATTCCCTTGTCATCATTTAAATTACTAACCAATCATTGAAAAATTATGAAATTTTGCTTTTCGATTTTTTTTTTCGAATACTGGATCTAAATATGCATAATGTTATGGGGTCTCCATTGAATATTTTGAAGTTTGGCTTAGTTTTAATTTATAGACGAACTCTCATAATAATAAAAAAAAAAAAAATATGTATACAATTTTTAGAGGCCTTTCACGATTACAACGGTACTTGTCTTCTTTTTATTTCATCAATTAGATTACAAGATATAGCCATCGTTCCGATTTTATTGCTTACTTCAGGATTTCTCAGTGGAAAAATCGTGAATCCATTTTTGCTTTTAGTACTTCTTAAAAACTTTATAGCATTCATTCACCCCCCCCTCTCTAGAGGCGATATATATATATATATATATATATATTATATAATATATATATTATATAATATATATATTATATAATATATATATTATATAATATATATATTATATAATATATATATTATATAATATATATATTATATAATATATATATATATATATATATATATATATATATATATATATATATATATATATATATATATATATATATATATATATATATATATATATATATATATATATATATATATATATATATATATATATATATATATATATATATATATATATATATATATATATATATATATATATATATATATATATATATATATATATATATATATATATATATATATATATATATATTATATAATATATATATTATATAATATATATATTATATAATATATATATATATATATATATATATATATATATATATATATATATATATATATATATATATATATTATATAATATATATATTATATAATATATATATTATATATATATATATATATATATATATATATATATATATATATATATATATATATATATATATATATATATATATATATATATATATATATATATATATATATATATATATATATATTATTATTATATTATATATTATTATTATATTATATATTATTATTATATTATATATTATTATTATTATATATTATTATATATATATTATATATATATATATATTATTAGTCAAATACTTCAAAACATCAAAATAAGTAAATAAATGAAAGAATGAATGAATGAAAATGTGACATGATCTGTTTTTACATTACAAAAACGTTTAAAGATGGAATTTTTAGACACTCTTTTATGTGCTTAGGAAATATTGTATCACTGTATGAGAAGCAGGGGTTTACTGGCCACAGGGTTGTCCGGTACAATCACCGTTACGGTCAGTGTCTGTAAAAAAATTTACCGGTCCGGTACGGAAGTATTTTTTATTTTTTTAATTTCAATTTTTTTCCCCTGTATTATTAGGTGTCCTCCATATTGTCTATAATTAATTGTCTTCCTTAAATGCAATCACCCCCAAAATATTATCGACTATTACTTTAGTTTCAGGGATATAGTTTATATAATACAAAATTGCTTAAAAAAATTCAATTTTATTACGTATTTTGAAAACAGATACACTAAGATTTATGTATTACGAATTTGTACTTATTTTATCACTTTTGGTTTCCATAAACGATTGATATATTTAAAATATATATATAAAATATATATATAAAATATATATAAAATATATTTAAAATATATCAATCGTTTATGGAAACCAACTTCAATCAAAGGAGATATTAATAGTAGAGACATGGACAATTTTATTTAAATAAACTATTAGTTAAAATAATTTAATTATTATAATTAATTAATGGCTAAAACTATTTAATTAATAAAACTTACTAATAAATTAATTATTGGAATAATTTTTCTTATGAACAATAATTATGAAAATTTGATTAATGATTATATTGAAAACTTGGGTAGCCGGTATGAGTCTAAAATCACCGGGCCGATTTCATGGCCCAGTCCGCCACTGAGAGAAGACCAGGGGTGTAGTGGAGCGGGAACGCGTGGGAACGGCGATCCTTTACCTTTTTTGAAGGAGGAACGGCGTTCCCTCATCTGAATTTTTTTTCTTTTCTTTACGTGACACTTAACGGAAAGTCAAGTAAGAAAATTAAAAAGGTGTTTTGTGAGAACTATGCCTTCGTTTTCGATCCACAACTTCAGAGCTGAGCCATCGATATAGATGAGTTGGGCAGGCAAGTTCAAGTATTTGCAAAACACTTGAAAGAGGCGCGGCAACTCGCACATGGCCATTCCATGAACATTCCGATTGATGAATTAGACTCCCCCTCCCCTCTCCCAGTCTTTCAAAGTTTTAATGCTACTTCATTAGAAATGAACTGACGTATGTATTTTTCAGATGCATGTAGTAGTTTGTTTTGAAATTACTAAAGTGGTATTAATAAAGTTATTTATTCTTAGTTGTCATTTTTACTCCCCCCCCCCCGCATCTTCACAGAAAAAAAAAAAACGTTTGTAACGACGCGACATAGCGTTCGCACACCTTTTTATTTTACACTTCACCTCTGGAGAAGACTATAAAAGCCGCATTCAGAGTAGGAAATATTGCTTCTGTCCTGATGTATAATGCTATCGAATCTCTTTTTTTTCCAGAGCGTGTTTTTCTACACGCTGAATGCTTGTTGCGAGCGAGTTTTCGGCACCCTCTACCAAACACTGAAGCACGTCTACCTGCTGAGATTGAGGAGACAGTGGAGGGACAGTTCTGGAGAAGACTGCGACGCTCCTCTACCCACACCGTACGAGAGCGTGCTCTATTCGCTGGAGGCGCTCGGAGACGCGTTCAAAGGTACTAGAAAGTGGCATCAGAAGCCCCCTAAATATAGGGTCTTACAGAGAGGGTAACTTTGTGAAATGACTCACTGCGAAACCATGAGAGACAAAAGATGGAATTTTAGGAGGAAGTACTATAGACTGAGAGGCGACTGCAAATTTTTTGGACCCCATCGAACATCATTCTGATTTTTTTTTTTTTTATAGAAATTAGAGAAAAGTGAGTAGATTACGAATCCACTGGTCTGCCGTGGTAAAAATGGCCGAAGCTGGTCGAAAAATTGACTTTTAATATGTTGAATTAAATCCAATTGCCAAATGCGCCATAACTTGCCAAATAATGAGAATTTTTTTTTTTTTATTTGGGAACCCTCACTCTTTAATTTTCAATTAAGAAGGTTGCAGACGATTCGGATATCTGGCGACGGGCTACTTGCATCTAATAAAAGGGAGCCAAGTTGGCAATAAACATTACGTCATGGATGACGTAACAGATGTCGCCAATTTGGCTTACTTTTAAAAGATACGAGTTATCCGAGCCAGAGATCAGAAATCGTTTGCTCTTTTTCTCATTGAAAATCAAAATGCAGGGTTGCCAGAGGAAAAAGTTTGTTTTCTTTTTTGGCAAGTTATGACATATTTGGCAATCGGATTTTAGTTCAACTCATTCCAAGTCGATTTTTGGTAAGTTTCGGCCATTTTTGCCACGGCAGACCAGTGGACTCGTAATCTACTCACTTTTCTCTAATTTCTATAAAAAATTCAGAATGATGTTCGATGGGGTCCAAAAATTGCAGTCGCCTCTCGGACTACTAGTAAAGATTATTCTCTATACTCGCTATGTTACAATCTTCTAGCTAAGTTCGCTTAGAAAACTACTCTCCAGAAAACCTCGACATTTGGCGCGAAAATGATCACTTCATGAAATGACATCAATTAAAAATAGCGTCTAACATATTTTATTTTATATTTGAAATCCTTAAGAAGAAGGAAAGTTTATGAGTTCTTTGTGATAGCCACTGTGTGTTTGAATAAGAATTGAGGCACTATACGAAATATCGCTCGCTATTTAGTATCTCATCGCTTGCTGATATCATCGGGCTGATGGATAGTGGTTCGGAATAATACGAAAAACCAGACTGCAAGGAAAACCATGCGTTAACTTTTTGCAAACCTCATCATTAAGGTCGATTTGAATCTTTCAGTAAATGAACCGCTAAATAAGTTAAAATTGTTTGTTTTTATAAGGTTCATCAGAATCAATTGTAGTCTATTGCTGAGATATATGTAATAAAAATCCTTTTTTTTTTTAGAACCGACAGTTACGTTAATTCCTCTTTCCAAAGCACAAAATCCTCTTGAACCAATCCATTCAACAACTTATTTATGATAACTGCCCACGCCAAATTGGTGCGCGAGATCTTTGCAGAGTCAGTATTCTTGTTATTTATGTCCCATAATTAGTATTCCGTTTTGGGGCTAATATGCTTGCATTCTCACTTCGATGTTTATAAAATACCCTTGCTAACTCAGCGATTCCCACGGTTTTTGCTCTCTGTTCCACAATAATACTCATGACATTCTAAATCCTATCATTATGTAGTAATGACGTAACTTTCACGCTCTCTCTCCGGTTTATCTTAATAAACGTTTTATCTTGTTTCAAATTGACTCTTCACTACGGCAACCACGACCACTCTGCAATAACTTAAATTAAAATGGAATAGTACATTACATATATAAGAGGAAGTCTTGTATCACCTTAACTTAACATTAGACCAGGGTTTCTTAACCTGTGGTTCATGTGGGTCATATTTTGGGGGTCCTTCGACTGATCCTAATTTTTAAAATGTTTGCATCAATATTTAGCCAGTAGTGGTAACCCGAACCTACTTCATCCTTAGCGCGCTCTGTATGGCAACCCTGTTTCTTTTTCCGCTCCTCCGGAGAAGAGAATTTGAGGAGCTTTTTCGCGCATGCTCATTTATTTCTCTTTTGTTTTAGCCTTTTCATTGGTCGATAATTTGTTTGAGTTTGAAATAGCGGTATAATTTTAAACTTGATTCACGATTTTATTTCCGTTGGATCTGCCCTGGAGGTAAGACGTACATTTATTTTTGTCTTTCATCTGTTTGTGAGTAGCATATTTTTTTGGTTTTTTCTTAGCTTATATTATTGCTAAATGCTTGATTTCACTATGGAATTAGCTCTTGCTGAAGTTTTGAATGCGAAAAATAAATATTCAGTTGGCTATTTTAGTGTTTTACCAGTCATGGGTAAGAATACCAGTCATGGGTAAGAAAGCGTTGTTAGAATAATGTATGAAAGAGGGAATGATTTCATCGATGTATAAATGTCCAAAATGTGGATCACAAATGAGTTTGAAGCCGAGACATAAGGGTATATCCTCCATCGATACAAGATTCCTTGCCACTTTTTCAAGTGTTTTTTTGTGTCTTAATGTTTGTTCTTAATGTTTCATTTGATTATTTGATATTTTTTGTAACCCAAAATGTCCAAAAAAAGGAAGTATGATGAAAATTATGTAAAATATGGATTCTGCTGCATGAAGGAATCGGACGGTGTTGAAAAGTCACAATGCTTTCTGTGTGGGAAAAGTTTTGGCAAACGCCAGTATGAAACCGGCAAAATTGATAGAGCATCTCAAATCTCTTCATCCTGAAAATGCATCTAAAGATCTAGAATTTTTATACTATTGAAATAAAAATATTAAAATAATTAAATAACAAAACAGAATATATTTTGTAATAAATGATGTTTAAGCAATTTTTTTTTTCACAGAGGGGTCCGTGACATATTTAAAATTTTTAAAGTGGTCCATTGTACCAAAAAGGTTAAGAAACCCTGACTTAGACGGCAGATCTTCACCGCGCACATAGGCTATTCATCCATTTTGGCGGCGTGAAGGCACTCTGGGAAGCCGAGTCCAGCAACACTGTAGAGAGCAAAAGGATATAAAGTTTGGCGAGCATTATGCTTTCACGCAGCCAAAATGGATGAATTGCCTATATGTGCACGGTGAAGATCTACAGTCTAAATGATGTCAAGTTAAGGTGAAGTTTAGTATAGTAAGGATCTTTCTCTATACTTGTAGTCCAATAGAAACTACTTAGTGCAATAACATTGAAATTTATTAAGTAGGTACGAAAACGATCACTCAATGAAATGACATAAATTAAAGAACTCGAAAATAGCGTCGAATACAATTTATTTCATAAA
Organism: Linyphia triangularis; assembly: GCA_963978545.1. Lineage (NCBI taxonomy): Eukaryota > Metazoa > Arthropoda > Arachnida > Araneae > Linyphiidae > Linyphia > Linyphia triangularis. The sequence goes on along the minus strand of OZ021724.1, from coordinate 10,741,167 downwards.
GAAGGTAATCCTTTTGTCAATGCCTATGCAGTGGCGCCATCTGCAATAGTCTTTTTTGCTTATTTTACTTTCCTTTTATATAATAAAATATAATAGGCGCTATTTTATAGAGTTTTTAATTTATGTCATTTCGTTAAGGTGATTCTTTTCGTAACCACTCGCCCGATTTCAAGGTTTGATGCAAAGGAATTTTTGAATGAACTGGACAAGAAGATAGTAACATAGCGAGTATAGGGAATTGATCCTTACTATACTAAACTCCAACTTAACTTGACATCACTAGACGGTAGATCGCCACAGTGCTCATAGGTATTTAATCCATTTTGGCGGAGTGAAGACATAATTCTCGCCAAACCTTATAGCCTTTTGTTCTCTATAGGGTTGTGGTTTGGCGAACATAATGCTTTCACGCCGCCAAAAATGGGTTAAATACCTATGAGCACTGTGACGATCTACCGTCTATACTGAACTTCAACTTAACTAGACATCACTTAGACGATAGATCGCCACAGTGCTCATAGGTATTTAATCCATTTTGGCGGAGTGAAGACATAATTCTCGCCAAACCTTATAGCCTTTTGTTCTCTATAGGGTTGTGGTTTGGCGAACATAATGCTTTCACGCCACCAAAAATGGGTTAAATACCTATGAGCACTGTGACGATCTACCGTCTATACTGAACTTCAACTTAACTAGACATCACTTAGACGATAGATCGCGACAGTGCTCATAGGTATTTAATCCATTTTGGCGGAGTGAAGACATAATTCTCGCCAAACCTTATAGCCTTTTGTTCTCTATAGGGTTGTGGTTTGGCGAACATAATGCTTTCACGCCGCCAAAAATGGGTTAAATACCTATGAGCACTGTGACGATCTACCGTCTATACTGAACTTCAACTTAACTAGACATCACTTAGACGATAGATCGCCACAGTGCTCATAGGTATTTAATCCATTTTGGCGGAGTGAAGACATAATTCTCGCCAAACCTTATAGCCTTTTGTTCTCTATAGGGTTGTGGTTTGGCGAACATAATGCTTTCACGCCGCCAAAAATGGGTTAAATACCTATGAGCACTGTGACGATCTACCGTCTATACTGAACTTCAACTTAACTAGACATCACTTAGACGATAGATCGCGACAGTGCTCATAGGTATTTAATCCATTTTGGCGGAGTGAAGACATAATTCTCGCCAAACCTTATAGCCTTTTGTTCTCTATAGGGTTGTGGTTTGGCGAACATAATGCTTTCACGCCGCCAAAAATGGGTTAAATACCTATGAGCACTGTGACGATCTACCGTCTATACTGAACTTCAACTTAACTAGACATCACTTAGACGATAGATCGCCACAGTGCTCATAGGTATTTAATCCATTTTGGCGGAGTGAAGACATAATTCTCGCCAAACCTTATAGCCTTTTGTTCTCTATAGGGTTGTGGTTTGGCGAACATAATGCTTTCACGCCTCCAAAAATGGATTGAATACCTATGAGCACGGTGAAGATCTACCGTCTAAGTGATGTCAAGTTAAGTTGAAGTTTAGTATAAGACTTCTTAAATGTTGGCTGAACACTGGAATCTCCTAACATATCCTGGTAATTTCCTAACCCGTTTTCCCAAACACTGATGTATATTTCTTATGTATGCGTTGACATCTTCTTTAGCCCACTTTCATATTTCCTAGTGGCTCACCTGGGAGTGACGCGTGGCCTCACTTTGAGGCGATCCTCCATAGCTCTGGCTGAAGCTTCGGCTCCCGAGGATTCGATGCCGGAGTCGACTACCGAGGCCGAGAAGCTCATTTGTATATGGAAGGACCAAATTGAACAGGTAATGTTCTGCTTCCTTTGGTTGAGGCATTAATATATACGTTATAATAAATACGTATTAATATAACCAGAGACATTAATATATACGTTATAATAAATACGTATTAATATAACCAGAGGCATTAATATATACGTTATAATAAATACGTATTAATATAACCAGAGACATTAATATATACGTTATAATAAATACGTATTAATATAACCAGAGGCATTAATATATACGTTATAATAAATACGTATTAATATAACCAGAGGCATTAATATATACGTTATAATAAATACGTATTAATATAACCAGAGACATTAATATATACGTTATTTCTGTAAATTTTCTACCTTCAAGCTCAATGGACAATTCCCGCATTTATTATTATTATTAATTTTTTTATTTAACTCTAAATGTTTCGAAAAGCCATAAACACACACATTTCTAATCACTGCGCTTTTTTTTCATTCTTTTTTTTTGCAACCTAAGTTTGCCAGTTAGATTTTTGCTAGAAAACGAAACATTCGGCTGGAAATGAATGTGACGTCGCTTGATCTGAAACAACTTGGCTTGAAACGCAGCAGCGGAAATCAGTTTTGCAAGCTTCTCGCAAATCGCGCCAACCAGCACGGAATATGGGAATTGTCTAAAAAACTCACACCAACTGTTTAACAGAAACCTCACGATAATCATGGTTGGTTGGTTGTATTCAGATTATCTGGCGCCGTCAGCAACACGAGGGCTCTAATGCGCCGAAACATTCGTCATTAGACAAGCCAACATACATTTACAAACACTCATGCCTAACACGGGACTTGGAACCCGCAACCTCGATAATCATGGAAAAAGGAAGGATATCGTGAAAACGTCACAGCTAAAACGTAGAGTTTTGATCAGAATGCAATCGAACGAGGATTTCGGTCATTTTCTTTTCTTAATATTTAAATCACCTTATTTTTTAAAGAAATTTTGTTTGGATATTTGGACTCAAAAAGAAATTCTTCATAATCTAATTTCACTCGTTTTTAAAAAATGCGGGAATTGTCCATTGTATACCGAAGGACCAAATTGAACAGATAATCTTCTGTTTCCATCGGTAGTCTAAACCAGAGACATTATTATGTACGTTATTTCAGTAAATATTTCCTATGTATAAGAGCGATTCTCTGACTGATGCACAGGGCATTTTGCGTTCTCTTTTCTACTGCTAACTTTTTTCTACTCTTAACAAAATAAAATAACAAAAAATGATCAATTTACTAGTTATGTTTTAGTTTTCTGTAATTTTAGCTAGTGATAAATTTGTATTGAAAAATAATTTTTTTATTATGTCAAATATGCATTTATAAGCAACTGACGCAAGGGACACCGAGAAAAAAAAGAAAATTACGCTCAATACAAAGGTTGAAATTTTCTTTGAATTTGTAAGCAGTAAAATTATGAAATGCTGGGCCACACTTGGGTAGATGTTAACAATATTACAATATTATATCTATCAAACTTTTTTTTAAGGGGGTCCAGTACCAAAATTAAAAAAAAAAAGTTTGTAAATATTTTTATGTCAGAAATTTATGTTATGTATGAGATACTATTTATATGTGTTTGAGATAATTTTTATTTAAATATTGCGTTTATTATTTTTTTTTTATAAATTAAAAACCAAGAAAAATCTATAATAATTTATGTTTGTGTATTTTGATATAGGACAAGAAAATATATATATATATTTTTTCAAAGTGAAAGTTTTCTGTAATAAATAAATACATAAAAAAATACTGTCGTCATAGAATTTTGATGGGTGAATTAGAAATAATTAAAAAAAATCTCAAAGTTAAAATATTGAAATTTTTGCTTTTTTATGTTTTCCTTTACGCTAAATGTTATATTTTAAAACAAAATTTAAAAAATAAAATTCAATGAAGAGAAAATGTTTAAAACTATATAATTTAAATGCTCCAAAAGTTTCAATAGCCAATTGTTAATGGTTCTGGAGATATATCGATTTGGAATTTGCAACATCTGTGAAAAACACTAGCCCACTTTAAGCAAACGTTTCTATGCGTTAAACCCATCAGTGATGTTTAAATAACAGGTAACTTTGTGGAGTTCTAATCACCGGAGGAATAAGAGAAAAACATAATTCTTTTCCGAAATGTATCAACTATACTTTAAAATATAAAAAAATGAGATTTTTGATGGATTTTCGACTCTGGACCCAACATAAAAAGATTATTTTTGCGGATATAATAAACAAAAACGTAAACCGACACACCCGACATTCGGAACAGACGCACAGGACATCCTGAAAGCGACGCACGGGACATACTATTTTTGGAGAGTAAAACAGAGATTCACATGTAGACATCCACGGAAATGAATTGGCTGACACTCTTGCTAAGGAGGGATTAGAACACCCTGACCTCTCTACTCAAGAACTCACATATCAAGAGTTATACTCAAAGAAAATAGCTCAAAATAAAGCGAAATGGCATATACCTCCATCTCACGAATGGTATAAAGCCAGGACACTCCCTATCTCTTCCTTGTGATAGGCACACCAATACCCGTCTGTCCCGACCATCGATATAGATGGTCCCGACTTGCTAGTGGTCACCTTAAAGGCCTCACATATTCCGGGGGAAGCAAACATTTTCCTCTTTGCCCTAAATGCTGCAGGCATCACCTCAGCACATTTTGGACTGCCTTGGACTGGACTGGGAGGACATTTATAACTGTCCACAACTAGTGTCAGACTTCATTAATGTCAATGGCTTCACTGATATTGTCTGACTTCGTCAGACAAAAGGGAGAATAGAAACAACAACAACAAAACAGAGATATTTTTGCAGGTTACAATTTTGTTGTATATTTTTTTAGACAAATTATACATATTTTATACTACATGTTACTCAAAGTGAGCACAATTTTGAACTATTTTGGTCGATAGATTTGCTATTTTCATTCAGAGAAGGTGTACCCTTTGTGGCGCCTAATAAATTAGGCTTTAAATAATAAGTAATGCAGTTTTTTGGCAATGCAAATTTACCAAGGCACTTTCGAATCGTGGAATATATTAATTTTGCTTTCCTTTAATGAATGGAGTGGTGCTTGTACTTTTCAAAACCACCTTCTTTCTCGACGACAAACAAATGGTTAAAATTTAAGAATTCTTTTTAGAATAACTATTTAATAATTTATAAATATCAGCTTGAAATGAATAATATTTTTAAAAACTAATTTTAAGTTAGAATGGGCATTTCACAACTTTACTTGTTCAAACGCAAACTCCTCTTCATAACATCCGCTAGCTGCATAATATTTAGAAAGAATTGAAAAATCAAAAGAAAAGAAAAGAATATGACCTGTATCTGCAAAGAATAAGTCTTATTCAAAGAAAGAAACTTACAAATCAAGATGGTTTTTTCTACATTTTGCAAAATTCGCCCAAAGAATGTCATACTCTTAGGTCACATACCTGCTGACCAATTCAATGATTTGTAAAAATGTCTATCTTGAACTAAACAGTTTGCAAATTCATTACGATTCACAATCTTTTTAGAATGAAGCGTTATGCCATAAAAATATAAACTCAGTTTGTTTTCAAGGACATTGTTTTCATTTCAAAAATGGAGAAAATATACAATACAATAAACATATTAAAGTTTTATGATTAAAACAAACCCATCTCTACTAACTTTGCAAATAGACTTTGCGATGAGCTATAAATTTGAATAACAATGCGAGGTTCAAAGGGCTTTATAGGCAAGAAACTGTGTCTCTTTACTTACTCTTGCTACATTCTTTGCAAATAGACTTTACGATGAACTATAAATGGGAATAACAATGCGAGGCTCAAAGGGCTTTATGGACAAGAAACTGTGTCTCTTTGCTTACTCTTGCTACATTCTTTGCAAATAGACTTTACGATGAACTATAAATGGGAATAACAATGCGAGGCTCAAAGGGCTTTATGGACAAGAAACTGTGTCTCTTTACTTACTCTTGCTACATTCTTTGCAAATAGACTTTACGATGAACTATAAATGGGAATAACAATGCGAGGCTCAAAGGGCTTTATGGACAAGAAACTGTGTCTCTTTGCTTACTCTTGCTACATTCTTTGCAAATAGACTTTACGATGAACTATAAATGGGAATAACAATGCGAGGCTCAAAGGGCTTTATGGACAAGAAACTGTGTCTCTTTGCTTACTCTTGCTACATTCTTTGCAAATAGACTTTACGATGAACTATAAATGGGAATAACAATGCGAGGCTCAAAGGGCTTTATGGACAAGAAACTGTGTCTCTTTACTTACTCTTGCTACATTCTTTGCAAATAGACTTTACGATGAACTATAAATGGGAATAACAATGCGAGGCTCAAAGGGCTTTATGGACAAGAAACTGTGTCTCTTTACTTACTCTTGCTACATTCTTTGCAAATAGACTTTACGATGAACTATAAATGGGAATAACAATGCGAGGCTCAAAGGGCTTTATGGACAAGAAACTGTGTCTCTTTGCTTACTCTTGCTACATTCTTTGCAAATAGACTTTACGATGAACTATAAATGGGAATAACAATGCGAGGCTCAAAGGGCTTTATGGACAAGAAACTGTGTCTCTTTACTTACTCTTGCTACATTCTTTGCAAATAGACTTTACGATGAACTATAAATGGGAATAACAATGCGAGGCTCAAAGGGCTTTATGGGCAAGAAACTGTGTCTCTTTACTTACTCTTGCTACATTCTTTGCAAATAGACTTTACGATGAACTATAAATGGGAATAACAATGCGAGGCTCAAAGGGCTTTATGGACAAGAAACTGTGTCTCTTTACTTACTCTTGCTACATTCTTTGCAAATAGACTTTACGATGAACTATAAATGGGAATAACAATGCGAGGCTCAAAGGGCTTTATGGACAAGAAACTGTGTCTCTTTCCTTACTCTTGCTACATTCTTTGCAAATAGACTTTACGATGAAATATAAATGGGAATAACAATGCGAGGCTCAAAGGGCTTTATGGACAAGAAACTGTGTCTCTTTGCTTACTCTTGCTACATTCTTTTCAAATAGACTTTACGATGAACTATAAATGGGAATAACAATGCGAGGCTCAAAGGGTTTTATGGACAAGAAACTGTGTCTCTTTACTTACTCTTGCTACATTCTTTGCAAATAGACTTTACGATGAACTATAAATGGGAATAACAATGCGAGGCTCAAAGGGCTTTATGGACAAGAAACTGTGTCTCTTTACTTACTCTTGCTACATTCTTTGCAAATAGACTTTACGATGAACTATAAATGAGAATAACAATGCGAGGCTCAAAGGGCTTTATGGACAAGAAACTGTGTCTCTTTACTTACTCTTGCTACATTCTTTTCAAATAGACTTTACGATGAACTATAAATGGGAATAACAATGCGAGGCTCAAAGGGCTTTATGGACAAGAAACTGTGTCTCTTTACTTACTCTTGCTACATTCTTTGCAAATAGACTTTACGATGAACTATAAATGGGAATAACAATGCGAGGCTCAAAGGGCTTTATGGACAAGAAACTGTGTCTCTTTACTTACTCTTGCTACATTCTTTGCAAATAGACTTTACGATGAACTATAAATGGGAATAACAATGCGAGGCTCAAAGGGCTTTATGGACAAGAAACCGTGTCTCTTTACTTACTCTTGCTACATTCTTTTCAAATAGACTTTACGATGAACTATAAATGGGAATAACAATGCGAGGCTCAAAGGGCTTTATGGACAAGAAACTGTGCCTCTTTGCTTACTCTTGCTACATTCTTTCGTATTGAGAGCTAAATTTATTTGATTTGTTCCGACGGTAAAGGAGAAGAATATCAGAATTCCGACAGTAAAGGTAACAATAATAATCTTAGTACACCGGAAGTAAAAGACACCATGTCACAATTTGGTATTTGTTCAGGAGAACCAATTTTCCATAACCTTGAGCTATTAAAATTTCTTTTAAATTTTTTTTTCTTCGTTACTTATAGAAACAGCTTAATGAAATGGTTTTTTTTGCCAACGTGTTACAATGGAACTTTGATTGCAGATTAAAAATCAAAGAAAAACGCAATTGAGCAGAAATTTTTCTGTTTATGGTCTTTTTGAAACATTTAGAATTGAATAAAAAAAAATAAAATAAAAAAAAAAAAAATGCAGGAATTGTCCATTGTCGAAAAACCGACGCTCATGACATACGTGTTTCCTAAAATTAATTAAATTATTTTTGTTTTCTCCTGATTATTGTGCACAAAATTAGGTCGTTGAGCGTATTTTTGTATTGTTTTAAGAAGTTGCCCCATCACATTCTGATTGAATTTAAAAAAATAAATAAAAATAAAGTTTTTTTAAAATTTAAATTTAAAATACATTTTTATTAAAAAAAAATTAAAAAAATGCATATTTCATACCGACGCGTGGAACATGTGTAAGGGCTTGGACTTTGAGCTTAGTTTCATAACTTTTTCAACCAAGAATGTAATATGGACTTTTATATTTCTACTAATTCGAATGACTACATTAAGTACAATTTTTCTTGTTTTTCTAGAATTTGTTCCTTTAGAAAACGCCAATTTGTTAATGAGTGAACTTTCAATTTTAAAAAGTTAAATTAAATTGTATTCCAAATACTTTTATTAAATTTTTGTGATACGTTGGGCTTCTAACTTTAGTAGCAATTCATTATTTTCTTTGCATCCGTTTCAATATGGCTGCTCCTGTTCATGTTTTGGCAAAGAGAACTCAAACCGGCAAAATTTTTCTAAACTTTTTTTACAAACTGAGTTGTAATCTTTGGCAATTTTGGCTGGGACTTTTGGCAGCTCAACACTCAAGAATGACGTAAATTGATGATATATTTGACTGTAATTCGTTAAAGGTTCATATAAGACGAAATTAATAAGCCTAAACTGATTCGCAGTTATATGATTTCAAAGTTGTGGAATCGTTTCTGAAAGACCTTGTATATTTCATTGGTTAAATTGATATGAAACCGACAACTGACTTCTCAAATAAATACGTCTATAAATAATTGGAAATAGAAACGTATTTATTTTATATAATTCTGCTAAACAGTGGCGTATTTATTTTAAAATGTTATTTTATTCAGTATAAAATTGTAAACACTGACGTATTTATTTTAACGTTCTATTTTTATTTAATTTAATTTGTAAACAGTGATAATACAGGTTTGAAAAAAAGGTGGCTACACCTAAATCTATCAGAAAAATTCTAATAATTTCGATCACGTGATTCGTTGGCGGGATTTTGCTAGACATTTCTGCAGAGACACTATATAAAAAGACTAAAAATGAAATCGCCAGTTCAGTTCAGCCGAGAATCGTTTGCTGATCGAAAAGCATCGGATCCTTTGTTTACTTTCTGAGCCTGCGCTGTGTTCGAAGTTGTATGTACCGTAGCTTGTATTGAAGCTTGATAGCGATTGTTTTTTTTTAGTTCGAAGAAGTTTTGTGGGCCTCTGAAGGAAGAATAAATTATGGTTTTTATTTATTGAAAGTTCCTCTGAGCAAAAATTCATAACAATACCATACTTGTTTTGGAGTCCAAAGCTACTTTATCAATACTTCTCTCCCAACAACCAACATTAATAAGGATGGAATGTATAAATGTAATAACAATCTGTTTTAGAATCGATACATGTTTACTCGAATTTACTTTTTGTTCCAGCTCCTGACCGAGAGCTCCTACCTGCGCAAGGAGTCCGAGGTTCATGGTCCGCGCACGGAGCAGGAGTACTGGAAGTGTCGCCGGGACTCCTTCGGATTCCTCGTCTACCAATTCCAACAGGAGCACAACAAGCTCATACTCCAGCGCCCCCTGGACACGAATCCGGAACTGAGAGCGGTAGGTGTCACGTTTCACACCATTTTACACCGTGCTGTTCTTAGTTCCCTTTAAAATCATGTGTGATGGACTCACATTGAGTTGGGTGATGTTAGTGAGCAGGGAAATGTCATTATGTAGGGAAATGTAATTGAGTTGGTTAATGTCATTGAGTTGGGAAATGTTATTGAGTTAGGTGATATTATTGACTTGGGGGATATCATTGAGTTGGTTAATGCCATTGAGTATGCCATTGAGTTGGTTAATGCCATTGAGTTGGTTAATGCCATTGAGTTGGTTAATGCCATTGAGTTGGTTAATGCCATTGAGTTAGGAAATGTTATTGAGTTAGGTGATATTATTGACTTGGGGGATATCATTGAGTTGGTTAATGCCATTGAGTTGGTTAATGCCATTGAGTTAGGAAATGTTATTGAGTTAGGAAATGTTATTGAGTTAGGTGATATTATTGACTTGGGGGATATCATTGAGTTGGTTAATGCCATTGAGTTGGTTAATGCCATTGAGTTAGGAAATGTTATTGAGTTAGGTGATATTATTGACTTGGGGGATATCATTGAGTTGGTTAATGCCATTGAGTTAGGAAATGTTATTGAGTTAGGAAATGTTATTGAGTTTGGTGATATTATTGACTTGGGGGATATCATTGAGTTGGTTAATGCCATTGAGTTGGTTAATGCCATTGAGTTAGGAAATGTTATTGAGTTAGGTGATATTATTGACTTGGGGGATATCATTGAGTTGGTTAATGCCATTGAGTTGGTTAATGCCATTGAGTTAGGAAATGTTATTGAGTTAGGTGATATTGTTGACTTGGGGGATATCATTGAGTTGGTTAATGCCATTGAGTTGGTTAATGCCATTGAGTTAGGAAATGTTATTGAGTTAGGTGATATTATTGACTTGGGGGATATCATTGAGTTGGTTAATGCCATTGAGTTGGTTAATGCCATTGAGTTGGTTAATGCCATTGAGTTAGGAAATGTTATTGAGTTAGGTGATATTATTGACTTGGGGGATATCATTGAGTTGGTTAATGCCATTGAGTTGGTTAATGCCATTGAGTTGGGAAATGTTATTGAGTTAGGTGATATTATTGACTTGGGGGATATCATTGAGTTGGTTAATGCCATTGAGTTGGGAAATGTTATTGAGTTAGGTGATATTATTGACTTGGGGGATATCATTGAGTTGGTTAATGCCATTGAGTTGGTTAATGCCATTGAGTTGGTTAATGCCATTGAGTTGGTTAATGCCATTGAGTTGGTTAATGCCATTGAGTTGGTTAATGCCATTGAGTTGGTTAATGCCATTGAGTTGGTTAATGCCATTGAGTTGGTTAATGCCATTGAGTTAGGAAATGTTATTGAGTTAAGTGATATTATTGACTTGGGGGATATCATTGAGTTGGTTAATGCCATTGAGTTGGTTAATGCCATTGAGTTAGGAAATGTTATTGAGTTAGGTGATATTATTGACTTGGGGGATGTCATTGAGTTGAGTTGGTTGATGACACTGAGTTGAAAAATATTACTGAGTAGAGAAATGTCATTGTGTTGATAAATGTCTTTGAGTTGGGAGATATCTTTGAGTAGTGAAATGTCTTTAAGATGGGAGATGTCTTTAGGTTGGGAGATGTCTCTAAGTTTTGAGATTTCTTAAAAGTTGGGAGATGTCTTTAAGTTGGGAGATGTCTTTTGGAGTTGTTTTGATGTTGGGAGTGTTATTTTGATGGGAGAGTTGTTTTGTGCCATTGTGTTGGTAAACGGGATTGAGTTGGAAATGCCTTTGAGTTGAGTTATGTCCTTGAGTTGGGCAATGTTTTTGAGTTAGATGATGTCTATGAGTTGGGTGATGTCCTTGAGTTGCTTGATCTTCTGGCGTTGGATAATTTCTTTGATATGGGTGAGGTTATTAAATAGGTAAATGCCATTGAGTTCGGTGATGGTTTTTATAATCGTCTCATCGGATGAATAAGGGAAGTGAATGATTGTGTACAATGATTTATACAATCAGAGGTTGGAAAGTAGGAATAGTTTTTTTTTTTAAATCCTCATGTATCAAGGTAACTTGTGTTTGTTTTGAAGATAAAGTGTTCAAAATTTCATCAACATCGGGAGTCAGAGCAATGCCATTGACATTGGTTTGGTGAGGACACTTAGTTAAGTGATGACGTGAATGAATGAGGGGAAAAAGAAACATGCATTGTATGTTTTATTATTATTATAATTATTATTATCGTAAAACTAGAGACCTGTAGTCATATATTCCTTGTAGCATGCATAGCTAGAACATTTCTAAAATTAAATATTTTGATTCAAATAAAAAATAAAAACATTCTTAACATATCTGCTATTGGAAACAGACCCCAGAATTTGTGTGTGTGCTTCTTATACTGTTGGACGGACGTTTTTTTCTCCAGTCTAAAGCAAAATTACTTCAAAATAGTAAAAAAAAAAAAAAAATAGGTCACTTTGCTGATCATGATTGTGGTGTTATGTAAGACGTTATTTCCCCATTGATCATCATTAAATTATTTTCCTAAGTACCATACTAAGTACCATACATCATTTTATTTCATGCAATTTTCCTTTGATACATGTTCTTTAATGCAGGCTTGGACGGCTCTCGACAAGCGTGTACGGAACTCGTGGCGAGAAGCGAAGGAATGCGCCGCCTTCCTGGAAGTGCTGGAACGCTACTGCCAGCCTCTCTACAGCAGCAATCCTGTGAGTACCCGACTGACTGATACTGCAACTTCTTATTACTGCAACTTCTTATTACTGCAACTTCTTATTACTGCAACTTCTAGATTGTGCAGGTTCGGTTATAGACTTTTAGCAGGAGAACAGACTCAGTAGTGATTTAAATGGCAACTCTCCATCCAAATAGTCGAATTTTAGCGTTATCACAAATGATCTGGTGTACATAGTTAAATCCTACACCAGGGGTCGTCAGACCGCAACCACGAAACCTCATGCGGCTCTTCTCGTGGATATTTGCGGTTCTTCAAATCCAATGTTACTTAGTCTAAGTAAATTGATCAAGCAGTATAATAAATTTGTGTTTTGTTTTCGCAAACCCATTATAAATTTATTGTGTAATCTCAAAACCGAGAAATAAAGCAAAGGCGACGAAACACAGAGAGATGAATAGAGTGGACTGGTAACACTGTTTTCAACAACCAAAATCAGCGTCCGCAACGCACCCTGTCATCTTCTCAGCCTAAATACGGAACAGTCAGAATGCGCAATAGGAGTGTGGGCTCACTATGCCTCACAGTCTCAGTTGCATCGAGGTTTTGTTGACGTTCGTTGTTCTCTCGTCTACAATTGAGGTCGATCGTCCCTTTCGCTACAAAGTTTTCAAGGTGTTGGGCGTAAAAATGCCTTTTGCCTTTGATATACTGTAATGGATAAATATTGTTGCACAAATTGTCTGTATATATTGTAAATAGTGACGTATTATTTCAAAATTCTATTGTAATTTATTTTTATCCAATTTTATTTAGTAATTAATAGCGATTATACAAGTTAGAAAAGGTGGCAACACCTGAAGTAATCGAGACGTTTCGAGAAATTTCGTTTCCGATGAATTGGCTGGAAATTTCGAGAATGTCTCACGCGCTTGTATATAAAGGACTGGAGAACGGGACAGTTTTCAGATTGACTTCGGATTTCGTTGAAAGCTGATCGCTTTGTTTACCTATTGGAGTGAGCTTGTATAATCGCTGAATTCGAAGTTATTTTTGTGAAGCTTGTGTTGAAGCTTGAGAGTAATTAAACTGTTGCCTGTGAATAAATTTTGTGAGTTTTCTGAAGAGAGAATAAATATTTTTATACCGTGAAAACTGTACCATCATTGCCTCAGTGGAAAAATTCGTAACAGTGGTGTCAGAAGTGGGATAACGTAATTTTGAATTTGAATGCCGACAACTAGAGGAATGATGGAAGACCAAATGAAGCAGTTGATGGAAATGATTGTTGGAATGAAGGCCCAACAGGAAACCACAGCCGCCGAAATAAAAGCCGGACAAGAATTAACCGCCGCTACAATCGCCGCTGGTCAAGCCCGCCAAGAGACGACTAACGCCGAACTTGCCGCCGCAATCGCCGCCAGCCAAGAAGCAACATCATCGGATATTAAAGCTTTAGCCGCCAAGTGTGAAACAACATCTGCAGCAGTGAATGAAATCAAAGAAGAAATGAAGATAGAGCTAGCCTCAATGGTGGAATCAACCATAATAGAAACTACCTCAAATGTTCTGCAATCCGTGAAAGAAGAAGTATTCAATGCAGTAAGAAAGGAAGTTGATGAAAAGTTTGAGGAGTTCAACGGAAAAGTGAACAACTTAGGTGAAAAAGTTTCCACCTTAAAGGAAGAGCAAGACCCTCGTCTATGCCATGAGAGTAGAGGCGGCACAACAAGCTTCTAGAAAAGATCGGCGTTTCGTACGTGGAGCATTGGCAGACGATTCCTCTGAACTTTTCACGAAGAAGTTTCAAGAACTGACGTTGTAGAAGAAAGGCTGCGAAAAATGGAAACGCGTGAAGCTCTGGCCATAGCGTCACCTAATTGGGATAACGCTTCCATCCCCTTTATGGCGCCGCGCTCTAACATCAAAGTGGCCCCTTTTGATGGGAAGTCGTCTTGGCGCGTTTATCAAACGCAGTTTGAAATGATTGCTTCTGCAAATGGTTGGGACGATACTTCGAAAGCATTCCATCTCGCGGCATCTCTTCGAGGTGAAGCTGCTGACATTTTACAAACACTACCTGAAGAGAAGCTGGGAGAATTCGTGGCGCTGGCGAGTGCGTTGGAGCTAAGGTTTGGTGAGCAGCATCTTAAGGATTACAACAGACTGCAACTGAAAGTGAGACAGCAGAAGGCCAATGAAACTCTTCAAGAATTGGCGTCAGATATAGAAAGACTGTCGCTCCTCGCATTCCCAGACTGTCCCTCGGACGTACGAGATAACCTGTCTCTTCAGTATTTCGTGGATGCCATCAAAGATCCCGACATACAGCAAGCTACCAGGATGTCCGACAACAAAGATCTGAAATCCACCCTCGTCTATGCCATGAGAGTAGAGGCGGCACAACAAGCTTCTAGAAAAGATCGGCGTTTCGTACGTGGAGCATTGGCAGACGATTCCTCTGAACTTTTCACGAAGAAGTTTCAAGAACTGGAAAACAAGATGGAGCGAATTATGAGAAATATTCCTGGCTCGAAGGATCGAAAAACTAGAGTGGTTTGTTGGCTCTGCAACCGGGAAGGACATTTCAGACGTGATTGCCCTGAATTGGACAGGAGAGGGGACAGACCCTCGTCCGAGCCTCAGCAGTTAAACTAAAGAGCGGCTATCTCGCGAGGCGGAGGTCGCCGTGTAGAGCAGGTGGTGCCCCACTCAGCCTCTATCACATTTCATCCCTTCAAGGAGGAAACCATGGTTTATTCGTGGAGGGCAAGATCAATGGAACTCCCTGTCGTCTAATAGTTGACTCAGGGGCAAATGTAACCATCTTACGGACGGATGTAGCCCGGCGCCTGGACAGCCAACCTCTTTACACGGCGCCTTCAGTTTCACTACAGACTGTGACTGGTGACAAAATTTCTGTGCATGGGAAATTAAATGTCAACATATCTTTTGGATTTCACACCTACACTCACACCGTTTACGTCGCTGAAATTATTGACCCATGTATTCTTGGATTGGACTTTTTAAAGAGAAATGGAATTACTTTGAATTTCGAGAAAGGCGAGCTTCAAACGGGGCAAGAAGAAGTTCCATTGTTCGGTTTGGACTCGGAAGAGCCGTGTGCATATCGAATAGTAGCTCTTGAAGACATCACCATCCCCTCCATGACAGATTTGGTTGTAAAAGGTTCAACAGAGCTTCCAAAGGCCTTCCGATTTGGAGTAACGGACTTCCCATCATCGAATAGCGTCCCGAAAGGAGTGGTAGTAGGAGCGACACTTGTGGATCTCTCTCAAGAGGTGGTGCATGTGAGAATGGCCAACATCGGTGATTCTAAGAGAGTTATCAAGAAAGGAGAAGAAATTGCCACTTGCACACCTGTTACAAGCATCGAACGAGGATCGAAGGAGCTTCCGACCGCACCACCCACGGATTTAGTGGACCAGCTTCTCGAAGACTCTCGGTTGGAAAGAAGGCAAGAGAAGATTGTCGGAAACCTTATAAAAGAATTTCAAGACATTTTCTCCATGTCATCGAAAGATGTAGGAAGAACCGAGCTCACTCAACATCGAATCGATACTGGGACCCATTTACCTATTAAACAACATCCTCGAAGACTTCCTTTCGCAAAACAAGAGGAGGTCGGGAAACTGTTACAGGAAATGGAAGATAATAGAGTTATCGAACCCTCCTCAAGTCCATGGGCCTCTCCAATCGTACTTGTTCGAAAGAAGGATGGTTCCACCAGGTTTTGTGTGGATTACCGGAAGCTGAACGAAATTACGAAAAAGGACAGCTACCCTCTGCCAAGAATCGATGACACTTTGGACACTCTATCGGGGAACCAGTGGTTTTCGACTTTGGATTTGAAGAGTGGATACTGGCAAGTGGAGATACATCCCGACGATCGTGAGAAGACTGCCTTCACTACCGGCCAAGGATTATGGCAGTTTCAAGTTATGCCGTTTGGCTTGTGTAATGCACCGGCTACGTTCGAGCGACTAATGGAGACTGTGCTTAGAGGACTTTCCTACGAGACCTGTCTGGTATATTTGGACGATATCATTATCACCGGGCGGAGTTTTGATCAACACTTGCAAAACGTGAAGAACGTGTTCTTGAAGCTTAGGGAAGCCCACTTGAAGCTTAGCCCATCAAAATGTAAGCTCTTTAGGCGGAAAGTCAGTTATCTCGGACACATCATCTCATCCGATGGAGTAAGCACAGATCCAGCCAAAATCCATGCTGTGCAAATTTGGTCTCGACCGCAAGACGTTCATCAATTGCGAAGCTTCCTAGGCCTGTGCACGTATTACCGTAGATTTGTGAAGGGATTCTCCAAGATCGCCAGACCTTTGCATCGACTAACAGAGAGCAAGCAGAAGTTCCTGTGGACTGCCGACTGTGACGACTCCTTCAATCAACTGAAGAACGCTTTAACATCCGCGCCTGTTTTGGCTTTTCCCGATGTTAACAAGGACTTTATTCTGGATACAGATGCCAGCAATGAGGGAGTGGGCGCCGTTCTTTCCCAGGAAATTGAAGGACAGGAGAAAGTCATCGCTTATTTTAGTAAGAGCCTGTCAAAATCCGAGCGGAACTACTGCGTTACAAGAAAGGAGTTACTGGCAATAGTAAAAGCCGTTGAGCACTTTCATCATTACTTGTACGGCCGAAAATTCCTTTTAAGAACTGATCATGCGTCTCTGACTTGGTTGCTGAATTTCAAGAATACAGAGGGACAAATAGCAAGGTGGATTCAGCGCCTGCAGGAATACGACATGGATATCCATCACAGAAAAGGAACGTTCCATGGAAATGCAGACGCTCTTTCTAGAAGACCATGTCCGGAGAATTGTCGATTTTGTTCCAATGCCGAGTCTAAGTTTGGGGTTAACACATCGGCCGTTCGGAAAGTAACCACCAAGTCGACTACTTCAGACGTGGACCCTTGGAGTGACCAGAATGTTCGAAAGAGTCAGGTTGAAGATCAAGACTTGAAACCTTTAATTGAATTCATGGAAGCAGCTACCGGAAAACCCAGTTGGCAGGAAATTGCACGCTATAGCCCAACAATGAAGAGATATTGGGCTATGTGGGACTCTTTGCACTTGAAGAATGGAGTACTCTACCGCCGATGGGAGTCCGATGATGGCAAAAGCTTCCGGTGGCAATTAATCCTTCCAAGTTCTAGAGTTACCAACGTTCTAGAAGAACTTCACAGCAGTTCTACTGGAGGACATTTTGGTGTCACGAAAACTCTTCAGAAAGTCAGGGAGAGATTCTTCTGGGACAAAGCAAAATCCGACGTGGAGAAGTGGTGCAAGTCCTGTGATGCATGCAATTCACGAAAGGGACCGAAGACCCGAACTCGTGGAAAGTTGCAACGTTACAACGTAGGAGCACCATTCGAAAGAATTGCTTTAGACGTCTTAGGCCCCCTACCTCACACAACTAACGGCAACAAATACATCCTAGTTGTCATGGACTACTTTAGCAAGTGGCCAGAAGCATACGCGATTCCGGATCAGGAAGCCACAACCGTAGCAGAAGTCCTCGTACAGAATTGGATCTCCCGATTTGGCGTACCCCTGCTGATACATTCCGATCAGGGGACGAACTTCAACTCTGCCGTCTTCACTGGGCTGTGTGACTTGCTCGACATGGAAAAGACTCGTACAACTCCCCTGCACCCACAATCCGATGGAATGGTTGAACGATTTAATAGAACGATTCTGAATCATCTCTCCTTGTTTGTTTCCAAGAACCAGCAAGATTGGGATCAGAAACTTCCATTGTTCCTTTTGGCCTACAGAAGTGCTACTCACGAGACCACCGGATATACACCATCTCAAATGATTTTCGGAAGAGACCTTAGACTACCCTGCGACCTCCTCTTTGGACGACCACCGGACACCCCTTCCTCGCCTGTTCAGTATCTAGATGATCTCCAGGCACGTTTGGAAGCTGTACATCGGTTCGCCAGAGAAAGAATCAACATCATGACAGAGCGCATGAAGGTCCGCTACGATGCCAAGGCCACGGAACGTTCATTCCAGGAAGGTGACAAGGTGTGGTTATGGAATCCTAAACGTCGGAAAGGACTCTCCCCTAAGCTCCAGACGAACTGGGAAGGGCCGTATGTGGTCCTTAAGAAGATCAACGACGTCGTGGTAAGGATTCAACGGACACCCTCCTGTAAACCTAGAGTTGTACATAACAATAGACTAGCCCCATATTATAGTAGAAGTGATTGAATTGCCTTTCCTCTTAAGGACTTCACTGCCCGGGACGTGCAGTCTTTAAGAAGGGGGAAATGTTGCACAAATTGTCTGTATATATTGTAAATAGTGACGTATTATTTCAAAATTCTATTGTAATTTATTTTTATCCAATTTTATTTAGTAATTAATAGCGATTATACAAGTTAGAAAAAGGTGGCAACACCTGAAGTAATCGAGAAGTTTCGAGAAATTTCTTTTCCGATGAATTGGCTGGAAATTTCGAGAATGTCTCACGCGCTTGTATATAAAGGACTGGAGAACGGGAAAGTTTTCAGATTGACTTCGGATTTCGTTGAAAGCTGATCGCTTTGTTTACCTATTGGAGTGAGCTTGTATAATCGCTGAATTCGAAGTTATTTTTGTGAAGCTTGTGTTGAAGCTTGAGAGTAATTAAACTGTTGCCTGTGAATAAATTTTGTGAGTTTTCTGAAGAGAGAATAAATATTTTTATACCGTGAAAACTGTACCATCATTGCCTCAGTGGAAAAATTCGTAACAATATAACCTCGATGTCGTCCAAAAGGAAGAGAAAAATTGATAAGGAAAATTATGAATTTAAGTAAGAATGGTTTGGAATTGTATGCATTCATTCCAAACAAAAATGGATTATCAACTTGTATCATGTGCTATGATTTTTATACCATAAAAATGATATGTATATTTTTATATGCTAAAAATGGTATCAAAATATCTGTAGTTAAAATCTCATATTAGCACTGTTTATATTTGCTTTACCGCTCTTTAAAAATTTTGCAACTTTGATTATTGAATGTTTGGCTTTTAACGCAGGGAAAGTCTGTCTACTTCTGACTTACAACTTCTGTTGGATTATTTTTAAATATATTTATCTAAAAAAATATGATGAGTATGTCTAAGTTAAAAGTTTGAATGGGTAGATTCTCAGAATAAATCTGTAAAAATACTTACTTTTGTACAACATAAACGCTAGATTTTATACATTATTTGAATTATATGAATATTTTCTAACTTGCTTTTTAATATTTATAAACACTACCATTAACCATTGCCAATTTTTTAAATCCCCTCTCCCCCATTAATATCTATGTACCATGGGCCGATATTAATTTATTCGAATCAAAGTTTGTGTATTAACGTAATATATCAAACGAGAAATAAGTAAAGGACTTGAGATAAAATCTTAAGTTTTTTTTTAATTATTAAACTCATCGGAAGACGGTTAATATTAATTTATCGGAATGAAATTAAATATCTATCTGTATTAAAAAAAAAGTAAGTAACCCATGCATTGTCACTAACTTTTCTCTTTTTCTGGATCAAGGAGAACTGTGAAATTTTTAACAAAAGCAGATTGTTCGCTGTATTACTGCTATATAATCACAAAATGGCGAATCTTTTTTTTTTTTTTTTTTAATTCAATTTTAAAATTTGATCGTAATGGTAAGCTAACGGGAAAAGGTTTCCTCCTACTCTTCTATCTAAATAAATACTTGAAATATTTACTTTTTTCCCCCCATTGAAAAAAATATGGTTATAATCTTTGAAATCTTCTTTTGCGGATGGCATTAAAAATGTCGTTGGATGATAAAAAAATTAATTTGATAAATCGTGTTTTAGTGAATACTAATTTTGCTTCTTCGTGCTCCGGAAAGGTCTTTCCATCTCAAAAAAAGAATGAAAGGGAGGAAGGTACAGGGGAATGAAGTCACTTTTGACAATGGCGACCAGTGAAAAAGACATAAAAATGCATAATCTCCGTGTGATACGTCAATTCGATTGTGTAGTTTGATTAAAACTTTTAACTGACTTTCGGCCAACTTTGAAATTTTAGACAAAAGACTTCGAGCTAAATACTATTATTGTGAAAAAAAAAAAAGTTTTTTAACACTGGGCAACAGAATAAGGAACATATTCCTATAACCCAGGGTTTCTTAACCTTTTTGGCACAATGGACCACTTTAAAAAATTTAAATATGTCACGGACCCCTCTGTGAAAAAAAAATTGCTTAAACATCATTTATTACAAAATATATTTTGTTTTATTATTTAATTATTTTAATATTTTTATTTCAATAGTATAAAAAATTTGAAGAAATTAAAATTTTTAATGTGAAGGCTGTTGCTGCTTTTCCTTGATTAACAGATTGAATTGAGGGATGGTTTTCGACAAAGCAACGTCATATCATGTTCGACATTCAGTCGATTTCGATGTTTTGTTTCTATTGTGACAAGTGTGGAAAATCCCGCTTCGCAAAGATATACTGTAGCAAACGGAATAATGGCTGCCATAGCTCGTTTTACAAGCAATGGGTAGGCTTCTCTTAAAGAAGACCAAAACTCTCCAAGAGTTTTTGAATCGAAATCCATTTTTAACAAGGACTTAGTTTTCAAATCAATTAGCTCATCTTTGACAAGGTTCATGTCATCGATACAGTCAATATCCCAAAGAAAAGGATTACGAATCCACAACTCAACTTTTATATTTATTCCATCCGAATTGAAATATTTTTCAAATGAAACTTGAAGTACTTCCAGGTGTTCACAGATTTCACTTTTCAAGTTATTCAATAACAAACTATCTTGCCGAGATCCATTTTCAAAAAGCACTTCGTCCAACATTTGAAAGTTTGCATATATCCCATTTTGAATTCGAATTTTCCAAAGTGACATTTTCATTAAAAATGCCTGTAGTTTCTCAGTGGCATCCATAATTGTTGTATTAGGCCCTTGAATTGAAAGACATATATCGTTCATGTGGTTAAAAATGTCTGCCAGGTAAGCCAATTTACATATAAAATCTTTTTTCTTGAAATATTCGAAGATTGAGTTATCTTTTTCTTCTAAAGAAAGTGATACTTCTGTCTTCAACATGAAAATTCGTTTCAAAACCTGCCCTCGTGACAGCCAGCGCACTTCCGTGTGGTACAGAAGTACCTCATGTTCTGCGTTCATTTCTTGACACAGTGTTTTAAAAAGACGATGATTAAGATCTCTACTTCTAATAAAATTCACAAATTTAATAACTATTGACAATACTTCTTTTAAGCTGGTTGGAAGAGTTTTTGTAGCCAGTGCATGTCTATGTAAAAAACAATGTGTAACAATAGCATTAGGAGCCTCTTTTTTTACCAAATGGGCCAAACCAGATTTATTGCCAAGCATCGCAGGTGCTCCATCCGTACAAAGTGAATGAAGTTTTTGTTTCCATTCGAAGTCGTGTTTAGAAAAGAAAACATTTAAAATCGCTAAAACATCAACTGCCTTTGTAGTTTGCAAAAGAGGCTCACAAAATAAGAATTCTTCTTTGATAGTATCAGCAGACACGTAACGAACAAAAACAAGAAGTTGACTACAATTCGAGATGTCTGTAGTTTCATCCAGTTGCATACTAAAGCGAAATGGCGATGCTTTCAATTCATCGATGATCTGTTTCAAGATATTGCAAGAAATTTCAACTATTCTTGAATGTATCACATCCTTGGACAATGGAATAGCCTCAAGTTTTTTTCTCTGTTCCAGTCCACAAACTAATTCAACCATTTCCAGCGCACTTGGCTTAATTAATGTCACTCCAATAGTATGCGGTTTTTTACTTTTGGTAATACGATATGCAACTCTGAAAGATGCCTCAACCAAAGGTTTTTGTGGAATACCAAATCCAAGTTTGGTTAATGTTCCAGATTTCGAAAACTGGGCTTTCTTTGTAAAAAATTCTAGATCTTTAGATGCATTTTCAGGATGAAGAGATTTGAGATGTTCTATCAATTTTGCCGGTTTCATACTGGCGTTTGCCTAAACTTTTCCACACAGAAAGCATTGTGGCTTTTCAACACCGTCCGATTCCTTTATGCAGCAGAATCCATATTTTACATAATTTTCATCATACTTCCTTTTTTTTGGACATTTTGGGCTACAAAAAATATCAAATAATAAAATAAAATATTAAGAACAAACATTAAGACACCAAAAAACACTTGAAAAAGCGGCAAGGAATCTTGTATCGATGGAGGATATACCCTTATGTCTCGGCTTCAAACTCATTTGTGATCCACATTTTGGACATTTATACATCGATGAAATAATTCCCTCTTTCATACATTATTCTAACAACGCTTTCCTACCCATGACTGGTAAAACACTAAAATAGCCAACTGAATATTTATTTTTCGCATTCAAAACTTCAGCAAGAGCTAATTCCATAGTGAAATCAAGCATTTAGCAATAATATAAGCTAAGAAAAAACCAAAAAAATATGCTACTCACAAACAGATGAAAGACAAAAATAAATGTACGTCTTACCTCCAGGGCAGATCCAAAGGAAATAAAACCGTGAATCAAGTTTAAAATTATACCGCTATTTCAAAATTATCGACCAATGAAAAGGCTAAAACAAAAGAGAAATAAATGAGCATGCGCGAAAAAGCGCCTCAAATTCACTTCTCCGGAGGAGAGGGAAAAGAAACAGGGTTGCCATACAGAGCACGCTAAGGAGGAAGTAGGTCCGGGTTACCACTGCTGGCTAAATATTGATGCAAACATTTTAAAAATTAGTATTAGTCGGCGGACCCCCAAAATATGACCCATGGACCCCCAAGGAGTCCATGAACCACAGGTTAAGAAACTCTGCTATAACCCCAATTGAATATAAAAAAACAACTATGTGAGGGTACTGTTATTGAGTTAATTCATTGATGTGTGTTCGTGAAGATTTTCAGTTTATTGACTACGCTGGAGATTTTATTTGATTCGTTAATATTTTGAGTTTATTGTTTAATATTCCTCTTTTCAGCGATATCCTATCTGGGTAAGGTCAAAAGTTTAAATCTGTTTTTAAGTGTTTTGCTTACTTTTATTCATTTGGTGTTTAGTAATTCATTCTATTGTTATAGAAATATTCTTTTATTTTTGTTTGCGTTTTGTTCTACGTTTAATTTTTTTGTAAAATATAAATAATATCTCTTCTTTAAAATCGAATTATACACTTGCAATTGGTTTGTTTTTAATATTTGACTGTATGTATGTTACCATTACATAGTGTTCTTTCGAACAAATGACATTTTGCTTTCCCGCCGTATAGTACGAGTGACATATTTTAAAAAAAGGTTTAGCGGAATAATTATCGCTTTTGTTTGGGGTTTTAAATGGTTGGCGATCGTTAGCGAGCAGGAGGCGGAGCCTTCTAATGCTATAAAATAAGTCAAAAGGGAAAATATGAACGGGAAAATGAGGTTAAAATAGATGTTTTAATTTATTTTATCCCATATAAGAACCATGCTAATTTCATGAAAGGAAAAAAATGGAACATTGTCCTTTTTATTAAAGATTATTTTTAGAACTGTAAAAGACAAGTTCAATTAAAAATTAGTTGAACTAATGAATATGGAGTTTGTGTTCTCATAATCTAGACTGAATTGGCATCATTGAAACAGTTCTATACCTTCATATTCATTCATGAACTGTGACCTCAACTTTCAACCTTTTTTTTTTATTATTAATCGAGTAAATAAAATATAAGAAAAATCCAGTTTAAATTTTGCCAAAAATTGATCCAATTGAAAAATTGGAATTTATTTCAGTTTTTCAATATTTCATTCATTGTTAAGTGCAAAACCTTTTTTTTTTTTTTTTTTCCCCCCTTTTTTTTCCAATTTTCTTTTATTCATTGTATACGATGCAGGTTCTATTAATTCCCATTATTAAATAAGGCATTCTAAATTACCAGTTTTCAAAGCAATTGTTTCTCTTGAAATATTTAAAAAATATTTGTTGCATTAAAATTGATCCAAAAGTTACTTATTTTTAGCAAATATAATTGAAAAACGCGCGTTTTGTTGCTGTTTTTATTAAATAAGTAAACTTATCTAACGAGACACGTATGTTTATTTTGGGAACCATAAGATGTTTTTAGTCTACAAAGACTTCAAAGTTTCGATAGCATTACATGTCCCGAAGTTAAATATAAAATATGTTCTACTTGAGATGTTGTTTTTTATTGACTTCACTTGAAATACTGGCCCTTTCCAGGAAATATAGATTTTCTTGATGCGAAACTTCACATAGCAGTGGATGTCCAATTTGTGGTTGTCTGCAGTTGGATATTTTACCAGAGATTGATTGCGTAGTGTTTATCCATCCGAACCTGTCAACTTGGTTCCAGATAAGATCAAGCTCTCCACGGTAATAGACACTCTCATTCCAAACTGTTTATCTGCAAACTTCAATAGAAATGAAGAGACCATCTTCCATTATATTCGAGTCTTCTCATTAATCCATAGGTGATCGTTTTTTATTTCGTTGCACGCACAGTTCGTCAATTCTTACAGGAAGACTGTCGGTGAAAGTTTAAATGTGCGATTATTGAGTAAGATATTGTTGCGAATTTTTGTATATTTGTAAATATTTCGTATTGTTAATTTTGTAAATAGGACTTTTCGACTACTATCTGGAAAGTTCTCCAAATGTCTATCTCTAGAAGATTCACGTATGTTCGCCTCCCCTATAAAAGCTCAAGAGAGCGGGTGATGGAGTTAGTTGTTGACTGGAGTTAGTAGATTCACTGAGGTTGGTTAGTCAGTTAGTTAACTGAGTTGAGTCCGTTAGTTGACTGGAATTACTGAGTTGAGATACTAAGTCTCAGTGAGCATTCAGAGTAGTTCTAAAGCGAAATGTATTGCATTGTCTTTTGCGGTGATTTAGCAGTTGTGTGTCAAGTTTAACTGCTGTTTGTTCTCTATTGTTGTGTATAGAACTGTATTGAGTCTACTAGAACGAGAAGTTCTGGAGTTGTAAAGGAATCTGTGAAGAGTTATATTGGAATAAATTTCTCCAAGTGTTGATTTGCTTTGGCTTCAAATCCTTTCGAACCCGTCCGCGCAACAATATCTTCACATTGTATCCAATTTCTGTGATCTACGATGACTTCACATTGTATACAATATCTTTGGTCATTTTTGGTTTCTTTAAATCCCGAAATTCATCCTTTTACCAAAGCATTTGTAAATTTCATCCAACAAAATTCGTCAGTTGAATGATTTTATCAGTTTTTTGTTCGTCAAGTTTGGGATTTGCCTTGAATCATAGTTTCATCTATCTGCATCTCTATCTGTAGTTTTATGTCAGTTGTTTAACGTGAAGAGGTTGTTTATTGTTCCATATTCATCTAAGGCTCTTAATTGCCTATTACTCCATTAATCAATAACTCCACCTGAAATGTGTTTTTGTTAGTTATTGCTATTGTTAGTTGTTTTAAAAGTTCCCAAGAGATCCAAGTCAAGAATGTGGATTTTCAAGTCACGGCCCATTTTCTTTTCATTATCTGTAGCTGTTTATCTGAGTTCGGTATTTGTCAAAATCTTATGTTCCTCTCTCTAAAACTTCTACCTCTTCTTCTTCACTTATCTCCTGGATTAAGGCCTCCACTTTTGGTGTGTCCTCCTGTGCATTTTGAAAGTGAAATCCACGGCGTAGTGTGGTTCCGGCTGCTCGGAGGACAGTTCGTTGAGCATCCACCAGAAGAAGACTTTGTGCTGGTGGTTGATGAGGGTGGCTTTATTGGGCGGGACGACTTCCGGTGGCTTTATTTTCCTGGCTTTGTGTTTGATGCCGTAAGGATATTTAATGTAGCCGGAGGAGGTTAGCGAGAAAGTCTCGTCCTCGTCGTCGACGGATCCACAGCAACTGCAACGAAAATCAAAACCATGTCAGTTTTGACGGAACAAAATCCGTGCAATGTGTAAAGGATATCATTTCCATTTACCTTTTTCCATTAAAGGAGTTCTGATCGAAATATAAACTGTCATTTCTCCTTATTAGTTTCGCTTCCTTCTCCAAAAGAAATAGTTTCGTTTTAAAGCCTTTTAAAAATAAGTGCTCCATACCTCCTGATTCATATCTTAAATTACCGAAAGTGAAATGGATTTCGCGGTCATGACCAACACCATTGAGATACAAATATAACATCCTTAAATAAATTTGAATTTACAATTGAGCGAGACTCGTGGTTCGGTGATTAAATGAACACTTATGCGCGTGTATGTGTGGGATGCAAATAATTTCGTATTGACTTCCTCCTGAAAGCCCCCCCCCCCCCTTCTCCACACCTTATTCCATTTCTGCCATAAATGCAGGCAGTTTCTTTTAGTAGACCTTCCGGAAGGCATTTATACTTGGAATTTTTAATCAAGAGGCCTCGTTGCCGCATAGCTTTCACGTGGCGTATACTCCAAAGAAATCAAATCGCCAGAAATCGGAAAAAGCAATATTTTCCGTTGGTTGGTTGTTTTCAGATTGTCTGGCGCCGTCAGCAACACGAGGGCTATAATGCGCCGAAACATTCGTCATTAGACAAGCCAACATACATTTACAAACACCTATGCCTAACACGGGATTCGAACCCGCAACCTCGGGGTCTAGAAGTTAGCACGCTAACCACTATACCGTTTAATATTTTCCGATATAATTTTTTATATCTCTGTACAGTTCCAATTAATCGAAATTGGATGAATTTGTTGAGCACAAAATAATATGAAATATTTCCATTCTTAAAAATGGAATGACCTTTAAAGAATATATTCATTACAATGGTAATGCAAAAAAAAAATTTGATTTAAAGCGAGTAAGGTAATGCGATTTAAATTATATTTGAAAACTCAAACATACTTACGATCATATTCTAGTTAAATTGTAAACTTGTAAAACGGTAAAAAACTGAACTTCCAAAATTTCATTTGTAATTACAAAAAGTTTCATTTGAATTGAGTGAATTAATTTAAACTGCGAGAACAAATTCTATTATTGATATTGGTTTACCTGAATTTGTCAGTCAACAAACTAAGTCCTTCAACCTTCTAATGGAATACATCAAGATAAATTATAATGTGGGAATATTTCGTATTTCATCTACAAACCTCTCAAAAGGTATCTAATAAAGTATGTTCTTTCACCAAAATTACTCTCGGGTTTTTTTTACAGCTCACTTGCTTGTTTTATTCAAATGGGACACAATAGAACAGTGTAGCAATAGTGTCTGAGTGTTTGTGAGTGTCTATAATGTCTGTGTACGTATCTAAGGCCTCGTAAATTTCAGAAAAAAAGTTATTAAACTTGAAAAAAGATAAATCCAATCTAATTGCTTATGACACTTTGAATTAAATAAGTTTTTGTGTGTGTGTGTGTTTGAATTTAATTTCATGGACAAAGAATTCATTTACTTACAATTTTTTGCGAATCCATTTTAGAACACCCATTCTGACACTCTCTGGTCAATCAATTTGTTTTGTTACTTTTTTTTCGTAAATATTCCTTAAAGGAATTCCCTTCTTTTCCCGTTTTAATATTTTTTTACAACCCTAAAGCTCAATAAATATCTCTTTAAATCACGAAAACAAACGCACTTTTAAAAATTCAACGCTAATCAAGTTTGCAATATCTCTAAATAGTAAAAATATATTTTCATTCTGAATACGACATATCATTGTTTAAATTAAAAGTATTATACATTGTAATTTTTAAATTGTTAATTGACAAAAGCAATTAATTTCAACAATTAAAAGTAATGCTTCCTCTTTGTTTGTTATCCCTAAAGGTATTAATGTAATATATGTTAGTGTGTACTGAATAATATAACAGATAATAACTTAAATAGGTTCAAGTAATTCTACCACAAAATGTTAGAAGAGATATTTTAAGTTGTAATTTTTGAACGATAATAAGTGCTTTGCAATCAAATCTAATTGAATAGTTGTCGCTAGGGTGGGACAACCTAATGCATTTGCATCTTCTTAGGTTTTATTATTGAAAAAAGTAATTAAGAAAAGAAATATACTGGAGAAAAAAAAACTGAAACTTTGAGCTTAGTTTTATAACTTTTTATACTTATAGTGTAATACTATTGGACTTTTGTATTTCTACTAATAATAATGACTACATTAGTTACAATTTTTATAGTTTTTCTTGATTTTTTTCATTTAAAAAATACCTATTTTTTTATACTCTGTTTTACATAATTTAGAGACATTAAAATTATTGAACTTTCAATTTTAAAAAGTTAAATTATATTAGTTCACTAAATTTTTTCATTGCATTTTTATGGTACTTGGGACATCTAACTTTAATTACAATTAATAACTTTTACATTCCTTCGAGGTTTTTTTTTTTTAGGTGTAGTGGTTTCAGTTTTCAAAGAATTGCCCTAAAATTAAATTCAAATTTATCTGAAATAATAGATATGAAATTTAAAAGGTTAAAAGTATGCGATCTGTAATCTTTCAATCGAGTCAACCGGCATGAAATTGTAATTATTTGATAACTCTAAGCACTCTACCCCTAAATACTTGCGTAAATGACGTCTCTCTACTTCGACTACATTTCAAATTTTAACCATCTGTTAGGTTTAATGAGAGAATATAAAATTGTTTATAGTTTTAAAACTTATAATTCGAAGTGCCTTTGCAGTATTATTATCTTTGACGGTGCAATATCATTCGAAAGTTCCCCAAAGAACATTATGCCTGTATCTTCCTAAAACTTCAACGAATTTGCTCAGATTTTGATAATTGAGGAAAAAAATTCCATATTCTACGTATTTTGCTCAGCAAAAACTGTGCTTTACAGTAACTTTGTATAGCATATGTAATTATTGCAAATAAGAAATTAATGTTATAAAATGTTATCTCTTAAAGGTTCAATCCACTTTCTTCAACTAGAGCTTTGGTAACATACCTTAATAGAACTAAATTTAAAAAAAAAAAGAACCAGACACAATTAACTCATAAAGGCAAAGTTTTTTATATTATTCTTTTATTTTTCAAATCCAAATTTAATGTGCTATTGCAACTTACTTAATCGATTTTTCAGCTCAGATCAATGTTCTAGAGTGTTTCACCTTTAAAAAAATAGATTCCGTGCTAATGACTAATTTTCTTTTACCTCCAACCAGAGGCGTACTGGGACATAAAATCTGCCCGGTAATTTGAAATTTATGCCGGCCCAAATTTTCGATATAATCATTAATCAAATTTTAATAATTACTTTTATTATTAAAATAATTCCAATATCTAAATAAATACTTATATTATATTTCAATAATTAAATAATTTTTTTAATAATTGAATTGTTTAATAAATAATTTAATTAAGTTAATAAATAATTTAATTAAGTTAATTTAACATCTTCATTTGGTGTAGATTATCGTATCTAATTGCCAATTGCATCATTAGATATTAAAACAAAAACACTTATTACGTGTATAACCTTTTTTAGTTTCTTGATTATGGGTAACATTATGATTTGTTTATTATGACAAGAAAAACTTGGTTTTGTGTACGGACTAATACCAATTTTTGAAAATAAAATGGCCGCTCATCAAAGCAACGATCACTTTCTTTTTGGTGTTTCCTCATTTGTTAATTTCTTTCGGTTCTTGTTGATGTCAAGAAATATTAATTAAAAAAAAAAAGTTTTGTACCCGACCAGCCCACTTTTTACAGACTCTAACCGGACTATCTTATAACTAGTACAACCCTTCTTCTAACAAGCTTGATAGAATGCAATGTCATTGATAACGAGTCTACCTGTCAAGTCGCTCCTATTCACTTCTTATCATTTCAAAGTTTAAAGGAAAATGTTCGATTGAACCCTCATGTGTTCAAAATTCTCAAGGTGATGTCCCCCCCACCCCTCCTGAATTATGCTTTGAGGGTTAAAGCAATAGGTTTGCTTATTTATTGAAGCTTAACCCTAAAAATTCCATCTTCGTTTTTTAATTCTAATCTTTATTTAAGAAAATTATTGATATTATTATTATATATAAATTGACTTTTAAACAAATAACGTTAGATGCAGCTCTGATGAGCAGCCACTAACAAAAACTTATGAATTCTATTCATACCATTTATAAATAAGATATATCATACCGTCTGCAATGTACTTGTCTGTATAAAAATATTAAAAGTATTTGTTACATTAAAACTATTGTGATACATTTATTTTTAAATTCATTCATAAATAACTGGTAAACTCGGATTTTGGTGTTTTTTGTTTGTTTTTATTAACCTTCATAACAAGAACTATTAAAATGCATGTTTACTATCGAAACATGTTAGTTATTTTTTGTGTACAAAGTGCCTTCAGAAGTTCTACACAGATTTCCTGATTTTACTTAAGAAATATATTTCATTTGGTGATGTTTATTCAAATCGTGTTCAGTTCTTGGCACACTTTGAGAAACTTTACAGCGAATAATTCTTCTTTCCACTGAAACTCCATTTATCAGTAGAATTTCATTTTGTACTTGTTTGATATTTTGAGGGATATTGACTGCTCGTTTTTTATTTATTCACCCAAATGTGTCAACTAGGTAGAGTAAGGGTTGAACCGCCACTATATTAGACATTCGTATCTCCTACTGTTTTATTTCATGCTTCAATAACAAAGGAGTCCATCTCCCAGTACATTTGTGTGAGTTCTTGTTAATGCACAACTTAGCGCCAAGTTGATGGAAGCCCGTTCAGTTCGTCAGTTTTAACATGAAGACTTGATATTTGGAATTCATATGATGTCGATACAGAGGTTCTTTCAAGAGGTTCACTCTTTGCCTAAAGCATCTTGCAATTTCATCCATAAATTTTCGTCTGTTAAGTGCTTTTCTAGTTTGTCTTAACAGTTCCTTTGTTCACCAAGTCAAGGATCTAGACTGGATGTCATGGTTTCGACTCACAGTCTCTCCATACATTGCTTTATATCAGTTTATATTCCCGTTCATTAACATCTAGAAGATGATTATCAAAGACGGGGATAACTACAGATACTACCTCACATTTTTCTAACACAGCTTCCAAGCATATTATTCCATTTATCAATGCTTCCATCTGTATATATTCATTAAAATCAGTTTTTGTTAGTTACTACTAATGTTGTTTTCGTTCAAGAAGTTCCCATGAGATATAAGTCAAGTGGATTCTTAAGTCATGGCCCATTTTCCTTTGATTATATATCTGTAGGTGTTCATCACAGTTCAGTATTTGTCAAAATCTTATGCTTCTCTCTTCAAAACTTCTTCTTCTTCTTCACTCATCTCCTGGATTAAGGCCTCCACTTTTGGTGTGTCCTCCTGTGCATTTTGAAAGTGAAATCCACGGCGTAGTGTGGTTCCGGCTGCTCGGAGGACAGTTCGTTGAGCATCCACCAGAAGAAGACTTTGTGCTGGTGGTTGATGCGGGTGGCTTTATTGGGTGGGACGACTTCCGGTGGCTTTATTTTCCTGGCTTTGGGTTTGATGCCGTAAGGATATTTAATGTAGCCGGAGGAGGTTAGCGAGAAAGTCTCGTCCTCGTCGTCGATGGATCCACAGGAACTGCAACGAAAATCAAATATATATATGTCATTTTGACAGTACGATTGTTTGCCCTAGCTGAAAAAGACATTACTTTTAATTTTCCTTAATTTTGCCGGAGTTCAAAGTTAAAAACTGTCAATTCTCTTATTACCTTTGTTACTTTCTTAAAAATTTTTTTATATGTTTCTTTGCCTTGAAAAAAAAAAAGAAAAAAGTTTTGAATATTCAAGAAAATATACATAATATCTTAAACGTACCTTGAAAAAAAAAAAAAAAAAAAAAAGTATCGTTGACCATTGAGGTACATACGTAAACCTTAATAAAATGGAATCTACGTTTTTGAAGAGATAAATACGTACTCACTGGTGAATTGTATGTATGAGTTATAGACAGTACCGTGTTGATTGCCGGAACGACCGGGAAAGCGAAAAAGAGTATTTTAAAGACCTCCCGGAAGGTACTTGCAATAGAGTTCAAAATTTTGAGATGCTTTTGCAGAACATCCATCGCGTAACGCTTTCGCCAAGATATAAATGAAATGCAACCAAATCAGATGATATTTTCACAAGCATCGCCTACTCAATTAAAAGCTTTTTAAATCCTTTATACTAACTTCGATTTTGTGTGTATGTGTGTGGCTGTGTGTGGCGGGCAAATTTACTGAGGCCTAATTAACCCCCTTGTCGTCATCCATCAGACTGAAACTTGGCAGATAGATTCGATGCCGATGATAATGCATTCTATCAAATCTTGCTGGATGTCACTCTCACTAAAAGATCCTTTTTACGGAATACTAATAAACTAACTTGCTGCCATCAATCGCGCTGAAATGGTATTTAACCGATCATCGAGAGATCTCTTTCCTGTAGCCAAAACTGTTTTAGTAAATAAATAATAAAATTGTTTTAATCAGAATAAATAAAAGATATTTGGATGAAAGTGCATAGATTCGCATTAATTTTTAATAAATACATTTTGAAACGTAGTTTGCAGCACATTTTGCCGATAGGGAAGTTTTTTAATATTTAAAATTATATGCAAACACCAGGCACACGCTGACACCAGAAACGGCGCTATGTTACTGAATATAAAAATTGGCAATACATATAAAGGATTTATATTAAAAACTTTTCTATGGGTTATATTATAACGTTTGGATTTATTTTCATTGACAAAAAATTGACTTACAGTCTTTTGTGAATTCACTTATCGTATTAAAAACTCTGTTTGTATGAAATAAAAAATGGAACAATTATTTTCACAGCTTTGGTAATTTATTTTTAAAATAAAACGGTATTTAAAAAAATGTATTTTGTTTTTCTGTGTAGCTTGTGATTTAAATTATACTTTTACATTCAAACACACTTACGATCGTATTCTACTTGCAAGTTGAATAAAAATCAGTTGTAAAAAAAAATCATTTTTAATTACTGGAGGTTTTATTTATTTCTAGAATGGTGCACTAATTCTGATATTCACATAGGTTTTACTTAATCTGTGAGTCAACAAAGATCTTAAACTATAATTGATAAAGATAAGTTATAATGTGGTAAATCCTCATATTTCATCAATATAACTTTATTTTTTCTTATAGAACTTTTAACTACCCGTTTGTCTGTCTCATTAATAAAGTAGCGGAATAAAATAGAGTTACAAGACTATAATTGTAAGGTAACTATAATTAAGACTATAATTGTAAGGTAACTATAATTAAGACTATAATTGTAAGGTATTATAATACTATAATCTTAAGGTAACTACTTGATTTAGTGACTGAATTCTTTTTCACTTACATTTTTTTGCGAATCCATTTCAGAACACACATACTTTTCTCAATTCAATCAATTATATTTCAACGCAAATAGTAATTACACGAACTCCTCAACTTTTAGAGTTGCGAACAATTCAAAGCTCAATAAAGATCGATATAAAAATCACTAAAATAAACGCACTTTTTCTTTCAAAAGCTTAATAACCGGAATATCTCTAAACAGTAAAAAAAAAAAAGTTTTCATTTCAATTACGATAGGGCATTGTTAAAATAAAATAGTATAATGTTTTCATTATTAAACACAGTTCCTTTATACACTGAATTGATATCAACAATTAAAAGTATCGCTTTACTTGTTTTAACCTTTTGCTCGTTGTCCCTAAAAACATTGTTTTAATACACTGTTAAAAAAAATTGTCCACCATGCACCAAAATTTGGTTCCCATTTAGCTGCCACCAACATTTGGTGCTTAGTTTCACGATTTAATGGTGCTTACGGTCCGAGGTTGCACCATTAAATCGTGAAACTGAGCACCAAATGTTGGTGGCAGCTAAATGGGAACCAATTTTTGGTGCAAGGTGGAACAAAATTTTTAACAGTGTAGAGTTAGGAGTTTTACAACAAATACATAAATTTCCTGCTTTAATTTGACAAATTTTTCGATTTTGAAAATATTGGAAAATGTATTTTTTTTGTTTTCAAATGTACCATTTGAAGACAATGAGTGCTTACTGTTCAAATGTAATTGAACTTGGGAGACAACAGGGGGGGGAATAGGGTTGTATTTGCATACGCATGATTTTCGAAAGTTTAAAATAAAATTGAGAAAGGTGACGATATTCGAATGAAAAAAAAAATGTGTTTTAAATAGCTAATTAAATAACTAATTATGACACGACTATTAATTGACATTTCATACGAAATTCCAAATAACTGTATTAAAAAAAAAATTAGGATTTTAACAAAGACTGTACGGTATTGCACTACCCGCCGCTATATCTAAGATCTGCATCCCCTTCATAATTATTCCTCTCTATGTCCATGTAATTAAACTGTAATAAGATATAGAAAACACATTAATTGTGATTTATTACAAACCTGCAATAGCATTAGGTTTTCAAAAGAAAACAATAAAAAAAAAATATCCGTTGTAACAAATGTCCACCTTTCCCTCAAATCGCACAGAATGCGCCGTGCGCTTCCACGAAAATATGATCGCAGATAATATGAATAAATTATGATGATGAGCTTCACGATTCGATGCAGACCTCCACGATCATGTCATAATGCACGCGAGACCCTAGTCAAAGCTTAGCGGCCTATCTTCATAATCTACTCGATATGTTTCATTAAAAAGCGATGCAAAAGGCGGAAATGCCTATTTCTTGACTAAAACTCCATCCCCCTAGACCAGCGTCAGCACATAGACCATCCCCCTAGACCAGCGGCCCGCAACAGCTTTTTCTCCGGCCCGCCGGCAATACAGAAGAGCAAAAATCAAATTTTGCAGAAATAATTTTAATTTGTCTACAATAGTATGTGTTTACTACCAAAAAGCAGCGTTTTCCATTAAGTGGCCCGCGTCAGTAAGTCTGAAAAATCCTTTTTCTTGAGACTGCCAGAAAAATAAAAAAATCAATAGTTTGAATGATTACCAATGACGCATTCCTTCGCATCGCTTAGTTTTGTACTTATGATAGATACCCTCGACTCGTGAATGGCACAATTCGATTTCTGCTTTTATGAATGTGATGGGCAGGAGTTGGGTGTTTTATTGCATCTCTTTTGTTTTGACGTGAAAAGAAAAATCGCGATCTCTCCAGTGCAATAATAATGGCGTCGAGGACTAGTTTTAAACGCTAAGTAGATAGTGAAAAGCGGACCGGCCGTCATCGTCTCGCAATTAACATTGACTAAAATGAAGGATTTAGGACGTATGGTTTAAATATCTTTATTGATTACGAGTTTATGGCAAGTGACATTGTAATATTTGATGACTTTGATGTAACCATGTAAAGATTTTTTTTTTTTTAATTATTTGAAAAAAGAATCAAATATCAATTGTTTTTTATTAATATAAAAAAGTTAAACTATTGTTTCAGTTTTCGAAATTGTTTTATATTGTTAAACCTTTAGTAATTATCACATTTCTAACATTGAACATCTGTAGTAAAGCATTATATTGGTAAATTCCTAAGTTCACGTTTATGGGTTGGCTCACTTTTGAAAAGTTGGCGACAAAGCCAGAATGTCGCCAATTCGGAATTCCAATATGAAAAATTGAGAAACGAACCAGCTCCATGATTTGTGGTATAGAAAGGTTGAAGCCAAAGCACGTCAATAAAAAAATGGGGTTGCCAAATTTAAAACTATCGCCTACAAAACAGCGCCAAATCGGCTTGGCGATATTTTAACGTCAACTAGAAATAGACCAATATATTTATTGGCATATTTCTGAATAAATCTGCGGCCCGCGGAAAGTTCCAACATAAGTCATGCGGCCCGCCTCTAAAAGTTAGTGGCGAACGCTGCCCTAGACACTCCCAGCCAAAACATAATGATTAATATCATGACAAACTATAGTGTCATAGGGTGTTGACAATAAGTATTTTAAACTTAAGGAAAAACCAATAGTCCGAGACGCTCCATCGGACATCATTCTTATAGAGAAATTCTAATAGATTATGAATATACTGATCTTCCAAGAGAAAAATGGTCTAAACTGTTCAAAATCGACTCGGAATAAGTTCAACTAAATCCATCACTAATGACGTAATATTTATTGCCCACTAAGCTGAATTTTTTTTTTAAAAAATGCAAATATTTGTAGTCCGGGAAGTGAAATCGTATGTACCCTTCCTCATTGAAAATTAAAGAAAGGTTGGTTACGAAATAAAAAGAATGTTCATTATTTAGTAAGTTATGATATAGTTGGCGGTAAATTCCTAGTTCACGTTTATGGGTTGGCGCACTTTTGAAAAGTTGGCGACAAAGCCAGAATGTCGCCAATTCGGAATTCCAATATGAAAAATTGAGAAACGAACCAGCTCCATGATTTGTGGTATAGAAAGGTTGAAGCCAAAGCTCGTCAATAAAAAAAATGGGGTTGCCAAATTTAGAACTGTATCACCTACGAAACAGCGCCAAATCGGCTTGGCGATATTTTAACGTCAACTAGGAATAGACCTATACTAAACTTCAACTTAACTAGACATCACTTAGACGGTAGATCGTCACAGTGCTCATAGGTATTTAATCCATTTTGGCGGCGTGAAAGCATAATGTTCGCCAAACCACAACCCTGGTAGAGAACAAAAGGCTATTAAGGTTTGGCGAGAATTATGTCTTCGCTCCGCCAAAATGGATTAAATACCTATGAGCACTGTGGAGATCTATCGTCTAAGTGATGTCTAGTTAAGTTGAAGTTTAGTATAGTTGGCTATCGGATTTAGTTCGATTCATTCGAAATTTGATTTTTGAATAGCTTCTGCCAACTCGCCACTGGCAGATCATACATTTATAATCTATTAGAATTTACATTCTGTAAAATTCTGAATGATATTTGAGAAGAAACTAAACTTGTTGTCGACTTTCGGACTATAATCGTCGATATTTTTTTTTTTCTAATGGCGAGCCCAAGTAGGACAGTCGCTGACCACTACAAGGACAGTAGCGATGGCCACTTGTGAAGGGACATCCAGTGGTAGGCAGGGCCCGATTTAGAATTTTGTTTACTGTAGGCCCAACATTCAGAGAGGGGCCCCCAATAGCAAATATTTATTTCCTTGCGTCACAATATTACCAGATCAAGCTACATTCGTTAAGACTAACTTTTTACAATTAAAACTCGTAGTTTACTTTCACACGATTTTTTTTTTATAATTAGTATGATCTTGATTTCCTCAAAACTTTTGAATTAATCAAGACCCCCCCCCCCCCATAAGCCCTGGTTTTAAAGCACACTTTCCTGTATTTTAAACTTGCATTTTACCACAGGGTCCACAAATTATATAATAATAAAGATTACTTAATTTTATAACAATAATTGTAAATAATACAAAGTAAGCTTTCCACTGTTTCCACGATCTCACCAAAAAGGCCAAAAAAGTTTAAAAAAAAGTCCACGGAAGAGCCTGCAAACCAACCAATCACAAAGACTCTTTCATTTCATAATATAAGAAGTTGTATATGGTTGGTTGGTGAACATCTCTTTACAAGAGGCGAGAGAAGGAGAACAGCGGCGTAAAGCCCTTGTCTCCGTGTACATATGAAGAAGTTGTATATGATATCTGAACCGGAAAGATTTGCTTAGTTAGGTTTTATTAGGTTAATCTATCTAACTTAACTCTCTGTGACTATAAAAAATATGGAATTTGCGGATGTGTAACTAAAATTTCTTTATTATTTTTGTTCAGTACTTCCCATAAAAAGACCATTATATTAAAAATTTTCAGAAAACTTTCAAAATTTGGGGCCCCTAGGCTTGGGCCTAGTGGGCCTAATGATAAATCAGGCCCTGTTGGTAGGGCCATCGTTGCCTCTAACTTAAGACATCCACGTCTTACATCTATGTCTCGAACAGAGATCAACCAGCGTGGTATAGTCTGATGCGCTAACCACTATACTGAATGGGTGACTCTATAACAGTTGATATCGATGGTTGGGTTGTATGGAGGATTTTCAGGCACTATACTAAACTTCAACTTAACTAGACATCACTTAGACGGTAGATCGTGACAGTGCTCATAGGTATTTAATCCATTTTGGTGGAGTGAAGACATAATTCTCGCCAAATCTTATAGCCTTTTGTTCTCTACAGGGTTGTGGTTTTGCGAACATTATGCTTTCACCCCGCCAAAATGGATTAAATACCTATGAGCACTGTCACGATCTACCGTCTAAGTGATGTCTAGTTAAGTTGAAGTTTAGTATAGTACCTTGTAATCGTAATATCCACAATTTAAATAAGCTCGTAATATCCTTAGAACGCAAGATACATGTAAAGAAGCTCTAGCAAACAGTGAAACTACCAAAACTTGTAGTTACAGCACTGTATTTGGTCTGTAATCAACAACAATTGAAGTTTAATGAATTAGGATTAATAAAATGAGCATTTTTAAGTTAATTCGTGCGTGGCATTAATAGCAATTTCTTTACTTTTTGTCTATGACGAGAATAACTCTATCTAGATAGTCTGGATGGAAGTTATTACTGTAGAAACAAGACTCGTCGATTTAGAATAAGGGTGATGCATGCAGGAAATTGGCGTCCAAAAAGTTTATAATACGGCAAATTGAGCTATTTTTTCAATGCAAACCCAAATGAAAAATGGTCTAAATTTGTTTTCACGGGAACATACAACGCTAAGAAATCCGGTGGGACCTCCTCTTGTGATGCACAGACAGAGCTAAATACTTTTTAAACCGTTAAAGATGTTGAATTACCAAAAGGTGAAAAAAAGCTAATCGTATTTTCTTTGCAGGAAACTATATCAAAAAGCCTTCCGGGGTTGATACGAACTCTTTTTACCATCAACACAGTTTCTCAGTACTACAACTCAACAGAAAGAATGACAGCTGTTCTAACAAAGGTAAAATTCCTTCTTTTTGTTAGAGT
The DNA here is from genome assembly GCA_963978545.1 of Linyphia triangularis. Classification (NCBI taxonomy): domain Eukaryota; kingdom Metazoa; phylum Arthropoda; class Arachnida; order Araneae; family Linyphiidae; genus Linyphia; species Linyphia triangularis. Next base: position 10,701,760 of record OZ021724.1, on the reverse strand, counting down.
TGACATTAGTTTATTTCAACTGAACTGCAGGGTCAAACGAGCCCAAGTCCAAATGAGGCATTTTTTTAAAGAGGTTAATGTCTTAAAGGTCCGTTTACTGTGGAACTATACCCACATAACTGGCTCAAAATGCTGAATCATATTGTATCACCTTGTTTAAGTCTCTTTTTACAATTCACCCAGCATTACCTTGCTTGAATATCTCTTTACAATTCAACCAGCATCACCTTATTTGAATCACTATTTAAAATCCCCCAGAATCACCTTGTTTGAATCATACTGTGCAATTCATCCTACATCCCCTTTATTGAACCACCCTTCACAATTTACCATGCAACACCTTTTTTTTTAAAAAAATCATCCTCTGCAGTTCACCTTGCATCATCTCGTTTGAATCACCTATACAATTTACCCTGTATCATCTTCTATGAATTGCTCTGTATCACCTTGGTAGAATTCACCTTGTTTTTAACATCATCTCACTTCATCCTGTTTTAAACACCATGTATCATCTTGCTTGAATCAGCCAGCAGAACTCACCCTGTATTACCATATTTGAATCCCCTTCTAGAACTCACCATTTTGGAATCTTCTTGTAGATCTCCCCCCCGGATCACCTTTTTTTAAATCATCCTGTTTCAATCACCTGCTTGTTCAAATCACACTGTAGAATTATGTGCTTTTTTTTCAGATCACAAACCAGATGATCAACTCGTGCAAGCGCCACCTGTCGTGCGAGGGCACCAAGTCGGTGTGGGATCAGCCCGAAGAATCGCTTCGCAGGAAAATCGAGTCCTGCATCGCCCTCAACGATGAGTACCAGAGGTGCTTCCTGAGGGTGAAGGACGAGGGAGACGAGGCGAGGGAGTTCCACTTCTGCGAGGTATTCGTATTCGGCAAGTTCGACGCATTTTGTAACCGGCTGAGGAAGCTGCTGAAGCTGTTCGATTGCGTCCAGGTCCATGAGAGCGTCATCAGCTACCAGCAGGAAGGTTTGTTTTGGTGGTCTCTGCTTCGGATAAAACCCTATAAACAGACGATTTAATCTTTAGTTTTTAATTGGTGCAGTTGATAAAAAAAAAAAAAAACGCTTCTTCTGAAACTTACCTTACCTCAATTTTAGTTCTGGACGAACTTCCTTTCTCTCTTGAGGATTCCATTAACAAGATGAAGAGCAAAGACTATGATTTCCTCGATCACAGAGACGTGCATTTTGACGAAGATTTCGCCGAGGTAATGAAAGTTGCTGAGGAAATACAGGTAAGAAAATTCCTTAGAAACTCTTCCATTTCATAGAATTTTAATTTCTCCAATTTCTAATGTCTAATGTCTCTATGTTCCAAACGATTTTTTAAAGACACTTCATTTCAAGAATAGCTTCGTTTTCTAACATACTAAATTTGTTCACAAATGGACATAAAGATAGAACATAGGATTAATCTAATCTAAAGGTTAGGAAAATGCGTGAAAACCTTAATGAAAGTTGGATATTCAAAATGAAGACGAAATGCTTGAAGTTTTTTTTATAATTTTGAGGCAACATCTAGTGAAAAGACTATGTATAAATGATATTGGCGTCCAAAATGTTTACATTTTTAGATGCTTCTCTCCTGAAATCTCCAGAGACTAGACTTGTTTTCAGCGCAACAGACAACACGTCGGGATCTATTAGACATTAAATGCATACATTTTCAATGTTTTGAAAATCGGCCTTGTTTTCCTTCAGAAAAGTGTGACCAGTGCCTTCGACGAGGAGTTCTCTGCCATCCGGTCTACCGTCCTCTCCCTCCACTTTCTGGACAAGTTGGACCTCCTTCGTCTTCAGGGTGCCAACATGCACGACAAATACTTCCAGGTGATGAGGGAGTACAAGAGGGAAGTGGAGGACATCAGGCTGCTGTTCCGGAAACAGAAGCACGACCCTCCTCTTCCAAAGCACTATCCACCCGTCGCAGGTAAATGTACAAAGAAGTCGAGCTTGCGTTGCTTCTTCGTACTTCATACCATTGCATTACCCGCTATTTCCCTCATAAACACGGTACATGAAAGATTAAATAACATAACCTATAAAAACAATTTTTTTTTGTTATAAATCTTTTATATGCATTGTCAATTTATTTGAAATATTATAAACATCTCTATTGGCACAATGCACGATAAACTACTTTTCAAAATGTATACATTAACAATGAATGTGAATTTATGCACACACAACAAAATATTTTTGTATTTATTTTGATAAAAAACAATTTTATTATTTATTTATTAAAACAATTTTGGCAATAGAAAGAGCATCTTCAATGATCGATTAAATGCAGTTTCAGAGCGAATGGATCACGTTAAGTTGGTTGATTAATTTTTCATAAAAGCTACCTTTTAGTGAAAGTCACAGCCCTCAAAATGTGATAGAATGTATTGTCATCGGCATCAAATCCATCTGCCTAGTTTCAGTTCGATTGGATACCGGCAAGGGGGTGAATTTAACCTCCGCAAATTTGCCCGCCATCGACATTCACAGCCACCCACACACAAAAAAAATCGAAGTTAATGTAAAGGATTTAAAAAACTAAGGGTGTGGAACATTGCACAACGTACAATTACATTATGATAGTAGTCACTACATTTAAATTTGACGTGGATTAGTGTAATTTACGGTTTTCGTCTTCAAAATTTTAATAAATTAAAAAAATGGCAAGTTTTTCGATATATTTGGCTATAATTATTGCGTTGTCCGAAATAAATTTCGTCAAATTGCCTTCTAGGATATCGATAACTCAAAATCAAAAGATTGGATTTGTTTTGATTCTATTCTAAAACTTTTCAATTTAGCAATTTCACAGAAGATTTTAATTTAGAAAGGAACAGAAACAGAATAAATGCGAAATATACAAAATTTTTAAAATTTTGCGTATCAAATTATTCATTTTGAAATTTAATGTCTGGGCTCCACTTCAGATTTTAAGTAGCCATCTCCAATCTGAATGCTGTAAAGCTTCTGTCTAAAAAGAATTTGAAGTTGAGGAAAAATGGAAAAAAAAAATGGACTTGGTGACATAAGGGGTTTGCGTCAAAGCTGTACAATTACAACATTTTTTTCAAACCAAATTACATAAATATTTCAATTACAATAAAAACAAACATTTTGAATGAATTGTAATTGCTTTTTGGAGGCGCATACATGGTTGTTATCTTTATCTAACAGGCCGAATCAACTGGTGCGGCCAGCTTCGACGCCGCATTGAGGAACCCTTGAAAATCCTGAAGGATCGCTGCAACGTCATCCTTCACTCCGACTTGGGAAAGAAAGTAGTTCAAAAGTATAACAAATTTCACGAGTTACTCATCAAATACGAAACGGAGACTCATAAGCATTGGTTTCAAGAGGTAAATATTTCATTAATAGTCGCATCATTAATGTCAGCAGTCTCAGTAGTAATAATAGTATAGTTAATATTTCATTAAATATTTGGGCGTTAATAGTCTCTTTAAAGGAGGAGTTGGTATCAAAACGTGGTTTAAATGGTAACAGGATGTGTGAGTTCGCTTGTGGCTGCTTGGGATCGTAAAACAAACAAATGCCACAAAATTGTCAGAGTCCTGTACATAGTACGGAAGCTCAGAGGTTTTGAATTTTAGGACAACTACTAACGTTACAGATGTATTATTTTTAAGGTTATTTCAAATATTGTAAGCTTATTAGCCTCAATACCCCGATTTTTCCTAACTATGGACTTATTTAGAAAATCCGGGATTGTGGACACAACTCGGATTACCGGAAGAGAACTTACCTTAACAAACAATAGAACAACAAACTAATGATAACTTTTAAGTATTTATACAATATCATATTTTGTTAAATAAAAACTAGTAATAATTTTGCATTTTTTAAATATCATATTAGTAGACATAATTTTAAGAATGAACCTGTTAATTAAAATTTTTATAAATTTTATACCATACTAGTAATACATATCATACTAATACCATACTTACTCTACCATACTAATAATTAAAAAAAAAATTAATATCATACCATACTAGTCGACATACTTTTAAGAACCTCATCGAGAACTTTTAACTTGACTAAACAACAGAAGTTTGGCTTACTTAGCCACTCTTTTTAAGATTTTAATTTGGAGGTATGGGGGGCCAAAGCGTAATTGATAATCAGGCCATACACGTGGCTTATTTCTCAAAACTGAATATAGTATATGGACATTGCCTCTTTCTGTTTTTAACTGTATATCAAGTTAGTTCTTATCATTCTCAATAATTGGAGGGTTGAGATTAGAAACAGACTAACCCCCATCCTATTCATTCTTCAGAAATTGCCCTAAAAGTGTTATCTTCCCATGGATATACACACTTGTATTTAATTGGATATTTTTCTTTTGGTTGGTTGGTTGTTTTCAGATTATCTGGCACCGTCAGCAACACGAGGGCTATAATGCGCCGAAACATTCGCAATTAGACAAGCCAACATACATTTACAAACACCCATACCAAACACGGGGCTCGGAACCCGCAACCTCGCGGTCTAGAAGCTAGCACGCTAACCACTATACCGTTTGGTCGGCTATTTTTCTTTTGGTGATATGGTGAAAGTATCTCTCTTATTCTAATTAAAATCGGCAGACTGAATCATAAAATACAGCCCCAGAAAATAAAACTTTCGACTTTAATCTGTTTGTATCCCCCACCCTCCTACTGCGTACTTCAGAATAAACAGAAGTTCAACAAAGAGCACGTACCATCATTTAAATCCTCGACGCAATTACGAAGATGTAAAGTTGTTTTAGTACCTTTTCAGGATTCGATGCATATAGTTGTACTTAATATCGGATTTCATTCTTTTGATGGGTGAAAGGACTCTCTTATTGTGATAAAACACGTCAATCTACAGACTGAATCCTAAAATACAGCCCAAGAACTAGAACTTCGGACATTAGTCTGTTGGTATTCCCCACCCTCTTATTGTGTCCTTCAGAATAAACTTGTTCAGCAAAGAGCACTCGCCATCATTCCGATCCTCGACACAATTACGATTCATTATCTCGACACAATCTGTACCTTTTTCAGGCTTCCCTGATGGGCCAGTGTCTGCTGGTGAACCTCATTGAAGAAGATCCCGACACCCAGGAGATGGTGATGAACAGCAACGAGCAGCTGTTCGTGCTCATCCGCGAGGCAGATCTGATGTCGCAAATGTCGCTGGAAGTACCTTCCGTAGCGAAGACGGCACTGTACCAGCAACAGAAGTTGAGGCAGCACAGGAGTTGCTTGGAGGTAAGATTTATTTGAAGATGAGTTGCATGTAAAAGTTACTTTGGCGATATTGTTGACTCGACACACAAACAATTCTAACTTCTTCAGTTCTAAAATCACTTAAGGGTTAACGTTTTCCTGTTAGGGTGATAGTGCCATGTTTTCAATCATCTTTTGCACATGGGCGATGTTTTAGCAAGATGGGAAGTCGAATCTAGCCCGACCGCCAGCGCAACAAAAACAAAAATCACTTTATTTCTTGGAGGAAAATTTTTTCATGCAGTTGTACAAAGTTAACATCTTTAATAAAGAATTGGAAATATCTGCCTCTATTTTGATGAGGAATATGGCAACGAGGGGGTTCTAAAGATGGAATAAAATTCATTAGTCAATCTTCATATCAAGTTAAATCATGTCATGCATTTTTTCTCTTGAGATTTTAGATTAAAAAATTGTAAATCAGTGTATTCCTTTCACAACAGAATTGCAACTAATGGTGACGCTCGTAAACTGCGCATTTAAAATTGCTTAATTGATTATTAAGATTGCTTTAATTGCAATTTTCTCTTTTCTACAGTGCTGCCATCTACTCTAAACTGTCCCAACTTCCCAATTATTTTGCTCTATTTCTGATTTAAAAAAAAAAAAAAAAAAAAAAAAAACTACGATTTTCAAATAAATGACACAATGTGCAACTAACTGTAAATAACATATTCCTCAGAAGTGGAGATATTTTTAAATTGGTACATCATTTATCAATTTTGATATAGTATAAAGGGAGAAAAGGGGACAGTCATAAAAATCATCCACCCAGAAATAATATACAAGATTAAATAACATGCGATTTCTATAGCAAGTAATTCTGAAAACATCAATTGCTCCTTTTTTTTAGACATTTGTATCTCAGTTTATGAAAAGTAAGTAAGTGTATGTGTTTATATTTTGAGTACAACTTTGCTATTTATCAGTGTTGAATTTGTTGTTGCAGAAGTTACTGAGGCGTCATCGTGAGCTGTCCGCTCTACCCCGAGATGAGCTTCTCCCTTTGCTGGAGATCCACCAGGGGGTTCTGGAGGAGGTGCTGAGGCCGGGATTGACCACACTCACGTGGTCAAGCCTCAACACGCACCACTTCCTCAAGGAGTACAAAGAGGCCGTGACGAGAGTGGAGTCACTATTCGACAGGTAATTCCATTCACTCTCAACTGAACGTTTAATTAATCCAGGAGGAATAATATATTGGTCTTCCGGAAAAAAAAAATTAGGCGGAAGTGCCAGGAAAACGGGTCCAACAAACTTATAACAAACATCTTCGTTTCAAGCTGCCGTACATTAATTTTTAATGAGAAACAATAATGTATGACCCTTTAATACCAATCACTATCTTCTTTTCCAATCTGGTACCAATTTAGCGATTCCTGAAGGCTGCTGGGCAACCCTTATTTGTCTGCAATGCTAAACAGGATCACTTTGGTGGCAAAAAGAATGCAAGTCTTTAGAATTTCATCTTAGTATAAGAATAATTCAGCGTCATAATCGATGGGGAAGCTCAAAACTAAATTTACTATATACTCATTCGCACATTTCGTATATTTCGCAGAAATTTGTTTTCTTAGAAGGAGGATTCCCTGAAAAGAAAAACAATTCTTGCATGTAATGCATATTGCGTGATTGAACAGCAACATTTCCAATGCAAGCTATACTGCTTCTACGATATCTTTCATCATTTCGATTTTGCATTTCTCCATTCAAAACTTTCATCTTTTTTTTTTTTTTTTATTTTTTTTTTTAATGCTGCTACCAGAACGACACAAATATTCATTTCGATTCAACTGTTCAGCAACCGCAAATCATGAGATGTGCACAGATGGCTTATGCTAGCAAACCTTACACACAAATACGGCCTTTTTGCTGCACGCGTAAGTCATTAGTACTATGGAACCTTGGTGTTAATCTGGTTAGAGTCATTGAGTATCAGAAGGTTAAGGGTATATTACAACATTTAATCCCACACAACACACACACGCTACAATTAAACAAAGAAAAGAAACTCAAGAAGAAGGAACATAGATCCTTTTGTCTTGGGTATCAGAGCTTAGAAATGTGTCCGTTCGGTTCGAATCTCTGGGAGGAATGAATTGACTCCACCTTCTTCGTGCGGTGATTGGCTAAGTTAGCGTTTGAAAATATTCTCATTTGTTAAGGATTTTGATTGACACATTTTGGTTTTAGTTTGCAAATGAAAGTTTCACTTCGCAAAAATGGTTGACTCGTGAAGAAATGTGAGCGAACCCAATGCGTCACCACAATAGATAACCTTGCCAAAATGGCGCCAAGAAACAAGAAAAATTTCTTACTTTTTTAATTCTTTTTTTTTTTTTTTTAATAATTGGGAATCTGTCGAATTTCCATTTTTTTGACCACCAGCATCCATCTAAAACGGCTAAGTTTAACGCCACATTCTTTGATTTATAGCTAGTCTGAGAGGCGACTGCAGGTTTAGGCATCCCAACCGAACATCTTTCTGAATTTCTTATGGAATGTAGAGAAATGCTAGTAGATCATAAATACACTGGTCTGCCGGGGCAAAAATAGCCGAAACTATTCAAAAATTGACTGAATGAGTTGAACTAAATCCGACTGCAAATTAGTACGTCATAACGTTTGCCAAATAATGAGCGCTCTTTTTTTATTTAGTAATCCACCGCTCTTTTAATTTTCAAAAAGGAAGGGTGCAGACGATTTCTCCTCGCTGACAAAAAAATATTTCCATCTTTTAAAAGCAAGCCAAGTTGGCGATAAACATTACGTCATCAGTTAGATAATATTTATTGCCAACTTGGCTCACCTTTAAAAGTTGCGAATATTTTTGTCTGTATTGAATGTGTCTTGCTTTCAGGTTGTGCAAGATACTCAACCATCGTGTCGACGAAACCCTTTCTCAAGTGGCGGACGTGGAGTTGTGTCCTCTGGCACCGGAACAGCCAGTCGTGATTCAGGCATTTGCCGCCACTCTGACTGTAAGTCGTCAGGTTCCTTTTTTTTTTTTTTTTTTTTTACTCAGCTGACATTGAAGTGCAAAAGCAAGACATGCCGCATTTAAGTATCTTTAAAATAGCTCTACTCTATCTTGTTTCTTTGTTGACCAGGCTTCTGCCGCAGAGGGTGGAGATTTCTTAGAGAAAAGGAGCCACGCTGTGGAGGACGCAGTGCAGGAGGTCATCGATGTATTCGTGAAGGAGAGCAGCTTTACGGAGAAGGGAGAGAAATGTACTCCATTCGATACTGAAATTATTTTACAGGATGCTTCATTATTAGTTCATTTTTAAAGATACAGAGCTTCTTTCTTAAGAGGAATTTTCAGCCTGCCCTTGTCCTACTGATCAAATGCTTAATTTTTTTTAACTATACCTTCCGAAGTAGTGCTTTAAATATATATGATTTTTTTTTTTATATAACAACAATAATTAAAGAACATTAACACATTTTAAAGGGGAAATAATTAGTGATTGTATTATTGATATTAAAAAAGTTTTTTTTTATGAGCTAACATATAAAGACTTTTTAAAGTGTTATATAATAATATTCCAATTATTTTTCTTCACTTTTTTCTTAAGATTTTTTTTTCTTTCTTTCATTATTGTGCTTGAGGGGAAAGAGACCCCGTACTGTTGAAGGGATTCCCAAGCTGTGTTGACCAGCGCGATATTTTAGCTGTGTTTTATTACATTTTCGTATGGAGGAATTCTTTTTAGACTCAGCTTTCTAAACTTAAATTTAATAATGAGCAGTAAAAAGAATATAAGCTTAATTACTATGCGTGTCATGGTTTGGAAAAAGTCATCTCAGCGGACGAGAGGCCTTTCTTGAAGACAGTATGCAACATACTTATACCCAGCTTAAAAATCCATATGTTAGGGTACTTAAGAGGAATTCCTCGTAAGGATCACTCCCTATACTCACTATGTTACAATCTTCCAGCCCAGTGCATTTAGAAACTACTTTCTAGAAAACCCCCTTGACATTTGGCGAGTGGGTACGAAAACGACCCCTTAATGAAATGAAATAAATTGTTTTCATTGCATGTTTATCTATTACAAATGAAAATAAAAAAATATCAAAATATGAAAACCGGAGGAGCAACTGCATATGCATTGACAATAGGATTTTAAATATAGTACAAAATATAATAGACGCTATTTTCAAGTTTTTAATTGTTATCATTTCATTAAGTGATCATTTTAGTACCTACTCGCAAAATTTCAAAGTTTTATACAAAGAAGCTTTTAAATGCACTCGCCAAGAAGATTGCAGTACAGCTAGTACAGTTGAACCTCGATTAACCGTCCCTCCTTTATCCGGAACTCTCTGTTAACCGGCAATCATTTAGTCGACATCATCCCAAATGAGTAATAAATCATTTGCTCCTTTTTAAACCGGAATCTTTTCCCTCGCTCTAAAGTTACTCAAGTAATGGTGAGGCTTTTGGCTGTTTTTCTAAAGAACTGACATGGTTAGAGCAACCTTCGGATGCAGATCAAACTGAACTATTGCCTTCAAAAAGACTCCGGGATGGAGCAGCGAAACAAAGATTATCAAGATTGTTGCAACAAAAAATCATTTCCAACAATTATGTCATAAAAAAAATGTATTCAATAAACGAAAATCATTTACCTTTTATTGTTTTTTACAACTCTCTTTTACTAGGACTCTTCCTCTTGAGATGGTAGTGGTCACAGTGAAACAACATTAGGATTGACTGACGGTTCCTCTTAAATAGAGAGAGAAATGTGCTTTCATAGCACATTTTCATAAAATGTTCGATTTAAGTAAACAAAAAAAAAATTGATTTCCTTTTAGCGAAGCAGCAGAGGAAAAAGATCAACGATGTCTCAATTGGTCTCCAACAGCAGTGCAGCAAGAAATTGTTGGAAAGTGTCATCTCTTCCATATGCGACTCTTTGGAAACACTTCTGTACAGCACCTCCTACAATGGTAAAGAATCGAAGTTGAAAGTGACTCTAAACAGAATTCAACTTAAAAAAAAAATTTGAAACCGATGTTTTATATTGTAATTGATATTAACAGCAGACGCACCAGTTTTGCTATGTTAAGTATAACTTTCATAGGAATCGTATTTGATAAAATATTTTTGTACTGAAAATAAAGTATTATTGTGGTACTAAACGCTCTTATGACATCCATCCATAGCATGTGAGAACCTCACAGTAAGTTTCGTTTCCTTCTAGAAAAGGCAAGTCCTTCAGAGAACTTGCTTAAGTATCCCTGGTTCAGGGCAGAGGTGCACTTGAAGGAGCAAAATTTGCTTCTGGTGCCGTCCGTGGACGAAGTGCAGGAGGTACTCAACAAGGCCGCATTGGACATCATATCCGCATCCAAGCAGATCAATCAGTGGCAATATAAGGTGAGATCCGATGTTTGGTATAAAAAAAAAAACATGAAAAGAGATACTTTCATTTTCAAAACTACTCATGAAGAGAAATTATAAGTACACAGTGAAAAGCAAATGCATTCAGGAAATGTGTTGAGGGTTTTCATGGAATTCAGGTAATGGACACTCTGACACCATTTCTCCTAAATTTACAGGAGAGCTTATTGCTATAAAACTGCTATTCTTTAGTTGTTTTCAAGAAGGAATACCTCAGTTGAAACGCCTTGTATAAAATAGTGTTGTTATATCTCTACACAGTTAAAAATTTAGATCCACTTTGCACCAAAAATTGGTTCCCATTTAGCTGAAAACAACATTTAGCGCTTTGTTTCGCGATTGCTACCTCGAACCATAAGCAGCATCATATTGTGAAACTAAGCACCAAATGTTAGATGCAGCTAAATTGGAACAAATTTTTGGTGCAAGGTACAATATTGGTGCAAGGTGCAGTATTGTTTCCCTTTGCACCAAAAATTGGTTCCAATTTAGCTGCACAAGTTTTTTTATGAACAGCTCTGAGAACATGTGTACTAAGTTTAAGGGTCCTGACTATATGAGAAATAGCACATTGGGAAAATCTACATTTAGAATATTTGAGTTTAAAAGTGACAAAATAAAATGGTGAATTTTTTAGCTTATTTTTCACCAAAGCATAATAGTTTTTTTTTTTTTTTTCACCAAGCACACTTAAAACGTTGTTGTGATCATGTATACTAATTTTCAGCGTCCTTGCGTTTTGGAAAGTGTTGCAACCGGATATTCTATCTCTAAAACGTTTGACTCAACTTAGCCCCTTTAATTGTTGTAATTCAAAATTGTGATAATTGCGTTCTGGTATGCAGATCTTAGAGATCATGTGCACTGATTTTAAGCATCTTGGCTTCATGGGAAGGGAAGACTTTGGGATATTTTACATTTGAAGTGCTTGAGTCCTTGCTTACAGGGATGGAAGACAGTTGTATTTGAGATGTTACTTTTAACAGGAACCGGATTGTACAGCTGATGCTAAGGAAGGAAATTTGAATAAGAGTTTCAGTAAATCCGAATGCTCAGCTGCTGGTCTGACTTTGTACCGCCAAGTCTCCGAAGACAAAGAGGTGCTGCAGATTTATGGGTCCATCCAAACATGCCTGAAGAATACAAAATTAGTAAGTACTTGGAAATACGCATGTATAATTAATGGGTAATGCGCAAGATTATTATATATTTTTTACAGATTTGGAAAATGAGAAGGCAAAATGAGTAAGTATGACATTAAACGAAAACATACTCTTTTGGGTAAGCATGAATTCAAGATATTATTTGAGACAATGGGATGAGGATTAGAGTTTTGGCATGCTCTCTTCGAATTTCTTAAAAAAGGCGCTCGATATAGGGTAACTTGAATATTATCAATAAACAACCCCCCTTCCCTCTCACCCAAATAAATAAACAACACTAAGGTGTTAATAAAGAGTTCTAGGCCAGGTTGTCTGTCCCCCAAAAAGTATTGATACCAGAGATGGGTCACGCCAAATTACATTTGCCTCATATTCAACACTATGTCCTTTTGCCTCCTGTTTCTCTTTGGGGCGTGGCGTTTATCATTTTTGAGACACTGAAATTCTGTAAGAGGTAAATTACACATCTCTCTGAATTCCTCACCCTCTGAAATAATGGGGTCCACAGATATTTATTTTAGGAGTTTATATCGTCAAGGAATAGTAGAAGATACGGACGCGAACATTTTGATTGAAACATAGAACACAAGGCCTTTATTATGCAGAGCCACCCAGAGGTGTGCGCGAGCCGTTGTTTCAGACCCTCATACCAGCTTCTCTGAGCGATATGTGCAATCTTATGGTGCTTATAATACTGGGCCACAGCAGTGCTTCTTTACACTGAAGTGACTCATTATAATAAGGGCTTAAAAGACCAAGATAGATGAGAATCAAAAGTAAATAGGGTGTTTTTGTTTGGGATTTTGGATAAAGGAGGAGGCTCTGACTTCACTATTGTTTTAGGCTTGAAGAGGACTTAGTTTTTTGTCATTCTTTCAATTTTCAGAAAAGATTTAAAACTGTAATCAATCGAAATCGGGTCCGAGTTCTTATAGCCTATATTCAATTATCTTATTCACGTGGCAAGTTGTTACCCAAGAAACAACTAAAGGATTATTTTGTGTTGTTATTTTTTAAGTAGACGACTATTTAATTTTTTTTTCTTTTCTGAAAATTATGTTTGTTGTTTGTCTTTTAAAAAAATAATTACAAAACATATTTTAAACTAATTTTAAAGGTACCTTTTTTGCAACAAATAAGAATAAAGTGTACCAGATTTTTAAGCTATTTTGGATCAGTATTTCTGTAGCTTTTTTAACGATAAAAAAAAAAAAAAAAAAAAAAAAAACGAAAAAGTCGAACAATCATTTTCCCTCTCATTTTTCTCCTCTTTAACCCTGAGAATTTTGACTTTTTTTTGTCTTTGTTCGTATCAGACCAATATTTACTGATGTAATGAAATTAAATACCTTTAGTTGATTGGAATGCCCCTTTGTATATACACAGTGCCAGAAGTTGGAACAGTCCAGTTATTCAATAAACATTACGCCGCCAATGGCCAGTGAGAGCAAGGGTTGTAAGAGTTGAGGTACAAAATGCTTTATCTACAACCAGATGCCATCAAACTGGCGAAATTGCTCCTCCGGTCATTGAAATGAAGCGTTTACATGCGTTGCTGGCATCTAACGACTGGTAACGTGTGAATGACCCTTAAGTCTCTAGCTGGTATTCAAGCACTGTCTTGTCACTATATATATTATTCAGAAAAGCAGTTATTACTTTTAATTACCCATATGTTTACATAGCGTAAATGACAGTATACCATTCAGACAAAAGAGAAATGTGATTTTTTTCTCTTTCCCATTCCTCCATGCCGACCAAACGGTATAGTGGTTAGCGTGCTAGCTTCTAGACCGCGAGGTTGCGGGTTCCGAGTCCCGTGTTGGCATGGGTGTTTGTAAATGTATGTTGGCTTGTCTAATGACGAATGTTTCGGCGCATTATAGCCCTCGTGTTGCTGACGGCGCCAGATAATCTGAATACAACCAACCAACCCATTCCTCCATGTTTTGGAACATCAGGATTTAAAAAAAGTTGTCTAAAAAAAATGTATATCTGTGTGTACGTGGTCAGCATAGCTCCCAATAATCAAATGGACCTACGATGTTCAAATTTGCTGTGGGGATTAGTGGTGGCCATAGGACCTACCATTAAGATTTTCGTCAAAATCGCGCATCTGCTTGAGGTAAAATCATGAAAAAATCATGTTTTTCAGTAGTTGCTAAAAACGGCTTTAACGATGTTGGTTATAATTTCTATGCTGATGCCTCTTAAGGTGTTTGAGTCATTCCCACTTCTGAAATTCCTGCAGAAATACGAAAAAAGCGGAAAAAGTTGAAAAACGAGTGCTTTTAACAGAGCTCTCTGCCCTTGAGAATCGCCCATCAAATATTGATTTTTTTTTTACTGCACAAGACCACACACAAGAAAGGTACAATGTAATGTCTGTTGAATAACATCGCCAATCTTGACGAGGTTTTTTTGCCCATGTAAAAACTGTGGCCAAAAAATATCGCCAAACTTTCCATTTTCATTTAAAAAAGTGAAAATATGAAAACGGTAAATAACACACTATCGTATTTTAACACAATGACCAATATTACAGAGTAATTGAAAGTTGTACGATGTACCACACCCGTAGTATTTCCTGTATTTATCTGTTGTTTCTGGTGCTGGGGGTACTTGGCGATTAAAATTTAAATATTTACAGGACGGTATCATGAGTTTTTGATGGAAAACATTTTATATATCGGATATATGGTTCAAATTTTAGGAATTGCATCGATGCTTTGTCGAATGCGTCAAGGGAGTTTTCATATTGACTGAGACAGAAATAAAACATTCTTTTGAAAGCCGTAATTAGTTTATTTTGATAGATCGAATTCACCGTAAGAACTACTGTTCATTTAGAGGAAGGCCTAGTAAGGATCATTCTCTATACTTGCTATGTTACAATCTTATAGTCCGGTGCATTTAGAAACTACTTTCTATAAAACATTGACATTTGGGGAGTAGGCACTAAAATGATCCCTTAATCAAATGACATAAATCAAGAACTCAAAAATGGCGTCTAAATGTATTTTATTTTGTATTTGAAATCCTTTCGTCAATGCGTATGTAGTGGCTCCACCTGGTTTTGTCTTTCGCTATTATAATTTTCATATATAATGGATAGATATTAAACGAAAACAATTTTGTGTCATTTCATTAGGTGATCTTTTTCGTACCTACTCACCAAATGTAAAAGTTTTCTACAAAGTAGTTTCTAAATGTACTGGGCTAGAAGATTGCAACATAGCAAGTATAGGGAATGATCCTTATACTATACTAAACTCCTACTTAACTTGGCATCACTAGACGATAGATCTTCACCGTGCTCATAGGCAATTAATCCATTTTATCTGAGTGAAGACATAATTCTCGACAAACCTTATAGCCTTTTGTTCTCTACAGGGTTGTGGTTTGGCGAGCACTATGCTTTCACTCCGCCAAAATGGATTAAATGCCTATGAGTACTGTGACGATCTACCGTCTAGTGATGTCAAATTAAGTTGAAGTTTAGTATAGGACTTCCTTTTAAGTTATTATGTATTTTTTCGCGTGATTGCCTTGGGTTTCGGCGCAGTTTGGCCCTAGCGTTGCCATTGCGCAAGGAAATGTAAAACAACCAACGGTGATTGCCTTGCCATTGTTGATAATTTTCTGTTGATGGACGTCAGTTATCCGCTGCTTCAGTTACTGTAAGTCTTTGGAAAGCAGTGGATAAC
This sequence comes from Linyphia triangularis, assembly GCA_963978545.1. Lineage (NCBI taxonomy): Eukaryota > Metazoa > Arthropoda > Arachnida > Araneae > Linyphiidae > Linyphia > Linyphia triangularis. The sequence goes on along the minus strand of OZ021724.1, from coordinate 10,686,176 downwards.
CGAGAAGCTTGTCTCTTTAACAAGGGATGTTCTATGAAGGGTACTGCATAAACCTTTGACGTGTCAGCGAAGAGGCGCACATAGAACATCGATAGAAACTTGGATGACTGTAGTTGCATGGTGAATTTAATTTATCCAAATAAATTAATTACAGCGTTCACGTGTATGCTTTATTTTTGTCCCATTCAATATATGTCGTATCTACTTGTTCAATTTGTTCCACTCATGCTATTAAATACTACTTGTCCATATCATATACAAAGAATGGCCACAGAAAAGAACGATCAAATCCTAATTTTTTCGAAATCGAGATTTTCCCTCCATTTGCAATGTTGTAGCAGATAGTTTAACCACGCTGAATCCTCTGGCAAATAAGTACCAATGTACGTGAGATTTTGAGTAATCATTTACCTCAACACTGCGACCTGAAACTTAAAATCAGCTTTGCTGGAGAATTGAGAAAAACTGATCGTTCTTTGCCGTATATATGGAATATTAACTCTTCCCCTATTAAATCGACATGTATCTTGTAAATTTTATATTCAACAGGAGGATTGATAACATAATAATAATAATAGACTAACATCATCAAGATAACACAAAAAAAAACAGTTAACGATGAAAAGTTTATAAATAAACTCTTCTTTATAATAACTTAATTTAATAAAATATATTTTTAATGTTTTAATTTCAGGAACTAGATAATTATTTAGAATTATTTTCTAAATACGAACATTTGTGGAAAGAGGTCCGCAATGACGAAATTCGCGATTTTATGGCGACCAAGAGAGAGCTCATCGACTTTGAAGACAAGATAAAGTATTACCTTCAAGTTCGAAGCGACATCGAAGCAGAATCCAATGAAGTGACGATTGGTTGCATTAGACTATCCCTCAGTGAGTACGAGTACTTTTGATTCAAGTTTTGAGCTACAGCTCGTGAACATCTTTTTTTACTTTCTATTGTCCATATGTATACATAGGCTAATGAAAGTATGGCATTCGGTAAAATGGCATTCGGTTTATGCATTTCTCTACGTTTTGGAACATCCTGATTTCAAAAAAGTGATCTAGAAAAATGTCTGTCTGTGTGTCTGCAGTCAGCATAACTTCTGAACAAATTGACGTACGATGTTCAAATTTGGTGTACGGGTTGGTGGTGGCCATTGGACCTACCATTAAGGCTTTCTTCAAAATCGATCTTGCGCATAAGGTAGCTGTCCTTGAAGAAAAAAAAATCATGTTTTTCAACGATTGTAAAAAAAAAAAAAAAAAAAAAAAAAAAAAAAAAAATCAAAAAAATCCAGCTCTAATTATTTTGTTTAAAATTGCTGTGGCCAATGCCTCTGAAGGTATTCTAAACATCCCCACTTCCGAAATTTCCGTAAAAAGGCTTTATTGGCGTAAAAAGTTCGAAAACAAATGCATTCAACAGAGCTTCAGCATAGCTCATAAACGATTGTTTTTTCTCCTCTTCTCAGTTTCACTTATAAGAGGATAATATAAAAATTATCGAAAAGTATAACGCCAAAATCCCGATTTTGGCGAGGTTTTTTTTTTTTTTTTTCTCTCTCTCTTTTTTTTAAAGACCCATATAAGAATTATTTCCAAAAATATCACCAAATTGGCCACTTTTTCTAAACGAATGATGAAATTATAAAAATGGTAAATGACACACATCCTCATCAGTATTATAATATAATTGAAAGTTGTGCGATGTTCCCAACCTCTAGTTTTTTAAGGCAATGTCTTTTAAGGTTTACTTGTTACACACATACTTTGAAAAACATTTTTATATTACATTTGAAGGCTCTGAAGTTATTTTGATAACCCGATGTCCAAGTTCATCCTTTACATTTTCTAGGATATCCCAAAATATGCATTTACTTCGATTTTTTAAAAATTATCATGTTTTCACACTTATACATGGAAAATTACTTTGAGATTATACATCCTATTTAGATATTAAACTTTTTATGTGCACGTAATTTGAATTGTACTGAAGTAACAGTTTTAAACTTGATGAATGCTTGATTATACTAAAACCAAATATGCAATACAGAGAAATTGATACTTTCATACTTTTAATTTGCTTCAGTACTTCGTTAAATACAGTTTACTCTTACAAGTCAGATTTTAATTGATTTTGTTGGGCAAAGTACTGATTTCATGTGTCAGCCTGAAGCATTTCAATGGGCCCGGATTTAAAGGCGGGCTTCCGTTCCATCAAACTCTTGAACAGGCACTACTTATCAAGCTTCGACTGCAAGATACACCTGTTTATGTAAAATAATCGCTGAAAAACTGTTACTATACTAAACTCCAACTTAACGTGACATCACTAGACGATAGATCTTCACATGCTCATAGGCAGTAAATCCATTTTAGCGGAGTGAAGACATAATTCTCGCCAAACCTTGTAGCCTTTTGTTCTCTACAGGGTTGTGGTTTGGCGAACATTATGCTTTCAAGCCGCCAAAATGGATTAAATACCTATGAGCACTGTGACGATCTACCGTCTAATGGTGTCAAGTTAAGTTGAAGTTTAGTATAGCCCTGTTTCAGTTCTTACTTTATTTTACTAATTAGCGTTATGAAAATTCCAACGTTTTAGTAAACATGATTTTTAACAAGTCTTATTTGGACCTCACTTATCAGCATGTCTTATTCGGACCTTAATTTGCATGCAACAATTGTGTCATCATTTTGCATATAGCATTTGTGTTCTCACTTTGCATACACACTTGTGTCCTCACTTTGCATACAACATTTTTGTCGTCACTTTTCATACAGAATTTGTACCTTCACTTTGCATATTGTATCATCACTTTGATTGGTTGGTTGGTTGTATTTAGATTATCTGACGCCGTCAGCAACACGGGGGCTATAATGCGCCGAAATATTCGTCATTAGACAAGCCAACATACATTTACAACACCCATGCCAAACACGGGACTCGGAATCCGCAACCTCGCAGTCTAGAAGCTAACACGCTAACCACTATACCGTTTGGTCGGCGTCATCACTTTGAATACTGCATTTGTTGCTTCACTTTACTTACAGTAGTTGTGAAATCACTTTGCATACAGCATTTGTGCCCTCACTTTGAATACTGCATTAGTTGCCTCACTTTGCATTCAATAATTTTGCCATCACTTTGCGTACAACATTTTTATTCTCACTTTGAATACACATTTGTGTCCTCACTTTACATACAACATTTGTGTCCTCACTTTACATACAACATTTGTGTCATCACTTTGCATACAGAATTTGTACCTTCACTTTGCATACGGTGTCATCACTTTGAATACTGCATTTGTTGCCTCACTTTGCATTCAACAATTTTTCCATCAATTTGCGTATAACATTTTTGTCCTCACTTTGCATACAGCATTTGTATCCTCACTTTGCATACACATTTGTGTCCTTACTTTACATACAACATTTGTGTCATCACTTTGCATACAGAGTTTGTACCTTCACTTTGCATAATGCGTCATCACTTTGAATCCGGCATTTATTGCCTCACTTTGCATTCAGTATTTGTGCCATCACTTTGCATACAACATTTTTGTCCTCGCTTTGTATACAGCATTTGTGTCCTCATGTGGCATATAGTATTTATGCTATCCCTTTACATACATCATTTATGTCATCACTTTGGGTACAGCATTTGTATCATCACTTGTCATACATCATTAGCGTAATCCCTTTGGATGACTCGTCGTCTCTTTACATATAGCATTTGTTTCCTCACTTTGTACACATGATTTATACCCTCACTTTGCACATTGTTTAATCGCTTTTCATTAAGTATATGTGTCATCACTTTACATACTGTGTCACGACTTTGCATACATCATTTGTGCCATCACTTTGGATACAGCATTCGTGTCCACAATTTGCACGCAGTATTTGTGTCCTTGGTATAATAGGTCCAGCGAAGCGTCTTCTCATCTCTGAAACTTGGCAGTGGTGCGAGTCGTTCGGCGCCGCCTGTCGCTCCAAGTACAAGGCGGAAATGCAGAAGTGCAGCCAGGAGGTGAAGGGGTTCATGCAGAGACTGAGTCAGCCCTACGCCTCCACGGAGGAGATCAAAGAACTCATTGCGGTTCTGGAGGAGATACGGGAAAAAGAGGTGGACATCGATCGAAACATCATACCCGTAGAGGTAAGATTCTGTCATGTAGAGGAGCTGACTTCTTGGGGGTGCTCACTTGTAGACAGTTGCATATTCATTTGAAGCAGGAGAAGACAGCACTAACCATTATACTAAACTTCAACTTAACTAGACATCACTTAGACGGTAGATCGTGACAGTGCTCATAGGTATTTAATCCATTTTGGCTGCGTGAAAGCATAATGTTCGCCAAACCACAACCCTGTAGAGAACAAAAGACTATAAGGTTTGGCGAGAATTATGTCTTCACTCCGCCAAAATGGATTAAATACCTATGAGCACTGTCACGATCTACCGTCTAAGTGATGTCTAGTTAAGTTGAAGTTTAGTATAGATGTAAGAACTCCCTAACTTTGAAATGACGTAACAGAGAAAAGTGGTACGTGGGATGGAAATGTATGTAATTTTTAATAAAATTAGTTACAATATTGAAATGTGGTGACATTGTTGTAGAATCTGAAGAGAGTGGAATAAATTTATCTCTTCTGGTATGAAAAAAGGCTCTATATGCCCTTTACTGGATTGTGCATCCGAAACGGTCACTTTTAAGGAATGCAATGCGTTTGCAAGAGAGACAGGTGGGTTTTCAATGTCCCATAGTCACTAGTTTTGTTTATTAAGCAACTCTCTCAAATGAAAGTATATACAACCATCATCAAACTGACTCCCAACAATCAGTTTTAATACACTGATGTAGTTACAATTCCTTGGTCCATTTGTCTCTTCTCTCTATCTCTCACTGTTGTGTCTCACCTTTTTAAAAGAGTCTACATAATTACAATTTATGCACTTTAATGTTTTAAATGACATCAAAAAGCAAACTAGTTTTTCCTAAACAAACAACCATAATGTTACGAATTTCTGTATATTTGTAAATATTTCGTGGTATTAATTATGTAGAAAGGGAAAATTTATGCTCATTTCGCATAAGGCAGTGCAAGAGTTTTTGTCTTTACTTCTCTTTCCTGTAATGCGTCCCTTAATGTTTGAAAACGAGTTTTACAGAGATAATGCTGGAAAACGAGTTTTACAAGGAGAAGGCCATTTAACATTATGGTTAATGGCAATCTCACCAAGTTGGCGAGATAGAGCCAAGTTGGCGACGATTTTGGCAACTACTTTTGGTCGCCAAACTTGGCGATCATTTGGTGACACTTTCGGTCCCCATGTACCTGTATAGGGCTTTTCGACTGCGATCTGGAAAATTCTTCAAATTTCTATCTCTAAAAGATTCGCGAAGCAAGCTTTCCTACATAAGGCCAATAGAGAGTTGAGTGAGTGAGTTAGTTGTCTCTCAGCGAGCATTCAGAGTAGTTCCGAAAGTGATCTGTATTGCAATGTCTTTTGCGTTGATTTTAGCAGTTGTGTATCTAGTTTTTAACTGCTGTTTGTGCTCCATTGTTGTGTATAGAGCTGTATTGAGTCTATTAGAACGGAAAGTTCTGGAGTTGTAAAAGAATCTGCGAAGAGTTATATCGGAATAAATTTCTGCAAGTTTTGATCTGCTTTGGCTTCAAGTCTTTCGAACCCATCCACTCAACAATATCTTCTAGCCACCGCAGGATAGACTAGTTTGCGCTATCCAGGGTACTTTAATATCCACTCATTTCCGTGAATCGAGTGCTTAGTAAAGCTTCACAAAAATTAAAGTGGGACATTTGGGTAGTTTCAGTTTGAAATTTCGTCCTAATTTATACCTAAAGTTAGAACCTTTTATTTTTTTTAACTTGTCTTTTTTCAATGAAACCAATTCTTAAATTAACTCCTTCATTTAAGAGGAAAACACGCTACGTTACGATCTTCTAGCTCAGTAAATTTAGCAACTGCTTGGTTTGAAACCTTGAAATTTGGTGAGTAGGTACGAACATTATCACTCGGTGAAATGACATAAATAAAAAACTCGAAAATAGCGTCTAATATATTTTATTTTATGTTTGAAATCCTAACGTCAATGCATATGCAGTGGCTCCACCTGGTTTTGTCATTTGCTATTTTAATTTTTAATATATAGACATTAAATGAAAACAATTTACGTCATTTCATTAAGTGATCGTTTTCGTATCAAATGACAAGGTTTTATACAAAATTGTTTCTGTTATAGTGTAATTATTTACTCTACAGTTAAGGCTAATTAAATAATACTATATTCAATTCCTCGATTTCCAAACATTGCGTTGTGAATACCTTTTACCCTAAACCTGCCTATCGTATAGTGGTACCTTTTAGATTACCTGAAAACACAGCATGGTACAATATATAGAATGGAGAGAATCAAGACCAGCTAGAGACCTGAGAAATCATTTATTGCAGGGGAAAGATATTAAGTAATTGAATTACAGACCAAATGAAGAATTATTGGTTAAACACTGGACCAATGTAATACTAGCTTAAGCGATAGCATGAATTGAGATATCAAAACAATAAGGGATTATATAAATAGTATAAAGAAACCAAAATTTAAATTACCCAAGAAAGCAGAACACCAGGACTAAGAATAGCATATCGATTGAATAAGGGAATGAAATATTACCCTTTTACCAAAAGGGGGAAAAGAACTTGTAAAAAGATCCCGAAAACCCTCCAAAAATACCTGGGACACACATGGGGTATACTAGAGGACAGCGGGCAGCATAACGGACGTCTGGATGTATCCGATTGACCTGGCGAGGGGTAGAGGATAGCAGTAAATCAGTCTCGTATGTTGAAGAACAACAAAGTCCTTGTGAATGGAACGAAGATAGTTCTTATGTAGATGTTGGACAGAGGAGGACTGACTCCTAGAGGTGGTAAGATGAGGACTAAACTGATCTTTCACTTGAGAAGATATGATGTAGGTAGGCCACCGGCCATCTTACTGGACAGCGACGAGAGGATATTATGTAGTTAGGCCACCGGCCATCTTACTGGGCAGCGACGAGAAGATACTATGTAGTTAGGCCACCGGCCATCTTACTGGCAGCGACGAGAAGATATTATGTAGTTAGGCCACCGGCCATCTTTCTAGTCTCCGCCCGAGAGATCACCCAGGGTGCGCCATTTCTTCCACGGGGACGCTACATCCGAGCAACCATCCAAAAACACAACTTCTCCGCACCAGGTTTCGCCTCTCAATGATCACGGAAAGCAGCCCCGTACTCCTGTCCTAAACTTGCCTCCACCAATCACAGGCTCTCTACCATGACGCGTTTCTCCGGCGAACAGAAAAGAGGGATCCCATTGGACAAAAGTTAAGCGTCCCTTTTCGAATTCTGAAACGACGCCGGGGAGAAATTCCTAATCCCGCAGCCGAAAACAGGGGGTATATACGAAAATCCACATGCTATTCCGCGTCCCGATCTCCGGCTTTTTTAATAAAAAGGATTTATAAAATAAAAAGGTGAATTAAATATCACCCACCTTTAATAGGGCATTAATTACCAAAAATGATTGACTAATTTTACACAGATAATTCCGGAAGAACATGACAAGTGAGAGAATGCTTCCATTATACCATAACAAACCCGTTGGGGAAGCCAAACATTTTTCAATCATAACATTTCTAACTGACTGAGCTCTAGAAGATTGTAACATAGCTATTACTGGGGGAATGATCCACTTGCTCTTAATCTCTTTTTCAGGAGTGTTATGCCACCCTCTCCACTTACAACCTAGTGCCGATAAAGGAAGACCTGGACAACATCGAGAACCTTCGATACTCGTGGCAGCAGACGCAGAAGTTGTCGACGGAGACGCAGAACTCGTTGCTCAACATGAAGACGCAGTTCCAGGCACAGCTCACGGAAAACATCTCCAGCTTCACGGCAGAGTTCGAGAAGTTCCAGAGAGATTATCAGGAGGTTGGAATCATTTTATAATAATCATTTTGACACGTGGATGTTTCTTGATGAAAAGAGTGTTTGTTGTTTTACAGGAAGGGCCTCTGGTGGTAGGACTGTCTGCGATGGAAGCGTCGAACAGATTGGCTGAATACCAGGTATGTGGTAGTTTTCTTTTAATTTACTATAAGATTTACGCTCATCACTGACTTACTGATTGACTCTGTAACGCTATAAGAGGGGCATCGCATAAATTTTGAATTGATTGTGGAAGAGCCCGGACGAAATTTGATTAGATTTTTTATGATCACCTTACAACGTCTAGTTGAGAATAGCTGAAGTTATTTGTCTAGTACTACGTTAAATTTCACACCAACTACAAAAACAGTAGTCAACCATTTATATTCAGTGTTTTTAAACTTCTCATTTGTAATTTTTATGTCCTCCTGCAAAACTAAAAAAAAAAAAAAAAAACCAAACCAAAAACTTTGTCTTCGACGGTTTTAAAGTGAAGTAAACAGTTATAATATAGATACGGGGGTGGGTAAAGAAGTTAGAATGAGAGACTATGATGTCATTGTAGACTTACCTGCTATTAATATAGTGCATATTTTGCGACAAACAAGAAAAATCTGCTTTATAATCTTTTTTACACTTTAAATGGAAAGTCTGTATTTATACTTCTCATTGCTGATCAACACATTTTTCTTGTCAAGAACCGATTTGACGCTCTGTGGCAAAAGTACATGACCTACACAGACGGCGCCATCCTGTTTGGCTACAAGTGCAAGGAGTTTCCTCGCCTGCACTACATCCGGAAAGAACTCGGAATGATGCAGAAGTTGTACAAGCTGTACAACGATGTCCTTGACAGGGTGAACGGATATCAGGACATTTTGTGGAACAACGTGGACATAGACAAGATCACGAACGAACTGATAGAGTTCCAAAACAGGTAATTGATTACTCTTTGAAACTGATTTAACCACAAACGAATACTTGGGTACTGTGTCAAATTTATTAGGATCATATTGCAATTTTACGACCGCCAGTCTTTCCCTGACTTATAGATCCTAGTGATTTGTTTTTTCAGTTTCAAAATGCTGACTGTGTAAATGTCTGAGTGAATTAATTTACACTGAAGAGCCAGAAAACTGGCACACCTACCTAATATCATGTAGGGCCTCCACAAGCACGTGCGTGGAGCCAGTTTTTAGCAATTCCCGCCGAGTAGGGTATCGCTTTGTCCTGCTGGAATTGCCCAAGTAAGGCCGAGTACACCATGGACATGAAAGAGAGCAGGTGATCAGACAGGATTCTTACGTACCTGTCAGAATTGTCTCTAAGCGTATTAGAGGTCCTATATCACGCCAACTACTCACGTCCCATACCATCACAGAGGCTCCATCAGCTTGAATAGTCCCATGAAGACATGTAGTGTCCATGGATTCCTGAGATTGTCTCCATACCCATGCACGTCCATCTGCCAGCTGCAATTTAAAACTAGACTCGTCACCTAACCATGGCCTAATCGAGTCGTAAAACCTTTGTGTCATGTAGTCAACAACGCTATACGGGTGGGCCTTCGTCAGTAACGGTCCTTTGAAATGTTTGCACACCCCAGCCATGAATGCCCCAGCATTGAAATCCGTTGCAATTTGTAGAAGTTTTGCACTTCTATCTTAGGATTCTCCTTAGCCATCAATGGCCCCGTTCTATCAAGGTCTTTTCCCGGCCGTACCAATGTCCGAAATTTGATGTTTTACTAGGTAATTGATAATCACGGTACACTCGTGAAATGGCCGTACGCGAAAATCCAAATTTCCTCTCCATCTTGGAGATACTATATGTCCCATCTCTCGAGCGCCGACTGTAATGCCACGTTCAAAGTCCCATAAATTTTGATAACCTGCCATTGTAGCAGCAGGAATCGATCTTACAGCTTTATCAGTCACCTGTTGTCTTATACGAGCTGCTTTCGATTACATCGCATAACGCTGATTGATGGCATACCTAAGTTATTTGAAAACGCGCACCTATACCAGTTTTTCTGGTTCCTCTGTGCAGATTGAAACTCTAAATAATAGAATGCCTATTTACCTTGTTAACGACAGGCTGTAAGAATTAGCTCTGAAAACTTTTAATTTTAATAAATATAAGTTACTAGTATACGTACAATTTCGAAAAGTTGGCAACAAGTCCAAAATGACGTAGTTTCCGGTTGTCTCCAAGACCCGACGACTGATTCAAAAGGCCGACACTTCCATATGAGCCCATGTTAAATTCTACAAATCTGGGGGAATCTCATTTAATAACTATTCCTTCTATCATTCTGAAACTTTCACAGCATAATATTAGTACAGTTTTAAATTTCTTTTCACAAGATTTTTATTATTTTGTACGAATTCCAAAAATTATGACTTATTAAATATACTGTTATGAATTTTTCCGCTGAGGCAATGATGGCACAGTTTTTACAATATAAAAATATTTATTCTCTCTTCAGAAAACTCACAAAATTTATCCACAGGCAACAGTGTAATCGCTCACAAGCTTCAACACAAGCTTTAGCAAAAACAACTTCGAATACAGCGATTATACAAGCTCACTCCAGTAAACAAAGCGATCAGCTCACCTCGAAGTCCAAAGTCAATCTGAAAACTTTCCCGTTCTCCAGTCTTTTATATACAAGCGCGTGAGACATTCTCGAAATTTCCAGCCAATTCATCGGAAAAGAAATATCTCGAAACTTCTCGATTGCCTTAGGTGTTGCCACCTTTTTCTAACCTGTATAATCGCTATTAATAAATAAAATAAGATACAGATAAATTACAATAGAATTTTAAAATAATACGTCACTATTTGCAATATATACAGACAATTTGTGCAACAATACATTTAAAAATTAACTATAACCTAAATTATGAAACGAATTATATTTTTCAAAAAAGTATACTTCTGATCATTTATTCCCCGTGTTAAAGTATTTAAAAGCATTAGAGAAACATGTATAAAAACATTCAAGCATTTATATTAAGTAGAATTTAAGCTATGTGCCATAAAAATGAAAAAATAGCATTTTGAGAAATTCGGTTTTGCTTAAAAAACTTGATTTACGTACCTATATTTTGTTTACTACAAATAATTACAAATGAATCATCGTTTTAAAGAGAAGAAATTAAATTAAAATAAACACTAATAAACTCAAAATCCATAATTTGAAAAATTTTCATGGCCCTATGAAACCAAATGATGACTGAAAATAAAACAAATATGTAAATAACGAATAACATACGACATTCAAGGAGTAAATACAAGGGTATGGCTGAAATACCTAAGCAAATTCTAATTAGGGTTACCAAAAAACCTTTTTGGACATGCCCGTCAAAGAGGGAGATTTCTACTTTTGGGAACTACATCGCCTACCAATTGGCTATCTTACCACTGAATACTTGGAATATACCGCAATAATAAACCATTAGTTGGATAAATTGAGCCTCTTTTCCAGGTGCCGCAAACTCCCGAAAGGTCTGAAGGAGTGGCCTGCCTTCACCACCCTGAAGAAAACGATTGACGACTTCAACGAGCTCTGTCCTCTTCTGGACCTGATGACCAACCGGGCCATGAAAGGACGACACTGGGCGAGGTTGGTAGAGCTCACAGGGCAGGAGTTCGATACCAGCTGCCCGCACTTCTGTCTCAAGGACATACTGAAAGCACCCTTGCTGATGCATAAGGAGGATATAGAAGTGAGATATTGTGTCTAGAACTGTGTTTTAATGTGATACCACTCTACACTGTGACCAAATTCTAAAAGTGAATGTGCTTTGTGATAAGTTTGTAAGGGTGCAGTATAGCACACAAAAAAAATCCGTACTATGATAATATTTTTCGTTCTAAAAGTCATATTATAACAGTGATGTCGATGAGATAACAAACTTGTAAATGGTTAAGTGTTTACGATTGTAATAATACGAAACGGTTTAAAGAAACAACTTTATTAGTTAATACGCCATTCCCCAAACTCAAAACTGCTATCTTCAAATCTATAGAACACAACTCCCAAGGTAAAGCGCGAGGATATCTAGTTGTGACGGCACGAGGATATATATATCCATCCAGCTAGAGATGCACGAGGATATATTTATTCCGCTACAATATATTAAAAATAAGTTTCGATTTTCTATAGTTGTGTATAAAAATTAGTGTCATAAATGGTTGTTTATTAGTTTATTTACTCAGCATTTCTGAAAAATTCAACACAAACCACTATACGCAATTGAGTTTAGAATATTTTATGTACCAAAAATCTAAAATTTCATTTCGGTAGATTGAAAAGCATGCTATATAAGAGAAAACTTATTTGCGCTTTCTATCAATATTGAGTGTTACAGTTTACAGGTAGAGAAGAAAATATACCTCTTTTGCTTGTAGGTATTAACATTCCTGAATTGAGAAATATGTTCCCGGTTGTTGTCGTACTGAAGTTATTTAGTCATTTTTTTTGTAACTTTCATAAATCAACGCTGTAAGCCGTCTCAAAATGTTTTTTGCATAGTCACTTCACTAGAGGTGTACTTTACTTTTCCCAAACGAGACGCCTTTTCATATTTAAAAGGCTTAAAAGGATATGAGGAATTCCCCTGTATAACTGCAATAGTTGGTTGATGGTAAAATAGAGTATAATTGCAACTGTAGAGTGTATTGGTGTGTGTCCACAGGACATCTGTATCAGTGCCCTGAAGGAGAGGGACATCGAGGGCAAATTGAAGCAGGTGACGTGCGAGTGGAGCAACCAGTGCCTCACCTTCGCCCCCTTCAAGACGAGGGGTGAGCTGCTGCTGAGGGGGGACACCACTGCCGAGATCATCGCCCTGCTGGAAGATAGCCTCATGGTGCTGGGATCACTGCAGAGCAACAGGTACTTATCCTAATCCTAAGAGCAACTTTATTCTGAATCCTGATATCTATATCTGTTGTTGTTTCTTATCCCACTTGACTGACAGCAGCATCAGATCATGATGAACTCGCGAGATTTCAGAAGAGCAAGAACTTCACCAAGATTAAGGTGCAGCTGGTCCTCCTGGCATCTAATACCAGAACAAGGCATGAGCAAGAGTGACCTGAACCAAGTTACACTTTGGGCAAAGAGGGTAGAACGACACAAACCGTAGAGCACAAATATGACCGCTGCGGAGTCTGGCCAGAGCTGTCACATCTCTCCTACTGCTTGCCCCAATCAAAGCAGCACCAGGACGGCTGCAAATGTATTATATCTGAATCTGTCGGAAGCATGGGTATAGGAATATGGTTCACTAACTAGATGGTGCACTTCGGTACATAGAAGAATTGACTGCCTAGGAATATATTTTCGTAGCTTCTGTCGCAATATGTTGATCGCTGAGTTCGAGCGCTCACATTCAATAAATTTAATACACACATAATTTAGTTTACTTATATATGTAACTGCCAAGTTATGAACATCACTATAAGGAGTGTAGAAAAATGCTAAAAAACATCAACTTATATTTGACGTACAACAAGTCACGAGATGAGGGGGGAAAATCCCTACTGCCTGGCAGATCAAATGTCCTCAACGGGGAGTTAATTCGAACTATGAAGACGTTTCATTACCATTGAATTAAAGAGAACAACTTCCACAAATTAATCATTCATTTTCTTTTCCACTGAATATTTCCATATATATTCTACAACGCACATAGTCCACCTTTTCCTTGTGAAGCCTGTTTATGTATTTTTTTAAGTATAATTTTCCATAACCAGAAAGATGTAAACATGCCTTTCTAGTTGCGCCTATGCGAATATTTATCACGAATTCAGTGCACAATAGCTAAACGTCCTTATTTCTCATCACACATTTATTGTTTAACCCTCCTCTAGGTACAACGCTCCTTTCAAGATCCAGATCCAAAAATGGGTCCAAGATTTATCAAACACAAACGAATGTCTGGAGAGGTGGCTCTTCACGCAGAATATGTGGGTCTACCTGGAGGCGGTTTTCGTAGGAGGGGATATCGCCAAGCAGCTTCCGAAGGTGAGGACACTAACTTCGTAATAGGGCGACCAGAAAGTGGTTCTTCTTCAATAGGAATTTCCAGCTTTAAACTTCCGAAATCTAACTTTGACTGTATCAAAATAAACAGTATTGATGCCTAAACTATATTGCATTTACTACGCACTGAGTTTGTAACGGAAATCATATTACATATAATTCTTTTGTTCATTATAGCTCCCTTTTATACACTTTTTTGAGGCACAAGATATTTCATTTTCAACAAACAAATGGGTTGTGTGGTTCAAATTTTCAGCTACCGAATGCAAATAACCGCGTTTATGGAAAGGTTTACAATCACAGCATTGACAGCTGTTGGTGCGGAGGTATTTCTCCTTGGTGGAAAACTTTGTACTCAACCTAATATTTAACCTCTTAGTTCATTAACGTTGAGATAATTTCGAAAAACGTTACCTCTCAGTCAAAATGCTGGTATTTTTAAGGGAAAAACAAACGTATCTACCCTAAAACCTTCATTTGTTGCAGGAAGCCAAGCGTTTCAATACTATAGACAAGTCTTGGGTGAAAATAATGATGCGAGCCCATGAGAAAAGCAATGTTGTGGAGTGCTGCGTAGGAGACGACACGCTTAAACAACTTCTGCCATATCTCCAAGAACAGCTTGAAGTTTGTCAGAAATCACTGGCAGGGTAAGAGCTCCTGCCCCCGTCTACAACCAGGGGGTCATTTCATGCTTTTTAAGATTCTTTCATCATACATCAACTATCGCCAGTAACCCATATGATATGCTGTGCTTAATAGTATTCAAACTCAGGCCCTTCTTGTTATGGAGAGACGTTACTGATTGAGATCTATTTAGGTACCTGGAGAAGAAGCGGCTGATGTTCCCCCGATTCTTCTTCGTTTCGGACCCTGCCCTGCTCGAGATCCTGGGCCAGGCGAGCGATTCGCACTCCATCCAGAACCACCTGCTGAGCATCTTCGACAACACCAAGTCGCTCATTTTCGACGACAAGGACTACAACAGGATACAGGCCATAGTATCGTCGGAGGGAGAGAGCATCGCAGTGAGTACCTACACCAGTTTCTTCACTCCTTGTTGACTTAAAATTAGCTCCATGGAGCATTAGGTCCATGGATAAGTGACAGGCTAACGAACTCTCTTAAGGTTAATAATTCCAAAATCAAAAGGCATTTTGAGAAAATGAATGAAATATGTCACGGCACCATGAATATATGTCCAGTTATTTCAAGAAAAGGTCGATTATAAACCTCGAGTTCGTTACAATAAATTATTTTATCAACTGCCATACAGATCCACTAGCATCAGCTTTTCATAATGAATTGTTGTTCGATTCAGTTGAACAAGCCAGTGAAAGCCGAGGGCAATGTCGAGAGTTGGTTGATGAACCTCCTGAAGATGTCCCACCAGTCTCTTCATTCCGTGATTCGCAAGGCAGCTCTGTCTACAACCAGTCCCAAATTCACACTAATGGAGTTCCTCAGGGAGTATCCGGCCCAGGTGAGTTCATCTACTGTAAAACAACCCCTTTTTGATCGTATTTAACAACACCTTCTTATTTATACATTTGTACATGGTGTTACAGAAATATGCGTACTGATCAGGAACATGTTAACATGATTTCTATATAAAACAGGAAAAAAAGGGGGTTAATGCACAGCTCAATCCAAGAAAGCAATGGCAGCATGTCCGAGCTGCGTATGCTACCACATTTTACACACTAACTTAATTTATATGATTATGAATTGTTACAATGTTTTAGGATTAAAGAATTTGGGTTAATTTTTTTGTATTGCACAATGTACACACTTGAAATATCCCGAAAATAGGTCAAATGTGTTTATAGTTTTTCTGCTTTAAAACCATGAACCCTATAACTAACCCTATATCTTACATTCATAACATAGCATTATAAAATAAGAACAATTAATCAAACTATTCTGTATAAGTTTGATTCAAAAAAAAAAAAAAAAAAAGAAGCATACCTCTCGTTTTGGCCTCTAAATGTAAGTTCTTGTTTACTTAAAAACAATACTGCTTTGATGAGTAATTGCATGAAGCGTCTGATCAGAGAGCTACCTTTTTGTATAACCCTCTATATCCAGCACAATCAAACATGGCCTATAAAACAATGTTTGTAAATAAACACGGAAATGTTCATACCTTGCTTTTGATTTTATGTAGGGTTGAAACAAGGTGTCTGCGCCCTTCAATGTTACAAAATGACAATCGATTTTTGGAGACCGTTTACTTTCCCCTACCTCTTTCACTCAAGCTCATCAAATTCTCAAGGGCAGCAGAAGTTAGTAAATATTCCTGAACGGCAGCCCCGCTACACATCGAAGGGGGAAGGCTCTATTGCTTTCCATTGATTACTATGGCAACGAATGGCAACGTCGGAGTCAGAAACGCGTTTCAGGAACACACGGCTGCTGTTTGAAGGAAGATATAACTTTGATTGGAAGCGGGTTTTTTTTTCTTGGGAAAGAATTCAAGCGAAAGAAGATTACCGTTTATCGTTTTTTTTTTTTTTTTTTTTTTTCACTTACTGTAGAAATTGGATCTTCATTTTAAAAAATTTGTGAAATATATAATTTTAGTTTCGAACTAATAAATTTAGATGCAGCCCGGCTGTACTGGCTGTAGTGCATGAGCCGCCCCTGCCCTCAAAATTTGTGCATTCGGAGTTTATTGGATTTAGAGCCTGTTAACTTTTACTGCGGTACGACTGAGAAACTAAGAAACTATAAATTGAGTGGATTTCATTCTGGTGTCCATTCTCGAGACAATTCCCCCCCCCCCCCACCTCCCTCTTTTTATTACAAAAGTATTGTTGTGGAAGCATCAGATAAGAACTTAGTAATGCGCTATGACAATATGAGGAATGTTCTGCAGGGTTGTAATGCTAAAAAAAAATTTGCCAGTAAGTAAGCTTCCCGAACGTGCAGTAACCCTAAATGGAGCCTGGCATTTTTAAAGTATAAAATGCAAATTCACAATATTTTACATAACTTATGAATAAAAAAAAGCTAAATTCTCTTAATTTGTGTATTTATTTCCTCACTAATTTATATCGCAAAACACATGTATAAATATTTATGAGTTATTATCAATTAGTTACTGATAAAAATTTCAAAATGTGTACCGGTACACCCGATCTCAAAAAAGTGACGGCACGTACCGGCTCCATTACACATGTTCTGTCATTACTATGCAGGTCGGGCTGTTGTGTCTGCAGATCATCTGGACTCGTGAGTCAGAAGTGGCTCTCGCCTATTCCACCCAGGACAAGAAAGTCATGCCCCAGACCAACGAACTGTTCTTGGAACTTCTCAACACTCTCATCCAGGAAACTACAAAAGACCTTGGGGTGGTGGAAAGGACCAAGTTCGAGACACTCATCACCATACACGTACACCAGAGGGACATATTCAACGATCTGGTGAGTGGTGTCCTAAGGATGCTTGGCTCGCCGTTTTCTTCGGGTGGGTGACATAATAATTCTAAGATCATCGCCAGTCATCCAATACTTAAAGGGGGTCCGGTATCGAAAATAATAATAAAAAAAAAAATATTTATGAATATTTTATGTCAAAAATTTATCATTATTAAATCAATCAATATATTATTAAATCATTTATCAAATATATTATTATTTTTTGTATGAGATACTATTTATATATCTTTGAGATATAAATTGTCTTTATATAATTATGTATTACAGACAGTTTTCACTTTAATATATATATATATATATATATATATATATTAAAGTGAAAGCTGTTTGTAATACGAAATTATATAAAGAAAATTTTGTCTTCACGGAATTTTGATGGGTGAATTAAAAAAAATTCTCAAAGTTAAAATATTGAAATTTTCGATTTTTTTTTTTATGTTATCTTTTACACTGAATGTTATATTTTAAAACCGAATTTAAAAAATAAAATTCTGGAAAAATAAAATATTTAAAACTATATAAATTAAATGCTCCAAAAATTTGAATAGCCAATTGTTAATGTTTCTGGAGATGTATCGATTTGAATTTGCAACATTTGTGCGAAACACTAGTACTAGAAAAACGCACTTAAAACAGACGCTTTTCAGGCTTTATGCCCATAAGTGATGTTTAATTAACAGGTAATTTTGTGGCCTTCTAATCACCGGAGGAATAAGATAAAAGCATAATTCTCTTTAGGAATGTATGAACTATTTTTTAAAATCAGAAAAAAAAATGGTATTTTTGACGAAATTTCGGTACTGGACCCCCTTAAGCGATGCTTATAGACACGTATGTATAACTTTCATTGTTTTGTTCCTGGGAAACAGTGTAAAATGTGGATAGATTAAAAGTAATTGCTAAAGGGTAAATTAAAACACAGGTTTAAAATAATTAAAAACATTTCTTGATGATGTGCTACTTTAATGAATATTAAGATGAAATCTGAGGACTAGAAATAGAGAACGACCTAAGTCCAAAAAAAGAAATTTTTTCAGGAGAACCAAAAAATGAAAAACACTCGCATCTGGTACTAAGGCTATGACTAAGTATCAGACTGAACTTGAACTGTTGCTTGTGAAGTTCGCACTTTGGGCGTTCTCCACATTGTTTAGCTTGGTCATTAGAAAAAATTTCCGTAAAAAAAACCAATATATATATATATATATATATATATATATATATATATATATATATATATATATATATATATATATATATATATATATATATATATATATATATATATATATATATATATATATATATATATATATATATATATATTTTTTGGTAAGGTCGCTTTCCATTTCTAGTCTACTTGACTGACAGCAGCATTATATCAAGTTCATGAACACGTGAGCTTTCAGATGAGCTAAAACTACACCAGGATTAAACTGCAGCCTGTCTTTCTGGTATCTAATACATGCCAAGGCATGAGCAGGAGTGGTCTGTACCAAACTACACTTCGGGCAAAGATGGTAGACTTCAAAGACCGACACAAACTGTAGAGTACGAAGATGACCGTGGCGGATGTCTGGCTAGAGCAATCTGATCTTTCCTTCTCCTAGATTAAATTTAAAAAGTTACATTATATATTCACAATATATAGTAATTACAAAAGGAGCGCCTACGAAACTGACTTCTTTCTTTGCAAAAATCCAGTCCAATCTTAGGCCATATAAAAATGGCGTCGTTTCACCGAACATCATCTCCAATGCCCTCGTGATACGGTTGCATCTCTCGTTCTTCAACATCGTTGTAATTTTTCTTGTCGCGGGATTCCACACTCATATTTCGCTGTGGAATAAATATAGTTCATATTCATCCCCTATGCATAGGAACGAAGATGCTCTTTTGAAATCTCTTTTAAGCTATGCCATCGTATCCATTAGTTTCAATGTGTGTTGCGTGTACAGCAAGTAGAATAACAAAGAAGACAGTTTAAATACATTTGACCAGGGCCTGATTTAGAATTTTTTTTACTGTAGGCCCAACATTCAGAGAGGGGCCCCTCAATAGCAAATATTTATTTCCTTACGTCACAATATTACCAGATCAAGCTGCATTCGTTAAGACAAACTTTTTGCAATTAAAACTCAAAGTTTACTTTCACACGATTTTTTTGTTATAATTAGTGCGATCTTGATTTGCTCAAAACTTTTGAATTAATCAAGACCCCCCATGAGCACTGATTTTAAAGCATACTTTCCTGTATTTTAAACTTACATTTTACCACAGGGTCTACAAATTATATAATAATAAAGATTACTTAATTTTATAACAATAATTGTAAATAATACAAAGTAAGCTTTCCACTGTTTCCACGATCTCACCAAAAAGAAGGGCCAAAAAAGTCATCGGAAGAGCCTACAAATCAACCAATCACAAAGACTCTTTCATTTCATAATATAAGAAGTTGTATATGGTTGGTTGGTTGGTGAACATCTCTTTACAAGAGGCGAGAGAAGGAGAACAGCAGAGTAAAGCCCTTGTCTTCGTGTACATATGAAGAAGTTGTATATGATTTTCTGAACCGGAAAGATTTGCTTAATTAGGTTTTATTAGGTTATTCTATCTAACTTAACTCTCTGTGACTATAAAAAATCTGGAATTTGCGGATGTGTAACTAAAATTTTTTTATTGTTTTTGTTCAGTACTTCCCATAAAAAGACCATTATATTTAAAATGTTCAGTAAACTTTCAAAATTTAGGGGCCCCCAGATTTGGAGGCCCCTAGGCCCGGGCCTAGTGGGCCTAATGGTAAATCAGACCCTGCATTTGACAAAGTTTTCTAAGTCAGTCGTCTACTTTGAAGACAGGACTTGGACTGATTACTTCACGATATAGAGAAACGTTTTAAATCATTGACTTTCTGAAGAAGGCTTAAAAATCACCTTAGAGAATTATGCTAACGACTCCTCTTCCAAATTAGTAAGCGACTGTTGATAATCAAATGCAGCCTATTACATACCATTTGATGGACACAGTATGACAGCTATTTAATTAACATCATCTGCTTACAGAGCCAGGGACCAGCTTTTATGAGTTATCCAGAAGTTACCGTTAATCAGTGGACCACATGCAACGATCTGATACACGAAGACAGCCAATAATAATGGAATATTCTAAATTCACTTGTTTTAGAATGTTATAAATGTTAAATGGGAGGGGGGGGGGGGAGATTCTAAATTAAGTTTTTTCTTTAAACCAGAGAGTAGCGTTAAAACAACTAAATACGAAACATCTGCATTTCTTTTTAGTGACAGTTGTAGGTGATCACCTCACAACTGTGATAGAATATTCTAAATTGATCTGTTCGCAATTTTTCAAAATGTTGTGAATGTTAAGTGTAGGATTAAAAAGTAATTTATTTCTGCAAATTATAGCGTAACGTTGCCAACGACAATTAGGTAGTCTAAATTCTAGATTGATCTGTTGATAATTATCATGAAAGTTTTATTCTATGATTGATCTGTTGATAATTATCATGAAAGTTTTATTCTATGATTGATCTGTTGATAATTATTAAGAATGTTTTGTGCTAGAATTGATGTATTGATAATTATCAAGAATATTTTATTCCCAAATTGGATCGGTTGATAATTATCAAGAATGTCGTATTCTAGAATTAATCTGTTGATAATTATCAAGCATGCGTTATTTTAGAATTGATCTGTTGATAATTATCAAAAATATTTTATTCTAAAATTGGATTTATTGATAATTATTAAGAATGTTTTATGCAAGAATTATTCTACTTATAAATATTTTATTTATATTCTGTTGTTTTATTGAATTATTCTGCTGATAATATTTTATTCTAAAATTGGATCTGTGGATAATTATCATGAAAGTTTTATTCTATGATTGATCTGTTGATAATTATCAAGAATGTTTTATTCTAAAATTGATCCGTTGAAAATTATCAAGAATGTTTTATTTGAAGAAAGTAACAATCAATTACAATTAACTCAAATGTTGTGAACCTATTGCATATTAAATGATTAAGGTTAAATACCCTTCCTCAGTGTCGGTTTGGCGTCAAGTCTGCCAAAGACTTCGAGTGGATGAAGCAGTTCCGCTTCTACTTCGAGGCGGACGATGACCAGACGGCGATTGGCATCACAGACGTGAGATTCATCTACCAGAACGAGTTCTTGGGATGTTCGGAGAGGCTGGTCATCACACCCCTCACAGACAGGTCGGTAAAGGGCAAACGATTCCATAGAAAGGTCTTCCCCTTTGTGTATTTTAGAATGATATAAATACCAAATTGGTGAGTAGTTGTGAGAGTACCAATAAGTAAACTTTAATTCTAAAATATTGTTGTGTAGAAGGGTTCGAAAGATTTGAAGCCAAATTAGATCAAAACTTGCAAAAATTTATTCCGATATAACTCTTCACAGATTCCTTTACAACTCCAGAACTTCTCGTTCTAGTAGACGCAATACAGCTCTATATACACAACAATAGAGCACAAACAGCAGTTAAACTTGACACACAACTGCTAAATCACCGCAAAAGACAATGCAATACAGTTCGCTTTAGAACTACTCGGAATGTTCACTGAGACTCAGTAATTCCAGTCAACTAACTGATTCCAACTAACTAACTCGGACTTATATAAGGGAGGCGGCGAACCTTCTTGAAACTTCTAGAGGTAGATATTTGGAGAACTCTCCAGATCGTAGTCGAAAAATCCTATATATGTACATGGGGACTGAAAATGTCGTCAAGTTGGCTCTATCTCGCCAATTTGGCGAGATTGCCATTACCATAATGTTAAATGCCCTGCTCCTTGTATAACTCGCTTCCCAGCGTTATCTCTGTAAAACTCGTTATCAAGCATTAAGACACACATTACGGGGAAGCAAACTAAAGGCGAACTATTGCACTGCCTTATGCGAAATGTACATACATTTTCCTATTTACAAAATTAACACTACGAAATATTTACGAATATACAAAAATTCGTAACAATATAACTATGGGAAAACAGGATAACTCCACCTCGGCCCGCTTATGGATAGCTAGCAGGAATATTTGCAGGGTGAAGTAGAGCTTTCATATTGGTTACAAGGTGGCTGAAACTTTTGTTTAAACTTTGATATTTTGATAATGAAAATAGCTATGCATCCATTTTGCATTAAAAAAATAATTAAAAATTTTATTACATTGCAAACAAGTGAATTTTACTACTTTTCTTCATTATCTTATTTTTCAAAAGCTAGATCACTGCAAATGCATGCAATGAGCTCATCCGAAGTATTTATTAAAAAAAAAAAAAAAAAAAAAAAAAAATTAACATCACTGAAAAACTGAAAATACCCGTCTACTTTGTATTTTAAACGCTGTTTTCTCAAAATATTGTTTTTTACACAATTGTACCTTTTTCTCAGATTCTACTTAATATTTTGCTTTGAATTTTTTTTCCTGATACATATTGTATTTTTACAGAAACAGACATATACTTTTACAGAAATGTTGATTGGATTTTTAAAAAAAAAATTCAAAACCATGGGGTTTTTTTTTGGAAAATTTTATCAAAAAAATTATTTCCTAACTAAATTAAATACTAAACTAATTTTTTTTTACTAAAGCATACGTCAGTCGATGTAAAAGTGCTTTAATATTGGCTGCACAAAATTTTAAACCAATGTTATGGGTAGTTTCTGAGAAAAAGGTACACAAAAAAGGCCTTATTAACAAGGGCTAGATTGAGCCTTCCGACCCCCCCCCCCCCCCCCCCCTTAATGACTAGATTGGAGCTTCATCATCCTAATGTCTTATCGTGTCCAGGTTCGCATAAGGTCGTCAGTCTAGCTCTCCATCCTCTCCTGCTTCTTTCCAACTCGCCCATCCGGCCCTATCCAGCACCTCATCTCCCTCCAACATCTTTCTCGATATCAACTTAGGACGTCCAGGTCGGCGTCTTCCCTCTAGTGCCCAAAGTAAGGGCAACCTTTGGGATTCCATCACTTCTCATTCTCAAGATGTGGTCAGTTAGGCCCCCCGTCTTCTAATTTTTATTTCCTCATATATTGATCTTAATTTTGTTTTCTGTGAGAGCAGTGTTCGCCAATTAAATATTTGCAAAGGGTATTTTCAACCCCTCTCTAAATTTTAAAGGGGTATTTTGAAAATCCAAAGGGTATTTTTTTAAATTAAAGCAAAATAAGTTTTTTGACAAAACTAATAACTACAACAATAACTTTGCTATCTTTTTGAGTCGATGTACCTATTCCTCCCATGCAAGGGAAAACGCAACTCCCAATTTCTTGGCTACGTCTTTATTAGTACATGTTTAATACTCTAATACTATCTTGATACAAAACAGTTATATTCTTATTACACAAAAGCGCCATCTATCGGGCGTACAAAACAATTCTTAACAATAACAGTGATGCACGATCGCGATTTCACGTACCAGAGCGGATATATGCTTTTTAAATGCTTACTAAAACACTTGATGGTTATAAACCTTAAACGAACTATTAGCACTCTACCGTTCCATGGCACTACGTTGGTATCTCACTAAACTATCGGACAAATGCTGGCGACACCTCGAAAATTATCGGGAAAATGCCGACAACACTATAACAACTATCGCGCCAATGACGGACGGAGAAGCAAAACTTGACGATTTACTTTATCCTGTATCCCAAAAATCTCGAACAAACGCCGGCGATGGACATAGGCGAACTTTTAAAAAAGTCCTGTCGGCGCCAAAAAAAAAAAGAAAAAAAAAAAAAAATCCTGATTAGACGTGTGGACGACATGGTGTTAATCTACGTTTTACATGATTTCACACATGAGGTTACCTGAAATTGTGAGACCCCCCCTCCCCTACAATCTACCTACTAATGCGGCATGTGGTATCAGCAGCCATTCAATGCCTTCATTCAGTCACTGGTCTGTGCGAGCTTTGTTTGACCATGAATGCGCATGCGTAACTGGCGATTTCGAAGGAGGTGATCCGTATATTGAATTCCGTTGGAAAATAAAAGAATTTTTTGCATTTCTCCAGAAAAGGGAGCTATTTGCAAAGATTAGTTGGTTGTTTTCAAATTATCTGGCACCGTCAGCAACACGAGGGCTATAATGCGCAGAAACATTCGTCATTAGACAAGCCAGCATACATTTACAAACACCCATGCCTTACATGGGACTCGGAACCCGCAACCTCGCGGTCTAAAAGTTAGCACGCTAACCACTATACCGTTTGGTCGGCAACTATTTGCAAAGAAAAAGGGCTGGGAGGTAGCGCCGCCCTTTGAAAAACGGTTCGGATGATCTCTGATTTTTTTTAAAATGGAGGATTATTTTAAAAGATTTAACGATGATGAGCCGATGCGTGAATTCACGCATGAGGTTAATTTTATGGGGTGAAATTCGTTTTCAATGCGTGGTTCACGCAGATATCACGCATTTTTGGCGAATTCTGTGCGAGAGCATTTCATTTGTAACTGTGCTGGGCCTGAAGATTTCCATAATTATTCTAAGCCATTTGTTTTAAAAGACATTTAGTTTTTTTTATCTGTGTTATAGGAGAACTGACCTTATTATTGATTTGTATAAATTTAGTTTTACCTTCAAAGCTTAGATTTGGTGTTTTCCATAATGAGGAACTTGCACAAGTGAGGAAAATAAATATTTTTTTTGTATTTTCTAGTGTTATCCAACGAATATATTTGAGCAGTGCAATTATTTTTTATCTTTATGCTTTCAATTAATCAAAAATCGAGTTTGAAATTAGCCGAAATCAAAGCAAAAGTCACGTAACCAAAAACCCATGAAAAAACAGTGACGTAGTCACTCAGAGATAAAGTCGCAAAACGAAGGAGAAACCTCACTCATTCCTCATCTAAAACAGGTTTTAGACTGGTTCATTTTCTGCGCGTTGACGTTTCACGCAAAAGTGGCTTTTTCCTGCCAAATTTCAAAGTGAAAAACTAAGTTTTTTTTTTTTTTTTTTTTTAACACCTTCGCTGCCACCAAAATTTATATATCCATCATCAGAAGCCGAATTTAAAAAAAGTGTTTTAATGATTAAAAATGTTCCTTATATTTTAATAGTAAAACCAGAAAAAAAGGAAAAACCTTTTGTTTCCTAAAAATATAAAAATAATGCTTCACTATTAACGTGCCTCAAAAACCTCATCGTTCAACCTCCGAATCCGAACTAAAAATAAAGCAGTTTACTTACCACACTCGATCGTCGTCCCAGAGCGTCGCCGGCATGGGAGGTAGCGCCATGCTGACGCGCCAGCGCGTCAGTGGCAGCGAATGCGTTAACTATCTATCCGAGCTCAAATTTTTGAAAGAATGGTATTGTTTTTCATGATTTTTTTCTCTACTTTTATTTAAAAATAAAACCAAAAAAACTTGAAAGTTCCTCATCGGGTCCATTTGGGCTTAACATTCTCACAAAAAAAAAAAAAAAAAAAAAAAAAATTATCTAGTTAAATACACTTTTTTTGTAACCAGTACTGAGAGTGTAAGATCCTTCCAGATGTTACATTACACTGGCCCAGGCGCTGCAGATGCACATGGGCGGCGCCCCCACTGGCCCTGCTGGAACAGGAAAGACAGAGACCACTAAAGATATGGGCAAGATGCTGGGGAAATATGTGGTCGTCTTCAACTGCTCGGATCAGATGGATTACAAGGGACTCGGACGAATATACAAAGGTGAGCGCTCATTTGATTCGCTTTCATTAAATCCTGTACATTTAATCTCAAATTTGTTACTGGTGTGCAAATCTACGGAGGACTCATTAATTCATTTGCCGTCATCCAATCGATATGAAACTTGACAGATAGACTTTTTGTCGATGGCAATGCATTCTATCAGGTTTTGGGGGATAAAAAAAAAAAAAAAAAAAAAAAAAAAAAAAAGAAGTTAGTCCATGGCAAGGATTCGATGGTTTTCCTCGTAATGGTCTAACACTATCAATGGTTAATTGGTGCTTAAATCTATTAAAGAAGTTACAATAGCAAGTAAAATTTGTAATGGTCGATGCATATAAAGGATTTATATTAAAATTTTAAAATCGATTTTGTTTGTTTGTTACGCGCTAGTATTCGGAGGACATATTTACCAACATGCCTTGATTCAATCGAGCTTGAACTCGGCAGATAGATTCGTTGTCGCTTGACAATGCCCTCTGTTAAATTTTGGGGGTCGCCACTAAAAGATCATTTTTACACGTTTCGAATTCCATTCGCCAGATCCAGATACCAAAAGTAGTATTCAAGCACGTACAATTTTATAGTATACTAGCACAAATTCCATCACATTCTTTTACTATGATTTCCTCAACTTCGGTTTTGAAACAAATAACGCTACGAGCAATTGTAAATAAACTGTCCGAAAGTAGCGGATAGGTGTTATTCTTTAAATTTGTAGATCATTTATCTGTTTTAATTTCGTATAAAAGGAGGTGGGGAAAACCACTCTCCTGAAACTATGTACATACTTTAAGGAAATCAAATTTCTTTAAAAAGTAACTTTGTTGGCGCAATAGGGTTGGCGCAGTCCGGTTCGTGGGGCTGCTTCGACGAGTTCAACCGCATCGAGTTGCCCGTTCTGTCAGTGGCAGCCCAGCAGATCTCCATCGTTCTCACCTGCAAGAAGGAAAAGAAGGAGACATTCGTCTTTAGCGACGGAGACACCATACGCATGAACCCGGAGTTCGGCATATTCCTCACCATGGTAAGCTTTACTGTCTGTCTCCCGTCAGAGGGTCTAGATATAGGGGTGATGCAAGCAGGATATTGGCGACCTAAAAGGTTACAATACGATATTTTTTGTCTTGGTGATGAGAAATCGTTTACTTGGATCAATTTGTTTTGATAATCTGTGGAATATCGCCAATACGCCATCAGGGCATTCGGTACGCCAAAGTTGATGTCTTTCTCTTGGAGTCCCCCGTGGAAAATGGGACTAGTCTTGACTCACTGCAACAGACAACGCTAGACTTTACGGAAGGAGCCATTCCTATGATAGATAATACTCAAGACCCACACTGATGTTAATGTTTAAAAGATTTCGGTATGTTTTCAACCCAGTGGTAAAATATTTTCAGATATGCTCCTGATTTGAGTGATTGCTTGGTTTCATGGTTTCTGGGCACTTAATTATTAGCCCGTTTGTTGAGACAAAAAGTCCGACGAAATGGTCAGTCCGGATTTACTTATTATCCCGTCGTCTGAGATATTAAATGGTTTACAAAGTCCAAAAGAAAATTAAACAAATTGAGGTAAAATAAATAGTGCCATTTGCTGTAATTTTTAAAATGTTCTATTAATTAGTTTAAAAAACAATACGTTATTTTATCTTAAAAATTTTGAAAATGTTCTTTTATTTTTCCTCTTATAGAAATTCAGGTTCCGGAGCAGGGGACGGTCGGGAAAAAAAAAAATTCAATTTTCAAATAATTTTGTTATAAACATAAACTTCTATCCTAAAAAAACATAAAATTATTTAAAAAAAGGAACCTTTTTTTTTTTTATTTGTGTATGGTTTCTTTTTTCACAGACATAGAATCTCATAAACAATCTTTAAAAATTAAAACTGTGAAGAGAAGGTCCACGTAAGGATCATTCCCTATACTCACTATGATCTAATCGTTTAGCCCAGTGCATTTAGAAACTACTTTGTACAAAACTTTGAAATTTGGCGAGTAAGTGCGAAAAAGATCACCTAATGAAATGACATAAATTGTTTTCGTTTAATATCTATCTCTCTATATATATAAGGCAAAGCCCTCACTCACTCACTCATCACTAATTCTCCCACTTCCCACATAGTCACAACTCTGAAAATCGGCACAAATATCAACAATGGTAAAAATAGAAAAAGTAAACTATTCCGATCTCGATTAACCCACTTTAAGGGGTCGAAAAGGGGTTAAACGTTCCAAACGAGGGACATTCGAATATCCTACTTCCCATTTGGTCACAACTCTAAAAATTGTTACAAATATTAACAATAGTAAACATAGAAAAAGTAAGCTATTCCGATCTCGATTAACCCACTTTAAGGGGTCAAAAAGGGGGTTAAACGTTCCAAACGAGGGACATTCGAATATCCTATTTCCCATTTGGTACAAATATTAACAATAGTAAACATAGAAAAAGTAAGCTATTCCGATCTCGAGTAACTTATTTTAAGGGGTGGAAAAGGGATTAAACGTTCCAAACGAGGAACATTCGAATGTCCCACTTCCGAGATGGCCACAATTTTGAAAATTGGCTTAAATACCAACAATGCTAAACATAGAAAAAGCATGCTAATCCGATCTCGGTTAACCCACTTTAAGGGGTCGAAAAGGGGTTAAACGTTCCAAACGAGGGATATTCGAATGCACCACTTCCCACATGTCCACAACTCTGAAAATTGGTGCAAATGTCGACATAGGCAAACATAGAAAAATTAAGCTATTCCGATCTCGATTAACCCCCTTTAAGAGGTAGAAAAGGGGTTAAACGTTCCAAACGAGGGATATTCGAATGTCCTACTTCCCATTTCGTCACAACTCTGAAAACTGATGCAAGTATCAACAAAAACAAAATTAAAAAAAGTAAGCTATTCCGATCTCTATTTACCCACTCTAAGGGGTCGAAAAGAGGCTAAACGTTCCAAACGAGAGATATTCGAATGTCCTACTTCTCATTTCGTCACAACTCTAAAAATTGGTACAAATATTAACAATAGTAATCATAGAAAAAGTAAGCTATTCCGATCTCGATTAACCCACTTTAAGGAGTCGAAAAGGGGTTAAACGTTCCAAACGAGTGATATTCGAATGTCCTACTTCCCATTTCGTCACAACTCTGAAAACTGATACAAGTATCAACAAAAACAAAAGTAAAAAAAGTAAGCTATTCCGATCTCTATTTACCCACTCTAAGCGGTCTAAAAGAGGCTAAACGTTCCAAACGAGAGATATTCGAATGTACCACTTCCCATATGGTCACAACTCTAAAAATTGGTACAAATGTCAACAATGGTAAACATAGAAAAAGTAAGCTATTCCGATCTCGATTAACCCACTTTAAGTGCTCGAAAAGAGGTTAAACGTTCAAAACGATGGATATCCGAATGTTCCTCTTCCAATGTAGTCATATTTCTGATATTTGCTGCAAATGTTAAAAGGGCAAATGTTAAAAGGGCAAATGTTAAAAAAATAAGTCATTCCAATATTGATTAACGAATTTTTAAGGGATGAAAAGTCGACGCAACATTGAAACTATACGAGGATTAACTTAATGTCTCAATTCCAATACAGCTACTACTTTGAAATTTAGAACTAAGATCAAACATAAACACAATAAAGTATTCCAATTTACTATTCACAATTATAAATTTCGTTTAAAATGTCAACAAAAGAAAGTTCCTATTTTGATAAATCAATTTGTCGGGATCGAAATGGGAGCAAACGTCTGAAGTGTAGAATACATGAATGTCTTTTGATCGCTAAAATACTAATGGTAAAATTTCGTAGCGCAGCACGGGAATTTTTCTTTCTTGTAAAATTTTCTTCACATGCTGTTTTCATCACTTTTTATTTCAAAGTTTAGAAATATGCTAACAAATTGAACCTATTCTCCAAAAACATATTTCTCCACCTTAAAAAACAAAAAAAAAATCCTCCGCCAAAATGGCGATTGATATACTTTTCGATAATCCTTATGTTATCCTCTATTATAAACCAAACTGAGGGGTGAAGAAAAAACGATCGTTGATGGGGTATGCGGAAGGAAAGAGGTCTCTATGTTGAAAGCATTCGTTTTTCAACTTTTTACGCCATTAAAACATTTTTACGGGAATTTCGGAGGTGGGGGTGTTTAGAACACTTCAATAGGCACTACCACAGCGATATTTATCAAAATCGTTTGAGCCGATTTTTAGCAATCATTGAAAAACATGATTTTTTCAATGGCAACTACCTTCAGCGCATGCGCGACTTTGACGAGGACCTTAATGATAGGCCCCATTGGTCACCACCTAACCGTACACCAAATTTGAACATCGTCGGTCAATTTGCTCGTGAGTTATGCTGACCACAGTCAGACATTTTTTCTAGACAACTTTTTTAAAATCAGGATGTTCCAAAACGTGGTGGGGAAAGAAAAAAAAAAAAAAAAAAAAAAAAAAAAAAATCGAATTTTTTTTTTTGACTGAATCCTATACTTTCATTACCGTATGTTATACATAAGGGTAATTGAAAGTAAAAAAAGGATAGTGTGACATTTCGAATAATGAGACATTACCTCAAAATAATGTAGCTTTCTTGTAAATATCTGATTATGTATTTGTGTACAAATGTGAGATCAGTAGTGCAGCCAGAAATATTTACTGATGTGAGTTTTAGGCAAGTTAAGTTTGATAAAGCCTAATAAGTCTACTAAAATTAATAAAATAGTAAAAAAAGAGGAACTTCTCCAGAAAAAAAAGAGGAAATCAGCAAAAACGTGGAAGATTCCTTGATATTACAATGTGGAAAATCTTTGCCAATCCTATTTATCTTATCCACCCTTAATCAACAAAAATATAATTCTTGTTCACCACTCCTGAATGTACTTTGTATGGTTCATCAAGTTTGGATGCAATAATTGAAGGCGAAATCATTAGTACAAAAACAGTTTACAGTACACTGCACGTCAACTGTAAAATAAACACTTAATTACTCCAATAAAATTAATTAAAACTCTTGTCAGCTGTAAAACAAAATCAACACTTAATTACTCAAATAAAATTAATTAAAACTACTAATATAGCCTTCAACTCTTTTTCATCTGAAAAATTCTAGTAATAAGTCACTTATATTGTTGCTAAAAAAATTTTAAGTTTTTGGTGAATAACTAAATTGGGCAGCCCAAGAAGAAAATAGGCACAAATATAAATCATGCGATCAAATAAAAAAAAAAATTGGAAAATTTGCAAAATGACTGTCTATCTATCAAATTGGATAATGCCTAAAAAATTTATGAAATTTGACTGTAGAAAATTTCTCACAAAAAAAAATTTAGCGTTATAAAAAGCAGTTGACAAGTAAAACTAAGTTTTTTACTTTTTTGTTAACGAGTGCAGCAGGACAGATCAATAAAATTTGGTTTTTGGCCAAGAATTGGATTTACACATTTATGAAAAATGAAAATCAAACTTTACATCTGCAACACTTTTAAAGATCAATTCCAACAATATATAGTATTACCTCGATGTCTCAAAGTCGAAGGGACACTAAAATTTTTTTGAGATAGCGAGTTTTTGAGATAACAAGGTCGTAACCAAAACTTAACAATTCAGTTAAAAAATTAATATACTGAATAATTGTCTAGAAATTAGTCATGGTAGATGAGAATAAGTATAAATATGTAATTATAGTTGAAAAAGTCTAAATACAGCAATTTTAATTTTTAGTCGAAAATAATAAATGAGTACATAAAATTGAAAAGAGTTAGTACTTACACTATAGTAATGTACATATTAAATAAAATGTACAAGGATGAATTTATTCACTACTAGTTACTTAAAAAAGTCTAGCATCGTGGCCTGGCTAAAAGGGAAATTTTGAATCCCAAAAACGATAGACTTTTGCTTCATCGGAATAACCAATAAAAATGAGTTCTTGTGATCTTGGTTCGAATTTTGACTTGTGGCGTTTGTTGGGGACGAAAGCTTTTTGACCGAAGATTTTTAGATAATATGCAGTTGGTTTTCTGCCAAAAAATAACTCGAACGGTGTGTCGTTTTGCATGATGCTTCGTGAAGGGCATCTGTATCTCAAATGAGCGTATTTTATTTGAAAAAGAATTGTGTGTTCTGATTCTGATAAATGATTATACTATTTGCTTCGACATAACTGAATGGCGATTTTTCTGGAAAACTTCATTTCTTACTTCGAAATTTTTTCGACACAACAAGGTTTTGAGTGAGAACTCTTCAACATAAGAATTGAAATTAACATTAGATGAATATGCAATATCAAGGGAAAAAATTATTTTTCGACATATCAAGTTTTTCGCGATATCGAAGTACTACTGTATATAAAAAAACAATATTTCAAAAATTAGTTATCATATCTAATAAATATATGATTTGTAAAATCATTTAAATCATAAAAGTTGCACTATTCATTCAAATTATAAATATTCGGTTATCAAATACATTAAAAAACCATATTTTAATTTAAATAAAATTTATTTAACATAATAAAAATAAAAGATTAATGAGATGCAACTCTTGACTACATTAATAATGGCATTATTGAATAACATTAAGTAACGGCATTCAAAAAGTAAAAAATAACTTAAACCTAAAAGATTTTTTTCACATTTATAAGTACTATTTTAAATATATATATATATTTTTTAATATTGAATCAGATCCACAACAATAAAATAACTTTTATGAGTAAAGAAAGTAAGTGTAAAAATGTTTGCTGTAAAAATAATTTTACAAATTTTTAGAAAATAATACATTACATTAAACCAGAATTAAAACAATTTGGCTATACTAATTTCTTACTTTAAAAAGAATACAAAAAGAACTGTTAACATGAATATGAGACAATTGCTCCCAAATCAAATATTTAAGAAAAGGCAATAGTTGAATATTGAACATTAAAACTTCTTGGTGTACAGCAGAGTACATTAACCCAAACTACTTCAAATAATTAGAATTTACTATATAATATTATGCTATGTACATAGTTTTAAAAAAGAAAAAAAATCAAGCAAAACTTGAATTATTAAAAATAAATGTGTAATTTAAAAAAAAATTGTCGTAAAAAGTTAATAATATACCATATGGATTCACTTTTTGGTAGACTATATTATATTTCCCTATTATAACTATGCAGTATTTACATGTTACTAATCTACATGTATGCATTAAGGATAGGGATCAACATTAGCTTTTAAGCTGCTGGCATAAAAACATACAAGTCTCTTGTTTAGGTACACAAGTGCTTCGAGTAGGAAAATAAATTTAAACATACATCAGACAGTAAAAATTTAGTTATTTAAATTTTTAAGTTCTTAAAGGCAATATTTTGTGCACTAATAAAATTATTTCATAGATCCAAAAACTCATTTGGAAATAAAAAAAAAAAAAATTACTTAATTACACATTCAATTGTAATCTCAACAAAACCAATAACACGAGTATGTGACAATAGTATTATTTGGTTTTCTTCCAGTACTTGCAATTCATCTTATAAAAAAAAATGCTTCATTAGCACAATTGATTGTTTTGTAAATAGATATTTGAAAAATTCATACTCTACTGAATGTTTGAAGATTAATAAGAATTTAACTAATGTGTATAAAAATACAAAGCAGCCATCTAAAAGTTTTCGATACTGTGTTTAAATATAATACTTTGATAAAAATAATACTAATGTTACATATAATATAATACAGAATGTAGCAAGTTTATGTTAAATCAGTAACACAAATTAATCAGATTAAAAATATTAAACACATTGTTATTTTTTAAACAATACAAAATTTAGACAAGATTTTTTATATTTCTGTCAATCACATTTAATTGAATAGGCACAGGTGATTTTGTCCCAACACTAGAAACTTTAGAATTTTTTTTTCTCTTTTGATGCTTTACAATGTTCATCAATTGGCAGTTGTATAAATTAATTTAATTTTGAATCCATTATGATTTTTTAAAAATGCCTCTCAAGCGCGGCTTTGTGGTCCGCATACTGTGGCAGACAGAAAATATATCTGCATGTACATGTTCTGCAAATACTAAGCAATATTCATATAAAATTGTTGAAACCAATTGCAAAATAGCAATACTGAATTAGGAACAGTACAATTCAGAATGCTTCTTTTTTCTGCATTACTCAGGACAAATAAAAAAAAATGGTTTTAGACCCTTTAAAAAATTTAATTATAAAAAAAATCAGTTTTTTTATAATTAAATTTGTTATTTTTAAAAAAACAATGCTCGTTATAACGATTAATTGATTCTAACAATTTTTAAATCTAACATTGTTACTAGAATGATATTTCTTTTTGCATATTTGCTCAAAATATTCAGCAAAAAAACAAACCTTTTCCTATCTACCTACCCTAATATTTTTGTCCATGTTAAAGAAAAAAACCTTTTTTTATTTTTGGCCTCAACTCAAATCATAAGTAGATAACGCAGGAGAAATAGATACACGAGGCTTTTCTAGTTGGAAGTCTATTGATTTTTATAGCAATTTGCAAAAGCCACAAATTGCATTTACATAGATTCATTTAGTGCACATAATCTGTTGCGTTATTTTTTATTTTTTTTTACAAACCATTTGAGTATCTTCGAGATGTAATGGTTCGTATGATTATTTACAGGGGGTGCGAGAGATCCAAGGTGGATAAAGTTTGCGTTTTTTTTTTTGGATTCCCCAACTAGACGTTAGTTAATAGCAATACATTAATATTTTTATTCAAATTTTATTCAAATTCAAATTTTATTCATTTTTATTCAAATTGATAAGGTACTATCCCGTTAACAGGGTACCAGATAAAAATCATCAAATCACTGACCAAACTAACAACCTTCGAATCATTTACAATTCCAGTAATAAACCGTAAACATTTAGGCTTGGCGATACGCTTATCCGCAATTTAAACCCATAAACATTTAGGCTTGGCGGTAACCCTGCCAAATGATACCCAGCTAAAGGAAAAGTACCGGTGATAATTTAATACCAACATTTTATTTTTCTTCTAAAATTCATCACTTTTTTCCCGAAGAGGTGCTTTCTGGCAGTGCCCCAACAGAAAGGCGACCAATTGAAAATAAGATTGAAAGTTTTTTTGTTAGTATTTTAATTTAGTTCTATATTTTATAAAAAAATAGGTTGGGAGTGGAAAGGACGGGTTGAAAAACAGAAGTAAATAAACTAGCAATGTGTGATAACATGTATCTTCAAGTAAGAATTTTTCCTTTTATGAAAAGGCTTCTAAACGAGCGATTCAATCATAACCTTCAAGTAAGGCAGTAACCATTAGCTTAAAAAAAATGAAATATCCACATAACGACGAGAAATCCGTCTTCACCGCTTTAAATTAAAATATCAGACCTATCAGGAGCTAATCTTAGCTTCATGAAAAAAGCCACATTTGAAATTGCTATAATTGATTCTCCTAATTTATTTTTTGCGCATTTCTAAAATTTATTTACCACATTAATGCATCATCACATATATTTAACTGATGTAGACAATCAGTTACAGAACTAAAAACACACACCATATAGATCACACACTATAAGCTTTTGATCCTAATAAATTAGCATTTGTATATTAGCAGATTTAAAAATAATACTATATACCTATGAAAATTTTAATCATATACCCACAAGCCTAATTTTGATCAAACTTAAGATTATAGCAAAAGGGCAAATTGGCGAGCAAATATTTATTTTTCAGATATTCGAGTAATTTGATGGAGTATTTAGGTTAATCATTGGTACAGATGAACTACAGGAATGTAGCGATTTTTGTTATCTTTGACTTTGTATTTAAAGATGTAGTATAAGAATTAAAGAAAGATAATTTCCAGTATAAATAACAGTCAACCATTTCATAGCTCCAAATGTTAGTATTTGAACTAAATTCTTTTAAAATATTACCAGGTGCCTATAGTGCATCACAACCACTTAGTCAAACTTATTGACAACTATTTTGATCGCCAATTTGGCGTTTAGCTGGAACCATTCTCTTAAATTTCACCAAAAATTATCCCATTCATATAAACTATACAACAGCTACATTACGAATCCTCAGTTTTCCACAGAAGTCGCCGTAAAAAACGGATCTGTTCGAAACTTATCGAAATCATTCGAATTCAGCCTCTCATCCGCTATTTTGATGTCGTTCTTGATTTCCATGATGAGATCATCCACCGATAAGAAATCCCTTTCAGGTCTGATGTGCCCTAAGATGACCAGCTTGAGGTTGGCGCCGTAGAAATCCCCGCCAAAATCGTGCAAGATGTGGGTTTCCAGAGACTTTTTGTCGTTCTGGTAGTAAGGATTCCAGCCGATACTCAGCACTGCCTTCTTAACGGGTCCTCCATTCACGTTCGCCAACCCGTAGTAGATCCCGCAGTCGAGCTCTTTCGGCAGTTTTTCGATCACTTTGTAGTCGAAGTTTGCGGTCGGGATTCCGAGTTCTTTGCTGCCCCGACCGAACCCTTTGCACACTTTTCCTTCGCAGAAGTAAGGTAGGACGTTCGAAAACATTCTGGAAACTCTTCCCGACATCGACCGATCAATGATGAATGTCGCCTGCGGTCACGCAGTAGGAAGTATTTTTCGCATTACTGACGACTCGGCAAATAGCGTTATCAGACAGCGATGAGATTACCGAGAAATTTTAGCGCACTGTCGGGATTATTGTGACATATTTCATCATAAATTTCGAAACGGAGTCCAGGTAATGATGTAATTAGCACACGTGGTGTTTGCGTAACAAGGTGTAATAAAAAAGACAAAAACAAATGTCACGCAATCAGCTGTTCGGTGATAGAGAGGGCGCTCGCGTATGGAGAGGGAGTGTTTTGTTGCCATAGGAGAAATGATAAAAACAGCGCGTTATTAGAGGCTCGTCTTACAGCTTGATATTTTCCTTTTTTTGGGGGGGTGATCAAAAGAGATTAAATGTTGTTGCTAAAAGACTTTTGAGCCATCTTTGACAATTTATAAGGAAGATTTCTTTCTGATAGTATTGTACAAATACTAGCAAGAGATTCCATAATTCATGACGTAGAGGGACTTGAACAGAACTGAGACATAAACTCAGCCAAGTTATCTCTGATTTATGCATGCCGGCGCTAATTTTCAATACAATCACTAACCAAATTTTAATAATTATTGTAAATAATAAAATAAATTCCTATAAGAAATTAAATAATTAATTTTAATAATTAAATAGTTTTACAAAATCATATACATTTTATTATTTAAATATTGTGTATTAATAATTAATTTCAATGATTAACCAGTGAGAGTAATTGGTATTTAAATGAATTGAGCATTTTTTTAAAAAAAATAGGAGTGTGGAACATCGCACAACTTTCAATCAGACTACAATACTGATATCCATTTGTGTCATTTACAGTTTTTATTTTTTCATCATTCATTTAGAAAAATGGCCAGTTTGGCAATATTTTATGCCATAATTTTTTTGTATGGCCTGTAAAAAAAAAAAAAAAAAAAACTTCGCCAAATATATGATTTTGGCTATATACTTTTCAATAGTTCTTATATTATCCTTTCTTATAAGTGAAACTGAGGAGAGGAGAAACTAGAGGTGTGGAACATCGCAATACTTTCAGTTATACTATATTACCGATCTGGATTTGTGTCATTTTCGTTTTTATATTTCCACCATTCGTTTAGTAAAAATAGCCAGTTTGGCTAAAACTTTTTGCGATAATTCTTTTATAAATCTTTTTACAAAAAAAAAAAAAAAAAAAAAAAAACCGCCCCAAAAAGGGTATTTTGGCGATATACTTATCGGTAATTCTTATATTATCCTTTCTTGTATTGTGAAACTGAGCAGAGATGAAAAAACGATCGTTCATGAAGTATGCTCAAGGAAAGAGAACTCTGTGTTAAAAGCATTCGTTTTTTAACTTTTTACGCCGTTAAAGCATTTTTACGGGAATTTCGGTAGTGGGGATGTTTAGAACACCTTAAGAGGCATTACCGCAGCGATTTTGAACAAAATCATTAGAGCCGTTTTTTTAGCAATTACTGAAAAACGTAATTTTTTCAGTAGCAGCTACCTTATGCGCATGCGCGATTTTGACGATAACCTAAATGGTAGGTCCTTGGGTCATCATCAACCTGCACACCAAATTTGAACATCGTAGGTCAATTTGTTCGGGAGTTATGCTGCCCACGTACACGCAGACACTCACATAGACAGACATTATTTCTAGATCACTTTTTTGAGATCAGGATGTTCCAAAACGTGGAGAAATGCAGCAAAAAAAAAAAAAATCGATTTTTTTTTTTTTTTTTTAATTTTTTTTTTAACCGAATACTAAACTTTCATTACCCTATGTATACATATGGGTAATTGAAAGTGAAAAACGTTAAGGAAGGTTGGGAAAAAAAGGAAAAAAAACCCTTTGATATCAGAACGGCCCATTTTTTCAGATATTGACCGGCCCATTGATATTGAACCTGACAGTAGGCCACAGTGTATGGCAAGCATAGGTGGCAAGATTGGCAATGCACGATATACAAGATGGCCAGGAGGGAAGAACTGGCCATAGGGTTGTCTAGTGCATTCACTGGGCTGAAAAAAATGGACTCGTCCGGTTAAAAGTTACATATTGAAGATACTTATAGTTATATACTTGGACATTCTTTATTTTGCAATTTTTTGGGCAATTTTGATTTACTTTTCCAAGAAATTACCGATGGCTTTTGGAAACCAAGTTTATTCTAAAGAGGTATAAATAACAGAAAGAAAAATTCGATTTAATTAAAGCAATTAAAATTAATAAATAATACTATTTAATACTTATTAAAAAAATTTAAATAATAAAATCTATTAATTGTTAAAGCAATTTAATATTTAAATTTAATTATTCGGAATTATTGTTTTACTATCAATAGCTATTAAATAATTTGTTTGACGAGTAATAATTTGTCATAACTCAAAAATCACCGGGCCGATTTTATGTTCCAGTGCGCCCCTGGCCATTCATTTCATCGCACAAAATACACGGTGCTGATCGAACGCTGGATAGTGGTTAGCGTGCTAGCTTCTAGACCGCGAGGTTGCGGGTTCCGAGTCCCGTGTAAGGCATGGGTGTTTGTAAATGTATGTTGGCTTGTCTAATGACGAATGTTTCGGCGCATTATAGCCTTCGTGTTACTGACGGTGCCAGATAATCTGAAAACAACCAACCAATCAGCCAACCAACAAAATACACGGCACCTGCACTGAACATAACTAATAGAGTAATGTGTTTTTTATTTTCTTGTGTCCAGAATCCAGGGTATGCTGGTCGGCAGGAGCTTCCAGAGAACTTGAAGATTCAGTTCCGCACCGTCGCCATGATGGTGCCGGACCGGCAGATCATCATCCGGGTCAAACTGGCCAGTTGCGGATTCCTGGAGAACATTACACTCGCCAGGAAGTTCTACACACTCTACAAGCTGTGCGAAGAGCAGCTGTCCAAACAGGTCAGACTAGATATCAAACTGTTCGTATCATTTTGCTATCCATTTTTTTTTTAATTAATTAGCTTTAATTTTAATTAAGCTTTATTTTAGTTTTGTTATCAATTTCTTAAAAATTAATTAATAGTCGGAGAGGCGATTGCTAGTTTAGGTATATAATAAATTCTACATATTTGCTGAAATATTCCGATTGATGTTCGATGGGGTTGCCTAAAATTGCTATTGCCTCCCAAGTAGCACAGCTGTAAAAGCCAATGTCGGAAAAAGGGTTACTGGGAAGATTGGCCGACATCCATGCCGAAACTCGAGCATCGATCCAAAACTGTTAAACAGCCGGATAGTGTTTATTGCAATGTTGAGTACTGTCTGTCTATCAGGATAGCTCGCGCTAGAAAAGTCTCAATGTTGGTGATCGCTATAGAAACAAGACTCATCGATTTTAGTTAGGGTGCTGCATGCAGGAAATTGGTGGCTCAAAGGTTATTAACACGGCATTCGTTTTGATGACGAGAAATCGTTTAGTTGAATTGACATATTTTGATAATCTGTGGAATATCGCCAATACGCCATCAAGACGTTCAGCCGATGTTGACACCTTTCTTCAGGAATCTGCTTGAGAAAAATGGTACTAGTCTCGTTTCCACGGCAACAGGCAACGCAGGACAACTTAGCGGGAGCTATTCTTGTGATGCATAGACTGTACAGACATTTAGACGAGACTCTCGAAAGAGCCGATCATTTTTCCATTAGTTAGGGGTCCTCATTCGTTCCGTTAAGGCATCTTTTTCATGATCGGAAGCTATAGTTAGTGTTTCATTAAGGTTTTTTTTTTATATATATATAAATAAAAAATAAATATTGGTGATGCGCTGAACTTGTGTGTGTGTGTGTGGTTCTTAATTTTATGAAAAAGTTGGTTGGTTGTTTTCAGATTATCTGGCGCCGTCAGCAACACGAGGGCTATAATGCGCCGAAACATTCGTCATTAGACAAGCCAACATACATTTACAAACACCCATGCCTAACACGGGACTCGGAACCCGCAACCTCGCGGTCTAGAAGCTAGCACGCTAACCACTGTACCGCTTGGTCGGCTTTATGAAAAAGTGTTTTTGATTCTTCTGTTGGCGTAACAAATGACTGACAATAAACTTTGATTAGGGCGTGTTTTCTAGACTTGTTGCCGACCAAACGGTATAGTAGTTAGCGTGCTAGCTTCTAGACCGCGAGGTTGCGGGTTCCGAGTCAGGCATGGGTGTTTGTAAATGTATGTTGGCTTGTCTAATGACGAATGTTTCGGCGCATTTCAGCCCTCGTGTTGCTGACGAAGCGAGATAATCTGAAAACAACCAACCAACTTGTTACAAATTTGTTACAAACGACTTGTTAAGCATACGTTGATTATATATTTGCTCTATGGAAATAAATATCAAACACTGAAAAAGAAAATTAAAAAAAAAAAATTGGAAAATTTCATTTTTTATTTTAAAATTTTGAAAAATCAGAACACTTTGTGAACTTTTATTTTTTACTTAAATTTTAACTTCGAATTGTGTTAAAATTATAATTTTAAAGGCTTAAATTAAATAAAAAAAAAAAAACTTATTTATAAGCCCACCAATAAGATTCCTTGATATTTCTATTGTATCCAAGCATGATAATAGCGCGTTCATCTTAAATTTATTCTTACTTCGAAATGACTGGTGCTTTAAGGTATACATATACGTTGGACAATTTTTTTTTTTTATTTCTTATGCCAGATTGTCAAATTTTTGTAAGAATTACAAGAGCAAAAAATGTAATGTATTTGCAGTAACAAAAAGTAAAAAAATAAAATATTTGTTTAATTAATTGAATTTTAATTCACTAATTAAGGCCTAATTGCAACGATGATAAAATAATACCTAATTAATTTTGAAACAAAGGACTGGAAAACTTTACTGGAAATTAAAGACAAGGTATTTATGCCTGGGCCCAAGCAAAATATAATGCATAACTTAAATATTTTTTAAATTTTAACATTTAACATGAAAAATACTAGAAAAAATAAAAAATTTCCAAAAATAAAAATGTTCTAAAATACATAAAAAATACTATTTTTTACCAAAATTTTTGTAAACAGGTAGAGCCCATGCTCTGAAATGTTATCTAAATTATACAGTTTAAATTTTAAAAATCAGTTAATTAACTCTTAAGATATCATCATTGGAGTACATTCACTCAACAATGAAAAGCAGTTCTGCAGAAATTGAGTTCAAAGTTTTCGACATTTTCTTTTTTCCAATATGTTTTAAACGTCGACCTTTACGAAACTGCGTGTAATTAAAAAAGTATTTTAACTATAAGAAAGTGATTGGTATAATTTTAAAGATAATGAATCGGAGAACATTTTAGAATGAAAAAACAAAAATGCCTGTTTGGGTCAATTTTTGCAATTCTTTAATTCCTTATACCTTAATTATATCCATATATATTAATTCCGTATACCTTAATTCAAATAAATTGTAAAAGAGAGCCTTTCAAAAAATTCGCTTACACGTTGTCGTCGTCACGTGTTAGTTTCATTTATATGTTTGATCTTATGATGAGATTGATCAAATTTGTCTTTCTGTGTCAAAATGTTAAGTGACATTGCAAAAATGATTCAACCAAAAATGATAGGCTGATATGTTTGCGATTGCATATTCAGAGGTCGGAATAATGTTTAAGTTAAGCATAAAAGTAGACGAACCATTAAGAAAATCATTTACGAAATGTATAACGCAGGAAAATTGAATTATTTGTTGCTCAAATACGTTTTACAACGAAACAAATAACGCTCTTGTTATAAAATAACATTTGAGGATTCTGAAATTTAACTATACTTAACTTCAACTTAACTAGACATCACTTAGACGGTAGATCTTCACCGTGCACATAGGTATTTAATCCATTTTGGCGGAGTGAAGACATAATTCTCGCCAAACCTTAGAGCCTTTTGTTCTGTTGTGGTTTGGCGAACATTATGCTTTCACGCCGCCAAAATGGATTAAATACCTATGAGCACTGTCACGATCTACCGTCTAAGTGATGTCTAGTTAAGTTGAAGTTTAGTATAGATCTATACTAAACTTCAACTTAACTAGACATCACTTAGACGGTAGATCGTGACAGTGCTCGTAGGTATTTAATCCAGTTTGGCGGCGTGAAAGTATAATTCTCGCCAAACCACAACCCTGTAGAGAACAAAAGGCTATAAGGTTTGGCGAGAATTATGTCTTCACTCCGCCAAAATGGATTAAATACCTATGAGCACTGTCACGATCTACCGTCTAAGTGATGTCTAGTTAAGTTGAAGTTTAGTATAGTTAAATTTCGGAAGCCTCATATGTTATTTTACAATCGGAACGTTATTTGTTTAGTTGTAAAACGTATTTGAGTCATAAATAATTCAATTTTACTGCGTTATAATAGCCTAGATGATATTTCAAGTTGTGTCTTTTATTCGAGTGATTCAGCTTTTTTATTGAAAAATTCAACATTTGTAGATTTCGACATAATTCACAATTTGATTACTTTTGATGTTTTTTTATTGTTCTTTTACTCCAGTTTTACATGCCGGCCCTTAAATTAATAACGGCTTTTTTTATAATATAAGTGGTGGTTTTTGCACTATATTGTGGTTGGAACTCATTTACCGATTTTAAAACTTGATATTGAAGGTGTATTATTTCATTAAAGTAGAAACTACACTTTTTCTTAAATAGTTTTAAAAACAAGTACTCTATCTTCTGACCTCCAAAGAAACATAACTAGTAAATAAATACTGGCATTGAATTTTACTATATCAAGCCTTGTTTGACATAGAAAACCTTAAACAAATGCTACAAAGACTCCTTACCTTTGTTCTTAATGTTGAGTTTCCTTACTATTATGTTACGAAATAATATTTATTTTAAAACCTTGTTTTACGAAAAAAAAAAAAATTGACAATACCAAAACTTAAGTGCAATCAGAAAAACTCAGTAAAAAAAAATAAATTAAGTGGCCAAACTTCCGAGCAAAATATTAGACCTTAAAATTTTCTACAGTAGAGTTCCTTTAAACTTTTCTGCTCAACATGTCAGAATGCAACACTTTCATTTAAAAAAACAAATTGTGACATATTAGGAAACAAACTTTTTTTCTAGAAAAAACAGCCAGAGACTCGATTTTTTTCTCACCAACAGATTTGAAAATACCTCAGTTGTTTGTGACATAAGGAAAAAAAAAGAAAAAGTTTCATATTACACAACGATGTTATATTTAGCATTTCGACTATTTTTCGAAAAGTTTATCGAAGTAATCCAATCAGTTATGCAATATAAACTAATGAGCTGAGGACAGAAAACGAGTGGCTATGCCCAGTGCCTGATTTAGAATTTTTTTTACTGTAGGCCCAACATTCAGAGAGGGGCCCCTCAATAGCAAATATTTATTTC
Source organism: Linyphia triangularis (assembly GCA_963978545.1). Lineage (NCBI taxonomy): Eukaryota > Metazoa > Arthropoda > Arachnida > Araneae > Linyphiidae > Linyphia > Linyphia triangularis. The sequence goes on along the minus strand of OZ021724.1, from coordinate 10,641,945 downwards.
CTTACATCACAATATTACCAGATCAAGCTACATTCGTTAAGACAAACTTTTTACAATTAAAACTCAAAGTTTACTTTCACACGATTTTTTTGTTATAATTAGTGCGATCTTGATTTGCTCAAAACTTTTGAATTAATCAAGACCCCCCCCCCCCCCCATGAGCACTGATTTTAAAGCATACTTTCCTGTATTTTAAACTTACATTTTACCACAGGGTCTACAAATTATATAATAATAAAGATTACTTAATTTTATAACAATTGTAAATAATACAAAGTAAGCTTCCCACTGTTTCCACGATCTCACCAAAAAGAAGGGCCAAAAAAGTCCTCAGAAGAGCCTGCAAACCAACCAATCACAAAGACTCTTTCATTTCATAATATAAGAAGTTGTATATGGTTGGTTGGTTGGTGAACATCTCTTTACAAGAGGCGAGAGAAGGAGAACAGCGGCGTAAAGCCCTTGTCTTCGTGTATACATATGAAGAAGTTGTATATGATTGGCTGAACCGGAAAGATTTGCTTAATTAGGTTTTATTAGGTTAATCTAACTTAACTCTGTGACTAAAAAATCTGGAATTTGCGGATGTGTAACTAAAATTTTTTTACTGTTTTTGTTCAGTACTTCCCATAAAAAGACCATTATATTTAAAATTTTCAGTAAACTTTCAAAATTTAAGGGCCCCCAGATTCGGGGGCCCCTAGGCCCCTAATTGTAAATCAGGCCCTGGCTATGCCGTGCTTACATCAACGTCTTAAATTTAAATGTGGCCTAAAATGAACAGTTATTAATGACAGGATTAAACTTCTGAAGATTACGTTAGAACCTAAATGAGGCAAAATATTGGCGATCCCGATACATAGATAAACTAGCCAAAGTAATAAAGTACTGAAATGGTAAACTACATACTCACGGTCTTCAGTTAATTTTCATTGCGATTTGTAGCTTGTTGAAACTAGGCTCTAAGCAATTGATTAACAACTCGGTAATTTCCCACACTAAGCTTAAATTCAATTGCATTTTAAGTTAACCCTTTGCACTCGATGCTTTTTTTCTCGTAGTGGAACCAGTAACTCGAGACGCATCACAGCATTTTTGGTCCGGTTCGTGTTTGCTGACCAGCTTCAAAGAAACTAAACTTACCGCCTTGCATCGAATTTCCGCATCAAACCTAGTGGAGAGCGAGTCACCTCTCGAGTGCAAAGGGTTAATTGACAATCTATTTGGGAAAAGTAAAGCTTAAGCGAACATTATCTTGCAGTGGTGAATATTTTCCCCCACATTGAACATTTGATCCCAAACTCAAGGTGCATTAAAATATTCAACAGTATAGATTACAGCGCAAATTTATATCAAGTAAAAAGCTTTATTTTTTTCTAGATAAACATTACAATACTCCAATGACCAGCACTGAAATATTGCGATGCACGGGCACATTAAAATGAGATCTCTTGATGAAAATTTCAGATACAACTTATTAAAGATACATTAAAATCACCATTTCATTTATAAAGAAACTAAAAACGGTTCACGTTTTACTGTCGTTACAAGTAGGAAAATGTTTCGTTCCTATAAGTGATCACTATATATTTACGACCAGGGTTCAAATAGGTTGTCAACACAACAATAGTTCGTTGAAGTCGCGATTAAAGCCGTTCGCGCCATGTCTGACCAACAAGTGACGATACAATTTCTAGTCACCAACACTTTTCATCTAAAGAGATAACGTTCATAGTCTTTCAGTGCGAGGATATGTGAAACATAGCGTACGACTCGGAACCTCTTGACCTTTCCGAGTAAGTCAGATGAATAAGTCTAAGTTGCTATCATCCAAAAGTTAGGATGGTGTCGATATTCAATACCAGTAGTAATGTTAAAATATCACCTAAGGTGATTCAATTTCAAGTCGAATACGAACCATGTCACTAGTTCTAAACCGTCGAAACCGCTATTCCAGCAGTAGTCTTTATCCAGAGATAAATCGTTTATCTTGCGCTCGAATTGACGAGTGTTAGAAATTCGCTCAGAACCCCCTGGCCTTCTGTGCGGTCACAAACTCTTGGTAGTCGATGAATCCGTCGGCGTTCTTGTCATCCGTGAGCAGGATGGGGTCGATCATGTTGGCCAGTTCCTCGTGTCCGAAGATCTTGTCGCTGCCCTCCTCGTCGTGGAAGTGGAGCAGAGAGTCGACCAACTCGCGGCCGTCCAACTTCTCGTTGCCGTCGCTGTCGTGCATCCGGAAGTACAGGAACTTGAGTTCGTCTTCTTGCATCAGGTCGAGGTCTCCGACCACATCGCCCAAGTGGTCGCCGATGTGGTGGCGCTCGGACAGGTGGGATCTGGAGGTCATTGGGACAGATTCATGAGAATGGCTGAAGGACGAGTGATCCGCAACAGCCAGCTTCAGCAAGTAGGCGAGTGCCGTAAAAACCAAGGCAATGTTTGCTTTCATTGTGGAACTATAGGAGTTAGCGTTGAGTTTAAAAGTACTGAAGAGAGTGTTTCATAAGCGAGATCAGTCAAACTGGATAAAAGTCGTGACAGGTTATGTTGATGTGGCGGTAATAGCAGGCGCTTTTATGGCAACTCGGGTGCTTGAGTCAAGGATTATAGAGAATGATAAATTCACGAACAAACGTTTTTAAAATATTAGTAGCATATAATATAAAATATTATACTATATTTAAAACTTATTTCTGAGGATATAATTGCTTCCGAATATTTTTTTTACCAATTAAATTTGCATATTTGGGATATGTGAGTTTCTGCGGAGTCATCCGTTAATCCCAACACATGAAAACTACCTTGTGTTTATTCCCAAAGGGTTGTATATTTAATTCTTCTGGGCAAATGACTCGAATGTGATTAATGAGAAATATAAATTGTAAAATGCACTGAACATAATTCAGTCCACACCATTATATGTCAATGATTTTTTAGCATACGACACGCGTATCTTTTCAATGTTTTGCTGATATCTCATGCTTGGCCCATGGGTCAAATCCCGTTTCGGACCGCTCTCAAAGCCTTCTTTCATCCCATAGTGCACGCGTATTGTTTTGAAGCCAGATTCTGTTTCAAGTTCTTGTGTACTTAGAGAATGGCAACATCATGTGTAAACTGATATTGGAAGATGCTGACAGGGAGGCGGGCGTTTCAGCAGTTTCATCATGGAGAAAATACACGGCCAGTTACTTTTAATTTAATTTCATTCCTCTTGATATTGAATCTTTATGTATTCATATTAGTTTACCAGCAGGCACGACATGATTTTATAATTGTCTTGCTGGGGATTTTGAGGAGCTGTTGAATTTGAATGTTGGTTGTACTTAGAAGTCAGATTTTGAGAAGTATTGAAACTCAACTCTTTACACTTGAGACCTACCAAACGGTATAGTGGTTAGAGTGCTAGCTTCTAGACCACCAGGTTGTGGGTTCGAGTCCCGTGTTAGGCATGGGTGTTTGTAAATGTATGTTGGCTTGTCTAATGACGAATGTTTCGGCGCATTATAGCCCTCGTGTTGCTGACGGCGCCAGATAATCTGAAAACAACCAACTTTGCACTTGAGAGGTAACTCTCGCTCACCACTAGGTTTGATGCGGAACTTCGACTCAAGGCAATGGCTATATATGTTTGGTTTCTTTTAAGCGTGTCCGCAACCACGAAAAATACTGCGAAACGTTTCGAGTTGCTGGTGTCTCCGCGCGAAGAAGGTCTCGTTGTGCAAAGGGTTAACATAACCGTTAGTGTAGCTTGTAAAAGTAACCAGCCGAGTTTTAGGTTGTGAATGTAACTACAAACAATTGCGAGGTAAAATGAGTGGACGATTGTTGATCTTAGTTCTAGGTATCCATAGATTTTCCCCACACAACGTTTGTAAAATTTTAGCCCCTATCTTGCTTGACTGTTATTATTTTGAGTATTAGGGAACACATTAACGGAAAACTGCCTTTATTATTTAATTCTAACCCCATTCCAGGCAGTGTCTATAGATGGAAGCATTATTTTAGGATATAAATTATAAGACAATATTTTAATCGGTACTTGAATTAGATAGCATCTTCCAAGATGTCTTCAGCCGACCAAACGGTATAGTGGTTAGCGTGCTGGCTTCTAGACCGCGAGGTTGCGGGTTCGAGTCCCGTGTAGGCATGGGTGTTTGTAAATGTATGTTGGTTTGTTAAATGACGAAATGTTTCGGCGCATTATAGCCCTCGTGTTGCTGACGGCGCCAGATAATCTGAATACAACCAACCAAGATGTCTTCAAAATACAAACTTCGCAAATTGTGCTTTGAATGGAAGAAAACTTGGAACACTCTCAACAGGCAGCTTCACAAAAGACAAGACACCATCAGACACTATCGCCGCGGTGTCTACCTACTTAAAAACAATTGAAGAGCGCGTGACAACATTTTTACCTAACCCTACTGGCTTAGAACATACAGAAGGAAAATGAACATTTTTATTTGTTGCTTTGCCGGAGCCACGATCCCATGTCGAGCGGGATTTAAATGGTATAAATGTCTGTTCATTTTGCAAGCCAATTTGACTATTCAACATTTTTGATTAGTTACTTTGAATTCGGATATTTTATAGATACTTTGAATTGGGATTTTTTGGAGACAGAAAGCAAATATACTGTTTTCTCTAACCAAATTAAAAAAAAAAAAAAATTGCTTTCTAAGACTTAATTTTTTAGATTACAAAATAAAAATCTAAAAATTCTTGTAAAAATTGAATTATAGCTAATCACGCACATCAGTCGCGAATTATTAGTTATACTTCAATGCCTTATGATAAACTGTATTGCAAATATTGTAATAAATATATGATAAGCTACGGTCTTATCTATTTTATTCTGCAGCTCAATCAATATGTTGGAAAACGCTTTATGTAATGTCATAGTTACTGGGTTTTTTGTCTTCAAATTCTCCACTCCCAATATAAGATTTCGGTCTGACTTAGTAGCCATGGTAACGCTTAATTCTAAATGAATGAAAAAAAAAAGTATAACGTAATGTAACACGAGAGTATCCGGATTGCAATCGATTTCCTTGGTTGGTAGAATAAGGCAGTGCTGCTTTCATTCATGTCATTTTGTGTCATTCATGTCAAGTGAATGTCATTTTGATGACCTCACGTTATGAAATAAATTACCCAAGGGATTAGTGACAATTCCGAGAATTCGAAAGCCGTTCCAACTGCAGACTATTCCTATTTCGAACAATTTGACTCGTCATTTCCCGCCTCATGATGTTGCAATTCAGGTTGCGGAATAATTGAGGGATGATACGATGACCTAGTGGTTTCTGATCGTCTCGAAACCTTGATTTCGTCTTTTTTTTATGTATATATAGATCTTACAAACTACAACGAACATCCATGCCTAAACCAGCATAACTTTTATATGTGATTGCAAATTGCTTAAGTAACTTTGAGTTCAGATAGATTCTTCATAGTGTCTATCTACATTGTACGTATCGTCATCGTCACCGAGTCTATCAAGTTTCAGCTTGAATGAATGACAGCAAGTGGATTAATTTAGACCTCTGAAAACTCTTGCCCCCCCCCCCCCACACCGACCAAACGGTATAGTGGTTAGCGTGCTAGCTTCTAGACCGCGAGGTTGCGGGTTCCGAGTCCCGTGTTGGCATGGGTGTTTGTAAATGTATGTTGGCTTGTCTAATGACGAATGTTTCGGCGCATTATAGCCCTCGTGTTGCTGACGGCGCCAGATAATCTGAAAACAACCCCCCCCCCCCCACACACACACAAAAAAAACCCCACTTAAATCTCCAAAACATTCAAAATCGATGTTAATATAGAGGATTGTAATCATCCAAAAATAGGCGAGCCGACCGAACGGTATAGTGGTTAGCGTGCTAGCTTCTAGACCGCGAGGTTGCGGGTTCGAGTCCCGTGTCAGGCATGGGTGTTTGTAAATGTATGTTGGCTTGTCTAATGACGAATGTTTCGGCGCATTATAGCCCTCGTGTTGCTGACGGCGCCAGATAATCTGAAAACAACCCAACCAAAAATAGGGGAAATAAATTTAAAAAAAAAAAAATCTACGTTATTCGTCCCATCTATCTTTCTAGAAATTATATCTTAAGTCTAAAAACAATGAATCGATATTAACCCATTAAATTCATTGTTTTTAACTTTTACCTTGTTTATTTCAATCATTTTAGGTACATTTTGAATTATTCAGATAATTTGGAAAATTATTTTTATGATTAAAAAAAAAAAAAAAAAAGTGGGAACCACAATCGTAATTTATTAGCAAAGGGAAAAAAAAACTAAAATATCGATTGACAAGTTTTCTTGACAACCATCGGCCGACCAAACGGTATAGTGGTTAGCATGCTGGCTTCTAGACCGCGAGGTTTGCGGGTTCCGAGTCCCGTATTAGGCATGGGTGTTTGTAAATGTATGTTGGTTTGTTAAATGTTTCGGCGCATTATAGCCCTTGTGTTGCTGACGGCGCCAGATAATCTGAATACAACCAACTTGACAACCATCGTTAACGATTTCTTAAAACTATAAAAAAGGAAACGTTGCTGGGAATCAATTGAAGCCTTAACAAAAATTCCGATACATGCAAGTGTTTGAAGATTCAGAATTCAAGATTTTCGTTCTTTTAACCTGATTCTAATAGAGAATAGTAGTCACGACAAAGACTAGTGGAAATATTATACAATAAAGGTTATAAAAGAAATAATAGTTTAAAAACCTAAAAAATACGCTTTTATAGAAAAGTGAACTAAAAAGTAGAAAATAATTTTAAATAAGTTTGAAATAAGAATAGAGTGATTAACAAGAAATATTTATTTTATCGTAAAAAAGCGTGGGGGTGCTTAATGTCAATTGTTGAAAATATCTTAAAAAGCACCCCACGCTTTTTTACGATAAAATAAATATTTCTAGTTAATCACCCTATTCTTATTTCAAACTTATTTCAAATTATTTTCTACTTTTTAGTTCACTTTTCTATAAAAGCGTATTTTTTAGTTTTTTAAACTATTAATTATTTTCTACTTTTTAGTTTGGTTTTCTATTAAAGCGTGTTTTTTTTGTTTTTAAACTATTTATTATTTTTTCTGTAAACTATAATTTTTTTTTAGTTAGTGTACAAAACTCTCCAGTTGTTTCTGCCAATAGTCACATGCTTGTCTCAAATTTAAGTCATGTGTATGCCTTAGTACACACCGTATTACTTGGCACAAAACACTACCGTGTCTCTGAATATAAAAAATCACTAATCCTGAAGATTCTGGTAAGGATAATGCGACTAAAAAAAACACGCTTTTTATAACTGTCGTTCAAACGACAAATCTTTCAAACGGCACACCAGGGTTCGATTCCGGAGAAGGTTGGTTTTTCGGAATTTAACGGCGCAAGGGCAACACGAGCTAATCCTTGTGATAAAGCGACAAACTTATTGAATTATTGAATTGTCATCGGTCCTTAATAAGTTTGCCAAATTTCGAGTTAATCCGACGTTTTGAAGGGGGTCAAAATCATGTTCAAAGATTCCGTTACATACTAACATACATACATACGTCTGAAGCTAATAAAAGCGTATTAAATGACAAATCTTCAGTTTAAATTTTGTTTTCTGTCCGCGAAGAAAATATTTATTTACAATATTTTTTTTTTTTTTTTAAGGGACATTAAGAGTTCGTTTCAACCAAATCAGTTGTATTTCCATCCTACTTCCAAGTGATCTAAATTATTTAAAATGCAATCTTTTTAACTTATTTTTTGACACAGGCAATAATAGCATATTTGTTATGATTGTTACTATGATGATTTCATTTGATTATTTATATATTTTATGCAATAAGCTTATATTTGGACTTAAAATTTTAAAATGTACCTAACCATAGGTTAGGTGCATTTTTCAGAATAAAATTACAATAAATTTGCCCCCTCAGGGGGTTTACTTTCTATAAGTAAATACGGGCTTCACAACCCCGGGGTGCACCAGTGATCTATCCCTCCTTCTGTTTTACTTTCTAGTTTTGGTTTTGTATATATCGTTTGACTTCTTTCTTCCCTCGTTTGTGGTTACCTCTTCAGAGGTGAGGGCTCCCCTTGAGAAGCTCTGCGCCGCTCTGTTGCCATCAGCTTCTCTTGGGAATTAAATCACCCACGTGTTTGCCTTGCGTGGAGACCCGTGTCCCTGGAAAGGGGGATCCTGGTAGTTGAGGGGCGACATACTGCCCCAATACACTACTTTGGCCCTTGCTTCAGATAAACGGGAGGTGCACATTGGTCCCGTGTGCATCAATCGGCTGGTCGTCCGACTTCGTCGGCGGCTTGGGATCAAGCGACCGGCTCGTCTACTCGGAATCTCGTTAAGGGTGGAGACATCTACAGGGATGAGCCGGTCGCGTATAGACACTAGATAACCTGATGGTGTTATGCCGTGCGTAACAGTTTAGTTACTATTTTTTCTTTTCTTGGTTTTTGTTGCTTGCCCGTATGCACTGTCCCTGATATCGAGGACTCCATGGTGGGTGGGATTCTAGTGTCCGAATTGCTATTTCTTTATTTTATGATGGCTTCTTCTTCTTTCTCCAGCCCCACCGGAGGCATAAATCCCCAAACATGTAAAACGAACAAACGTACAATACAAAATGAAGTCTCTACAACAGCAAAAAAACAAGCTCCAATCCCTAACATTTCGACCACTCTTGAACCCTCTACCTCCAATACACCCATAGCATCTACATCTCCCACTTTTCTGATAGTTCAATCCGAAGATGGTAAATTAGGTCAAATGTCTTCATTCTTTATACAAAAAGGAATAAAAGGAATCTGCGGCAACGAGCCAAAAACAATAAAAAAAACTACGATCAGGCGACTTTTTAGTAGAAACAAGACTCCAGGCAATCCCAATACTTACTTTCAGCAACAACAATAGGAAACATAGCAATAACTGTAACACCACATAAAGGTTTAAATTCATGCCGAGGGGTGATATCTGAATCCGATCTTCAACACGTTGAAGAATCGGAAATACTTAAAGAACTCACCACCCAAGGTGTCATAGAAGTCCGCCGAATAACTATCAAAAGGGACAATAATATCATAAAAACAAAGCACATGACCTTAACATTCAGCACCCCTAAACTTCCTAGTAGACTAATTGCCGGTTATTTAAGTTGCCCAGTATGTCCTTTTATTTCTAATCCGCTAAGATGCTTCAAATGTCAAAAGTTCTGGCACTCCAAAAATGCTTGCAGAAGTCAAATCGAGACTTGCGCAGTATGTGGCAGCAATGAACACCAATCTGAAGGCTGCCAAGCTGAGCCTACCTGCTTAAACTGCAATGGAAAACATCCATCCTTTTCCAGGAAGTGCCCAACTTACGATAAAGAGAAGCAAATCCAAGTAATAAAAACCAACAATAATATCCCATATCCCGAAGCCAGAGCCATCTACGAAACTACAATAGAAAATTCAATGGCCAAAACAATAGCTAAAACTACAATAGTTCCCAAACTAGCTCAAGTAAAATCCATAACCACACAAACTGATATCCACATCCCGAATATCAGAATGTCACCCGAAGAACTCCTTAAATGCTTTTCCTCACCGGCTAAAAACAGTGACTCTTCTTCTCAGACAAACCCAATTCCTAGCACTTCGCAACCAACAGCAAATCCACCCAAAACTACAGCAAAACCTAACAAAAACAAGAAACAACCGGAACAAAAACCATCAAATAAACCTGGCGATGCCTTAAAAAATAAAATACAATCCAAATTACAAATGAATACAAAACAAAAAACTGTATCAAATAAAGATAAGCCAGAATCATCGGGAACATCCACCGATGATGAAACAGATGTCATCTCGGGTCTTGATCCAGGTGACATGGAGGTAGACCCAGGCCTCGAGACCCCTGCTCTTCTTCATCCGAGGAGCAAGTCACTAGACCGGCGGATCGGCGATTCTTCCAAGTAACATTCAATATGTTATCTTGGAACTGTCGCGGTTTCCACCACAATTCGGTAGATATAAAACATCTTGTAGATTTATACAAACCTGTCTGTTTCTGCTTGCAAGAGACGCTCTTGAAGCCTTTTCAGAGCTCTCTTGTTAGGGGGTACAGTCCTCTGCGTAAGGACTTTGTCAGCGGCGACAGAGCTAGCGGTAGTGTTGCTGTATTTACATCTAACGGCAGTCCATCCACCCCGCTATCGCTCACGACTACCTTACAAGCTGTTGCCGTTAGAGTCGCTGTGAAAAATCTATTAATAACAGTTTGCTCAATCTATCTCCCCCCTAATCGTAACATCCGACAATCAGAATTAGACAGGCTTTGTGACCAGCTTCCTCCCCCTCTTATTTTAATGGGGGACTTAAATGGCCACAATCCTCTTTGGGGTAGCCCAGATATAAATCAACATGGAAGAAATATTGAAAAAGTGATAGAAGACCAAAATCTATGTCTTCTAAATAATGGGCAACATACATACTTCCACACCCCATCAAGAACGTTTCACGCCATCGATCTTGTCTTGTGTTCACCATCTCTCCTACATCTATGGTCGTTCCATGTCGGACGGGATCCATTCCATAGTGATCATTTCCCCGTCCGTCTGGAGATCTTAGGAGTCGGTGCTGTTCCCTCTGTTCGTGTCCCTCGCTTTCAAATAGATTCTGCAGATTGGGAGCAGTTTTCTTCCATCATCCATATCTCTGACCAGATGGTGGACCAAGATGACATCGATGAAGCTGTAAATTCTGTCACCCAGGCCATTCTTGAAGCTGCGCGTATCTCCATCCCTATGACATCTACTAAACTGGCGAAAATTCCGAAACCATGGTGGAACCACGATTGTAAAACTGCCCATAAAAAGCGTAAGGAGGCTTGGGGTATCTTTCGCCGATATCCCACTGAAGCCAACCTTATCGCTTTTAAAATTGCTCGAGCTGAAGCTCGTAGGATCTGCCGGCGAAGCCAGAAGGACTCTTGGATGCGTTATGTCAGTACAATAACATCGAATACCTCTTCTAAAAGGGTCTGGAACAAAGTAAATAAAATCAAAGGTCAATATCCTAGACACTCCATCTCGATCTTGGAGACTAATCTAGGAATAGTTTCAGACCCTAAAGGTATTGCTGACACTCTGGCTGACTCCTTTGCTAAAATATCCAGCAACTCGTATTACCAAGAGCCGTTTGCCATTATTAAACGTAATGCTGAGAAAGTTAAATTAAACTTTACACCTACCGAGTTGGAAGATTATAATGCTGATTTCACCATGGCCGAGTTAATGCGAGTTCTTTCGAACACTCGCGGCTCGGCTGTTGGTCATGATGAAATCCATTATAGCATGCTGAAACATCTCGAGCCTCTCCAACTGAAGTTTATTCTCAAGCTGTATAATAAGATCTGGAGGGAAAATAAATTTCCGTCAGCATGGCAACGTGCTCTTGTGATTCCAATAGTCAAGCCAGGTAAAGACCCTAAGAGTCCTTCCAGCTACAGGCCTATAGCATTGACTAGTTGCCTGTGCAAGCTTCTAGAAAAAATAGTCAATGCTCGCCTTCTTTTTTATTTGGAAGAAAACAGTTGTCTCTCTCGGTTTCAAAGTGGTTTCTGTCGTGGACGCAGTACACTTGACAACCTGCTCCTCCTTGAAACATGCATTCGGGAGGCATTTGTCAAGCGGAACCATTTGGTGTCTGTATTTTTCGACATGGAGAAAGCCTATGACCGTACTTGGAGATATGGTATCCTCAGAGACCTACATAATTTAGGTCTCAGAGGAAATTTACCACTCTTTATTGAGAATTTCCTTTCTCGAAGAGTCTTTCAAGTACGTGTCAACTCTATCTTATCAGATGAGTTTATTCAGGAGCAAGGCGTTCCCCAGGTAAGTGTTTTGAGTTGCGCACTGTTTATCATCAAAGTCAACGACATTATGACCTGCATACCACCTGCAGTGTCTGGATCGTTATTGTCGATGACTTTCAAATATCGTGCGCCTCAATAAGCATGTCTCTTATCGAAAGACAAATGCAAATTGCCATCAGAAGACTTTCAGACTGGGCCAAACATAATGGATTTACATGTAATGCCCAAAAGACCGTGACCATGCACTTTTGCAGGAAACGTGAGCTTCACAAGCACCCCGAGCTATTCTTAAATAGGGTCCAGATACCTATTGTATCTGAAACAAAATTTCTTGGAGTCATTTTCGACTCGAAGCTCACTTTCCTGCCTCATATAAAACATCTGAGACTAAAGTGCACTAAAGCTCTGAATCTTCTGAAAGTGCTTTCTAACACTTCTTGGGGTGCTGATACCACCTCCATGTTGAAAATATACAGATGCCTTATTCGTTCCAAACTTGATTATGGTTCTGTGGTGTACGGATCTGCCAGAAAATCGGCGTTGAAGCTCCTTGACCCTGTTCACCACCAAGGTGTCAGAATCGCGTCAGGAGCCTTCCGTACTTCACCAATCCCAAGTGTACTTAATATATGTTTAGAACGACCTTTGAAACTGAGAAGAGACAAGCTGTCTTTAAAATTTTATTTTTAAATTAAAAGTCACCCTCGTCACCCTCTCTCTTATAATATTTATAATCCATCTCGTACCAGACTTTGTAATGCTCGTCCATCCTTCCTACCATCATTTTATCTAAGAATACTTTCATTGCTTGCTTGTTGCTTATCATGTTGACAATTTCAGGGTGCAACCTATCATTTTCACAATTCCACCTTGGCATATACATGAAATCACACTTTTAAATACATTCAGCAATTTTAATAAAAGTTTTACTCCAGATATAGTTTTTAGAACCTTGTTTCATTATCATAGAGAACACTTCTCAAATTTTAAAGCCATCTACACGGATGGGTCTAAAAGCCAGGGGCACGTTGGAGCGGCTGCAGTTCATGATAATATCATCCTCTCTCGTGAACTGCATAATAGCTGCTCCATTTTTACAGCTGAGTCCCTGGCTATTTTCTTGGCCTTGCAGTATATCTTACAGCAAGGTCATGGCCAGTGGATTATTTATACAGATTCTAAGAGCTGGGGGTTTGGATGAGCTGAATAATCCACTGAGTCAAACCCATCCGTTTATACTAGATATTTTAAAAATTCATATTACACTTGTTGAGAGAGATTTTAAAGTTAATTTCTGTTGGATCCCAGGTCATGTGGGGATCGTGGGTAACGAACACGCAGATTCTGTTGCCCGATCTGCTAGTGGACCTAGGAGCACTTGGCTCTGCCCTGACGACGCTATAAAAGCTTGTGGCACTGCTCTGTCTCTCACTTGGCAGGCCATGTGGGATGCACAGACAGCTAACAAGCTGCGTTCGTTTCAGCCCTCGGTTTCCGGATTCGCCCCCATACAGCAATCCCGGAAAAGGGAAGTGCTCCTGACACGTCTAAGAATAGGCCACACTCGTTTCACCCACGTGCATCTTCTGCTGGCAGAAGATGCCCCCACATGCAATTCCTGTGGTGTTAGTTTTTCCGTTTTACACATTTTAAGTGAATGTCCTGCTTTTATCAACATCAGATTTCGACATTTTTATACGAGTCATCCATCATTGTCATCGATTTTATCATCACCACCTCATCGAAATCTTTATGCATTTTTAAAAGACATTGGTTTATATTTTCTGATTTAAAATTTTAACCGTTTTGACAATTCTAATAGATAAATTTTTTCATTTCAATGTTTAAAGAATCTTAATTTTTAAAAAAGCACTACTGTTTGGCGCAGCATGGCCCTAGTGTAGCCCTTGCGCCATAAAAACCCAAACCAACCAATAAAAATTTGCATAAAAATTTTACCAAATACAAACAAACTCTGTATTTCTTACAGTCAACCTATTTTTTTTTTTTACCTAATATACCATTAAAATTATCTTTAAAGAAATTATATGTTTTGCCTATACAAAAATTGTCATTTTTCACAGAATAAAATCTATAATAATAAAGTAGACCAAACGGTATAGTGGTTAGCGTGCTAGCTTCTAGACCGCGAGGTTGCGGGTTCGAGTCCCGTATTAGGCATGGGTGTTTGTCAACTGACGAAGGTTTCGGCGCATTATAGCCCTCGCGCCAGATAATCTGAAAACAACGAACTATAATAATAAAACAAGCTGTGTGTCTGTCTGTGGCTTCTGTGGATTTATAGAAACCTACTTAAGATTGCAGTAGAGCTATGAAATTTTCAACATAAGTAGTTTTGGCCTTCTAATTGTATACATCACAAACAGAATGTTAAAATTTTTATTGGTTCTTTTTTAATTAATTTTTTTTCTTTTTTTTCAAGGTGACTTCAAACAGAAATACAGCTCTGAAATTGTCAACATAAGTAGTTTTAGCCTTCTAATTGGACTTTTGAATAAAATAATGTTAAATATTTATTAAGTTCTTTTTTAATTACTTTTTTTAAATTATTAAATATTTTACTAAACGATTTCTAATAGGGCTACAACTCTGAAATTTTCCACATAAGTAGTTTTAGCCTTCTAATTAGACTTTCAAAAAACAGAATTTTAAATTTTTATTTAGTTCTTTTTTAATTAATACATATTTTACAAAACTATTTCTAATAGGGCTTCATTTTTGAAAAACAGAATTTAAAATTTTTATTTAATTATTTTTTAATTAATATATAGTTTACAAACCGATTTCTATTAGTACAACAGCTCCGAAATTTTCTACATAAGCAGTTTTGGCGGTTTTGGACTTTTGAAAAACAGAATTTTAAAATGTATTTATTTTTGTAATTAATTTCTTTTCATTAATTAACATATATTTTACAAAACGATTTCTAATTGGGTTACAGTTCTGAAATTTTTAACGCAAGTACTTTTGGTCTTCTTTTAGGACTTTTGACAAAAAGAATTTTGAAATTTTAATTTGTTTTTTAATTAATTTTTTTAATTAATGTTTTCACAAAAAGCGAATTTTAATAGGCCTTGAGCTCTAAAAGTTTCAACATAAGTAGTTTTGGTCTTCTAATTTTGCTTTCCACAAACACGTGTTAAAATAATCTTAAAGGGGTGTTGTATTATTGTTGGTTGGTTGTATTCAGATTATCTGGCGCCGTCAGCATCACGAGGGCTATAATGCGCCGAAACATTTCGTCATTTAACAAACCAACATACATTTACAAACACCCATGCCAAACACGGGACTCGAACCCGCAACCTCGCGGTCTAGAAGCCAGCATGCTAACCACTATACCGTTTGGTCGGCATTGTATTATTGTATAAACGACGATTTTTTGTGTGTGTGTGTGTGTGTCTCGAAGAGGAGAGGCTTCCAATATTAAGTCTTTACGTAGCAATTAGATTTTAGTGAGTGAAGCGAGGTTACGCGACAAATGAACCTTTCAGCGAGAGAAGTGAGCCGATTCTTACATAGTAATGAACCTTTCAACAAGTGAAATAGTCCTGTAATGATGTGTCAATGAACTTTTCAGCGAACGAAGCGAGCTCGATTTTGCGTAGTAAGGAACTTCCTTGCGAGTGAAGCGCCAAAAACTAGGACCTATACACCAATGACGGATTTTCGCAACGCGAGGCCTCACAGCTAGCTAAAATATTGCACATGTTAAAATTTCGTAGCGAAGCACGGGTATTCAGCTAGTATCACATAAAATATTTATTTCTCCTAATTTAAGAAATAGCTTAGCTCACTAGATAGATATTGCGTGTTTTCATTATCATGGAAAAAACTAGATAAAAATATTCAATAGAATTTGAAAAAAGTGTACCTAACCAAAATTTGTCGTACAGTAATTTTAAAATTCTAAGTCTCAAATATAGGCTTATTACATAAAAAGTATATATAAAATGAAAAAAAAATTGGAAGTGTAGAATTCATAACAAATATGTTATGAATTGACTATGACAAAAAATTAATTAAAAATATTGCATTTTAAATAATTTAGAGGACTTTTTAAAATGATTGAAAATACGACTGATTTGATTGTTCAGGACTTTTGTCTCCCCTTGAGCTTCTACTCAAATTTAAAGATTAGATAATTCAGAAGATAAGTCCCTCTGTCGGTACGAAGTCAACATTCTTAGTCGAAACCAGAAATCGGCAACTATTTTTGCCACAAAACTTTAGGTAAGCTTGACCAGTTACGACATATTTGTTTTTTGACTATTCAAATTACTAAATTGGCTAATATTGGTTGTGGTTTTTGTCAACAAAATGTCCATGGATACGAAAGTTTAGAGTCTGAAAATGCCTTAATAGTTGCTAAGTAAATGCTAGTAGTAGTAAACGTAATCCGTTGAGATGATATGACTTTTGATAATTGGACAAAATTTAAAAGCAAATTGGTTGGGGAGGGGTTCTGCAAATTACCAGAATGAAAATCTCATTTGCTAAGCACAGGGTAGTTAGTTCAAATTCAATTTTCAAACAATTGTAAACAAAAAAGCATTGGTTAAAATGACCAAATTTGACCTCTATATACAGACTTAATAATCACAACAAAGTTTATATTGGCAACTCTCCCCCCCCCCCCTGCCGACCAAACGGTATAGTGGTTAGCGTGCTAGCTTCTAGACCGCGAGGTTGCGGGTTCGAGTCACGTGTTAGGCATGGGTGTTTGTAAATGTATGTTGGCCTGTCTAATGACGAATGTTTCGGCGCATTATAGCCCTCGTGTTGCTGGCGGCGCCAGATAATCTGAAAACAACCAACAACTCCCCCCCCCCCCTAAACTAGTTAGAATATGTTTGTAACAAAGGACAACCCCTATTACGTTGCATGGATGGAGGAATTATTGAATTGGCTTCATCTGCTTACAAAGCAGAAACAACTTATAAGCTATCCTTAAGTTACAGTGAGAGATCAGTGATTTCCCATCGACATCGAAACATCCGAGTGAAATATTAAGATTTTGCAAAAATTTGGCAGTATCCTGATATTTCAGTCGCATTGGATTTGTGTAATATATATACTATCTAGGTTTCTTCTTCTTTTTATCAAAGCCTATGGGGACTAAGGCACATCTTTTTTTTTTTTTTTTTCTTTTTCCTAAAGCATTTCGTATCAACCCCATTTCCTGAATGCACAGGATGTTAGCACACATTCGCTCGTGAGAGGGAGTGCGATAGTCTACCTATAACCACCGAAGAGTTCATTTCTACCT
The DNA here is from genome assembly GCA_963978545.1 of Linyphia triangularis. Taxonomy (NCBI): domain Eukaryota; kingdom Metazoa; phylum Arthropoda; class Arachnida; order Araneae; family Linyphiidae; genus Linyphia; species Linyphia triangularis. The sequence goes on along the minus strand of OZ021724.1, from coordinate 10,624,777 downwards.
CTTTTCGGTAGCTACCCAGTAGATGGCAGCACTACCGACCGTATGTGAAACTTCTTAATTTAGAGGCAATTCCAAGCAGAAGGTTCCAGCAGAAGACTTGGTTATGCTATCTCCAGATGTATTCCCGACCAAACAGTATAGTGGTTAGCGTGAAAGCTTCTAGACCGCGAGGTTGCGGTTTCCGAGTCCCGTGTTAGGCATGGGTGTTTGTAAATGTATGTTGGCTTGTCTAATGACGAATGTTTCGGCGCATTATAGCCCTCGTGTTGCTGGCGGCGCCAGATAATCTAAAAATAGCCAACCAACCAGATGTATTGATTTGTATGTGAACTTGGAGTAATTTTAAACCACGACTGATTTAATGTGAAACAGTCCCCATTAGCGAACACGGTGGTCTTTAGTCGGTCCCTGGCCCTGAAATCGCCATCATCAGGACTTTGAACACAAAGCCAGGATCAAACTCACAACCTCCCGGTTGCAAAAACAACGCCTCTCCCGACTGAGCTACGCAGCCCTATATACAAGGTTTAGATTTGAGTGTTGGCCTGCCATAGTATTGGAGTCAATTAGTATTAAAACCTCTGAACATGGTTATTTGGCTGTAGCTACTCTCCCTGGTAAACAGACAATATCACACCATCTCTTGATGACCCCCCTCCCCCGTTTTTCTTTCTGTTCAAACAACATATTGTTGCGTTAGTGGGTTCGAAAGACTTGAAGCCAAAGCAGATCAAAACTTGCAGAAATTTATTCCAGTATAACTCTTCACAGATTCCTTTACAACTCCAGAACTTCTCGTTCTAGTAAACTCAATAGAGCACAAACAGCAGTTAAACTTGACACACAACTGCTAAATCTCCGTAAAAGACAATGCAATACAGTTCGCTTTAGAACTACTCTGAATGCTCACTGAGACTCAGTATCTAAACTCAATAATTCCAGTCAGCTCACTGACTAACCAACCAACTCCACTCACGGCCGGTCTTATATAGGAAAGGCGAGCCTTCGTGAATCTTCCAGAGATAGACATTTGGAGAACTTTCCAGATCGTAGTCGAAAAGTCCTATACATGTACATGAGGACCGAAAATGTCGACAAATGGTCCCCAAGTTTGGCGACATTTGGCGATTTCTCGCCAAATTTGGCGATAAAAATTAGTCGCCGAAACCGTCGCCAACTTGGCTCTATCTCGCTAATTTGGCGAGATTGCCATTACAATAATGTTAAATGGCCTGCTCTTTGTAAAACTCGCTTCCCAACGTTATCTCTGTAAAACTCGTTATCAAGCATCAATACCCATATTGCAGGGAAGCCAAGTTAAGACGAACTATTGCACTGCCTTATGCGAAATGTACATAAATTTTCCTATTTACAAAATTAACACTACGAAATATTTACAAATATACAAAAATTCGTAACAATATGTTTATTCGCAATATTACTTATTTTTCAAATTTTCTCTTATGAATCATGCAGTATATTTTAAAAAAAGTAAACTCTACTGTAGGTCTATTTTTTCCTTTCTTTAGGTTCACTACGACTTCGGCCTCCGGAACATCCTGTCCGTGTTGCGTACACTGGGCGCCACCAAGAGATCAAACAGCACGGACTCCGAGAGCGCCATCGTCATGAGGGTGCTCAAGGATATGAACCTGTCCAAACTGGTAAGCACGTATGTAGGCGGATTGTGCACGTGCTGTTACGGGACAATTGCTTTTTTCTTGCAGAGTGGTGATGGAGAACCTGCAAATCGGGGATTACTGGGGGGGAACTTCTTAATTCAGGAATTATTAGAGAAAGATTCATTCTTTTCGAAATTCTTTGAAAATCCGAGAAAGTTAGGTTTTTATGTCACCAAAACTACCAGGTAACGTCTTCTTGAGGGTGCCCAGCAACATGGAAAAATGAAGAACACATTTGCAATTCTGAAGAAAAAAGTTGAAGGTGGCTTAATCAGGAAGTTTTGGAAAGAGTTTTAATAAATTAGGAATTCAAAGTATAAGATATCATGGAGCCAATTTTCATTCTACATTGTATATTTCGAAATACACGGGAGATTTGGCTTTTATTGTCTGCAGTGTTTAATCCTTTATTTTCCCCTCGATAACGTTTCTCTACCCTCGCTCTCGAGGGTAGCCTTGCTTTAAGGCAATCGTCGAAAAGTTTCGCATAGTTTTTCTTTTTGGATATTCTTGTTTGTGGGCTGCTGTTCTTCGATTTATCGGTATATTGTAACAAAATCACCTTAAAATTAAAGAAGTACATCAGCAAAATCAGAGAGGCATTTGGGTATTTTCCTCAATAAACGCTTTCTGTTATTACTCGAATTTGTCTTGATTTCGGTAAGACTTCCACAATTAACGCCAAGTCACGACAACTATAGGTATTTCCCTTGCCAGTAAAAAATAGTCGATTTTTTTTTTTTTTTAAATCTTTATCCCACTTGTTGGCACTAACGTAGAACTGGAGTCGGAAGTCTAGCTTTACTTTCGACGAAGCTGACCAGATTGCCTTTTATTTTGATTTCATTAGTACTTGATTATAAAGTTCTTTTGTTACGCAGTAATACACTAAGTCCACCTGTTAACTTAAATAAAGATTTTAAACAACGCAAATGGACCTGTCCGCTGATAATTATGGGATGTTTATAGTTAAAACTTCCAAAAGATATTAAATAAAACCTCTGGTCGGAATGACAGGAATGGTAAAAATGACCTGGTACGTACTTTTAAAAGGGGGGAAACAGTATAAGAAAAAACTATTTCGAATATTTTTTTTTTAAACTTTTTTGAAGGTCATGTTTGGGCATAAGAAAAAATGCAATGCTTTTAAAATTACGCTGAAAATTGATGTTAAATTATAATTACCCCTCTCCCCCCTCCGGATATTTATAAACAGAAATACTCGTAAGAATGACCTAATATTTGAACTAAATATATGCGAAGAAGGGGGAAAGTGGTATATTCGACAATATAATTCAACATGGTTCAGAGAGAGAGAGTGGCAAAACACTGAAACAATTATGACTTCATTTACAGATGTATAAAAGTTAATAAAGTCAACTGATTACAACAAGAAAATATCCATTTAAAGTGGTTATAGATTAAAAATTCGTTTGTAACTTATTTTGACTTTTCTTAGTTCATTATTACCATTTCAAACTTTGTATATGACTATTTTTCTGCCAGGTTTGTTGAGGAGAACACTTGGACAAAATGGAATTTCCGCGTTTGTAACTGAATGCTTGCCCTCTTCTTTTAATCATGTCGGAACAATGATAGTTTGCGATGCATATAACAGATTTTTTAGTTAAAAACTATGTTTTTGTGGATTAGTTTATTTTTTTCACATTAAACCTCCTTTGTGAATCCTTGTTTTGATGTTGTTGCATACAGATAGACGAGAATGAGCCTCTGTTTCTGTCCCTCCTGAACGACCTCTTCCCAGGGATAAGGGACCACAAGAAGGGCAACTCAGAACTGGAGGACGCTATAGACCTGCAGGTCAAGGAGAGCGGTCTCGTCCCTTATCCGGCGTGGAAGGTCAAGCTGGTGCAGGTACTGTCTTCACTCATGAAATCTTGAAATAATTTGCTTTTCTTTTGCCTAAGAGTTGGTCGTTTGTGTTACCCTGCCTCGTAGTCTAACGAGGACTGGCGTTAAGCTGTAAATCTCGGCCTGATTTGCCGTTATTTTGCAGAAAAAAAATAGGTCGGTAAGCGTACAAACCAACCAACGACCGGTACACATCCTAAGATGTCTGGGAGTGGTGCCGTGATGACCTGTTTTATCTTCCCTTAATTGCAGGTGATTTTTTTGCAAGTGAATTGTCTCGTGGACCTCGTCTAGTCGTCCCTCGTCTAGTCGAGTTAAACATGTAGATTAGAAACAACAACAACCAAACAACAAGGACTGCCTCAAAGAAACCGATTAAGTAAATCTGTACAATAAAACATTTCGGTTATAATGGCGTATTGGCTTTGACCATGACCTGAGTTGGTAATTGAAGTATTTTCATAATTCGTACACTAGTATTTCAATATTAAATGTATGACAAATAGAAGAATAGGATGACTCTTTAACTGAAAATGTCCGGATGTAATTGCGTGCCAAAAAATCGCTCACCTTTAAACGAATGGCATTTTAGTTAAACATAGCCAGATCGTTTCAACTCATTCAAATATTCTTAACTGATTCAAGACAATTAACTTTAAAGAAAAATTATAACTGCTGTTTTCTCCAATAGATGACGCCATGAAATTCTGACTAAGAATTAAATTCTTAAATGGTAATAGTATAACTTCATTTTCCATTCAAATGTTATCTTCTTTTATTAGTGTTCTACCAAAGGCACAAAACATGCAAACGCTTTGAAGTAGCAATCAATGATGGATTGTACAAATTTTTATACTACATTTATGGGGCAATGAAAAAATTGGTATTTGCTTTTAACTTAACAAAGACACATATTAATCTTCTTGCTTTAGTTTTAACTTAGACCACTTTTCAAAATTGCATAATAATCCAGCATAACAACAACCAATGCTTGATGATTCATGAGATGTCCCACGGAGTCGGAATATATGGTGAGGATGCTGACGACAAGGAAAAGCATTTTAAATAAGGAAAATTGAATTTTTATGACAAGCGAGAGAGAGGGTTACCATGTTAACTGTAGTAGGATTTAACTTTGTACTTCTGGCATTTAGGTGAGCCGATAGAACTGGTCTTCTTGTCTTGTGTAAATACAATAAAACTTTGTACCTTGATCTTTATACATTGGTTGAACTTTAAAATGTCGACACACTTTCACCTCTTTTCAACGATAAGCGAGCTACGAGCCCTACATCCTACATCTATAGAGTTCAGACGCCCCTGTGACATTGTTTCCGAAAAATAAAGAGTTGTTTCAGAATCATCAATCAGGAAAAATCCGGAATTACGTGTCATCTACAACAAGGTCTTTTAGACTTGGTGTAAGGTGTACCTCGATTAATTAGAACTCCTTGTAAGGATCATTCCTTATACTCGCTAATATGTTACAATCTTTGGAGCCAAGTTGAATTAGAAACAACTTTGAATAAAACCTTGAAATTCGGTGAGTAGGGGCGAAAATTATCATTTAATGAAATGGCATAAATTAAAAACTGGAAAATAGCTTCTAATATATATATATTTTTAATGACTGAAAATTAAAAAGAGCAAAAGACTATTGCAGGCGGAATCCACTTCATTGGCATTGCCCTAAGGATTTCAATATAAAATAAAAATATATTAAAAGGTATTATCGTGTCTTTTATTGATGTCATTTCATTAAAGAGTCATTTTCGTACCTACCCGCCAAATTTCAAGGTTTTAAAGAAAGTAGTTTTTAAAGGTACTAAGCTAAAAGATAGTTACATAGACTATAGGAAATAATCCTTCCAAGGAGTTCAACGGTATAGTGGTTAGCGTGCTGGCTTCTAGACCGCGAGGTTGCGGGTTCGAGTCCCGTGTAGGCATGGGTGTTTGTAAATGTATGTTGGTTTGTTAAATGACGAAATGTTTCGGCTCATTATAGCCCTCGTGTTGCTGACGGCGCCAGATAATCTGAATACAACCAACCTTCCAAGGAGTTCCTCTTTAGGAGATGGGTAACAATATTGTTGAGGTGGATGGGTTCGAAAGACTTGAAGCCAAAGCAGATTAAAACTCGAAGAAATTTATTCCGATATAACTCTTCGCAGATTCTTTTACAACTCCAGAACTTCCCATTCTAATAGACTCGATACAGATCTTTACACAACAATGGAGCACAAACAGCAGTTAAAAACTAGAGACACAACTGCTAAAATCGATGCAAAAGGCAATGCAATACAGTTCACTTTCGAAACTACTCTGAATGCTCGTTGAGAGACAACTAACTAACTAATTCACTAGACATTTTATAGGAAAGCTAACCCTTCGCGAATCTTTTAGAGATAGAAATTTGGAGAATTTTCCAGATCGCAGTCGAAAAGCCCTATATAGGTACATGGGGACCGAAAGAGTCGCCAAATGGTCGCCAAGTTTGGAGACCAAAATTAGTCGCAAACACCGTCGCCAACTTGGCGAGATTGCCATTAACCCTAATGTTAGATGGCCTTCTCCTTGTAAAACTCGTTTTCCAGCGTTATCTTTGTAAAACTCGGTTTTCAGGCATTAAGAGCCGCATTGCAGGAAAGTGAAGTAAAGACAAACTCCTGCACTGTCTTATGCGAAATGTACATAAATTTTCCTTTTTACACAATTAATTCTACGAAATATTTACAAATATACAGAAATTCGTAACAATATACAATGTTGACTTTTCACTATACTAGTCCATTCATTATAACGCAGCGCGCCTTTACTCTTTCAAATATGTCGTCAGCTGTACGAGACGCAGCTGGTTCGCCATGGCATCATGACGCTGGGGCCAGCTGGCGGTGGTAAGACCAGCTGCATTCGGACACTGATGGCTGCTCTGACGGCACTAGGGGCGCCGACCAGGGAAATGAGGATGAATCCGAAGGCCATCACCACGCCGCAGATGTTCGGCCGGCTGGATGTAGCCACGGACGACTGGACGGACGGCATATTCTCCGCACTGTGGAGAAAGACGCTCAAAACTAAAAAAGGTATTTAAGAGTTTTTCTTCGTTATTACTTGTCATGCATACATGTTATAAAAGATCGACCATTTTTGAAATTCATGTACAGCCAATACTTTGAAGCTATAATGTTCGACTTTTCAAAAAAAAATCAGGTGCGAATCATAGCTCTGTAAGCATCCTTTTTAATTTTAAAGTATACTCCGTTTAAGTATAAATTAAAAAAAAAAAAAAAGTATTAATTTACCATACATCAGTTTTGAGCCTTCCCATCACTATCATGTCGTCTTGCTGACTAAACCACCGACGTCCGTGTTAGTCCGCCGACCAAACGGCATAGTGGTAAGCCTCCTAGCTTCTAGACCGCGAGGTTGCGGGTTCAGAGTCACGTGTTAGGCATGGGTGTTTGTAAATGTATGTTGGCTTGTCTAATGACGAATGTTTTGGCGCATTATAGCCCTCGTGTTGCTGACGGCACCAGATAATCTGAATACAACCAACCGTGTTAGTCCTGCTTAAAATGATATACACTATACTAAACTTCAACTTAACTAGACATCACTTAGACGGTAGATCGTGACAGTGCTCATAGGTATCCATCATAGGTATCCATTTTGGCGGAGTGAAGACATAATTCTCGCCAAACCTTATAGCCTTTTGTTCTGTTGTGGTTTGGCGAACATTATGCTTTCACGCCGCTAAAATGGATTAAATACCTATGAGCACTGTCACGATCTACCGTCTAAGTGATGTCTAGTTAAGTTGAAGTTTAGTATAATCATAATAACCTTTACGAAATTAAATTTGAGTTCAACAACAGAGGTTGCTGTTGAATGAACGTGAAAAAAAAAAGGTCTGACTATATGTTGCCAAAACTGTTAAACGATGCTTCAATTACACCAAGTCATTGCTGGAAATGGTGCTTTGATTTGAAAACATCGTTTTCGTTGTTTGTGCAAACTGATTTTTTCAAAAAATAGATTTTCCCCACCCCCCCACTTTTTCAATTAACGGCGCCATCTGTTAATGAACTTTGAATTTTTTTTTTTTTTTAAATGATCGGATAAAATTACATAGTTTTCCCAAGTCGAATGCAGCAAATGGTACATTTCTATCGTGTTATTATCTTCTTTAATTCAATTTTCAAATGTGTCAGTCACAGTATCTCTATTCTCAAAAATACTTCATGACTTCCCCCCCCCCCCCAGGCGAATTCGTGTGGCTTGTGCTCGATGGCCCAGTGGACGCCATCTGGATCGAGAACCTGAATTCCGTGCTGGACGACAACCGAACCCTGACGCTGGCCAACGGGGACCGCATTCCGATGTCACCGAACTGCAAGGTGCTGTTCGAAGTGCACAACCTGGACAACGCGTCACACGCCACTGTGTCCAGGAACGGAATGGTCTACATGAGCTCCTCCTGTCTACCGTGGAAGCCCATACTCACGGTCAGTATTCTCTTGGATTGCGAGTGTAGATACAGAGACATTTAGAAAGGACCTAATTTTTGAAATGGCGTGAAAGATGTGACAATTGGCATTTGTTAAATAGACAGCTTATGGAATTTTAAATACACCGGTGTTCAAAATTATTTACGCTATTGAAATGTAGCCACAAAATTTGGTGTGAAATTTGATTCTCTTACAAATATCCGCTAAGAGTATTAGTCACAAAAGTAAACCCGCCTGAAAATTTCAATACGAACCCCTATTATTTATGTTTCCATTCGATTTAGAATACTTTGTGTACCTTAACCTCTTCACCCCTGAAGTTTAACAAAATTATATAAAAAATATTTTACTGTCTTATGGAGTTATTTTGTTGTCAAGGACTATGAAAAAAAAAAAATATTTGTGTTTATATTTTTATTAGGGGGCCTAAAATTTTAGGTACACGTATATGGACCCTAGTTTTCTATTACATAAAATAACAAGAAAATTGCAATTGATAAAATGCTTGTAAAAGAAGTATTAACATGTTTTAATTAAACTTTGTTATTAAACACTTTATTTTTTAAGTAATTTAGAATATTTTCATTACATTTACTTTGAATGGAATTTTTCAAAGCAATTATTTTTCAGCACACATAAGTAAATGTTGCACTTGGTGCACGTTACTCTCGTTCTAGATTTGTACCCCACCAGACGATATTTGGATGCATTTTTGTCGTCCATGTACCTGGGTAGGTGACCTATATTATCAAATTGTATATCCTTTGGAGGACGATGAACAACTTTTCGTTGCTTTAAGGGCGCGGGAAATTCTTCTTTAGAGAAGTTAGACAGTTAGCGTGGCCTTCCTCTGCGAGAGCTCCCAGATAAATTTCCTTCATACTTCAATAAAAATGAAGCAATAATCATTCTATACTCCAAAAGGGGCATGTTTTTTATTATGTCATTGCTTTTGTGAAAGAACACATAATAAATCCAGCAATTAGATATTGCTAGATCCACAAAATGTGTAAACATACGCACAGTCTATTTCTTTGTTCTTACAGCACAACGATAGTATGCTAAATATCGATCACAGAGATCAGTACCCCCCATCGAAATATTATACATTCGAATTACAGCAGGCAATGGAATGCTAACTTTTTTTTTTTTTATCCTCTTTAGACAAATCACTATGTTGTAATAATGCCTGAATGTCATCTGGAGTCCATAAGCCTACAAAAAATAATTTCCTATAATATTTTAGAATTATATTTAGTCACTACTATATTGAATACTCAAAATTATGATTTTGTATTAATTAATTTTAAACAAAACAAACACTAAATCTATTTCTGCACTTGAAACATAACTAAGTTACTATTTTTTTTTTAGTTTAAAGTTCTATAATTTGAAAATGTAAGTTCCAGAATGTTTTAAACAACTTTAAATTAAATAATAAAGTAGTAAACAAACACTTTACATACACTCTGTGCACTTACACCATAATACCTCAGCTTACTAATATTTTGTTTTTGTTAAATTGCTCCAAATTTTAAGAGTACAATGTTCTAATATAATTTTAGGACAAATTAATTGAGTAAAAAAGAAACAGTTAACATACTCATACATTGAAACAATAATAACTTACTATTAAACAATAATTATTTACTAATTTTAACAATAATTACTTACAAACACATTTTCATCATATTACAATAAATTCAGCCAAATGGACGAAGGTATACAAATGTGTACCCAATTATAATTCTTGACCCAATTTTTCAATAAAACATTTTTACAGACAAAACTATTCTAAGCAGATGTTGAAAGATTAACTTAATTAGAAATAATTTTATTGGATCATTAAATAATACTTAAAATACTGAAAATTACTTACGTTTTCGACTTCGCTGAGATGTCGCCATTTTCAGAAAATCACTTTTGTAAACAAATATTTCTTGAGGAAAATTAAGCCTTTGCTGCCTTCTATGATATTCATTACGAAGTTCAGACATCCCCAAATGTAAAGGTGAGGTTGAAATTACAAATTTTTCCATCCAGTAAATTTTATAAACAAACATTACGAGGTCCACATATGTGGACCTACGGAGTGAAGAGGTTAAATATCAAATTTTAGTTCATTATATTGAGAAGAAAGTCACTTATGAGTTAAATGTTTCGGCCGATCTTCAGGGCAAATTTCTTTAAAGCGGGAAAGAATCGAACGTTTACGTGCTTCAAGACGTCATCTATTCCACGGTCTCCTAAAATTAGCTTTTTTCCATTTTTGATAAAATAGTGAGAATCAAAAGTCAAAATGGAATGAAAAAAAAAGAAAAGAAAAAGAAGAAAAAAAAAAAAGGGAAAAAAAACGTGAAAGGTTTTTGACCATATTAAATCTAAAGAAAGCAAAACAAATAAGTGTTTCTATTTAAAAAATTAAAACTTGTTTTATTAATTAATAATTATTAAAACATTGTTTTCCGAAAAAGCTATTTATATTTGGCATTTAGCAAACTATAGTTTGAAACAAAAATTACCAAAATAAATAAATCATTTAAGAATTGTTGGTCAAAAAAGCAATTTTTTCTTTTAACATTAATTTGTCAATTCTTTGACCTCATTTAAATTTCCAACCACTCATTGGAAAATTATGAAATTTTGTACTTTGCCGGGTTTTTTTTATATGCTGAATCTAAATATGATAAAATATTATGAGATTGCCGTTGAACTTTTCAAAGTTTGGTTGAGTTTAAATATGTAACTGACCCCTTATGACAAAAAAAAATTATATTCAATTTTTCAAATCCTTCCACGATTTACAACGGTACTTGACTTTTGTTAGTTATTTCTTCAATTAGAATACAAGATATTCGGTTGTTTGTTTTCAGATTATCTGACGCCGTCAGCAACACGAGGGCTATAATGCACCGAAACATTCGTCATTAGACAAGCCAACATACATTAACAAACACCCATGCCCTTACACGGGACTCGAACGCGCAACCTCGCGGTTTAGAAGCTAGCACGCTAACCACTATACAGTTTGATCGGCCAAGATATTCGGATTTGATTTTTTTTTTGTGCGTACTCATCTACATCTTGCCTCAGTATTTTGGTTGTTCAACAAGTACACGATTCGAAAGATTTAAGCTGTTCAATCTCTCCCCAGGCATGGCTGTCCAAGCAGCCGAAGCTGATCATTCGAGGAATAGCGCAACTGTTCGACCGCTCCTTCGAGATCGTCTACAACTGGTCGGTGGAGAACCTGCTATTCCGGATGAAGATTCTGCAGTGCATGGTCATCTCCCAGGTGAGATTGTTGACTTCTAGATAAGGCCTAGTTACTGAATAGGCCCTTGAAGCCCTCGGGATTACTCTTTCATTTTCTAGGGGGACACACCCAATTATATATTTGAGATTTCACACCATTTTTATGTTTACCTAATTAGTTGTAGCTCTTTTGCACTAATGTATTGATATAAACTAGGGGGCTTCGCCCCCTGCCCCCTGCTCGCTACTCGCTGCCCCCGCTCGGTGCCGCTCGAATTTGTGGTTAAAACATCTTATTGCTGCGCTCGAATAGGTTTGCCAGCCATAAAAAATTTCATAAAATTTTTATAAATTTAATGTAAGGCATAATAAAGAAAACACCCAAATTGTAAGTTTCATAATAGAAAGTTAAATATACTATCCGCCGACATTCTGACTTAAAACTTCATTAGCTATGCCCTTACATTGAAGTGCTAATATTTTTTTATTTATTCGGCATAAGTCGCCCCGTTAGAGAACGACGTCTAACGTGAAGCATTTTCTGGATAGAAATACTTCAAAATAATAATTACTCTAATACAAAAATGCTTCAGAAAAACAGAAAAAATCAACTTTGAAACGAAGAGTTTAAAAAGAGCTTTAAAATTAGCAACGGTTGGTTGGTTGGTTGAACACCCGAGCAGTGGGTTTGTTTACTTAAGGATGTTGCCATTCTTATATTCAAAATCATTGAGGCTTTGTAGTAGCTTAATGATGAAACATATTGAAATTTAACTAATTAATAAAGTGTTAATAAATTATTTTGGCACGTTTTGGCAAATCTACAGCTTATTTCCTTTAAAATGACACCTTGATCATTGAAATTGGTTGAGTAGTTTAGGCGGACGGACTAACCCCAAAAAACGTATTGCCTATTAAATATATAGATTTGGCGAAGGCTTAGTTACAAAAACAAAAATGCAATAAAATGATTAATTAATGATTGTATTCGTCAGCCTGACACATTTGCAATGTGGTCCCTTGTTTAAAGTCGGGCTCGTCTTTCCTCGAAACCTTGATCGGGTCCTGCTTCTAGACCCTTACAAAATAAAAACAGTGATTACTTTGGTATATTAAGTAGTTTTTGATACATCATCATACATCAAGTCGGTTATGTAATTCTTTCCAAACCTTGGGCAACTTGTCCGGTCCGTATAGGTACAAGCTACAAATCAGTTATGGGGCCTTTTGGAAATGGAAGCACAGGCACGCAATACTTTATAACCCCTCCCCCCCAAAAAAAAAACATTCGCAAGTGGAGGAGAGAAGAAAGCCGGGGATCATAGTGGTCAAGGTAACAATCTAGGGCAGTTACGCGACCAATCCACAATTGTGATAACATAACTGTTGTTCGTAATTTGTGTATATTGCCTTTTGCATTGTCTTTTGAATAAATACGTTAATTACATTTTGCGTAAAGCTCCGATATCCGGCATTCATTTTGACTTTTACCCTGTATTTTGCCCAAACCATTCCCCTCCAAGTTCTCCTTTTCCAGATGATCAAGCTGTTCCAAGGTCTGCTGCCTCGCGAGGAGAAGGATCTCAACGTGCTGGCCGCATGCCTCCAGAAGATCTACGTCTTCAGCCTGATGTGGAGCATCGGAGCCTTCCTCGAGATCCCGGACAGGACCAAGTTCGAGGAGTACCTGAGGAACTGCTGCAAGGACTACGCCCTCGACCTGCCAACCGCCGAGGATCCCGCAGACACCATCTTCGACTTCATTGTTGACGGAAGAGGTAATGACAAAATCACAAGAAAATCTATCTTTGAGAGAAAGGTTTGGGGATAGGTTTTTGTTTTAATAAATATAAATGCTATTTATTCTAAGGAACAGACTATATTGTAAATTCAAATGTCTTAAAATAAGACTCAAAAGTGGCACTGGATTCAGACTTTAAATGAATTCATAATTTAAGACACGAGTATTTGCAGTGTAACTTTTCCCGTGGAAGGTAAAACATGGTCAACAAAGAGTAGTATCATCATAGTGTATATCACACTGGAAAATATATCATATCACTGTCAAACATGACTGTCTGAAATCTTTACCAGAGTCAACAACAATACCCAACCCATTCTGGCATTTCAACTGTCTGAAAATTCTTCCAATATCAAACAACACAAATGCTTTAAAAATTAAGATGGCTTCGGAATCCAGTTCCACTTTTATGTCTTGTTTTAAGACATTTTAATTTGCAGGGTGTAGCAATGTGTTGTGTAAGATTTACACAGAGGCATTTATCATTTAAATACATTAACTATTTGAAGCGTAGTGGTTCCACACAGAAACCAATTACATTTTAATTTCAATACACAGACTGATTTTACAGCGAAACTACATAACATATTACATATAATCTGTGTAATTTTTCGATTTTGTATAACCTGAAACAAAGTGCAATTTTCCTATGCAGAAAAATTTGATTAGGTGTGTCAGTGATGCTATGTTCACCATTGCTTGCATTGTGGTTTCATACAGTAACCACTTACAAAAGTTTAAAAAAATATTGCAAAAATAAAGTATACTCTAACATTTTTCTACACATAAAGACGGCACATACGAAATGTCAATAAAATCGAAATGTGTGATTCAAAAGGTTAAAGTTAATAGCATTAATTTTTTCTGGACATATCTGCCGAATGGATTCCTCCTCTTCATCATCCAGAATCTTCCATTTTAAATCAATAGGAGCCCGAATTAGGTGCAGGCTCAGACTAAGATGAGCTGATTGTATCTACGAGAACTATAGGAGTCACCAACTGAAACAACCTAGGGTAGAAGAGATCAAAATAGAAGAAGATTCTGCGAAAGGCCTTGGCCAGCAAAAGGCTGTCGAGCCCAAGAAGAGGATGAAGTAGGTTGGGTTCCTCTGGAAGGTCAACATCCGAATTTGTCCGCTGCTGTCTCCGTCGTCAGTCCAATCCATTTTCAAGTATTTTTTAAATAAATTTTGAAAGTTTAGGGTGCTTTGTTCACAGACATAGAATTCACCTTGATTATTGTTGTGATGGCTAGTTTGTTTGGAATTTCCGACTGTCTATTTCTGCCACAATAAAGTACCTAACACAGCCAAATACGTCGCGTAATTTTGAGCATCTAGAATAATACGAGATCGAAATCTTCTAGTGTAAACCCCTCTTTCCGACCCCACTACACCAATGAGAGGACATTGAGGCCACGACAGATTTAATGTGCACCAGCCCCTCATTAGGCTCTCACCGATCTTCGGAGGACGTCACAGATTGAACCCACAACCCTCCGATGATGAGCTCGATACTCTGACCACCAAGGTTATCGGGGCTCATTTGTGACGACTTTCTTTTCTTTCCAGGCGAGTGGAAGCATTGGAAGTCTCTCGTGCCCGACTTCGTGTACAGCCCGTCCAGTGGCAGCGAATATTCGTCGGTGCTGGTTCCCAACATCGACAACGTCAGGACTGACTTTCTAGTGCATACGATTGCCAAACAAGGAGACGTAAGTGAAGATCAGTGCATCGAGTTACAAGAGGTGGTCCATAAAATTAGATTTCTAAGTGTGCTTACGCAGTGGAGCGGGGATGGATGCTTACTAGCATAGTGCGAGGTAAAATTAAACCATGCTTCTCCATGAAGACGCACACAGTGGAGACTGGATGGTTTACCGTTTAACTTTACCTATGCGAGTAATCACCTATCCCGGCTCCACTGTGTAAGTATATTGGTGTCCAAAAGTTAAGCATAATTGATAATTATGTGAATAAAAGAGAAACTGTACATCAGAATGACCGGAAACATGCGAGTGTAAAATGGTTATAAAATAAGGAAGCAAATCAAAAGAACGATAATAATTAATTTTATTATCCAAAGTAGCAGTTTGAAAGAAACTGAGAATAGCAAGGGCTCACACTTTAAAGAAAAAATGAAAGAAAACGTTAAATAAAATACTGATGCTGCAGTTTAATAAGGCGTGTGGTCACCTCTGACAGCTAGGCACGCTGCACAGCGATTTACCACACTTGCTATGAGATGATGAATGAGTTGTGGACTCAAATGGTTCCAAGCTTCTTGGAGAGTTCTCTTCAGTTTTGTAACGGAGCTTGGTGGGTGCGAAAGGGCTGCAATTTGTCTCCCGAGCATATCCCATATATGCTCGATAGGATTTGAATCAGGGGAGTTGGCAGGCCACGGCATGCGCTGGATGTTTTCCGTTTCAAGGAAGTTATCAACCAGCACCGCTCGGTGACATGGCGCATTATCATCCCTGAATATGAAGTTAGGACCGACAGCACCTCGAAACAAGCGAACATAAGGCTCAAGAACTTCGTCTCTGTATCTTTGACTAGTCACAGACCCCGTGTCAAAGAAATGGAGGTCTGTGCGGTCGTCCATCATGATGCCTGCCCATACCATTACTCCCCTTGATGGAAAATGATGTCTTTCTTATATGTTTCTTGGTTCAAAACGTGTTCCACGTTCTCTCCATATCGTTACCCGACGAGAATCACTACTCAGACTAAACCGGGACTCGTCACTGAACATCACATTGACCCACACTCCAATGTTGATGTTTCGAAATCCAGTTCAAACGAGCGCGTTTCTGAGCAGACGTGAGGGGAATGCAAACTGCTGGTCTTCTGCCATACAGGCCAGCATGATTGAGTCTCCTGTAAACAGTTTGTCTCGAAATTCGTATTCCTGTGGCGACTGTGAGCGCCGAACCCAATGATGTGGCAGTTCTGCCCCTCTGACGTCGCGCACTTATTACCAGATATCGGTCTTGGCGAGGAGTTGTGACTCTTGGTCGACCTGATACTGGTCGTCGGGTAACATCTCCCGTTCTTTGAAACCTCTGCCACAGTCTTGAGATCACAGACTGGTTCACATTCAGAATTCGAGACACTTCGGTTTGTGATCGTCCGGATTCCAGCATTCCAACGATTCTTCCTTTCGCAAACATGTCCAATTGGCGTCTTTGTGCCATCATTCACCTTGTTTGATGGTTAACAACGCTCTTTCGCACAGCAGTTGCCCGAAAATTGTCTGAACTGCCTATGCTGCGTGAATCGGTTTCTCTGCGTTCCGACATGCGCAGGTGTTTCACGCAGGACGTAGTCGACTGAAAAGTTTTCATAAACCCAATGTTTCTTCTTCACCCAATTACTATCCAATTTTGGAATAATTTTACTAATATTTACTCCATGTTTTTCGCATTTTACAATTTATGCTTAACTTTTGGACACCAGTGTACATTAAGGGAGAAAACTGTCTCTTCGAAACAGATACGTGATAGAAGTTCTCCCTATTCCTTATATGCATTATTTACTTACCACTTTATTTTCACAGATACAAAAACAAAATGCCACTGATCTTGTATATTAATTCTGTATAGGTTTTTTTCTTTCCTTTATCTAAAACCAAAATTGATAAATGATATAGCCTACATAAATGAACAAAGCCTATAAAGTAGATGTTTTTTCCCTAGACATTCTCGTGGGGAATATGGTGTTAGTCTTATTTCCATGACAACATACAACGTTAGACAAGCAGGCGGGAAGCTTTTCTTCTAATACACAGACAGTATAAAACGATTCCCTGACTAATTTTGTTGTATTAGAGGGACCATTTAATATTCATTGTTGTTGGACTTAATCTGTACTTTGGGAGTTGAACCTGTTTTATTGCTGACTGTTTTTCCTAACATTCTCTTGCCCATCAGGATGCATACTGTAACTTTTTTTTTCTCTTTCATTTTTGATTGAGATGTACATCTTTGCAGCCCGTGTTGCTACTGGGAGAGCCGGGGACTGCGAAGACAGTCATCCTGAAGGCCTACACTGCCAAGTTCAACCCCGACACGCATATCAGCAAGAGCGTCAACTTCTCTTCAGCCACGACGCCCCTGCAATTCCAGGTAAAGCCCTCTCAGTCATCTATCACCTCCTACTTAGTTTAGTTTACACTGTTCTGGCAGCCTATTTTTGCCACTATGAAGTTCTTATGAAGCTAAATACACCTCGTAATTTTCAACTACAAGGTCGAAACCTTATCGTGAGTACATCTCTCTCCAACTCCACCACACCAACGAAAGGACATTGAGACCACGACCTGCTTAATGTGCACCAGTCCCATTATCGTAAACACCAGTATTCGGCGAAGCCAGGGCAGAATCTATTATCTACCTCTCATGACCTCGGTGCCTTTAACTGCTGGGCCACTGAGCCCTAATTAGAGGTTTGGTCATTTGTTTCTTGTCAGCCACCACTATAATAAGGAGAAATAGAAATATGAAAAAATATTACTAGTTCCTCAGAATCTTTTAAAATTAAAGTAAATTTTCTCAAAAAGTAGGAAGGTTGACTGAAATTTATTCTGAAAAGGAAATGTGGGTATATATATATATATATATATATATATATATATATATATATATAAAGAAATAATTTGTATTAGTGTTTTGGGGAAAATTTAACTTTTAAGTCAAAATTACAGGATAAATTGGGCCGACCAAACGGTATAGTGGTTAGCGTGCTAGCTTCTAGACCGCGAGGTTGCGGTTTCGAGTCCCGTGTTAGGCATGGGTATTTGTAAATGTATGTTGGTTTGTAAAATGACGAAATGTTTCGGCGCATTATAGCCCTCGTGTTGCTGACGGCGCCAGATAATCTGAATACAACCAACAGGATAAATTGGTGCAAAATACATTAAAAAGATAAAAGCAGGTTTGATCCCATTTTTTTAATTTTATTATTATTATTCAGATTTGGTATCCCTGCTTAACAAAATCAATTTTTACGCAGTTTTTATTCTTGTTTAACTAAAAGCTGATTTATCCGTTACGTCTGTTACCCATGTTTAGGTCGCAAGTCATTGAATGTTTGTGCTAGCATTTTTAATTTAAGTCATATGATAAACCAGTTTGCCTCGTGATCATTTTAGCAGGCAACTTCCAGCAGATCAAACATTTACTATATGCTGATGCACCACCTCCCATCTTCTAATCACCTGAGCTTTATCACTAACTGGCGGCTCTTCAACATTTCGATTTTTTCCCCAATACTAGCATTCTGATCTACGCGTGACAGTGACCTTCCAAGAAACTTAAAATCTGCCGTTCCACGCACTGGCAGCGTATTAATTAGTCTTTATGTATTTCTATTTAACTAGCGCAACACAAATTTCTTACTGATTGTTCCTAAATTGATGTTTTTTTGTTTCTTTGTGCAGAAGACGATCGAGAGTTATATCGAGAAGAGAGCGGGAAACACATACGGTCCAGCTGCTGGAAAGAAACTCTCCGTCATCATCGATGACATCAACATGCCGTTCATCAATGCATGGGGAGATCAGGTAATATATCAACCGCTTGTCATGCATCAACAGTTGGTTAGCACTGCTCAATGGCCCAGCCCCACACAGAGTCCATACTGGGAACTCCAATAACTCGGCATTCCTACCACAAGAATGATACCAATACTCGGTCTCATGAGATTGAAAATCACTGGCACCGTTTTAATCCTATCGCCACAACTTACAGGCATTACTGTAAGGACTTCATTAAATCTTTTTCCAGGAAAAAACATATATTTATTGTTTACATATAGAAGACATCACTACCAGAACCAAATTCTAACATAATCCTCATTCCACACACAACGAGACACTTCCGTTACAGGAAAATAAACATGCGAGGCTTATGATCCAAGAACCTTCCATGAAACTATCATCTCAGATCCTGCGTCTTAGCAGGGATAAGGTGAGAGTGATAGTTGGATTTCTTACAGGCCACTATCACCTAAGAAAACACCTTCATAGAATGGGAATATTTAAAGAAGAACCTTTATGTAGGAAGTGCAATATGGTAGAGGAAACAGCCCACCATATACTTTTTGAATGTGAAGCTCTTCTTCACATTAGGCACTCAAGCTTAGGTCTTGGAACAGAACTTGATACAATCCCCGAGGAACCTGTCAAAAGCCTTTTGACCTTTCTTAAGGAATCTGGTTTTCTTTGACAGGGGGTCGTAAAATAAAGGGGTTGGTGCAATATTCCCTAGTGGAATCAGCACCTAGGCTCAACTGACCTCCCCATTCACTATGACTATGACTACGGAAAATAAGTCCTAATAAGTATTAATAATATTAAGGTCTTATTATACAGAACCATTCGAGTTGCGAACACGCGCCTCCGCTTCTGATCACTGGTGTGGCTCAGTATAATAAGCTCCATTGGATTGCATGTTTCACTTTAGGTCTGAGCACCATAAGCGACAGACGCAACCTCTAGCCACAGCAGTGACCCAGTACAATTCTCCATTAGGACTGCATATGTTTCGCTTAAAGTGGCCTGACTGAGCGACGACTGAAGTAGTGGCGCGCGTTCACTACTCGAGTGGCTCTGTATAATAAGGCCCTTAGTTTTAAGAAACTAATAATTGATTCGGAAGATTTTTTTTTAACAATCATTACTTGATTATTATAGAAATATTCTTCTTTCAGTTTAATGGGTGAAAAATAGCCCAAATATTTGAACTTTAATTCAGGTTGTAATGGAATCTGAGCTGTGAGGGTTCGAAAGTCGGCTTGAGCTCGACCAACCAAGAATATATTTACCGCTTTGGTGGTGGAACATTATCAAAAAGTTAACTTACTGCCAAGCGCGCTGCATATGTCATGCAGATTTATTTTGCATAATTCTTTATTTTTTTCCCTCTGTTAATTGAAAACAATTTTTGTATATTTGGTTTCCCGCTTATGGAATGATAAAAATATATAATGTACTAGCTAAATACCCGTGCTCCGCTACGAAATTTTAACATGTGCAATATTTTAGCTAGCTGTGAGGCCTCGTGTTGCGGAAATCTGTCATTCGTAAATAGGACCCAATTTTTGGCGCTTCGCTCGCAGGAAGGTTCATCGCTACGCAAAATCGAGCTCGCTTATTTCGCTGAAAAGTTCATGGACACATAAACACAGGCTTATTTCATTCGTTAAAAGATTCATTGCTATGCAAGCATAGGCTCGCTTCGCTCGCTGAAAGGTTCATTGCCGCGTAAGCATAAGCTCGATTCACTCACTAAAATCTAATTGCTACGTAAAGCCTTAAAATTAGAAGCCACTCCCTTGTCGAGAAAAAAAAATTCCCCGTTAATACAATAATACAACACCCCGTTAAGATTATTTTAATACGTGTATGTTGAAAGCAAAATTAGAAACTAAAACTACTTATGTTGAAACTTTCAGAGCTCTAGGACTATTTGAAATCCCTTGTTGTAAAAAAATTAATTAAAAAAAAAATTAAAATTTTAACATTCTTTTTGTCTGTCCAATTAGAAGGCCAAAACTACTTGTGTTGAAAGTTTTAGAGCTGTAGCCCTATTAGAAATCGTTTTGTAAAATATTAATTAATTGAAAAAACTAATTAAAAAAAAAAAAAAACTAAGTAAAAATTTAAAATTCTGTTTTCCAAAAGTCCAATTAAAAGGCCAACATTCCTTATGTTGAAAATTTCAGAGCTGTAGCCCTATTTGAAATTGCTTTGTAATATATATATTAATTAATTAAAAATCAATTAATAACGAACTAAACAAAAATTTAACATTCTGTTTGTGATGTATACAATTAGAAGGCCAAAACTACTTATGCTGAAAATTTCAGAGCTCTACTTTAATTTTAAGTAGGTTTCTATAGAGCCACAGACCGACACACATCTTGTTTTATTATTAGAGATAATGTAATCTTTGCATTCTGATCATTGTATCACACTGATCTCTAATATTTTCTGAATAGTGCATGCTTAGCTACTGACTTGGTATTGAAGCCAAAGAAGGCTTAACAATCCCCATAGAGATCTATATTAGCAACTTCCCCCCCCCAAACTAGTTAAAATGTGTTAGTAACCATGGGCAACCTATTACGTTGCATTTGTGGGAGAGCGAGTATTCTATTGGTTCTATCTGCTAGGAAAGCAAAAACCGCTTATAAGCAATCCGTCAAAAGGTGTAGATTTTTCTTCTGGTTTGTAAGTTTCGACTGCCTATTTCTGCAACTTATAAAGTGCTTAACACAGCCAAATACGTCTCGCGATTTTGAGCATCTAGAAGAATACGAGATCGAAATCTTCTGCCGTAAAACTCTCTTTCCGACACCACGACACAAACGAGAGGACATTGGGACTACAACAGATTTAATGTGCACCAATTTCCATTATCGTATACACCAATCTTTGGTGGCCACCGAGGACCAAACTCACGCTCTCCCGATCCTGAGCTCTCGTTGCTCTAGCCCGGTCCCGTAAGTTATAGTATAGTCCAACAACAACTTATCCTAACCTCTTTGGATACGCTACGCTGATGCGAGATCCGGTTTTACAAAGCGCTGATTGGCTGCGCTGTAATCTTACATGTGACGTCTTGAACGGAGAGGTGTGAACTGATCCAATTGTGATTCGCCAAGTGAGTGACGTCATGAAATAGCTAGCTCAAAGCCACACGATTCGTTAAAAGTCTTATAGTATTCCTGGTTAGAAAAGTAAAGTATTTTAAATAACAATAAAATTTAAAAGCGCTTATTTTCTCTTTTCATCAATATACAGGGTTCCCATGGTCATTGAAAGTGCTTAATATTTTTGAACTTGTTTTCAAGGCCTTGAAAGTGCTTAGAAGTGCTTAAAAGTCATTGAAAATGTTTATAGGTCCTTAAAAGTGCTTAATTTTTGCAGATGTTGTGTGCCCAACTGCAAAATTTATAAAAATACAACTCGGACTTGCTATTCCCGCGTGACCGCCAATTATCTGCACCGTATCGAAATTCTCCGACACACTTGTATTACGCATCCATCAACTTGTAACTTTTTTTGGTAGAATGTACTTTATTAAAAATTTATAAATAGACATGATGCCTGAAAACAAATGTTCAACGGTCCTTAAAAACATTATTTAGGTGCTTAAAAGTCATTGATTTTCATTCTGTGATTTGCTTGATATATATTTAAGTTTAACACAAATTTATGTGAGTAGGTTATCAATATTACCATATAAATTGTAGTTGGTTGGTTGTTTTCAGATTATCTGGGGCCGTCAGCAACACGAGGGCTATAATGCGCCGAAACATTCGTCATTAGACAAGCCAACATACATTTACAAACACCCATGCCTAACACGGGACTCGGAACCCGCAACCTCGCGTTCTAGAGGCTAGCACGCTAACCACTATACCGTTTGGTCGGCCCATATAAGTTGTGATTTGCTCTGAATTATATCTTTTGCGCGAAAGGATCCATTCTAAAGCGCATTCAATGAAGTCAGAATAAGTTGTCTTGAAGTTATGTGCCGACCAAACGGTATAGTGGTTAGCGTGCTAGCTTCTAGACCGGGAGGTTGCGGGTACGAGTCCGTGTTAGGCATGGGTGTTTGTAAATGTTATGTTGGCTTGTCTAATAAAGAATGTTTCGGCGCATTATAGCCCTCGTGTTGCTGACGGTGCCAGATAATCGGAAAACAACCAATCAACCAACTTGAAGTTATGTTGTTCGGTGTTGTATCGCCGACCATACGGTATAGTGGTTAGCATACTAGCTTCTAGACCCGCGAGGTTGCGGGTTCGAGTCCCGTGTTAAGGCATGGGTGTTTGTAAATGTATGCTGGCTTGACGAATGTTTCGACGCATTTGTTGCTGACGGCGCCAGATAATCTGAAACAACCAACCAACTTGAAGTTGTGTTGTTCGGTGTTGTATCGCCGACCATACGGTATAGTGGTTAGCATACTAGCTTCTAGACCCGCGAGGTTGCGGGTTCGAGTCCCGTGTTAAGGCATGGGTGTTTGTAAATGTATGCTGGCTTGACGAACGTTTCGACGCATTTGTTGCTGACGGCGCCAGATAATCTGAAAACAATCGGTGTTCTGTCATTGTAGTATTCAAAACAAACAAGTTAAACCTTCTTTATTGTGCCAGGTGACCAACGAGGTGGTGCGTCAGACCATCGAGATGTGCGGCTTCTACTGCCTGGAGCGTCCCGGCGAGTTCGTCCGTCTGGCCGACATCTTCTACCTGGCGGCCATGTGCCAGCCGGGAGGAGGCAGGAACGAGATCCCGGAGAGGCTCAAGAGACACTTCGCCATCTTCAACTGCACGCTGCCAACAGACGCCTCCATCGACAAGATATTCGGTGAGAACTTTTTGAGGGGAGGGGAGGGGGGGGGTAGTATACCGACAGTTGGCATCTTCCATTGTGCAGAGTAATTTAATAGAGCCAATAAAAGCTCTATAAATAGTAATATTAATAATTAGTACTATCTACATATCATAAGCCTCAATAAAAGAAAAAGGGGGTTCCTACCATTTAAGTAATGATGTGGTGATTGTTCCTTATAGTCCGAGAGGCGACTGCAATTTTTGGACCTCATCGAACATCATTCTGAATTTTTTATAGAAATTGGAGAAAAGTGAGTAGATTACGAATCCACTGGTCTGCCGTGGTAAAAATGGCCGAAACTGGTCCAAAATCGACTTGGAATGAGTTGAACTAAAATCCGATTGCCAAATATGTCATAACTTGAGAAAAAGAGAACAATCTTTTTCGTCTGGCAACCCACTGTATTTTGATTTTCAATGAAAAAAAGCGCAAACGATTTCTGATCTCTGGCTCGGTAAAACTTGTATTTTTTAAAAGTAAGCCAAATTGGCGACATCAGTTACGTGATCAGTGACGTAATGTTTATTGCCTACTTGGCTCCCTTTTAATAGATGCAAGTAGGACCGTCGACAGATATCTGAATCGTCTGCAACCTTCTTAATTGAAAATTAAAGAGTGAGGGTTACCAAATAAAAAAAAATGCTCATTATTTGGCAAGTTATGGCGCATTTGGCAATTGGATTTAGTTCAACTTATTAAAAGTCGATTTTTGACCAGTTCCGGCCATTTTTGCCACTGCAGACCAGTGGATTCGTAATCTACTCACTTTTCTCTAATTTCTATAAAAAATTCAGAATGATGTTCGATGGGGTAAAAAATTGCATTCGCCTCTCGGACTATTAACAGAACAATATTAGATCAAAATATATCGTTTCTTTTCTACTAGAGTGAAACAACTCAAAATTCTATAATTTTGAGTTGTGTGCACAGAATCATAAACATGAAGCTGGCAGAATGGCATAAGTCGGTACCAACTTGAATTCAATGTGTAGACCAACTTTGAGTCTGTAACGTATTGTAACTGTTAATTGCTGTTGTAAAATATAGAGGGCGCCACAAAACAGTTATTTGAAGATTGTATTTTTTATGTTGTTTTTTGATTAGTCTCCTTTGAGAGACGAGAGAGGACAGACGATTATTCCAAGATGTAACACGATCAATGCCAACGCCATTTTGAAGTTCTTAAAATAAATGTGTTTTGTTTTCGTTCAAAATGAAATTTTTACTCGACCACGATACCACAAGTCTTTCAGCCAACTGCAAGTATATGCTGTTTGTGATTGTGTACTAACACTTCAATTCAAATAATATAACCCATAAAAAAAAAAGTTCTTAATATAAATCCTTTATATGCATTGCCAATTTTTATATTCATTAACAAAGCGCCGTTTCTGTTGCCAGCGTGGGCTTGTTTTTGATATTTAAAATTATAGATACAAACACCATCTCAGTCAGCAAAATAAGTTATAAACTACTTTTTAAAATGTTTTCATCAATAATGAATGCTAATTTATGCACTCACATCCAAATTTATTTTATTTATTCTGATTAAAACAATTTTATTATTTATTTATTTAAAAAATGGCAACAGGAAAGAGTTTCTTCAATGATCGGTTGAAGTTTGGCGTCCACTATCGCAGAGCAGAGCAGATCAGAGCGGAGTGGATTAGAGGCTGTCAACGTCCATTGTAGCTCGAGGCTCGTGCTATAGTAGACATTGGCAGCCTTGTAATTGGCTCTAATCCACTCCGCTCTGATCTGCTCTGCTCTGCTCAGCGATAGTGGACGCCAAGCTTTAAATGTTATTTCAGCGGCGAGATTGGATGACGGAAAGTTGGTTTATTAGTATTCCATAAAAGCGATCTTTTAGTTACAATGACTGTCATCTAAAATTGAATAGAAGGCATTGTCATCGGCATCGAATCTATCTGCCAAGTTTCAGACCTCTTGGATTAGGCCTCCCCAAATTTGGCCGTCTTCGAGAACCCCCCTCCCCACACACAAAATCAAAGTTAATATACGTGATTAAATGAAGCGAAACGTCACTTTACTTGTTTCTTCTTCTTCAGGGTGCATCGTGAAGGGGGCATTTTCAGTGGAACAAGGGTATTCTGAAGAAATCTGCAGTCTGTCGGAAAAGCTGGTGCCGCTGACTAGAAAGCTGTGGTACTTGACGAAAGTAAGTCACGCGGTGAATCTTTCCTTCAAATGATTATTAGTCCGACTGCAATTTTTGGACCCCATCGAACATCATTCTGAATTTTTTTTTTATAGAAATTAGAGAAAAGTGAGTAGATTAGGAATCCACTGGTCTGCCGTGGCAAAAAATGGCCGAAACTGGTCAAAAATCGACTTGGAA
Organism: Linyphia triangularis; assembly: GCA_963978545.1. Classification (NCBI taxonomy): domain Eukaryota; kingdom Metazoa; phylum Arthropoda; class Arachnida; order Araneae; family Linyphiidae; genus Linyphia; species Linyphia triangularis. The sequence goes on along the minus strand of OZ021724.1, from coordinate 10,598,888 downwards.
TGAGTTGAACTATAATCCGATTGCCAAATATGTTGTAACTTGCCGAAAATAGAACAAACTTATTCGTCTGGCAACCCACTTCATTTTGATTTTCAATGAGAAAAAGCGCAAACGATTTCTGATCTTTGGCTCGGTAAAACTTGTATCTTTTAAAAGTAAGCCAAATTGGCGACATCAGTTACGTCATCAGTGACTTAATGTTTATTTCCAACTTGGCTCCCTTTTAATAGATGCAAGTAGACCGTCTCCAGATATCTGAATCGTCTGCATCCTTCTTAATTGAAAATTAAAAGAGTGAGGGTTACGAAATAAAAAAAAAAATGTTCATTATTTGGCAAGTAATGGCGCATTAGGCAATTGGATTTAGTTCAACTTATTAAAAGTCGATTTTTGACCATTTTCGGCCATTTTTGCCACGGCAGACCAGTGGATTCGTAATCTACTCACTTTTCTTTAATTTCTATAAAAAAAAAATCAGATTTATGTTCGATGAGGTCTAAAAATTGCAGTAGCCTCTCAGTCTATATTTCATGATCAAATATATAGTGCAAACACACTGTCATTATAAATAATGGTTAATTATTTTGCATTTAAACTTCTTTCTCGTAAATAAGTCTATTAGTTAACTACTATAATCATAGCCCGAGAGGCTTCTGCAAGTTTAGGCACCTCATCGAATATAACTCTGAATTTTTTTATAGAATGTAGAGAAATATAAATAGATCACGAATCCACTGGTCTGCCTGGGTAAAAATGGACGAAAGTATTCAAAAGTTGACTTTGAATGAGTCGAACTAAATCCGATTGCCAAATATGACATAATTTGCCAAATAATTAACTTTTTTTTTATGTGGTAACCCACTTCTCTTTAAGTTTCAACGAGGAAGAATGCCGACGATATTTAATTCTCTGGCGAAAAATAATTTCATCTTTTTAAAAGTGAGCCAAGTTGGCCATAAATATTATGTCACTGAAGACGTAATTTTTATTGCCAATTTGGCTGACTTTTCAAAGAGGAAAGATATTGGCACCAAGAAAAAACAAATTATCTTCAACCTTTTTAAATGAAAATTAATGCGTGGTGGGTTAGCGGACAAAAAAAAATAATGCTCATTATTTGGCCAGTTATGTCATATTTGGGAAACGGATTAAGTTCGACTCATTCGAAGTCAAATTTTGAATTGTTTCGGCCATTTTTAAGCATGCAGACCAGTGGATTCATGATCTACTAACATTTCTCTACATTTTATAAAAAAAAATTAAGTGTGATGTTCGAGGAAGTACCTAAACTTGCGGTTGCCTCTCTATTTATGCCTACCAAACGGTATAGTGATTAGCGTGCTAGCTTCTAGACCGCGAGGTTGCGGGTTCCGAGTCGCGTGTATGGGCATGGGTGTTTGTAAATGGATGTTGGCTTGTCTAGTGACGAATGTTTCATCGCATTACAGCCCTCGTGTTGCTGACGGCGCCAGATTATCTGAAAACAACCAACCAAGCTTCTCTATTGATTGTGAAATCACTACGCATCAGCTTACGCATTTACGATTTTCTAAGGTTTTGTAAATTACTTTTCTGTAGTTTATCTTAGATAATGCATCATTCTATTGTTGAAAAACAGAAGATTTCTTAATAGGGTGTTGACTTGGTGTTCGGGACCCATGGATATTAATGCTTTAGTTTTTCAAGCACAATTTCTGCCATCAGAGTATTGCTTTGAAAGCAAATGAAATTTTAGCCCTTTGCGGTCGTATTAAATTCGGACACATGTGTTGTACGGAACTGATTTATGGATGGATACAGAATTGGATTGGGTTTCAACTGCTGTGGTTGGGTTGGGTGGTTTGATGTTTTTTTTCGCAAGGGAATTACTGCGCCAACAAATTTGTGAAGATACATAGTATCGGAAAAATTAGTATAAAAGTCAAAGACGAAATATTTTCAAGGGTGGGAGCATTCCACAAAAAATTACTCGTGGTCTGTTAGTCCGCATACAGCAGCAGCAGTTTCTTTTCTTTAAAAAAAAAGTAATAAATGAATTATTGCAAAAAATCTCGCCAAACTGGCCATTTTTGCTAAATGAATAATATAAATATAAAAACGGTAAATGACACAGATCCACGTCAGTATTATAGTGTAATTGAAAGTTGTGCTATGTTCCACACCCCTATTTCCCCCCCCCCCCAATGTCTTATTTGTTTCAAATTCAGATAAGTTATTCCTCAGAAGAGGAGGTCTCATCTTTAATTATTTCTTCATTTTGGTTTCGTATTAAGAGAAAAGTATCATAACAAAAAAAGGACCGTTCAGAAATAATGTATAAGATAATGAGGAACTTTCACGTTTTTTTGGTTTTATTTTTAAATAAAAGTGGAGAAAAAAAAATCATGAAAAACGATACCATTCTTTCAAAAATTTGAGCTCGGATAGATAGTTAAAAAAAAAAAAATTTAGTTTTTCACTTTGAGATTTTGGCGGGATAAAGCCACTTTTGCGTGAAACGTCAACGCGCAGATAACGAACCAGTCTAAAACCTGTTTTAGACGAGGAATGAGTGCGGTTTCTCCTTCGTTTTGCGACCTAACCTCTGCGTAACCACGTCACGGTTTTTTCATGCGTTTTTGGTCGCGTGATTTTAGCTGTGATTTCTGCCAATTTCAACCTCGATTTTTGATTAATTGAAAGCATAAAGATAAAAAAATAATTGCACTGCTCAAATATATTCGTTGGATGACACTAGAAAATACAAAAAAATATTCATTTTCCTCACTTGTGCAAGTTCCTCGTTGGAATTAACATCGATGATGCTATACTGAACGTGCGTAAAATAAAAACCAATCATATTAGGAATATCCCGAGTATCATAGGAAAACCTTATCTGCATTTGCTTCTGGAATAAGACGCCAATTTTCTGCACAGATCACCCCCGAATGAAAATCAACGACTCTTGTTATTATAGCGATAGCCATTAAAAGGAAGTCCTATACTAAACTTCAACTTAACTAGACATCACTTAGACGGTAGATCGTGACAGTTCTCATAGGTATTTAATCCATTTTGGCGGAGTGAAGACATAATTCTCGCCAAACCTTATAGCCTTTTGTTCTGTTGTGGTTTGGCGAGAATTATGTCTTCACTCTGCCAAAATGGATTAAATACCTATGAGCACTGTCACGATCTACCGTCTAAGTGATGTCTAGTTAAGTTGAAGTTTAGTATACTAAGAGTCATTCCCTATGCTCGCTATGTTACAAGCTTTAAGCCCGGTGCATTTAGAAACTACTTTGTATGAAACTTTTAAATTTTGGTGAGTAGGTGTGAAAAGGACCATCACTTAATGAAATGACACCAATTAAAATCTCGAAAATAGCGTCTGGTATATTGTATATTATAATATATTAAATAGTGTATGTCTATTGTTACGAAATTTTGTATATTTGTAAATATTTCGTAGTGTTAATTTTGTAAATAGAAAATGTATGTACATTTATCATAAGGCAGTGCAATAGTTCGTCTTTAATTTGCTTCCCCGCAATGTGTGTCTTAATGCTTGATAACGAGTTTTACAGAGATAACGCTGGGAAGCGAGTTTTACAAGGAGCAGGGCATTTAACATTATGATAATGGCAATCTCGCCAAATTGGCGAGATAGAGCCAAGTTGGCGATGGTTTTGGCGACTAATTTTTGTCGCCAAATTTGGCGACATTTTTGGTCCCCATGTACATGTATAGGACTTTTCGACTACGATCTGGAAAGTTCTCCAAATATCTACCTCTAGAAGTTTCAAGAAGGTTCGCCGCCTCCCCTATATAAGCCCGAGTTAGTTAGGTTAGTCAGCGAGTTGACTGGAATTACTGAGTTGAGATACTGAGTCTCAGTGAGCATTCAGAGTAGTTCTAAAGTGTACTGTATTGCATTGTCTTTTGCGGCGATTTAGCAGTTGTGTGTCAAGTTTAACTGCTGTTTGTGCTCTATTGTTGTGTATAGAGCTGTATTGAGTCTACTAGAACGAGAAGTTCTGGAGTTGTAAGAGAATCTGTGAAGAGTTATAGTGGAATAAATTTCTACAAGTTTTGATCTGCTTTGGCTTCAAATCTTTCGAACCCATCCACGCAACAATATTTTATTTTATGAAAATTAAAATAACAAAAGATCATTGTCGGTGGAGGCACTGTAAATGCATTGACGTAAGGATTTCAAATGTAATTATTAGAGTCTATTTTCGAGTTTTTAATTTGTGCCATTTCATTAAGTGATCGATTTCGTACCTACTCGCCAAATGCGAAGGTTTTATAGAAAGTAGTTTCTAAATGAACTGGGCTAGAAGACTTTAACATAGCGAAGTATAGGGAATGATCTTTACTAGAAGTTCCTCTTAACCCATTAAAGGCAACTTTGAAATGGATATACAGTCATTGTTTTTAATTTTTTCCTCTGCAGTGGTCTCGGGTATACAAATGACAGATACAACATACAGTCACTAAAGGTCAATTTTCTATAAGCAAGCAGTTAGCACGCCTGTCTACTGACCTAGGAGTCCCGGGTTCGACTCCCGTTTGCACGCATTCGCTCCAAAGTGGAGACTACCGGACAACTGAATCATGCTGCCATCTATCGGCGCCTTCTAAAAATACTGCACGACTTCCACACTACTAACTCAGCAAGAAACATCGGGCAACTCTCTCTTTCTCACGCAATCGCTCAACTCTCACTCAACGCACTCAACTCACATGCAAGCAACTCAATCGTTCGCCCGCTTCCCGACTCACAGGGGAGGGGTTATGTGGTGGTCTCGAGTGCAAATAGCAGATACAACATCTAGGCACTAGTGGTCACTTTTGCCTAGCGGTTAGCACACTTCTCTACTGACCTAGTAGTCCCAGGATCGACTCCCGTTAGCTCACATTCGCTCGAAACCTCGTTTATTTAGATTATTTAAGGTATATTTTGAATTTTTCATATTTTTTGGGAAAATATTTTTATTATTTAAAAAAAAAACACCAAGTGGAACCACAATCGCAATTTATTATCAAAGAAGAAAACTAAACTATCGATTGGCAAATTTTCTCGCGAACCATCCTTAATAAGTTAACCCAGACTCTCTGGAGAGAGCTATTTTCTTGATAGAGAGACAATATTTTTTGTTATAAGCAGATAGTAGCTAATGTGTGAGGAAACATCCTAACCGATTGCTTTCAAAGTACACAAGAAGTATCTTTTTTTTCAGGTGACGATGATGCCGACTCCGGCCAAGTTCCACTACGTGTTCAACCTGCGTGAGTTGTCTCGCATCTGGCAAGGAATGACGTCTACGCTTCCTTCCATCCTCACGAACAAGGAGACGATGTTGGCCCTCTGGAAGCACGAGTGCTGCAGAGTCATTGCGGACAGGTAACAATGGTCTCTACCAATGGCTCCTGATTGACATTTTAAGCATTCCTAGGACACAGACTTTGCGATTTCATGCAAATAAATTATGATAAAATAATTTATTTTCAATCAGCCCTTAGAGCCTTATTATTCAGAGCCACTCGAGTGGCGAAACCTCGCCACCACTTCTAGCTACTGCTGTGGTTTAGTATAATAAGCTCCATAGGATTGCGTGTTTCGCTTAGTGTCTGAGCGCCACAAGCGACAAACACAACCTCTAGCCACAGCAGTAGTCCAGTATAATAAGCTCCATAGGATGGCATGTTTCGCTTACAAGGAGACCTTACGGTCTCGGAAATTCAGATCGGGATGAAATTCGGCAGATTGATAGTATACCTTAAGGGTATCCACACTGTAAAGCAATAAAGCGCACTAGCCAGAAGATTCCGAGAAAACGGGCTCTAAAGTATTATGAGCAGCTTATATACTAGTAGAGATTTTTGCTCTGCAACTGCCCGGTGGCTAAGTGGTCAGCGTGCTGGGTTCCTGTACGGGCGATCCGGGATCGATACCTCGTGAGGCAATTTTTTATTTTTTTTTTCAATTTATAAAGTGACTGTTACAGCTAATTAAAATTTGAATTAAAGATAGTACTTTATTTTTAAATACGTAATGTATTTTTAATAGAGAAAATAGAGATAAATTAAATAGATATAAATTAAAATTCTAATTACCACGGCAACAAAATTAGGGTAGGACTTAATTTATCTATGGATTTTGACGTATAGTTTTTATTTGTCAATTATTTATTTATATACATACACCAGAATGACACTTATCATAAAAACATGGAAAACAAAAACTGTTTTGACATCTTGCACAATTTATAAAGGAAGATTGTTTACAGGAACAACCTTTTTGTAAAAGATTCGTTGGAAAACATACTTCATTAACATTCATGAAAATATATCTTTCGACAGAAAACTTGGAAGCATACCAGGCATATCGGATCATTTTATTAAAAACTGATGATGGACTATTGATTGTATTTTTATGTAGTCTTCACGGGTATTTATTTCTCTATTATTTTCAACCAGATACGCGCAATTTTGCATACGCTTCAGTAGATTCTTTACCTATCTATAAAAATAGACTTCGCAAAGTGCCGTTAGGGTTTTGAAAATTTCTGACTACCTGCTTGTGTACAATAGGACAACATTCTTACCCTTCCATATAGAAACTGGTTCTTCGTGTTTTTTTGGGAAAATCATTTACTTCTCTACATCTTATAATATCTCAAAATTTATAATCACTTGTTTGTGCAAATAGTAAATAGAGTTTTAATGTACCTTCATTAAAAATACATTAGGTATTTAAAAATAAAGTATTATCTTTAATTCAAATTTCAATTAGCTGGAACAGTCACTTTATAAATTGAAAAAAAAAAAAAAATTACCTCACGAGGTATCGAACGCGGATCACCCGTACGGGAACCCAGCACCCTGACCACTTAGCCACCGGGCAGTTGCAGAGCAAAAATCTCTACTAGTATATAAGCTGCGCGTAATACTTTAGAGCCTGTTTTCTCGGAATCTTCTGGCTAGTGCGCTTTATTACTTTACTGTGCGGATACCCATAAAGTATACTATCAATCTGCCGAGTTTCATCCCGATCTGAATTTCCGAGACCGTAAGGTCTCCTTGTTAGTGTCTGAGCGCCACAAGCGACAAACACAACCTCTAGCCACAGCAGTAGTCCAGTATAATAAGCTCCATAGGATGGCATGTTTCGCTTAGTGTCTGAGCGCCACAAGCGACAAACACAACCTCTAGCCACAGCAGTAGTCCAATATAATAAGCTCCATAGGATGGCATGTTTCGCTTAGTGTCTGAGCGCCACAAGCGACAAACACAACCTCTAGCCACAGCAGTAGTCCAATATAATAAGCTCCATAGGATTGCATGCTTCGCTTTGAGTGGTTTGTCTGAGCGACTGAAGCTGTGGCGCGCTTTCGCCACTCGCGTGGCTCTGTATAATAAGGCCTTCAGATGTAAACCACTTATTCAAAGTAATTGTGTGATGGGGAATAGGATGGAGCATTTGAATTTTTGTATTATCATAACATTTTGTGTTGAAGTGTTTGAAGATCAACAAAATGAGATATTATTCGATTATTTCTTTTGAAGATTCATCCAGCAGCAAGATTACGACTGGTTCTTGGATACGATGACTCGCTTGGTGTCCGAAGATCTCGGTGAAGACATTTCCTGCGCAGCGGACGACATATGTTTTTTCGTCGACTTTCTAAGGTAAGACTCAATAAAAAAGCGGCGTTTTTGACGAATATAATAATAGGTTTTTTTTTTCTTTTTTTTTTGGAAAGTGTTATTATTGAAATTGTGGAAGTAAAATAACATAAAAGAAAATGACATCAAGTTGATTGGATTCTACCAAGTCAAGTTTAAAGTCAAGCCGCGTTTACTTGTATGAAATGCTAAATTACCATTGATTGGATAACATATTCTGTATTAAATTGCAGAGATAGATGGATTATTGAAAAGAAATGGTGTGGAACGGCGTTCTATTATCTATTATCTTTTCATAAGATAGTCAAAATTCTGCAATTCCTTGTTGAGCTTTAATACTCCTTTCTGACATACCTTCCCAATTTCCTTTTTCAAAGAATGTCTTTAGGGTCCTATTATACTTGCTACTATAGTATTGCAAACTAGTCCTTCAAGCATTTAAGAATGCAGTTTTATAGAAACAGCGCTTATCTTGTATGTATGGTTATATTTAAAAGGGGACTTCTGACAGATTCGAGATTTTATAGCAGATGAAAAAAAAAAACTTTTCAGCTTTTAATCCAAGCTCCAAATGGAAACTTCACAAGGCTATTGTACCCCCATATAAGGGACATAGACATATGATTTCAAATTCCATCGATGCCTCTTCCTTTGTATTTATATAAAAAAAGAAAATAATGATTTTAGGGGAAATGCAGAAGTTCCCTTTTAAGCTAAACCAATTTAAATAGATTCTGTCACAAAGTTCAGCTTGAATTTTGAACAGAAAAGAATATTTTTATCATGGGCACAGTCAGAACTATTTTAGGTAGGAGGGGGGGCGAAGGTAGCATCCCTGGGGCTGAAAGGTGGTTATCTTTTTTTCTTTAGCCTTGAATTGCAATTGGCAATCTTAATGAAATTTTTAATTGATAGTTATGCATAAGATTTATCCATTTGATATTTTAAATCCTATACCATACTTCTATTTATAATTAATACTTCTTTTTTTTTAATTTTCAAACTCCAGGAGGAGAAAGTATACCCCCTTACAACTCCCTAGCAGTGCCCATAATTTTTCTATGGAAATGAATCTTTTTATTCGTGTCTATGGTTTTGTGTTTCTGTTTTCCTCCGCAACTGGAATGAAAGCTGTAGATATTTTATGCCTTAATTCATATTTGATTTCGACTCCACTGCAGTTTAATTGCTTTCCTTTATCCCTCAGAGATACACCGGAAGTGACGGGTGAAGATGAAGCGGAAGTGGAAATGCCCAAGATATATGAACCGGTAAGTGTTTATAGTCCGAGAGGCGGCTGCAATTTTTGAACCCCATCGAACATCATTCTGAATTTTTTATATAAAATGGAGAAAAGTGAATAGATTACGAATCCACTGGTCTGCCGTGGCAAAAATGGCCGAAACTGATCAATAATCGACTTGGAATGAGTTGAACTAAAAGCCGATTGCCAAATATGTCGTAACTTGCCAAAAAGAGAACAAAATTATTCGTTTGGCAACCCACTTCATTTTGATTTTCAATGAGAAAAAGCGCAAACGATTTCTGATCTTTGGCTCGGAAAATTTGTATCTTTTAAAGGTAAGCCAAATTGGCGACATTTGTTACGTCATCAGTGACGTAATGTTTATTGCCAACTTGGCTCCCTTTTAATAGATGCAAGGAGACCGTCATCAGATATCTGAATCGTCTGCAACCTTCTTATTTGAAAATTGAAGAGTGAGGGTTATCAAATAAAAAGAAATGCTCATTATTTGGCAAGTTATGGCGCATTTGGCAATTGGATTTAGTTCAACTTATTAAAAGTCGATTATTGATCAGTTTCGGCCGTTTTTGCCACGGCAGACCAGTGGATTCGTAATCTACTCACTTTTCTCTAATTTCTATAAAAAATTCAGAATGATGTTCGATGGGGTCCAAAAATTGCAGTCGCCTCTCAGTCTATTAACGTTCCGTCGTATTTTGAAACTAAGTCTGAAAGGGAACATTTCTATCATGTAAGTGCATTACCAATGCATTTTCTTATTATTCTCGCATGTGTTTAAAAACAAATACATTTGTAATTACTTATATTTATAGCTTTGGACTGTTGTCTACTAAAATGATACTATTAACCTTCCCTCGAGGGCAATATGCTGAGTTATGGCACAATGTAGCACAACTGCCAAGTAAGGAAATTTATTATGAAAAGTCTCAAAGCAGACAAAATTCCGAAGATTCTGCAAAATAAGTCACATATTAACTCGGGGGCCTGACCATTACAAGCTGAGGCTAATTTTCGGAAACTTTCGGGTATCCCTTTTTCAAACACGATATTTATTGGAAATGGGATAGACACTAAGTCAAATAAATTAACATTAAATTAATGTTAATATTATTTATAAAAGTTTTTTTTTTTTTTATCACAAATAAAGGAACAAGTTTCAAACAACCAAATTTATAAATCAAAAGAGGAAAAACTTAGTAATGTATAACATTGCATTTCACGATCATAATTTGTAGTAATATCCGTGACAACAATACATGCAGCATTATTCACAATTTCAGAGTCGACATTTGCTGATCTCACAATGAATTCGCCAAGACTTCCGTCCAATTTTTTTTTTCTCTGTCTTTCAAGAAAGCTTATTTTTTTTTTTTTTATGCTTTTAAATGATGGTTAGGTTTATTTGAATAAATCAACTCTGGGATACTAATAACGGTTCAAGATCAATAAAATAATATTTATGTAAAAATTCTCTTATACAAATCATAAATTTTTTTTTTTTACACAGCTTTTTGCGAAACAAAGGTTATAGGTTTAAAGCCAATTTCGGAGCCCTTTAAAGCCATGGGCCCAAGGCCAGGGCCTTGTGGGTCTAGGCTATGATCAGGGCCTGCACAAGCTATCTATTAAATGTCAAATAAATTCTAATAAATGTCGAAAGCAGACAAAATTCTAAAGTTTCTACGGTTTACTCTGTTACTGCTTTTATAACTTTAAGATTTTTTACTTGGTCAACCTAACCTTTCGTTTCGGCGCAACATGGCAATGGTTGCGCTAGGAAAATCAAAGAAACCAATCAAACCAAAGTTTCCGCAAGATAAACCACATATTTGACATAGAACCAGCCGATGCGACAAGACTGATCAGATGATCCAGCCGGAAGGTTAAGCAACGTAGTTTAACTAGAAGTTCTCTGTATAGATTTACAGCATTAGACCGTTCCCTAACTTTTTTTTCCGATTGTAGGTGCGTTCTCTGGAGGTTTTACAGGACAGACTTACATTCCTGCTGAGCCTGTACAACGAAGTCGCACGCACAGCCCACATGGACATCGTATTCTTCAAGGATGCAGTATCTCATCTCACAAGGGTGAGGAATCAAATTTGTAGTGAAACTTCGTTAGATCATGGACAGTTAATTTTCAAGTTCTAGTGTCGTTTTCTAAAGTGAATTTCTTACGATAAAAACTGCTTTCGGTTGATAAATTAGTGAACGTCAGAATCATAGTATATACTTCACATTTGTTCAAAATGTTTAAATTTTAAGCGATATTAGAAGTTGTACCGTCCGATAGCTCAGTGTGTTTAATTTTAGCAGCAACAAATGGTCTGGCAAGTTCTTGTTGTTAACAAACAAATCTTTATTAGTGGACTGTAGTTGTGGGGGGCTTTTCACAGCTCTAATTTCATATCCACAGAGATGCTTCTCTATTACATAACCGCTCAAGTGGCGGGATCCAATTAGAATGAATACATAACGAAGGGGAAAGGGTTAGAGGGATGGAGCTGCGCAAAAGGATTGCGCAGTACAATTAATTACAGACGGAACCAGAAGTAATGCATTCAATTTTGAATTTGAATCTTATGACTACTTGAGTATTTTATATCTTAAATAGCAGGATAATAGTATTTTATCAGGTCCTTTTCCACGAATTGTTCAACCACATGCGCTAAGTCAAAATACTCGCTTTGTTCTCTTCTATCCGAATCTTATTAGACGCAACGTACCGAATTCTCAACCCTGTGTAAATGTTACCCAGAAACGATATTGTACCACTAAATATCCTGTAGGCAACAAGCAAAAAGGTGTGGAATGATCCTCACGAAATGAGATTTTTCAGTTCCATTTCCTGGAAAGTCTCTGCAAAAATGAAGGATTCTCATTGCAAGATAAAAAAATGGACAATTTTACTACATTTTAGAATGGGAATTCGGTAGGGATTGGTTATTAAGCGCTCGCAGGGGATTTTTAAAAATTTACAGCTGGTTTTTCTGAGGCAAAACTTTCCCTTGCAATAATATATCCCGATTTTTTTTCTTTTTCTAATTTTCAAGGGAGAAGGGGGGGGGGAGGTCATATCTCCCTCCCTTGTTACGCACATTTCCTGATCTAAGTTGTGGCGTGCACCGAGCAATGCCGCATATGATCTGTGCTTATGAAATGTGTTGTTTCAGATCTCCCGCATAATCAGATCTCCCGGTGGCCACGCCCTCCTCATCGGCGTCGGTGGATCCGGCAAGCAGTCCCTCACCAGACTGGCTGCTTTCATCGCACACTACACCACGCAGCAGATAAGCCTCACCAGGTTTGCTCATCACTCTTACTGTTTTGCTACAATTTTGTATATAATGTTCAAATGATTTTGGTAAACTTAGGCAATGCGGCGAGTCAGAAAACAGACTTTTACGATGCAATCAACACATTTATTGAGGCAAATTGGAAGGTCGTATGGACAGGAGGCCACGAATGAACAGTTGTGAATCGAATGAATGTAGAATCGTCTTCGAAGTGTGAACTGCAAACTATCTTTGTATCGAATAGGGGAAATTGTGCTGAGCTTTAAAAGAAATTAAAACACCATGGTCGTAGTGAAACCAGTAGTTTTTCTGACGCAATGTCGGAAAAAACTGAATATTTATTATGGAACTCACTGTTTAAAAAACCTCTGAAGTAAACAAATCTCACATGAATAGCTTGTTGAACGTGAGAAAGAAACTGAAGATCTGCAAAGGGATTAGAAGTGATACGCGCTTTGACACGATAGGTTAAATTAGAAAGACTATTCTTAGATTTTTGCATATATATATGTATGCTTTAAAACCATCGCGTCAAAATTGTAAAGGGATACGTTTAAGGAACATCTGCCGAAATTGTAAGAGTTGTCTTTTAAATGGAACTTGTTTGTCGACAAATCTTGTCAAGAAACCCGCAAAATTAACGACAATTAAGAGGAAGTCTAGTAGCGATAATTCCCTATTCTTGCTATGTTACAATCTTCTAGTCCAGTGCATTTAGAATCTACTTTGTGGAACACCTCCTTGACATTTGGTGAGCAGGTACGAAAATGATCATATATAATGAAATGACGTCCAATAAATACTCGAAAATAGCGTCTGATATATATTTTATATTATGTTTGAAATCTTTACGTAAATGCAATAATAACTCCACCTGAGTTTTGAATTTTGCTATTTTAATTTTCATTTAAAATCGATAGACATTCAAAATGAAAATAACTTATGTCGTTTCATCCGTTAATCATTCACGCCAAATCATTACTCGCCAAAAGTCAAGGTTTTCTCTAAAAGTATTTTCTGAATAAACTGGACTATATAGAAAATCGTAGCTTGGCGAGTATATGGGAATGATCCTTTTACTGTACATTGAGACAAGCTTACTTGAGCTCATTGTGCCGACCAAACGGTATAGTGGTTAGCGTGCTGGCTTCTAGACCGCGAGGTTTCGGGTTCCGAGTCCCGTGTTAGGCATGGGTGTTTGTAAATGTATGTTGGTTTGTTAAATGACGAAATGTTTCGGCGCATTATAGCCCTCGTGTTGCTGACGGCGCCAGATAATCTGAATACAACCAACTTGAGCTCATTGTATACGCTGCAGCGATGTGTGAACCTGATTGGAACGATGTGTGGCCGATTCGTTAAAACTCCTAGAAAAGAAAAATATTAATTAAAATTTCAACTTATAAGCACTTATTTCCTAATCAACTTATATTTAAGTTTAATACAAAACTATATGCGCAGGTGATCAGGATTACTAGAAAAGTTGTGATTATCCCGAAACTATATCGCAGAAGGATCCATCCTACAGCGTATCCAGCCGACCAAACGGTATAGTGGTTAGCGTGCTGGCTTCTAGACCGCGAGGTTGCGGGTTCCGAGTCCCGTATTAGGCATGGGTGTTTGTAAATGTATGTTGGTTTGTTAAATGACGAAATGTTTCGGCGCATTAGAGCCCTCGTGTTGCTGACGGCGCCAGATAACCTGAATACAACCAACCAACCTACAGCGTATCCAATGGGGCTTAGTAGGCTTTAGTTATAGGACTTCTTCTTACTCATCAACAAACTCGTCAATTTCGTAACATTTTTATGTCTATAATTACCTATCGACAAATTGGCGATGGCATATGACGTTAACCCTTTGAGTGCCGCGTCAGACATCAGTGGCTGACAGTACGCTGTTGTTTTTCCCACACCTATAATTTGGCATAGTGCCTTTCCAAGTACTTTTTAAAGTGAAGGAAGTCTTGGTTTTTGAAGTGTACTATCGATATTTCAATAGATAAAAAATATTATTAAATATACTATGTCCAAAATGCCCTTCTGAAAATTTACCTAATTAAGAATTTTAAGTCCGAGGTCTGGCAACGCTGCGTATACGAGTGAAATGAATGTCTATAAGCACTTCATTCTAAGCGTAAATATCTTCTACTGCGATAAGAAACAATGGCCCTTATATATTTACTCAACTGTATGGAGTAAATTTCAATCTGTTAGCAGCGATGTATTGTTGGGAATCACGAATAAGTGTTCTGCTGCCTGCGCGCATGCGTGGGAAGAAGATAAAAACCCTTCCCCTCCCATGTAACTCTCTCTCTCTGTATACGTACAGTCATTCAGGGTAACTTTGAGCCATAGGGTATAACTTTGCGCCACTTCCTAGTTTTCAGTATTTTTGGTTTTAAAGAGCTGCTAATGATCCACTGCTGCAAAATGCTGGCAAGGTTGTGAAATTGAATTTTTGCTCTATAGTTTAGAATATGAATTGGCAAAATAGTACATAATTTATTTGGCCGTTCGGTTGCTTTTCTGAAGTACTGTTTGCAAGTTCCATTTAAATGCTTATTTGAAGTTGATGTAAATCAACTAATTTATGCAAGTAAGCATTAACTTACCACTTTATAAGTTATATAATTTTCTGGAAATAGTGAAATTGTTAGTAGCTGATGGTTATTTATTTACTAACATTTGGTAAAAAGCAAAAAACTAAGACATTAGCATTTTACCACGTATTCAGTGTAACTTTGAGCCGGTTCAAAGTTAGGCTGATAACAGTATGTAATGCATACACTGCTCATATAATTCATATTTTATTCCAATTTATTTTTGTTTTTGCTTTTAAATACATTTATATACATACAAATACAATTTAATTTATGGAATCTTCCCTTGTATGCAAAATCCGATAAAATGAAAATATTGAGAGTGAATTCAAAAAGTACCTAAAAATATTAGAAATAATGATCTAGCAGTCATTCCCAGACCTAAAAAAAATCTGCCTACCTGTGATGGCTGTTAAAAGCGTTTCATTTGAGGAAGTGAAAAATTTCTATGCAAAAAAATAAATCGTAAAGGAATATGTATAGCAAGGACATGAGGGGATCGTCCAAAATCCTCTACTATATGAACTCCTGGTAAACAGCAAGAGTATAAGTCCTAAACCAGGTGATCCACCTGATGTCTGTGTGGCTAGAACTCAGGCCCCGCATGCCAAAGGTGCCGGGTTCAAATCCTGGGTTAGTCATGGAAGTTCGTTGTAGTTCGGAATCCACTTTAAGCTGTAGGTGGTTGAGCGTATAAACCAACCAACCTGAACTAGATGGTGCAGATGACAGTGTCAAACTATCATTTTCAGAAAAGGTGAAAGTTGGACAATAAGGACATGATAGAGGTTTATACTGTTGAAATTGTTGTGGAGAATGTTACTGAAAAATCAGAGATTGTTCAAGTGGTGGCTATTGAACACATCAATGAGAAAGGAATTTTATACACAAAGCATGCAAGTGTTTTAGATTTTGGTTATGGCATATGCAAAGTTTACGACCACATAATTATTCAATACGATGGAGAAATGTACCCAGATCAAATTGACTTAAAAGACAACGTGATATTTGGTGGTTCATGAAGAAATCTGGTGCATATTGGAAATGGCCCAATATCAATGGGGATCCTGTAGTATGAAAAATTAGGAGTGTTTAAAAAAATTATCTCCAGAAATTATTATTCCAGCTAGAAGACGAGAAGTTTTCTAGATCAATAATTCTTTCTTTGATGCAAAACTATTAATCTGAAAAATGCCAAAGTGGAATTTTTTGAAGTTTGAACTTTATTTTTATATTGTCATACTATTTCTAACATTAAGAATATAATATTCGTATTTGTGCCACATTGTGACTTGCAAACACCATAGTACTTAACTAATTGCATAAGGGCGGCCTATCAGTTTTATTATTTTCTTTTCAATTTTTAATTGATAAAATGAGTTTATATTTAAGTGAATGAACTGAAGATTGTTTTTTCACTATATTTGTATGTTTAAACTGAACAATAAATAGGTATTTTTGCAATATATTCATGTGATTCATCATCCATTGTTCCGACCTAATATATTCTTTGTAGTATTATTTAAAATAAACAAACTTTAGGATGTTGAAAACTGCAGCTGATGATGTTTCAAATATTTAGAAACTTAATTTTACTAGTTCAAATATTGAATAGTCCTAGACTGAATAAAAAATAAGGTATTTTATATGAAACTTCTGATAGTGGTTCAAAGTTACCCTAAATGCCAGGGTAACTTTGCACCGGGTTATTTTCCAATTATTTGGTGCTTTCATCATCAACATTTACTAATTTGAGTAAATTAAAATATAATTTAGGGTTTATTCTTCCATTTTAGGCCATTAAGTCTGAAAATACTATAAAAACATAAGTGGGGAAGAAGAAAATACTGAAAATGTGGTTCAATGTTACCCTGATTGACTGTAATTAAAATAGATCGGACGCGCGTCTAGGCGCTCCGTTCTTTACGGTGTTACCCAATAATAAATATATGTTTCATTTTTAAGACTGTGGTACCACTGAACCCATACGACACACAACATCATCCTGGATTATTTACGAATTTATTTACGATTAAGAACAGGTATTACTGTATAGCAATGCGAAGCGCACCAATGAAGGTGATTTCCTTAAGAATTCATGTGGCGCCCAACGTGTTAACCATTGCTACTATTCTAAACTCCAACTTAACTTGTCATCACTAGACGATAGATCTTCACCGTGCTCATAGGCATTTAATCCATTTTAGCGGAGTGAAGACATAATTCTCGCCAAACCTTATAGCCTTTTGTTCTCTACAGGGGTTGTGGTTTGGCGAACATTATGCTTTCACGCCGCAAAAAATGGATTAAATACCTAGGAGCACCGTGACGATCTACCGTCTAAGTGATGTCAAGTTAAGTTGAAGTTTAGTGAAATTTATTCAAATGTTTTTCTCTTGTGACTAGGAGTTACAGCGCTTCCAACTTCCTGGAGGATCTGAAGTTACTCTACAAGACAACGGGCATCCAGGACAAAGGGACGACTTTCATCTTCACCGACCAGGCACTAAAAGACGAGTGCTTCTTGGAGTACTTGAACAACGTCCTCACATGTGGAGTGGTAGGTCCTTCTTCTTCTTCTTCTTCTTATCAAGGACTATGGGGACTAAGGCACCTCTGCTTAAGGTGCCTTAGTCCTTAATAACCCTCTCCACGAAAATTCCTGAGGTGACACCAATATTGTTGCCCAATTTTTCCTCAAAACAGTTATGAATGATGTTTCTTTATGTTCAATTTTGTTACATTTCTTTTCCAAAGCTCTATTTTTTTTTTTATTATTATTCGTTTTATTGGCAGCGATAGTACAGGAAAAGGTTAACGACACGTGGGCTGGTCGGGAGGTTTCGTGACCGTTCTGAGTGCATAATCGTTTGTATTTGACTTTTTGGGAAACTTCTCTAGGTAGTATTAACACATCGCCGATTCCCGAGACGCGAGACGGTTGGATTTTGAGCGTTGTTTTAAAATGAGTTAAGTGCTTGTTTACTTTTACGGTGCTTGAATTATCGTTGTGCATGTGAAGTTGTATTATGCACTGAAGCTGTTGTTACAGCTTTGATAACGAGTCCACTGTTCTTTGCAGAAGTTTTGTTTTGCCTCTGAACGAAGAATAAATTACAGCTTTTATTTTCTAAAAGATGTGTTATCATTACCCCTGAGAAAATTCTTGAGACAGTATTTTGTTTGAAATTCGCTCTTTTTACAAACTGAGTAAATTCTTTTGTGTCCTAAGTTTGCGATGCTTTAATGCCAGGATATATATTTGGTCATTCCTGAAGTCAAATCTTATTAAGTACACTACCTCATTTTTTGCATTTCGCGGATTTCTTTAATCTCGTGCATTGCTTAAATGGAACAGTAGAACCCTCACAGTATTTATACTAAACTTCAACTTAACTAGACATCACTTAGACGATAGATCGTCACAGTGCTCATAGGTATTTAATCCATTTTGGCGGCGTGAAGACATAATTCTCGCCAAACCTTATAGCCTTTTGTTCTCTACAGGGTTGTGGTTTGGTGAACATTATGCTTTCACGCCGCCAAAATGGATTAAATACCTATGAGCACTGTGACGATCTACCGTCTAAGTGATGTCTAGCTAAGTTGAAGTTTAGTATAGTGAAAGATCAAACAATTATAATCTATCTCTATGGCTTGATGTACCCTATATGCAACCTAGACATTTAAGATTGCTTAAAAAAAAAAAAAATTTTAGGGAGAAGGGGGGGGGGGTATCAGAGTTACGCATTGTATTTTATTGCTGAGGGATATAAAATTTCACAGGTTTCCTCAACGTAATTTAATTGCAAGGGTATCTTTCTGTACGGCTGCCATCTACTGTTTGATATTGCAACTTCCGAAAAATTTCAGGCCGACCAAAACGGTATAGTGGTTAGCGTGCAAGCTTCTAGACCGCGAGGTTGCGGGTTCCGAGTCCCGTGTTAGGCATGGGTGTTTGTAAACGCATGTTGGCTTGTCAAATGACGAATATTTCGGCGCATTATATCCCTCGTGTTGCTGACGGCGCCAGATAATCTGAAAAACAACCAACCAACCGAAAAATGTCAGGTTACTTCTGATTTTTTTTTTTTAACTTCGACTACAAACAAGTAACACAATTTACAATTTAAAATAAGATATTCGTCAGAATATGAGTTTTTAATCCATTTCATTGGTATCAATTTTTGGTTTAGCATGAGTGAAGAAAAAGAAATCGTTGCAACAAAAAAAAAAAAAAATTCCGGTAAAAATATATAAGATTTTCTTTTATTAGTGTTTTTCGACCAATGTTGATTAAAAGAAAAACATAAAACATTCCATTATGAATTAAAAATGTTATTTTAAAAGTAAAAAAGTCGTGACTTTTTTAGAAAAAGGGGAAAGTACAAAACGGAGTAGTGTAAGAGTCTAAACTGCAATAAATTACAAATTGACAATGACAATAGGTTAAAAATGTTACTAATATTTGGTTTCTACTAGATGAACAATAATATAAATTCAAAAGTAGGTGACAATATCCTAAAAAGAATAACGCCCATAGTTTTCTGTTAGCTATAAAAATTTTCTCCATGTCCTAACTCATCTTTATGAAGAAAGATTATTTGGTGTTTCAGCAAATTTAATTTTTTCAAAACTTGCTTAGTTAGTAGTTTTTTTACGAGTAGCCTTCAACAAACCAGTCAGAATTAATACGACGTATAAGACTACTAAATAAGATTTTTTTCTATAAGACGTATGGGTCTACTAAATAAGACCCGTACGTATACATAGAGTATACATAGAGTAATGAAAGTATAGCATTACGTACATATAGTATACATAGAGTAATGAAAGTATAGCATTCATAGTATACATAGAGTAATGTGCATATACATAGAGTATATATATACGTATACATAGAGTAATGAAATACGTATACATTAGAGTATACATAGATATAATATACTATGTACGTATACATAGAGTATACATAGAGTAATGAAAGTATAGCATTACGTACATATAGTATACATAGAGTAATGAAAGTATAGCATTCATAGTATACATAGAGTAATGAAATACTCTATGTATACATAGAGTAATGTGCATATACATAGAGTATATATATACGTATACATAGAGTAATGAAATACGTATACATAGAGTATACATAGAGTAATGAAATACGTATACATTAGAGTATACATAGATATAATATACTATGTACGTATACATAGAGTAATGAAAGTATAGCATTCGGTTAAAAGTAAATCAATTTTTTTTTTTTTTTTCCTTTCATTTTTCCACGCTTTAGAAAATCTTGATTTAAAAAAGTTATCTAGAAAAATATCTGTCTGTGGTTAGCATAAATCCCTTGCAAATTTACATAGGATATTCAAATTTGGTGTACGGGTTAGTTGTGACCTTGAAACCTACCATTAAGGTTTTCGCAAAAATCGCGCAACGCTGTGGTATTGCCTCTTACGGTGTTCTGAACATCCCCACCTCCGAAATTCCCGTAGAAATGCGATGAAAGAGTAAAAAGTTGAAAAACGAATGCCTTTAACACAGAGCTCTCTGCCCTTGAGCACCGCCCATCAACGATTGAATTTTTCCTGTTACACGCACAAGATAGCACAATGCAATGTTTATCGAATAACATCGCCAATTTCGCCACATTGGAGTAATGTTTTTTTTTTTTATTTTTTTTTTTTTTAACCTATGTAAAAATTATTGCTAAAAATATCTCCGCATTTATACCTAAATGAGTGAAAATATGTAAATGACGAATAACACCATAAATTTGAATGCAAGGACCAATATTATAGTGCAATTGAAAATTGTTCGATGCTCCACTCCCCTAAGTTATAATTGCTCTCTTTTAATAATTAAACTTTTCTTCTCCCAAACGGTATAGTGGCTAGCGTGCTAGCTTCTAGACTCTGAGGTTGATTGAGGGTTCGAGTCCCGTGTTAGGCATGGGTGTTTGTAAATGTATGTTGGATTGTCTAATGACGAATGCGCACTATAGCCCTCGTGTTGCTGACGGCGCCAGATAAGATAATCTGAAAACAACCAACCAACCAAAAAAAAAAGTTTAGTTAACAGCAATTACTAGCTATTTGCGTAATACGTTCCTTTTTTTTTATATTACTTAAATAAACTGCCATTCTGAAACTTGGTCATGTATCTCTTGAGGTGTCCAACCTGTTCAATCGTGACGAGAAGTCTGACATCATTGCTGAGCTCACTCCCACGATGAAGCGAGAGCAGCCACGGAGAGCCCCTACACCCGAAAACGTCATGGACTACTTTCTTTACCGGACGAGAAAGAACCTGCACGTCGTACTCTGCTTCTCGCCGGTAAGCCCCCACTCGCGTCTGTACTACGAGGGTAATTTTAAGCTCGTTTTAAGCGTCCTGACATTTGAATCTTCCCCCTGTTTTTAAATGTTTTTATCTTTTTAGTCTGAGAGGCGACTGCAAAATTTAAGTACCTCGTCGAACATCATCCTGAACTGCGAATCGACTGGTCTACCGTGGCAAAAATGGCCGAAACTGGTCGAAAATCGAGTTTGAATGAGTTGAACTGAATCCGATTGCTAAATGTGCATTAACCTTGCATCAGACGTTATAGTGGTTAGCGTGCTGGCTTCTAGGCCGCGAGGTTGCGGGTTCCGAGTCCCGTGAAAGGCATGGGTGTTTTTAAATGTATGTTGGCTTGTCAAATGACGAATGTTTCGGAGCATTATAGCCGTCGTGTTGCTGACGGCGCCAGATAATCTGAAAACAACCAACCAACCAAGCATTAACTTGCCAAATGATGAGCATTCTTTTTTATTTGGTAATTTTCAATTAAGAAGGTTGGAGACGATTCAGATATCTGACGACGACCTCCTTGCATCTTTTAAAAGGGAGCCAAGTTGGCACTAAATATTACGTCACTGAGGACGTAACTGACGACACTGATGAGGAACAATTTGGCTTACTTTTAAAATACGAAAGTTTTCTGAGCCAGAGATCAGAAATCGTAAGCGCCTTTCCTCAATGAAAATCAAAGTGCGTTGGATTAGAAGACAAAAAAAAAGTGTGTTCACTTTTTGGCACGTTATGACATATTTGGTAATCCGATTTAGTTTAAGTCCTTCAAATTTGATTTTCGACCAGTTTCGGACATTTTCGCATTGGCAGACCAGTGGATTCATAATCCACTAACTTTTCTCCACGTTGTGTAAAAAAATTTAGAATGATGTTCGATAGAGTACCTAAATTTGCAGTCTCCTCTCAGTCTATTTGATTAGTAGAATACAAACTGCAGTGGCAGCATCATGGTCCAGACAGTGATCTGACAAAGTTATCCATTTATCCTATGATCCAGACTGTTCAAACAAAGTTATCCATTTATCCTCTGGTCCAGACAGTGTTATGACAAAGTTATCCATTTATCCTCTGGTCCAGACAGTGTTATGACAAAGTTATCCATTTATCCTCTGGTCCAGACAGTGTTATGACAAAGTTATCCATTTATCCTATGATCCAGACAGTGTTCTGACAAAGTTATCCATTTATCCTCTGGTCCAGACAGTGTTATGACAAAGTTATCCATTTATCCTCTGGTCCAGACAGTGTTATGACAAAGTTATCCATTTATCCTATGATCCAGACAGTGTTCTGACAAAGTTATCCATTTATCCTCTGGTCCAGACAGTGTTATGACAAAGTTATCCATTTATCCTCTGGTCCAGACAGTGTTATGACAAAGTTATCCATTTATCCTATGATCCAGACAGTGTTATAACAAAGTTATCCATTTATCCTATGATCCAGACAGTGTTCTGACAAAGTTATCCATTTATCCTCTGGTCCAGACAGTGTTCTGACAAAGTTATCCATTTATCCTCTGGTCCAGACAGTGTTCTGACAAAGTTATCCATTTATCCTCTGGTCCAGACAGTGTTATGACAAAGTTATCCATTTATCTTCTGGTCCAGACAGTGTTTTGACAAAGTTATCCATTTATCCTCTGGTCCAGACAGTGTTATGACCAAGTTATCCATCTATCCTCTGGTCCAGACAGTGTTCTGTCAAAGTTATCCCTTTATCCTCTGGTCCAGACAGTGTTATGACAAAGTTATCCATTTATCCTCTGGTCCAGACAGTGTTATGACAAAGTTATCCATTTATCCTCTGGTCCAGACAGTGTTCTGTCAAAGTTATCCCTTTATCCTCTGGTCCAGACAGTGTTATGACAAAGTTATCCATTTATCCTCTGGTCCAGACAGTGTTATGACCAAGTTATCCATTTATCCTCTGGTCCAGACAGTGTTCTGTCAAAGTTATCCCTTTATCCTCTGGTCCAGACAGTGTTATGACAAAGTTATCCATTTATCCTCTGGTCCAGACAGTGTTATGACAAAGTTATCCATTTATCCTCTGGTCCAGACAGTGTTCTGTCAAAGTTATCCCTTTATCCTCTGGTCCAGACAGTGTTATGACAAAGTTATCCATTTATCCTCTGGTCCAGACAGTGTTATGACAAAGTTATCCATCTATCCTCTGGTCCAGACAGTGTTCTGTCAAAGTTATCCCTTTATCCTCTGGTCCAGACAGTGTTATGACAAAGTTATCCATTTATCCTCTGGTCCAGACAGTGTTATGACCAAGTTATCCATCTATCCTTACCGATGTTGTTTTAATATTATTACAATGAATGCATCAAGTATCAACCAGTCTCAGGCAAAACAGGTTCTCGAACGTCTTTGCAAGATCAACAAAACTCACATTGAAAATGGTAGACTATATCTAATCCTAGGATACTCCAATGAACCATAGGTCGCTCATCAATCAGATTTTGATCAGATATCTCCAATGGATTGCATATCATTTTAAATAACTTCACGTCATTGTGTTTTTTAATTGCTGTCCTTGGATTACAGGTAGGCGAGAAGCTCCGTGCCCGCTCTCTTCGTTTCCCGGGCATAGTGTCCGGCTGCACGGTAGACTGGTTCCAGCCCTGGCCCCAAGAAGCCCTGGTCTCGGTTTCGAGCCACTTCCTGCGACAATTCGAGGTGCAATGTCAGCCCGAGGTTAAGCTCCAAGTCATACGCACCATGGCTGACATGCACACCCTGGTGGCAGACAGGTGTGCGGAGTACTACCAAAGGTGAGTGTGGGCGTGGCCATAGAGTTCTTATATTACTGCCAATGGCGGCCAGTGGTCAAAAATCTTAATTCAGCCGGAAGAGTGCATCCCTTCTCCCCCCCCCCCCCCTCGCAGTCATTCATCTTCTTCTTCTTATCATAGACTATGGGGACTAAGGCACCTCTGCTTAAGCATTTTGTACCAACCCCATATCCCGTACAGATCGGTAGTGGGCAGTACTGCACAGGATGTAAGCGCACACTCGCGAAATGGGAGTGAGCAAGTCTACCTATAGCCACCTTAAGAGTTCATTTCTACCTCTTTCGGTAGCTATCCGGTAGATGGCAGCACTACCGACCGTATGTGGAACTTCTTAATTTAGAGGCAATACCAAGCAGAAGATTCCACCAGAAGGCTTGGCTTTGCCACCCCCAGAGGTATTGATTTGTATGGGAACTTAGAGGACTTTGCGACCATGACTGATTTAACGTGCTCCAGTCACCATTAGCGAACACGGCGGTTTTTAGTCGGTCCCAGGCCCGAACTCGCAACCTCAGGGCTAGCAACCTTCTAGTTGCGAGAACGATACTCTCCCGACTGGGCTACGCGGCCCTTGCAGTCATTCATGAATGGAAATTCTTTAATTTTAATAGCTCAAAGTTTCTTAGCAATATTCTACAAAATGATATGACAAAGAAATTAGAAAGAAAAAAAAAAAAAAATTAACTTATTTTAACTTATAACGGGGCTCAATGTTTCAAAAGGGTTCAATTACATAAATTCGTAACTTAAGAAGTAACAAGAAAAGCAGATGTGTAAACTTATGACGGAGCGAATCAATAAATCGGATTTACAAATACAGCCGAAGTCGCGATATTTTTAACGGGTTAATTTGGCAACACGCCGTATACATTTAATGTAGAGGGAGATTCCCCTGCTAGCAGTTGTTTCCATAGCAACGGGGCAGCCCTTTTGGAACTTTCACTCTTTAGCTTTAATCGCTCGACCATTTTCAGATTTAGTTGATTTCCGAGGGGGGGGGGGGCGGGGATTTCTCTTAATTATGCAATGCGCAACAGGTTTGCTATTTTTTTTTTTTTTTTTTTTACTTATTTTAGAAATTCCATCTTCATTTGAGATTCTAATATACATTTAACCCACTGACGGTCATGGGAATGTTCGAAATTCTACAGTTGTTTTTCCTGCATTAATTTTTAAATTATAAATCTAATTCAAATACATAATTTTTTTTTTTTTTTAATTATTTTTTATTTTATTTTTGTTTTAAATAGGTTATAAATTATCATCCTAATAAAAATATTTTATTTATAAATTTAAAAAGGTTGTGTATTGCTGAAAAAACTGGGGATCAAATGACGTATATATACGTGCATGACCGTCAGTGGGTTAAGAAAATTAGTGAAATAAGGAATCAAAGTAGACTAGCAATTAGTAAATTTTAATTTTAAACTAATAATTTCGATGCATCTCGGCTGAATTTGCTGTATTCCACGAGCAGCCACTGTATACTGCATTACAAGAACGGCAATCAATTGACATTTCAACGCTACCATATATAAAAGGAACAACAAGTTTGCATCTTGCATCGGTTATTCCTATCTATTTCAACATAGAACCACCTT
Source organism: Linyphia triangularis (assembly GCA_963978545.1). NCBI lineage: Eukaryota > Metazoa > Arthropoda > Arachnida > Araneae > Linyphiidae > Linyphia > Linyphia triangularis. The sequence goes on along the minus strand of OZ021724.1, from coordinate 10,573,282 downwards.
CGGAATACCTTATGATTGAAGAAATGAAACTACGATATAAATTGTAGAGGAAACTACAAGTTTAGGTATACATCATCGAACATCATTCGGATTTTTTTTATAGAATGTAGAAAAATGTTACTAGATCATGAATCCACTGGTCAGTCGGGGCTAAAATGGCCGTAATTATTAAAATGTCAACTCTAAATGAGTTGAACTAAATCCGACTGCCAAATATGTCATAACTTGTCAAATAACGAGCATTCTTTCCACTTCTCTTTAATTTTCAATGAGGATAAATATTTTTTCTTTGGCGAAAAATACTTCCGTATTTTAAAAAGTGAGTCAAATTGGCGATAAATATTACGTCACTGATGAAATAATATTTATTGCCAACTTGGCTGATTTTTAATAGAGGAAAGATGTTGGCACCTGGAAAGAAAAATCGTCTGCAATCTTCTTTTTGGAAATTTAAAGAGTGGTGGGTTACTAGACGAAAAAAGGATGCTCATTATTTGACAATCATATTTATTTCAATTCATTCCAAGTCGATTTGTGACTAGTTTCGGCCATTTCTGCCTCGGCAGACCAGTGGATTCATGATCTACTCACATATCTCTACATTCCATAAGAAAAAATTCAGAATGTTGATCATTGAGGTACTTAAACTTGCAGTCGCCTCTCAGTCCATAACCATCGCACCATGCTGAATCCTTGTCAAAATCATCGATATAGATAAACAACTGGATAGACTGCTCCATTGTCAATGCAAAGGGAAAAACGCGCCGGGGATTGCGAAGCTGGTGGGAAGATTAACCAATCACAGTTCACTTTTATAGTTGGATGGAAATGCGAAAAACCTTGTAAAACGCTAGAGTATATATTTTTTTGCACATTATTACTAATTAAGGTCTACTATTGACATATCTGCTGTGTACAACCCAAAATTTTATTTTCAATCCTCGGCAATCCGTATTTTTTATCCCACCAACGGCATCTGGCAACGGCTTCATTTTCCCAGAGTTAAGCAGTCTATCCAGTTGTTTATTTATATCGATGGTCAAACCAGACGAAATTCACGCGATTATTGTACACCTAATGCTACGCACGAACTCTGTTCATTATAACAACCGATGAATAGGAAAGAAATAAGCTTTAAAGTTGAAAATGCGCATTTTTGACACTAACACAATTCAAATGTCTTCCCATGTCGGAACGAATAAGATCACTTAATGGAATAACATGAATTGTTTTCTTTAAATGTCTTCCCTTGTCGGAACGAATAGGAACACTTAATGAAATAACATGAATTGTTTTCATTAAATGTCTTCCCATGTCGGAACGATTAAGATCACTTAATGAAATAACATGAATTGTTCTCATTAAATGTCTTTCCATGTCGGAACGAATAAGATCACTCAATGAAATAACATGAATTGTTTTCATTAAATATCTTCCCATGTCGGAACGATTAAGATCACTTAATGAAATAACATGAATTGTTTTCATTAAATGTCTTTCCATGTCGGAACGAATAAGATCACTTAATGGAATAACATGAATTGTTTTCTTTAAATGTCTTCCCTTGTCGGAACGAATAGGAACACTTAATGGAATAACATGAATTGTTTTCATTAAATGTCTTCCCATGTCGGAACGAATAAGATCACTTAATGAAATAACATGAATTGTTTTCATTAAATGTCTTTCCATGTCGGAACGAATTTGATCACTTAATGAAATAACATGAATTGTTTTCATTAAATGTCTTCCCATGTCGGAACGGATAGGAACACTTAATGAAATAACATGAATTGTTTTCATTAAATGTCTTCCCATGTCGGAACGAATAGGAACACATAATGAAATAACATGAATTGTTTTCATTAAGTGTCTTCCCATGTCGGAACGAATAAGATCACTTAATGAAATAACATGAATTGTTTTCATTAAATGTCTTTCCATGTCGGAACGAATAAGATCACTTAATGGAATAACATGAATTGTTTTCTTTAAATGTCTTCCCTTGTCGGAACGAATAGGAACACTTAATGAAATAACATGAATTGTTTTCATTAAATGTCTTCCCATGTCGGAACGAATAAGATCACTTAATGAAATAACATGAATTGTTTTCAATAAATGTCTTTCCATGTCGGAACGAATAAGATCACTCAATGGAATAACATGAATTGTTTTCTTTAAATGTCTTCCCTTGTCGGAACGAATAGGAACACTTAATGAAATAACATGAATTGTTTTCATTAAATGTCTTTCCATGTCGGAACGAATAAGATCACTTAATGGAATAACATGAATTGTTTTCTTTAAATGTCTTCCCTTGTCGGAACGAATAGGAACACTCAATGAAATAACATGAATTGTTTTCATTAAATGTCTTCCCATGTCGGAACGAATAAGATCACTTAATGAAATAACATGAATTGTTTTCATTAAATGTCTTTCCATGTAGGAACGAATAAGATCACTTAATGGAATAACATGAATTGTTTTCTTTAAATGTCTTCCCTTGTCGGAACGAATAGGAACACTTAATGAAATAACATGAATTGTTTTCATTAAATGTCTTCCCATGTCGGAACGAATAAGATCACTTAATGAAATAACATGAATTGTTTTCATTAAATGTCTTTCCATGTCGGAACGAATAAGATCACTTAATGGAATAACATGAATTGTTTTCTTTAAATGTCTTCCCTTGTCGGAACGAATAGGAACACTTAATGAAATAACATGAATTGTTTTCATTAAATGTCTTCCCATGTCGGAACGATTAAGATCACTTAATGAAATAACATGAATTGTTCTCATTAAATGTCTTTCCATGTCGAAACGAATAAGATCACTCAATGAAATAACATGAATTGTTTTCATTAAATATCTTCCCATGTCGGAACGATTAAGATCACTTAATGAAATAACATGAATTGTTTTCATTAAATGTCATTCCATGTCGGAACGAATAATATCACTTAATGGAATAACATGAATTGTTTTCTTTAAATGTCTTCCCTTGTCGGAACGAATAGGAACACTCAATGAAATAACATGAATTGTTTTCATTAAATGTCTTCCCATGTCGGAACGAATAAGATCACTTAATGAAATAACATGAATTGTTTTCATTAAATGTCTTTCCATGTCGGAACGAATAAGATCACTTAATGGAATAACATGAATTGTTTTCTTTAAATGTCTTCCCTTGTCGGAACGGATAGGAACACTTAATGAAATAACATGAATTGTTTTCATTAAATGTCTTCCCATGTCGGAACGAATAAGATCACTTAATGAAATAACATGAATTGTTTTCATTAAATGTCTTCCCTTGTCGGAACGAATAGGAACACTTAATGAAATAACATGAATTGTTTTCATTAAATGTCTTCCCATGTCGGAACGATTAAGATCACTTAATGAAATAACATGAATTGTTTTCAATAAATGTCTTTCCATGTCGGAACGAATAAGATCACTCAATGAAATAACATGAATTGTTTTCATTAAATATCTTTCCATGTCGGAACGATTAAGATCACTTAATGAAATAACATGAATTGTTTTCATTAAATGTCTTTCCATGTCGGAACGAATAAGATCACTTAATGGAATAACATGAATTGTTTTCTTTAAATGTCTTCCCTTGTCGGAACGAATAGGAACACTTAATGAAATAACATGAATTGTTTTCATTAAATATCTTCCCATGTCGGAACGAATAAGATCACTTAATGAAATAACATGAATTGTTTTCATTAAATGTCTTTCCATGTCGGAACGAATAAGATCACTTAATGGAATAACATGAATTGTTTTCTTTAAATGTCTTCCCTTGTCGGAACGGATAGGAACACTTAATGAAATAACATGAATTGTTTTCATTAAATGTCTTCCCATGTCGGAACGAATAAGATCACTCAATGAAATAACATGAATTGTTTTCATTAAATGTCTTTCCATGTCGGAACGAATAAGATCACTTAATGAAATAACATGAATTGTTTTCATTAAATGTCTTTCCATGTCGGAACGAATAAGATCACTTAATGAAATAACGTAAATTATTTTCATTAAATGTATATTTATTATAAATTAAAATTAGGAAGGAGAGGACTTTTGCAGGTAGAGGCACTGTATAGGCATTGGCGTAAGGACTTCAAACATAAAATAAAATATATTAGACGCTATTTTCGAGATTTTAATTTATGTCATTTCATTAAGTGAACATTTTCGTACCTACTCACCAAATTTCAAAGAGGTTCTATAGAAAGTAGTTTTTAAATGCACTGGACTATACTAAACTTCAACTTAACTAGACATCACTTAGACGGTAGATCGTCACAGTGCTCATAGGTATTTAATCCATTTTGGCGGAGTGAAGACATAATTCTCGCCAAACCTTATAGTCTTTTGTTCTCTACAGGGGTTGTGGTTTGGCGAACATTATGCTTTCACTCCGCCAAAATGGATTAAATGCCTATGAGCCACTGTGACGATCTACCGTCTAAGTGATGTCTAGTTAAGTTGAAGTTTAGTGATAGAAGATTGTAACATAGCGAGTATAATGAATGATCCTTCCTCTCTTTAAAAGATTCCGTCGTCCTGCCCACGTCACTCCGAAGTCCTTCCTGTCGTTCATCGGGGGCTACCGCGGGCTGTACGCGTCAAAACACCGCGAGATCGGGGAGACATGCGGCCGAATGGAGAACGGCATTTCCAAGCTGGAGGAGGCGTCGATGCTGGTGGAAAGTATGAAGGAGACGCTGGCTCGCATGGAGGAGGAACTGGAACAGGCGTCCAGGACGGCGGAACAGGTATTAATACTTCGAGCCCACGAGGTTCTGCCTAGAGTAGATTAGGTTTTTAATTTACCGTCATTTCGACAGAGCAATCGTACTGTATTATAACTGTTTTGGGTCTATTCCTATTCTAAACTTCAACTTAACTTGACATCACTATTAGACGGTAGATCGTCACAGTGCTCATAGGTATTTAATCCATTTTGGAGGCGTGAAAGCATAATGTTCGCCAAACCACAATAACCCTGTAGAGAACAAAAGGCTATAAGGTTTGGCGAGAATTATGTCTTCACTCGACTAAAATGGATTAACTGCCTATGAGCACGGTGAAAATCTATTGTCTAGTGATGATGTCAAGTTAAGTTGGAGTTTAGTATAGTTGACGTGTAAATATCGCCAAGTCAATTTGGCTCCTTTTTGAACACGTTAAAGTTGCACATTTGGCAACTCTTTTTATGCCGCGCATGCGCAACAGCAATTTTATGATAACCCTAATTGGAATGTGTAGGAAGAGATTTTTTTTTTTTTGTGTGGGCCATTTTCAAATTTGCTCTTGACTAACATTGTTCCAGCGCAACGTTTTGGACTTGTCGCCAACTTTTCAAAATCGCGCCAACCCATCCACGGAAACTAAGAATTTATCCTGTTTTGTTTCTGCGAAAAAAAGTGTAAAAGGGGGATGGAATAAAAGCGATTATTGGAAAGCAACATTGAAACGCAGACTTCAAATAATTAAAAACATTTCTTAATGACTTATCTACTTTACTGAATCTTAATCTTGCCCTCGTGGGAGACAAAACCAGTCTATCCATAATACGCAAAGTCAAGAGCATATCCCGACTGCACAAAGTGCACTTTCAGTGGATCCCGTCACATGTAGACATCCACGGAAATGAATTGGCTGACACTCTTGCTAAGGAGGGACTAGAACACCCTGTCCTCTTTACTCAAGAACTCACATATCAAGAGTTATACTCAAAGAAAATAGCTCAAAATAAAGCGAAATGGCATATACCTCCATCTCACGAATGGTATAAAGCCAAAAAGCCAGGACACTCCCTATCTCTTCCTTGTGATAGGCACACCAATACCCGTCTGTCCCGACTTGCTAGTGGTCACCTTAAAGGCCTCACATATTCCGGGGGAAGCAAAAATTTTCCTCTTTGCCCTAAATGCCAAAAGGAACAGGCATCACCTCAGCACATTTTGGACTGCCTTGGACTGGACTGGGAGGACATTTATAACTGTCCACAACTAGTGTCAGACTTCATTAATGTCAATGGCTTCACTGATATTGTCTGACTTCGTCAGACAAAAGGGAGATTAGAAACAACAACAACAACAACTGAATCTTAAGATAAAATTTTAAGAAGTCGAAAGGAGCGCCTACGTAAACTGACTTCTCACATGGTGAAAATCCAGTTCAATCTAAGCCATATCAAAATGGCTTCGTTCTCCGAACAACATCTATAATACTCTCACACACAGTTGCTTTTTTCGATCTTTCTTTTTTCTCTCATGAGATTCAACATCTACACTAAAGTAACTATTAGGTCCAGGAACTTTGAAGTAAATTACGGATGTGTAAATTTCCTACATCAAAAAATCGCTATTGATCGTTTTTGGTCTGCTTGGGCGTAATACAAACCGCCATTTAAAAATATAAATGTTTCAGTTTTCCAAATCATGCAATAGTGCTTCAGTGTTACATAGCCGTTGTGTTTCTAAAAGTGTAGTAAATGTCTAAAATCGCCCTGATGTGCTATTGGTGTTTGTTCATTCGCATTAAAATATCGCTCTTTTTTAATTGAAATTTTTTCTAATTGAACTCTTCCCTAATTTAATTTAAACAGACAACAAAAAATTTTTAGATTAATCCATAATCTGGATAATATGGTATCTAAATGAAACGTATTCCCTGTTGGGGCGTTTTGTTTCATTCCAGAACTGGACAAAAACCATTTTAATATTTTAGCATATATAGCTAACATGTTAAAAAACTGAAAACACATTGATGACATGTGACAAATATAGAATGAGAAAAATCTGCACAGACTTTTTTTTTTAAAGAGAAATACAGGAAACTTAATGCTTGATTTAAAATCCTTCCATTAACCAGAAGATACAGAGTGTATATAAAAGGTTGGACGCATTTTGATGTTGAATAATTCATAAAATAATGAAGATATAAACACACTTATGGAATTTATACTGATAATAACTCATGTATTTTCATTTATAATGAACGTTGCCATAGAAAGTTTCCTTTCCCCGTTTGAATATCATTTCTTTTATAGATATCGTCTGCATATTAATTGCATGTTTTTCCCTCTTGATGGCCACACAGATCCTCTGATATAACGCCACTGGGAATTTTTCCTTGGGGGATTCGTAAAGTACATCGTGTACTGGAGGGAAAGTGTCGAATGACTTAAAAGGCCAGGATTACAGCCGCAATAGCCTCTTTGGATGCCGACATGCTTGCCCGTAACCTGGCGCGAAATTGACCACCGTCTTGATATTGTCCAAAGCGACGAACGGCGCCATTGGAAGTTCATAAACAAGGGCCGTACAACTTTTTGAGTCTATCTAACTATTAATGTCATCAATTTAAATTTGTCTTCCTTATTTCATGAATTATTCAACATCAAAATGTGTCCCAACTTTTTATAGACACCCTGTATTACTCACAGGTCTCCACTAACTAAGTGTCTGGTGCAAAGGGGTGGGTAAGGAATTGCAAAGATAATCCATGAAAAAAAAAGTTAAACTGTGTATTTATTCATATATTTCCCCTACGCACATTGTTGTTTGATGCAATAACCTAAATATATGTTGGTAACAAAATGAAAATAAGCGCTTTTAAGATTAAATTTTAAATAGCGTTTTACTTTTCTACCCACGGATGCTCTAAGAGTTTTAACGAATCAACCAATCAGGGCGTAGTAAAACTGCTTTACACATCGTTGTAGCGTGTTCAGTAAGCTCAAGTAAGCTTGTCCCAATCTATAGAAACCTCCACGGCTAAGCGGCTCCATCTATCGCCGTATCTATTCAGTAGCTATTATAAATCTGTTAGACTGCTTAACGCTGAGAAAATGAAGCCGCCGGATGCAATTGGTGGGATAAAAAATACGGATTGCCGAGGATTGAAAATAAAATTTTGGGTTGTACACAGCAGAAATGTCAATAGTAGACCTTAATTAGTAATAGTGTGCAAAAAAATATATACTCTAACACTTAACAAGGTTTTTCGCATTCCCATCCAACTATAAAAGTTGAACTGTGATTGGTTAATCATCCCACCAGAATCCCCGGCGCGTTTTTCTCTCTGCATTGACAATGGAGCAGTCTATCCAGTTGTACCATCGCATAAACTCGCACATAAATTTTCTGGCTATGTTCCTGGACACCTGTAAACAGTTAAGTGAAATGCCTTTATGCAGTTGTGAGTGCTTGACACTTGTCTTGTGAATGTGCTCGTTAGGTGCTCGCGGAAGTGTCTGTTCGTGCGGATGCGGCGGAGGTGGTGCGCGACAGCGTGGAGCGAGCGAAGAATGCGGCGCAGGAGATAGTGAAGGAGATTCGTGCGGACAAGGCGATAGCGGAGGAGAAGCTGGAGGCGGCTCGACCCGCACTGGAAGATGCGGAGGCGGCCCTCAACACCATACAACCCACGCACATCGGTGAGTGGACATTCAAATTTCACTCGGCATTTCTGTAATGACCAAACACGCAATGGATTACGTATTTAAATGAACCAGCGAGCATGCCCGCTGGTTATGTTGCTGTGGGAACATGTATTACGACCGGGCATCTAATACCCAGAGTGCCTATTCGCGGGTTAAAGGGTTACAAGTTGGAAATGTAACAGGGTATTATAATTAAAGTTCACATTTCAAAAAGTTGTAAAACAAAGCCACTGTTTTGAATTTTCATTTATGTAAGATGCCGAAGAACTGTAGCAACTAAAACCCCGTTTGCTCCAAGAGAAATTACAGAAATCTTTTACATAGGAATCCAGCTTGGAGTAAAACTGAAAAATCAAACTGGAATTTGCATGATGAATAAGTTAAGAAACTCTCTAATATTTAAACATTCTTCTCAGTTCCTTGTAATTTGCCATCCTAAGCCTGATACGCCATGGAAACTGATAATTGCTTGCAATATTAGCTCTACACCTTACAGAACTTCATTGTATAGGTTAAATACTTGTAAGCGATGAAAGATTGTGATGTGCCATCTTAAGCATTATTTACGCTAGGGCTACTTATAATTGCTTGCTATCCTGGCTCTTCACTTACAGAACTTCTTTGTATAGGTTAAGTACTTGTAAGCGATGAAAGATTGTGATGTGCCATCTTAAGCATTATTTACGCTAGGGCTACTTATAATTGCTTGCTATCCTGGCTCTTCACTTACAGAACTTCTTTGTATAGGTTAAGTACTTGTAAGCGATGAAAGATTGTGATGTGCCATCTTAAGCATTATTTACGCTAGGGCTACTTATAATTGCTTGCTATCCTGGCTCTTCACTTACAGAACTTCTTTGTATAGGTTAAGTACTTGTAAGCGATGAAAGATTGTGATGTGCCATCTTAAGCATTATTTACGCTAGGGCTACTTATAATTGCTTGCTATCCTGGCTCTTCACTTACAGAACTTCTTTGTATAGGTTAAGTACTTGTAAGCGATGAAAGATTGTGATGTGCCATCTTAAGCATTATTTACGCTAGGGCTACTTATAATTGCTTGCTATCCTGGCTCTTCACTTACAGAACTTCTTTGTATAGGTTAAGTACTTGTAAGCGATGAAAGATTGTGATGTGCCATCTTAAGCATTATTTACGCTAGGGCTACTTATAATTGCTTGCTATCCTGGCTCTTCACTTACAGAACTTCTTTGTATAGGTTAAGTACTTGTAAGCGATGAAAGATTGTGATGTGCCATCTTAAGCATTATTTACGCTAGGGCTACTTATAATTGCTTGCTATCCTGGCTCTTCACTTACAGAACTTCTTTGTATAGGTTAAGTACTTGTAAGCGATGAAAGATTGTGATGTGCCATCTTAAGCATTATTTACGCTAGGGCTACTTATAATTGCTTGCTATCCTGGCTCTTCACTTACAGAACTTCTTTGTATAGGTTAAGTACTTGTAAGCGATGAAAGATTGTGATGTGCCATCTTAAGCATTATTTACGCTAGGGCTACTTATAATTGCTTGCTATCCTGGCTCTTCACTTACAGAACTTCTTTGTATAGGTTAAGTACTTGTAAGCGATGAAAGATTGTGATGTGCCATCTTAAGCATTATTTACGCTAGGGCTACTTATAATTGCTTGCTATCCTGGCTCTTCACTTACAGAACTTCTTTGTATAGGTTAAGTACTTGTAAGCGATGAAAGATTGTGATGTGCCATCTTAAGCATTATTTACGCTAGGGCTACTTATAATTGCTTGCTATCCTGGCTCTTCACTTACAGAACTTCTTTGTATAGGTTAAGTACTTGTAAGCGATGAAAGATTGTGATGTGCCATCTTAAGCATTATTTACGCTAGGGCTACTTATAATTGCTTGCTATCCTGGCTCTTCACTTACAGAACTTCTTTGTATAGGTTAAGTACTTGTAAGCGATGAAAGATTGTGATGTGCCATCTTAAGCATTATTTACGCTAGGGCTACTTATAATTGCTTGCTATCCTGGCTCTTCACTTACAGAACTTCTTTGTATAGGTTAAGTACTTGTAAGCGATGAAAGATTGTGATGTGCCATCTTAAGCATTATTTACGCTAGGGCTACTTATAATTGCTTGCTATCCTGGCTCTTCACTTACAGAACTTCTTTGTATAGGTTAAGTACTTGTAAGCGATGAAAGATTGTGATGTGCCATCTTAAGCATTATTTACGCTAGGGCTACTTATAATTGCTTGCTATCCTGGCTCTTCACTTACAGAACTTCTTTGTATAGGTTAAGTACTTGTAAGCGATGAAAGATTGTGATGTGCCATCTTAAGCATTATTTACGCTAGGGCTACTTATAATTGCTTGCTATCCTGGCTCTTCACTTACAGAACTTCTTTGTATAGGTTAAGTACTTGTAAGCGATGAAAGATTGTGATGTGCCATCTTAAGCATTATTTACGCTAGGGCTACTTATAATTGCTTGCTATCCTGGCTCTTCACTTACAGAACTTCTTTGTATAGGTTAAGTACTTGTAAGCGATGAAAGATTGTGATGTGCCATCTTAAGCATTATTTACGCTAGGGCTACTTATAATTGCTTGCTATCCTGGCTCTTCACTTACAGAACTTCTTTGTATAGGTTAAGTACTTGTAAGCGATGAAAGATTGTGATGTGCCATCTTAAGCATTATTTACGCTAGGGCTACTTATAATTGCTTGCTATCCTGGCTCTTCACTTACAGAACTTCTTTGTATAGGTTAAGTACTTGTAAGCGATGAAAGATTGTGATGTGCCATCTTAAGCATTATTTACGCTAGGGCTACTTATAATTGCTTGCTATCCTGGCTCTTCACTTACAGAACTTCTTTGTATAGGTTAAGTACTTGTAAAGGGTGAGAGATTGTACTTTACCATCCATTGTACTATACTATATCCATATTTCTTTAATTCCAGCCACTGTGCGTAAACTAGGCAGGCCTCCAGCCCTCATCATGTACATCATGGACTGTGTGATGATCCTATTCCAGAAGAGACTGCAGTCGGTACAAGTGGACCCGATGAGAAAGTTCATCAAGCCTTCGTGGGAGGAGTCGCTTAAGGTAGACTCTTTCACTCAGTGCTGTTTGAAGCAAATAAGCCTCAAATGTTGTTGTTATTCATTTGGGAAGGGATTGAAAGGGAAAATGAGCATCAACAAGTAAATTGTTAAGTTTTTACTTTGGCGGAAAGAGACGTAAACAGACTCTATAACCATAATTGGCTCGCTAAGCATACTTTTAAAGGGACTGAATAATATTGTTGCGTGGATGGGTTTGAAAGACTTGAAGCCAGAGCAGATCAAAATTTGCAGAAATTTATTCCGATATAACTCTTCACAGATTCTTTTACAACTCCAGAACTTCGCGTTCTAACAGACTCAATACAGCTCTTTACACAACAATGGAGCACAAACAGCAGTTAAAAAATAGATAACACAACTGCTAAAATTGACGCAAAACACAATGCAATACAGTTCACTACTCTGAATGCTCGCTGAGTGACAACTAACTCACCCTATTGGCCTTATAGGAAAGCTTCCTTCGCGAATCTTCTAGAGATAGAAATTTGGAGAATTTTCCAGATCGCACTTAAAAAGCCCTATACAAGTACATGGGGACCAAAAATGTCGTCAAATGGCAGCCAAGTTTGGCGACATTTGGCGATTTCTCGCCAAATTTGTCAGTCACCAAAACCTTCGCCAAGTTTGCGAGATTGCCATTAACCATAATGTTAAATGGCCTTCTCCTAGTAAAACTCGTTTTCCAGTATTATTCCTGTAAAACTCGTTTTCCAGTATTATTCCTGTAAAACTCTTTTTTCCAGCATTAAGAGACACATTGCAGGAAAGCGAAGTAAAAAAAAAAACCTGATGCTCTGCCTAATGCGAAATGTACATAGATTTTTCTTTTTACGTTATTAATACTACGAAATATTTATAAATATACAGAAATTCGTAACAATCTGTCAAAAGTGCTATTTGTAGTTCCTTGATTTCGTACAAAAATCAATGTTCTGAAAAATCATACCTACATTTTTTTTAATCCCTTCCCGTACCATTTAGCTCAACGAAACCCGTTCCCAAGTGGTTGGGGCGCACTAAACGGGTAGGCTGAGGCGACAATAGAAGCCGACGTGCTGATAGATGTTATATAGCTATATACGCTTACTTGTTCCATGAGATACTGTTCTTGTGGACATCAACACTAATTTGATCCTAGTTACTTCTGTGTATACCTATTTTCAATATAATATTTCAGTCAATACTTCCAAAATATAAATATTAGTACTATAAATCCTGCATAATAGACCTGGCCGGGGTCTTGCGTGTTGGTAATGTAAGGGATACTTAACAAGATCCCCGGTAAAAATGACTATCAGAAGGTTGTTTTCTCGTTATGAAATATTGGATAAATCAGGGGCTGGATCTTGATAACAAAACAATTTAATCACACTATTTACGTGGCTACATTCTAATAAACTAAATCATATTATGTACAAGTGATCAGAAACTTCGTAGAGGAGCAATGAGGCCGCATGTCTGGTGCTCATGAATTTTCGTAGCCGAGTGTAAAACAGAGATGTTACTTTTAAGAAGAATCAATTTAGAATGAGGGAAAGGCTGTACACCATTGGTTGGTTTGGTACCACGTGGGATACGGATCTTTTATAATAGGATGGGAAAAATCTCAAGTTGGGTGGTATGGATGACCTGGAATGGAATGTCTTCTGAGAAAGGAACTCAAGAAAACACCATATGCTGATGATTGAGATTTCCCATTGCTATTGCCTTTGTGTGAATGCACCAGAACATGTCCGCCACAACCTTCTTTTCACGAGTCTGACTCGTGATATATCCATGTTTGGGCCAAAATTGTTATCACAAGTCAAAGTCATCAAAGTACGGCAAGAGGTTAAAACTTCAACCACGTTTCGAAGACTATTTAGAAACAACTTAACTGTCGGTTCGTTTAAAGTAACAACAGTCGGAAATCCTTAACTGATGGTTTATCGCGAGTCACTTTTCGTGGAACGCGCTTTCACTCCCTAAAATATTTCATGTTTGACTTTTATATAACGTTTACCAATACTATATATGTTTTTTTTAAATTTTAACTCTGTGTTCACCAATTTGTTTGACGCAGTATGACTCAATTGTTATCTTTGCGAATGAAAAAACAAACCAACCGCAGCAGTTTAAGGTTAAAATAATCAGTGGTAAACGCATCCAGATTGATTTAGGCTGAAAGTGGCGTTCTATAACAACGTTTCTACAATTACAAAGAAGCATCATTTACAACATATCCAACTATCATTTTAGGAAAATCAGGCTTTACACAACTTTTGTCTTCTTAATTAAACCCTCTTTTATGAAATCTGCATAACTATTTACATAGTTTTATGACCATTTATATTAGTTCATGTCCACCACGGGCTTCCTGGCCGCCCTCCAGAACTTCCCCAAAGACACCATCAACGACGAGGTTGTGGAACTTCTGGATCCCTACCTCTCCATGAAGGACTACTCCATGGAGACGGCAAAAAGGGTGTGTGGAGACGTGGCGGGACTGCTATCGTGGACAGTCTCCATGGCGTTCTTCTTCGGAATCAACAAGGAGGTGCTGCCGCTCAAGGTAAGCACGTGATTCGTAAATTTACGTAATTGATGACGTAGAACGAACTGTTTAAGGGATTCGGCTTAACATCCTGGCATTAAAACGAATTGGGAAAAGGTTAGTACACATCTAAAGTGATTCGAGGTATCAAAGATTTGTCTTAAGGTTTGCATTTCAAAACTTTAGGACAGAGCTCCTTACCACCAAGTATTAAATACATCCTTTATTTTCTTCTCAATTAACGAAGACATACAAGAGTTCGGTAAAGAGTTTTTATACTGGGACTAGATAGGAAGTCCTATAGAATTATGATTGGTTTGCTAACCGGTCACAGTTTGAGGAACCATCTTAAAACAATGAAAGTTGTAGAGGATACCTTATGCTGCAGAGGTTAAGAAAACTCAGCTCAAACAGTGTACAACAGTGGATTGAAAACTAGAATCAAATATGGGCGTGAGGCTTAACACCTGTGGTGTTATTGGCATCAAGTCTGATAACTTTTGTAATCTCTCCCTTACAGACTCTTTAAATTTCTGTTTTCACCACCGCGCTGTTTAGCATGCCATAGTCTGTATATCTTCTTAGTATCCAAGGTAGAATGGGCCTATCAGGCTTAGTATGCTTGGTTGTGCCACTTTCTTTCTATTCTATTCTAATCTAATTGGATATCATTATTCTAAATGCTTAACCAAAAGTGTTTAAGTACTGCCTGACTCTATGCACGGAATCCAGAAATCTGATTTATCAATAGCTCTGCGTTCATATATTGCATTAGAGAGTCAATATACAATATGAGATAGAAATGCACAACAAGAAGACATCTTAGGGTGATCAGTTCCCTATATTTGAACACTTAACTTTTCAAAAACACATTTGCCACAACAGTGTCAACCTTTGCTTCAGAAATGACGCAACTCAAAATTCTTCATTTTGATGTAAGAGAATCACAGACTGCACGTACTTGCAGCTGGCTGAACGGCACAAAATTATTTTCAAGTTGAATTCAAATTGAAACTGACTCATGCCATTCTTTCAGATTTTAGTCCATCCAGTAGTGTTTCTGTGCACACTTCAACTCAGAATTGAGGAATGTTGAGTTATGTCACTCTTGCAGCAATGGTGTGATGAGTAGAAAGTTATGTACGAGGCTGTGAAGTTGCTATAGCGACCTACAGCAGCAAGATGACATCTTGTTTAAACAGAGCATGTCACGGATTTGTCGCTCTATAGTAATGTTTACGAAACTGTAATTAAGATTGAAATTAGGTTGCAATTGAAAATGTTTTCTGGGTGCTGTTAACGGTGTGTTTTGCAGCACAACTTGGCAGTGCAAGAGGCTCGGCTCGCTGTGGCCATGAAAGAGCTGAAGTCGGTGGAACAAGAACTGGAAGACAAGGAAAATGACCTGAAAGAAGTGAAGGCACAATACGAGAGCGCTATCGCAAACAAAGAGGTAAGTTTATTTTATTGTTCGATACCTACACACTAAGAAGTATTTTATGTGTACTTGACATAAAGATTGACTTTGTCAATCGATTCATTAGGCTTGTTAGCGATGTGCTTTAAGGGGGAGTCGGACTCTTAGATCGGAAGACAGGCGCGGTAACCTCTAGGCAAAAGTGATCACTGGTGCCTAGATGCTATATCTATCATTTGTACACGAAACCACCACAACTTGAGTGTTATTCTGAGAAAGGGGCTGTATTCAATATTCAGATTGAATTTGTCCCTGATCACCATTCTAGATTGCAGTTGAAAGATCACACATATCTTAATTCTGTAGATTTTTTAATTTTTATTCAAAGCTGTTTCCGATAGATTGTGCTGCCAGGATTCCTTACGAATAGCGTTCAAAATAGACTAATGTGTAAAAAAAAAAAAAAAAACACTAATATGGAGCAATAAAATACTTGAAATAGAACAAAATTATAGGATGAAAAATTCTCTTATTCCTAAATACATACAACTCTTCTGCTAGAAAAATAATCTTTCAAACCGAGATTTTTTTTTTTTTTTTTTTTTTAACCTTCAATGTGTCAAACCGAAGGTTTTATGCTTTTGGCAGGAGCGTTTAGAGTTTCCAATGTAATCCTAGTAAAAACAAATCAACTTGGCCAGCACTGGGGTAACTGACTGGCTATCACCTGAACTACTTGGACATTGGCTGATGATTTTTCCTTTTCGGTGCATAAAAGTGACCGTCTGGCCTACACACCTCATTTAACTGCTGTTGGCAGCATCGTTTAAACAGTGTCCCAGAACCCCAGAAAAAATGGGCATTCAATTATCGAGCCAGCACTGGTTTAGTTGAAGCTAGCCTTATTCATATGGCGATGCAAACTATAGTGTATTAGATAAATTAAAAAAACTATAGTGCAAAACTAACAGCGAAAAGAATGTGTTCTCACTTAAAAACAAACACTTCATAAAGATCAATTGAAAACAAAAATTAAATACTTTGTCCAGTGAATACTTGGTTCTCATTTAATAGACCCACTTAAGGGATAAAAGGCTGAGTTGCCGAGTCCTGGGATCGAATCGCGGAAATGTAGCGTGTCAGCTCAATACGCTGCCACTTCGCTACCTAACAAAGAGAATATTATTTATCTTGTCTTTTTCATGATATTTGAATTTCACTCGGTACCGCGTCTTCTATAGGTTCTCCTTCAGCGATTCAACATCACGTCATCAGCAAACGTGGTTCGCGCATGCGCAAACGGCATCCATCTGTTGGCGATCATATTAATGGGTTATTGCTGGCTACTCACTGTTGGTTTGTTGACGTATGGCCGCAAATAAACAGAATGCTGGCAAGCCAGTAGGCCCAGATTTAGCCAATGGAAGCGAAACGCTGCCTACTCTTATCCCCCACTGCCAGCATCCAAGCGTAAAGCAGCCAGCATTAGTGTTTTTACTGGAATCCTTTTCTTTGTGGGATTGTAACTAATCTATGGGTATGGAGCATCGCACAGCTTTCAATAAACTCGACATAAGTTGGTGCAATTTACCGTTTTCGTTTCTATATTATCATTAATTCAAAAAAAGTTGCAGTTTGATGATGTTTCTGGCGATAATTATTACATGGTTCCTTTCGTGTAAGTGAAACCGAGGATAAACGTTCGTTGATGAGTAATGCACAAGTGAAGAGACCTCTAAGTTACAGATGATCGTTTATCCACTTTTTACGCCTTCGTCGAATTTCTGCGGGAACTTCGGGGTAAGAGATGTTTATAATACCTTAAAAAGCTACCAAAGGAATTTTAATGAATTTTTTTTTTTTTTGGTAATTACGAAAGACAAGTTTTTCAATGACTGCTATCTCATACGCATGCACTTTTTTGACAAAACTCTTAATGACAGGACCCATGGCCAATAGTAACCCTTACGCAAAACTTTAACATTGCAGATCATTCAGCTAGGAAATTATTTTGACCACAAACGTACAGAAATTTTTTCTATTACACTTTTCTGGGCTATGATTCTTCCTTAAAATAGGTAGTGATGTAAAGCAATCGATTTTTTTATTTTTTTTTTGCAATATATGCAATATATTCTATTCCTTATATGTATGGGAAGTAAAAACAATAAAAGTAGGCGAATTTAACAGTTGTTTGGTTGTTGATTATATCCATAGACTTATTATTATCGATAGACTGCGCGTTTCCACTTCAATCATACAACGAGAATGAAACCAAAATGAATAACAAAATTCGTCTATCAGTCACGTGGTTTTTAATTTGGCTACGCCGTAAAATTAATCCTTTATCTAATAATCTTATTATCCTTTATCGCCTGAGTGAGGAGAAACCCGCCAAATCTGCAACCCTGCTCCCAAAAAGTCCCTACTCACGTGATTCATTTTGGTTTCATTCTCGTTGTGTAACTGAAGTGGGAACGCGCAGTCTATTGATAATAATAAGTCTATGATTATATCATATTTTCTGGCGTAGAAGCTACATCATCTGTGTGAAGGTGGGAAGACCCTCTCGGAGAAACTGTATTTCAAAATAGAAGAAATCTCACACTAGACAGTGGGACACGATTTCGAGACTTTTGCATGCTATCCATGTATTTTATAATGGGTATTTTTTCATAAAAGTAATTTTTTTGGAGAGTGTTTCTTTCTTATTATCGCATTATATCGTAACTTTTCGTATCGTATATTTATAGCCCTTTCGTATAATAGTTCAAACATTTCCATGTATGTGATTTAATTTGGGGCTGACATCTATTGGAATAAAGAAAAGTAATATACTAGGCAATTAGGGGAGATTATTCCGCTGCACGGTTCATTAACTTTGGTGGAGAAGTAAAATATCAGATTTACTTCATTTCTTCTAAAAAATGAACTGTTAAGTAAGACATTGAAGTGTAGCCGTGATCGTATAGTGGTTAGTACATTGCGTTGTGGCCGCAATAACCCAGGTTCGAATCCTGGTCACGGCACACATTTTTAAATCTATTTTCAGCTTTAAATAGTAAAAAAAAAATAGTTGATATATGTTTTAATACATTTAGTAGATTAAATATATTAATAATTAAGTTAACGTTGTAAGTCAATTTCGCAACTTTTTTTTTTTTTTTTCCAGAAAAATGCTTCTTTGACGCAAATTTTCTTCAGAAACGGCTTACCCATAAGTAAACACTTTCAAATAACTCTATTATAGAAAATCTCTATTGAATTCAATTTATCTAAAATATTGCATCCTAATTTCAGCATCCTTTTCTTTGAGTGTGAGAAATGCCCATATTCTACACTATTGATCAAAATTTTAACTTAGAAGTTTTTTTAGTTATTTTTATCATTTCGTAAACATGAAGTTCATTTCATAGAGACTGTTTTATGAACCATAAAAGATGTTCGTAGTGGATGTGAGGGGGAAGTGCTGGCTGATGTGCCACCATCTGACCATGTTTAAAATTTCGATGCGAAATTGTATATGTTGTTAAAATACTACGATGCAGCCTCGTGTAGCTATTACGCCCATCGATATAAATAAACAACTGGATAGACTGCTTAACGCTGAGAAAATGAAGCCGTTGCCAGATGCCGTTGGTGGGATAAAAAATACGGATTGCCGAGGATTGAAAATAAAATGTTGGGTTGTAGACAGCAGAAATGTCAATAGTAGACCTTAATTAGTAATAATGTGCAAAAAAATATATACTCTAACACTTTACAAGGTTTTTCGCATTCCCATCCAACTATAAAAGTGAACTGTGATTGGTTAATCTTCCCACCAGCTTCGCAATCCCCGGCGCGTTTTTCTCTTTTCATTGACAATGGAGCAGTCTATCTAGTTGTTTATCTATATCGATGATTACGCCATAAACAATCGCCGAAAACAATCCCACTCAATCTATATGTATTAAACTGAGTTGTCTGTACGTCTGAATCTTGTACAAATCCACAGTTTTGCACCTAGAGGTACGAAATTTGGTACATTAGAAGCTTTAGTACTTGGAGATTGTAGAGAACAACTTTTGAATTCGATTAAAAGTTGCTTTCATTAAAATTTAATTACATTAAAAAAATTATTTGATTGGCAGCGATATTTTTTTTTTTTATTACATCAGAATGCAGCCAAAAGTTATACTAACACTAGATTGCCCAAGGAAGTCATTTTGACTGCTTTTTAATTTCAAATAGAAAAACAAGTATGTATAAAATGACACAATTTCTTAGAATTTTGTGACTTTTTGTACAACATATAAATGCGTTTATTAATAACTGTAGTTACCTCCCCCTCCTTCATTTCCTCTATATATATGTATATATATATATATATATATATATATATATATATATATATATATATATATATATATGTGTGTGTGTGTTATACAAATTTCTTTACATATTAGTTATTCTTTCACAATGCAATCATTTTGACTGCTTTTGGGCAATATAGGTATATACTAAGTTTAAGTTTTTCTAGTGTTAATGTGTCCTCCATACTTTCCCGATTATTTTTATGTATTACAATCGTTTGTCCAATAAGCGGTTCAAATATAATTGTAATATTTCCATATATTTAATGCCAGTTGATACAGTAGACAACTTCTGCGCTTGTGCAGTTTTAAAGCATTATTTTTTTATGCATCGTTTTGTTTTCTATTTTTTAAATTCATCCTGTTTTTGTTTACAGTTTGTGTTGTCGTCAAATTTGTATTGTGCTCAGTGGGATATGATATTTTGATTTCATTTAATGAGTATAATAGTATTTAAACAAAATAAATTCGTTAAATTCCTTTGTATTTTATTAACAAATATCTTATGAACTTCTTCTTCTTCGTAGCACAACAGCCTGATACAGGCCAAAGTTGTCTCAGTCTTATAATACCTGAGATGTTAGATATATAATATATCTAATATCTCAGTTAATATGTATCTAACATCTCAGTTATTATACATCTAACCTCTCAGTTAATATATATCTAACATCTCAGTTATTATACATCTAACATCTCAGTTAATATATATCTAACATCTCAGTTATTATACATCTAACATCTCAGTTAATATATATCTAACATCTCAGTTAATATATATCTAACATCTCAGTTATTATACATATCTAACATCTCAGTTATTATACATATCTAACATCTCAGTTATTATACATCTAACATCTCAGTTAATATATATCTAACATCTCAGTTATTATACATCTAACATCTCAGTTAATATATATGACTTGTGAATGGGGGTGACTCAATCGAGTACCAGCACCGCGACTTAAGTCTATTGTACTGAATAGTTAATATATATCTAACATCTCAGTTATTATACATCTAACATCTCAGTTAATATATATCTAACATCTCAGTTATTATACATCTAACATCTCAGTTAATATATATGACTTGTGAATGGGGGTGACTCAATCGAGTACCAGCACCGCGACTTAAGTCTATTGTACTGAATAGTTAATATATATCTAACATCTCAGTTATTATACATCTAACATCTCAGTTAATATATATCTAACATCTCAGTTATTATACATCTCAGTTATTATACATCTCAGTTATTATACATCTCAGTTAATATATATATCTAACATCTCAGTTATTATACATCTAACATCTCAGTTAATATATAACCAACATCTAATCGTTCGTTTACCAACATAATTAATTTACCACTATACTTTCTGGCCGTTATGGGATGTTTTCGGTCGGATTTTGATCAACTTAATAAATCTATAATATCTTTTTTCCAGGATGTGTCCATTACAAGATTAAATGTAAAAAGCTCGTCTAATGTGAAACACCTACATATATCAAAGGTGTGTTGCGTGGCACCACGTTGACCAATATTGGTACTATTACGTTATATCCATGGCGATAATTTTTCGGTTGGAGAACAATTTGGTAGATAACGCTATTGTTGCAAAGCCTGTTTATTTTTCTCTTAGTTAAGATTAGTTTTATTTTAAAACAAAAATTTAGAGCTTTGTACAACATATTTTCACGGTTATTTTTGAAATAGAGGCTAGAGCTGCACTATAGTATATTTTGGAATATTTTGTTAGGTATGTTTACCTGTTTACTATTACATATTGAAAAAAAAATATACAAAATTATTTTAAGCATGAAAACTATAACGGTAATATTATTTCGATGTTTACGAAAGTTGAAATGGTCAAATTTTTCTGGCTGAATTATTTTATATTTTAAATCTAACTTCATTTGATGAGTGTGTTAAAATATACTTAGAATTTAGCATATCAACGGATTATTTCGACTCAATTTGACTTCATCACTTGCAGCCTCAATCGTAGATTCGGGGAAAACTATTGAAATTCACTGAAAACTTTCAAATCATTTCGACATTTGTGATTATGCCTCCATTATGTCCGAATCAGTGTAGAATATCTGCCGCCAGTAGAACTAGGGAATCACCGCTGCAAAGACATCATCGACTGGAAAACGACCGAACGCGCTATTACAATTAACAAAACTATGCATTTATTATAGCAGATTGAAAACTGGTCAACAACAACAATCGTACGTATATTCCGGAAAAATTCCGAGTCTATGTAGCACGTAACTGATCAATATACCCCTATATAAAATAGGAGGTATTGAACTTATAAATGTTCTTCATCATCGGGTCCCCAGTAGCGCAGGGCCACGCAGATAGGGGCAAATAAAAATATATTGGAAACTCTACAGTGATAATAGTACTAAAAAAAAATTTAAAAAAATAAACACATTTAGATCATAATTTTCCGTTATTCAATCGAGCTAAAGCTTTGAAGATAGATTTTTTGTCGGTGATAAAACATTCTATAAAGTTTTAGAGCAAAAACAGTTAATTGATTGTACAGAATCAATGGTTCTCTTTGAAGGAGTCAAACGGTATGAAAATCTGATTTCAAATCACTTAAATAAGATCACATAAAAAATAACAATGCATATAATGGGTTTATAATGAATTTTTTTTTAGAGTTTAGTTTTTTTCTTTTTCTCGCATCTGTTCCCAATTGATCGACAGTTCTCACACAATTTAGATCGTAATAGTCTTCTGACAGATACACATTTGGAAATAGCAACTCGTCCAATTTGTAGCATGTTTTCGTTGTAGATTTATAAATATTTGTCTTTTACCGCTTTTGTTTTGTATGATGGACACATTTAAAAAAAAAAAAAACCTTTATATATGTACCTCCCACCTCACCCCATCTCCTACTGGCTTTTGAATGTCAATCATCAAGTGAGAGAAAGCGATAAAATTCACACAAAAAAGGAAGTATTAAGTATGCATTTTAGAATCATTACTCGATTCATGAATTTTTGTTGGTGCTGCCCTCTGTATTTTGCAGGAACAACTGCAGAGGTGGAAACAATATCTGCTTCTTCATGGTCCATTTCTTTTGAAGGGAAAATAAAAGGCAGAAGGCAGATTTAGAACATTTATTCCAAAAAAGCTGTTTTTAATCTTGTTAAGTTCAACTCTCAGCGTAGCCGTGATCGTATAGTGGTTAGTACATTGCGTTGTGGCCGCAATAACCCAGGTTCGAATCCTGGTCACGGCAATCCTTTTTGAATTAGAAATAGAATATACTTTTTGTTTCAACAAAAATTTACATACAGTTTTTTCAACAAAAAATAATATGGTGATTATAAACCCAGTAGAACATTCCACTGCCCTAATCTCAAAGGGCATTCAGACTACAATAAATTGCTGTTGACCTTTGAAGAAAAAAAATTCCTTGTTTATTAAATAGGTTGGCGAAACAACTAGGCATAGAAATATAGGAGTAATTTAGATTAATCGTAAACTACTTAGTTTATGACGTCATGTTTTACAAGGTGCTAATACAAAATCAGTAAATATCAAAAAGGATTTTTAATGTAATGGTATTACATAATAAAGTTGAAGGGCTAATTTCTAACGCAGTCCAATTAAGATTGGAAACAAAAAAAGATTACAGAAATTTAACGTATGATGTAGTTAAAATTGATAAATATAAAACTAAGTTATGGTTTTATCTAACATTCATAAAACAATACTATTTAGGTCAAACTTATTTCTTATATGTTTCTCTAACCTAAGGAAACGAGGATTAAATTTTTTTATTTATTTTATTAAACTGATTTTTTGAAACTTTGTGTATATTTTTCAGCATAATGGAACATTGCCTACGAAATTAAACTTGTTAAATCACTAAATCTATAATAATAAAACAAGCTGTGTGTCTATCTGTCTGTGGCACTGTGGATCTATAGAAACCTACATCAAATTGGAGTAGAGCTCTGAAATTTTTCACATGAGAAGTTATGGCTTTCTAATTTTATGTATGTCAAACATAATGTTAAAATATTAATTAGTTATTTTTTAATTAATTTTTTTAAAATTTTTTTTTAATTAATTTATTTCTTGCAAAGTGATTTCAAATAGAGATACAGCTCTGAAATTTTCTACAAAAGTAGTTTTAGCCTTCTAATTGGACTTTTGAAAAACAGAATGTCAAAATTTTAATTAGTTATTTTTTAATTAATTTTCTTAATTAACAACTTTTTTTACAAAACGACTTTTCGGCTACAGTTCTGAAATGTTCACCAATAAAAGTAGTTTTGGCCTTTTAATTGGACTTTTGAAAAAAAGCATTCTAAATTTTTATTTAGTTCTTGTTTAATTAATAAATATTTTACAAAACGATTTCTAATAGGGCTACAGTTCTGAAATGTTCAACAATAAAAGTAGTTTTTGCCTTTTACTAGGACTTTTGCAAAACAGAATTTTAAATTTTTACTTAGTTCTTTTTTAATTAATTAATATTTATTTTACAAAACGATTTCTAATAGAGTTACAGCTCTGAAATTTTCAACATAAGTAGTTTTAGCCGTTTGATTGAACTTTTGAAAAACAGAATTTTAAATTTTTATTTAGTTCTTTTTTTATTAACTTTTTAATTAATATTTTTTTTTTTTTTTTTTTTTTTTTTTTCAAAACGATTTCTAAAAGGACTACAGCTCTGAAATTTTCCACAAAAGTAGTTTTGGCCTGCTAATTAGACTTTTGAAAAACAGAATTTTGAAATTTTGTTTTTTAATTAATTAACAAATATTTTACAAAATGATTTCTAATTGGGCTACATTTGTGAAATTTTCAACACAAATAGTTTTGGCCTTCTAATTGGACTTTTGACAAAAAGAACGTTAAAATTTTAATTTGTTTTTGGATGAATTTTTAATTAATATTTTCACAAAAAGCGACTTCTAATAGGCCTAGAGGTCTGAAAGTTTCAACATTAGTAGTTTTGACCTTCTAATTTTGCTTTTTACAAACATCACGTGTTAAAATATTCTTAAAGGGGTGTTGTATTATAAATATTAACGGAGAATTCTTTTAATGTTTCCCGAAAAGGGAGAAGCTTCTAATATTAAGGTTCTACTTAGCAATCAATTTTTAGTGTGTGAAACGACCTTAAGCTTACTCAGCAATGAACCTTTCATCGAGCAAAGCGAGCTCATGTTTGCATAGCAATGAACCTTTCAACGAATGAAGTAAGACTGTGCTTAAGTGTCAATAACTTTTTCAGCAAGAGAAGCGACCTCGATATTTCTTTGCGATGAACCTACCTGCGAGCAAAGCGCCAAAGATTGTGGCCTATACACCAATGACGGATTTCCGCAACACGGGGCCTCACAGCTGGCTAAAATATTGCACGTGGTAAAATTTCGTATTCAGCTCATTATCTTATAATTCTAAAACGTGATTTGGCATTCCCAGACTCACGGCCGGGTACTTCGATAATAAATTCATGAATTTCTCCTTACACTGTTATTTGACAATACCAATCGCACGGATTTTGCCAACCAAAAATGGTCTCCAAGGATTGTTTTGGGTTCAAATATTAATTTGAAAAGCCAGTCACGAAGTTTCAATAACTTAAGAAACAAAGGAGAACCAAAAAGCTTGGCTGTGATTGCATCCGACTAATCAATTGATTTTTTGATATGTAAACATTCTAGGGAAACTTATGTTGGTGCTGCCATCTTCATTTCAAACGATCAACTATATTGGGGGAAGTTAAAAAGGAATTCTCAGTTTTTGCACGGTCCATTTCCTTTACAAATTAACAGATGGCAGAATTGGAGCATTTATTCCAAAAAAAGTTGTTTGTATTCTTCTGATGTTCATTTCTAAGCGTAGCCGTGATCGTATAGTGGTTAGTACATTGCGTTGTGGCCGCAATAACCCAGGTTCGAATCCTGGTCACGGCAATCCTTTTTTTAAGTCTCTTATTGATAATTGCAATTTTTTTTTTTTTTTTAGATAGAAATGAAATACAAATTTCAATTATTTGGTCGTTCATTGAGAAGCTATTAAATGTACAATTCTTCTAAAAAGTTAAACATTTTCCTTATCGTATTTTATAATAAGTTAAGATGACACATTCCTACGAATCAAATACAATTATTTAATTCCTAAAGGTAAAACATTTTCTGAAATTTTTCAGATAAATTCCTCATAATAAATACTGAACAGGTACACTGACAGTACTTCGCGACAAAAATTTAAACTGTTAACCTTGAAACAAAAAACGCCAGCATTTTCAGAAACAGTAAGATTTTACCGTCTTTATAATTGCCATTTCTGTAGCATAATATGAGTTCTTGGACTCATCATTTCTGTAGTGTAATGTACAAACTGTTTTAATGTATAGTTAATTTCTTTCTGCGTTAGCAAAAAAATAGGCTTCCAGGTATTTTGTGCCTTCACAATTATAAAAAAGAGGAATTATTCGCTTATTTAAAATTTAAAGTAACATTTTAAAGGATTATCCCCCTTTCAGTTACGTGAAAGTAATTAAGCCAGGTATTCGTCCCTTGCAAAATTTATTTGAGAATCTCAAAATTTAAATTAGTAATCTAATTGAGACTCGAACTTAAACAAAACAAGGTGAGTAACTGGAATTGATCATCACATTCCTCATGCCAGTCCAAAACTAACCATCAGGCAAAAGAGACCGCTAGTGCCCGAATCAAATTTTGGATGTCTTCGCCAATTTAGCACGTGATATAAGGAGTTTTTCAAAGTTCGAGTGTTTTCTTTGCAAGGATGATGTAGTAACTATTCTACACTGAAATCGGTTTTCAAGACACTCTTATTATCTTTTGTGTTTTGCAGCTTATTTTCTTCAGCAGTACCTCGCCTCTAACTTTACTATTGAAAGCTTTAAATCAAACTCTACTGTTTCGTGTTTTATTTTTTTACACCCTTATTTCATTTTGACTCGTTGAGGTGGCCTATTTTAAAGATTGAAGGAAAATAAAGCCCATAAAATTAAAACAAACTTTATTTTTATTTATTTTTTATTATAATAAACGTTTATATGTTGTAATCTATGAAAAAATCGATGTCTGCTTGCCTAATTTATTCGATGATTGCTGGCCGTGAGTTTAGCATTTTTAAATTCATGGTCAAGGGTGTAATGGCCATAGTCTCACATGGCAGGTCAATGTCTGAAATTTTTTTTTCTTTTTTTTTTCCTTTCTTATTATTATTATTATTTTAATTTGTCATTTTTTTCCAGTTTAATATTGCCTTAATGTTTTAAAAAAAACCAATGCATTCAAATACCAAAAAGGATTTTCCTAATGCTTATCTTGAAATTAATGTAACAAATTCATGCATAAAATTATGTTATAGAACGAAAATGTTCTAATTAAATAAGTTATTATTTTACAAAATATTATTATCCAAATTTTATTATTCTGCGATTCATAATTATTAAGAATAAATATTTCCACGGATTTCTCCCCAACACTCCTTGTACCTTATTGAACCCAATCGCTCCATTTTGGCCAGTCGAGAAATTGTTTACAAGGACAGCTTTAAGATCAATTAATTTATCATAATTTGCGAAACCAGTCTCGACATTTTCTCTAAATAAGAAGGCCTTATGGTGGTGCTGCCATCTACATTACATACGATCAACTATATAGCGGGAAATATAAAGAATTGTCAAATTCTGCACGGTTCATTTCCTTTTAAAATGACAGATTCGGAGCATTTTTTCTAAAAAAGCTGTTTGTAATCTTCTAAGATTCTCTTGAGATTGTAGCCGTGATCGTATAGTGGTTAGTACATTGCGTTGTGGCCGCAATAACCCAGGTTCGAATCCTGGTCACGGCACTCCTTTTTATAATTTTTTTTTTAGCTAGAAATGAAATAAAAATTTCAATTATTTTGTCGTTCTTTGAGAATCTATTAAATGTACAATTCTTGTATAAAGTTAAACATTTTCCTTATCGTATTTTATAATAAGTTAAGATGACACATTCTTACGAATCAAATTCAATTATTTAATTCCTAAAGGTAAAAACATTTTCTGAAATTTTTCAGATAAATTCCTCATAATAAATACTGAACAGGTACACTGACAGTACTTCGCGACAAAAATTTAAACTGTTAACCTTGAAACAAAAAACGCCAGCATTTTCAGAAACAGTAAGATTTTACCGTCTTTATAATGGCCATTTCTGTAGCATAATATGAGTTCTTGGACTCATCATTTCTGTAGTGTAATGTACAAACTGTTTTACTGTATAGTTAATTTCTTTCTGCGTTAGCAAAAAAATAGGCTTCCAGGTATTTTGTGCCTTCACAATTATAAAAAAGAGGAATTATTCGCTTATTTAAAATTTAAAGTAACATTTTAAAGGATTATCCCCCTTTCAGTTACGTGAAAGTAATTAAGCCAGGTATTCGTCCCTTGCAAAATTTATTTGGGAATCTCAAAATTTAAATTAGTAATCTAATTGAGACTCGAACTTAAACAAAACAAGGTGAGTAACTGGAATTGATCATCACATTCCTCATGCCAGTCAAAAACTAACCATCAGGCAAAAGAGACCGCTAGTGCCCGAATCAAATTTTGGATGTCTTCGCCAATTTAGCACGTGATGGAAGGAGTTTTTCAAAGTTCGAGTGTTTTCTTTGCAAAGATGGTGTAGTAATTTTTGTACTCTGAAATCTGTTTTCAAGACACTCTTCTTATCTTTTTTAATTTGCAGCTTATTTACTTCAGCAGTACCTCGCCTCTAACTTTACTATTGAAAGCTTTAAATTAAACTCTACTGTTTCGTGTTTTATTTTTTTACACCCTTATTTCATTTTGACTCGTTGAGGTGGCCTATTTTAAAGATTGAAGGAAAATAAAGCCCATAAAATTAAAACAAACTTTTTTTTTTATTATTATTATAATAAACGTTTATATGTTGTAATCTATGAAAAAATCGATGTCTGCTTGCCTAATTTATTCGATGATTGCTGGCCGTGAGTTTAGCATTTTTAAATTCATGGTCAAGGGTGTAATGGCCATAGTCTCACATGGCAGGTCAATGTCTGAAATTTTTTTTTTTTTTTCCCTTTTTATTATTATTATTATTTTAATTTGTCATTTTTTTCCAGTTTAATATTGCCTTAATATTTTTAAAAAACCCAATGCATTCAAATACCAAAAAGGATTTTCCTAATGCTTATCTTGAAATTAATGTAACAAATTCATGCATAAAATTATGTTATAGAACGAAAATGTTCTAATTAAATAAGTTATTATTTTACAAAATATTATTATCCAAATTTTATTATTCTGCGATTCATAATTATTAAGAATAAATATTTCCACGGATTTCTCCCCAACACTCCTTGTACCTTATTGAACCCAATCGCTCCGTTTTGGCCAGCCGAGAAATTGTTTACAAGGACAGCTTTAAGATCAATTAATTTATCATAATTTGCGAAACCAGTCTCGACATTTTCTCTAAATAATAATGCCTTATGGTGGTGCTGCTATCTACATTACATACGATCAACTATATAGCGGGAAATATAAAGAATTGTCAACTTCTGCACGGTTCATTTCCTTTTAAAATGACAGATTCGGAGCATTTTTTCTAAAAAAGCTGTTTGTAATCTTCTAAGATTCTCTTGAGATTGTAGCCGTGATCGTATAGTGGTTAGTACATTGCGTTGTGGCCGCAATAACCCAGGTTCGAATCCTGGTCACGGCACTCCTTTTTATAATTTTTTTTTTAGCTAGAAATGAAATAAAAATTTCAATTATTTTGTCGTTCTTTGAGAATCTATTAAATGTACAATTCTTGTATAAAGTTAAACATTTTCCTTATCGTATTTTATAATAAGTTAAGATGACACATTCCTACGAATCAAATACAATTATTTAATTCCTAAAGGTAAAAACATTTTCTGAAACTTTTCAGATAAATTCCTCATAATAAATACTGAACAGGTACACTGACAGTACTTCGCAACAAAAATTTAAACTTGTTAACCTTGTAACAAAAAAAGCCAGCATTTTCAGAAACAGCAAGATTTTACCGTCTTTATAATGGCCATTTCTGTAGCATAATATGAGTTCTTGGACTCATCATTTCTGTAGTGTAATGTACAAACTGTTTTACTGTATAGTTAATTTCTTTCTGCGTTAGCAAAAAAATAGGCTTCCAGATATTTTGTGCCTTCACAATTATAAAAAATTATTCGCTTATTTAAAATTTAAAGTAACATTTTAAAGGATTATCCCCCTTTCAGTTACGTGAAAGTAATTTAGCCAGGTATTCGTCCCTTGCAAAATTTATTTGGGAGCTCAAAATTTAAATTAGTAATCTAGTTGAGACTCGAACTTAAACAAAAAAAGGTGAGTAACTGGAATTGATCATCACATTCCTCA
The DNA here is from genome assembly GCA_963978545.1 of Linyphia triangularis. Taxonomy (NCBI): domain Eukaryota; kingdom Metazoa; phylum Arthropoda; class Arachnida; order Araneae; family Linyphiidae; genus Linyphia; species Linyphia triangularis. The sequence goes on along the minus strand of OZ021724.1, from coordinate 10,542,928 downwards.
TGCCAGTCCAAAACTAACCATCAGGCAAAAGAGACCGCTAGTGCCCGAATCAAATTCCGTGACTTTTGGATGTCTTCGCCAATTTAGCACGTGATGGAAGGAGTTTTTCAAAGTTCGAGTGTTTTCTTTGCAAAGATGGTGTAGTAATTTTTGTCTTCACTGAAATCTGTTTTCAAGACACTCTTGTTATCTTTTTTGTTTTGCAGCTTATTTACTTCAGCTGTACCCACACCTCTAACTTTACTATTTTTAGTTTTAAATTAAACTCTGTTTCGTGTTTTATTTTTTAAACCGTTATTTCATTTTGACTCTTTGGGGTGGCCTATTTTAAACTTTGGAGGAAAATACAACCTATAAAATTAAAACAAACTTTTTTTTTTTTTTTTTTTTAATATTTTAAACGTTTATATGTTGTAATCTATGATAAAGTCGATGTCTGCAAGCTAAATTTATTCGATGATTAATGGCCGTGAGTTTAGCATTTTTAAATTCTTGGCCAAGAGTGTAATGACCATAGTCACATGCCAGGTCAATGTCTACATTTTTTTTTTTTTTTTTTTTTTTTTTTTTTTTTTTTTAATTTATTTATTTTCCTTTGTCTTTTTTTTTTTTTTATTATTATATAATTTCTTTCATCATTTTTTCATTTCAATCATTTTTTTCCAGTTAAATATTGCCTTAATGTTTTTAAAAAACCCAATGCATTCAAATATCATACATCTTGAAATTAATATAACAAATTCATGCATAAAATTATGTTATAGAACGAAAATATACTAATTAAATATGTTATTATTTTTATAAAATATTATTATCCAAATTTTATTATTCTGCGATTCATAATTATTAAGAATAAATATTTAAATAGATTTCTCCCCAACACTCCTTGTACCTTTTTGAACCCAGTCGCTCCGTTTTTGCCAGCCGAGAAATTGTCTACAAGGACAGCTTTAAGACCAATTTATTTATCCTAATTTGCGAAACCAGTCTCGACATTTTCATTAAATAAGACCTTATGTTGGTGCTGCCATCTTCATTACATACGATCAACTATATAGCGGGAAATATAAAGAATTGTCAAATTCTGCACGGTTCATTTCCTTTTAAAATGACAGATTCGGAGCATTTTTTCTAAAAAAGCTGTTTGTAATCTTCTAAGATTCTCTTGAGATTGTAGCCGTGATCGTATAGTGGTTAGTACATTGCGTTGTGGCCGCAATAACCCAGGTTCGAATCCTGGTCACGGCACTCCTTTTTATTGCATTTTAACTGAGTTTCTGTTAACTTTTGAAAAATTAAAATCTTTCAAAATTTAAAGCATACAATCTTTTCAAAATTTACTTAGTAGACGCATTATAATTTACTTGCTCTTTTACCACCCTTATGGTTCTGAAATTATTTAATTATTCTCATATATATAAAACATATACACACAAATTTAATTAACCTCAAAATTGCTCAGAATTATTTATAAATTTTGTAGAAAACATGTATTTATACGATTTTTGTCTTCTTTTTTTCAAAATACATTGTATATAACTGAAATAATTTGAATGTATACTTGATTGCTTATATGTGGTTAAATATATTATATATTCCGTAAATGAATTTTTAACATGTAAATTTGAGACATATCGAAACAGAAAATAAAATCTTAGTTCAAAATGAAATGTCACCTTGTCACAGAAGGAGAATGTGAAAGAGAATAGTAATCTAAAATTGCTCGGAAACTACTTAATTTAAATACGTCATGTTTAACAAGGTGCTAATACAATTATCAGTAAATATCAAAAATAATGTTTAATGTAACCGTATTATAGAATAAAGTAGAAGGGCTAATTTCTAACGCAATCCAATTAAGGTTGGAAGTAAAAGAAATTACAGAAATTTAACGTATGCTGCAGTTAATAATAAAATTAATAAATATAAAATTAAGTTATGGTTTTATCTCACATTCATAAAATACTTAATACTAATTAGTTCAAACTTATTATTATTAAAAGGATTAAATTTTTTTGTTTATTTTATACGATTTTTTTTTTTTTTTAACTTTACGTATATTTTTTAACATAACAGACCATAGTCTACTAAAACAAACTTGATCACTAAATTATCTGACATTTATAAAACGTGATTTGGCATTCCCAGGCTCATGGCAGCGTACTTCGATAAATCCATGGATTTCTCCCTATTGGTTATTTGACAATACCGATCGTACGGACTTTTCCAGCCTCCAAAGATTGTTTTGGGTTCAAATATTAATTTGCAAAGCTAGTCACGAAGTTTCGCCAACTAAGAAACAAAAAAGAACAATTGATTTTTTTTCATATGTAAACGTTCAATGGAAGCCTTTTGTTGGTGCTGCCATCTTCATTTCAAACGATCAACTATATTGGGGGAAGTGTAAGGAATTCTCAGTTTCTGCACGGTCCATTTCCTTTAAAAATAAACAGATGGCGAATTTAGAGCATTTATTCCAAAAAAAGTTGTTTATATTCTTCTTAGGTTCATTTTTAAGCGTAGCCGTGATCGTATAGTGGTTAGTACATTGCGTTGTGGCCGCAATAACCCAGGTTCGAATCCTGGTCACGGCACTTTTTTTTAAATGTCTCTTGCTAATTGTAATTTTTTTAGATAGAAATGAAATAAATTTTTCAATGATTTGGTCATTTGTTGAGAGGCTATTAAATGTAAAATTCTTCTAAAAAGTTAAATATTTTCATTATCATACTTTATAATAAGTTAAAAATAAAGCTTTCTTACGAAACAAATTTAGTTATTTAAATTCTTAAAGGTAAGAAATTTTCTGAAACTTTACAGATAAGCTCCTGAAAATAAATACTGATCAGGTACACTGTCAGTACTTCGCAACAAAAATCCACATCTGTTAACCTTGTAACAAAAAACGCCAGCATTTTCAGAAACTGTAAGATTTTATCGTCTTTATAATTGCCATTTCTGTAGCATAATGTGAGTTCTTGGAGACCTCATTTCTGTAGTGTAATGTACAAACTGTTTTACTGTATAGTTAATTTCTTTCTGCGTTAGCAAAAAAACAGGCTTCCAGATATTTTGTGCCTTCACAATTATAAAAAATTATTCGCTTACTTAAAATTTAAAGTAACATTTTAAAGGATTATCCCCCTTTCAGTTAAGTGAAAGAAATTTAGACAGGTATTCGTCCCTTTCAAAATTTATTTGGGAGCTCAAAATTTAAATTAGTAATCTAATTGAGACTCGAACTTAAACAAAAAAAAGGTGAGTAACTGGAATTGATCATCACATTCCTCATGCCAGTCCAAAACTAACCATCAGGCAAAAGAGACCGCTAGTGCCCGAATCAAATTCCGTGACTTTTGGATGTCTTCGCCAATTTAGCACGTGATGGAAGGAGTTTTTCAAAGTTCGAGTGTTTTCTTTGCAAAGATGGTGTAGTAATTTTTGTCTTCACTGAAATCTGTTTTCAAGACACTCTTGTTATCTTTTTTGTTTTGCAGCTTATTTACTTCAGCAGTTCCGCTCCTCTAACTTTACTATTTATAGTTTTAAATTAAACTCTGTTTCGTGTTTTATTTTTTAAACCGTTATTTCATTTTGAATCTTTGGGGTGGCCTATTTTAAACTTTGGAGGAAAATACAACCTATAAAATTAAAACAAACTTTTTTTTTTTTTTTTTTTTTTTTAATATTTTAAACGTTTATATGTTGTAATCTATGATAAAGTCGATGCCTACAAGCTAAATTTATTCGATGATTAATGGCCGTGAGTTTAGCATTTTTAAATTCTTGGCCAAGAGTGTAATGACCATAGTCACATGCCAGGTCAATGTCTACATTTTTTTTTTTTTTTTTTTTTTTTTTTTTTTAAATTTATTTATTTTACTTTGTCTTTTTTTTTTTTTTTTTATATTATTATAGAATTTCTTTCATCATTTTTTCATTTCAATCATTTTTTTCCAGTTAAATATTGCCTTAATGTTTTTTAAAAACCCAATGCATTCAAATATCATACATCTTGAAATTAATATAACAAATTCATGCATACAATTATGTTATAGAACGAAAATGTACTAATTAAATATGTTATTATTTTTATAAAATATTATTATCCAAATTTTATTATTCTGCGATTCATAATTATTAAGAATAAATATTTCCATAGATTTCTCCCCCAACACTCCTTGTACCTTATTGAACCCAATCGCTCCGTTTTTGCCAGCCGAGAAATTGTCTACAAGGACAGCTTTAAGACCAATTTATTTATCCTAATTTGCGAAACCAGTCTCAACATTTTCTCTAAATAAGAAGGCACTATGTTGGTGCTGCCATCTTCATTACATACGATCAACTATATAGCGGGAAATATAAAGAATTGTCATTTTCTGCACGGTTCATTTCCTTTTAAAATGGCAGATTCGGAGCATTTATTCTAAAAAAGCTGTTTGTAATCTTCTAAGATTCCCTTGAGATTGTAGCCGTGATCGTATAGTGGTTAGTACATTGCGTTGTGGCCGCAATAACCCAGGTTCGAATCCTGGTCACGGCAATCCTTTTTATTGCATTTTAACTGTGTTTCTGTTAACTTTTGAAAAATTAAAATCTTTCAAAATTTAAAGCATGCAATCTTTTCAAAATTTACTTAGTAAACAGCATTATAATGTACTTGCTCTTTTACCACCGTTATAGTTCTGAAATTATTTATTTATTCTCATGTATATAAAGGTTTACACACAAAATTAATTTACTTCAAAATTGTTCAGAATTATATATAAATTTTGCAGAAAACAATTTTTATTAATACAATTTTTTTTTTTTTTTTTTTTTTTTTCAAAATACATTGTAAATAACTGAAATGATTTGAATATATACTTGATTGCTTACATGTGGTATATATATATATACATATATATTTACATATATATACACATTATATATTCCGCAAATGAATTTTTAACATGTAAATTTGGAACATATCGAAACAGAAAATAAAATCTTAGTTCAAAATGAAATTTACTCTAAGGATTTTAATTTCACGATTGAAAACACATTTTTTAGCGTTTTTTACATCAAATGTCAAAAACATAAATCTTAAAAAATGTCTGTCGATCCGTCCCGTACATTATTTCTTTAATAAATCGACAACTGCTTCAGCAATTTAAAAAATACATCGCTCAGCTAGTCCATATGTACTCAAACCATGTCCTGTCCACCTGATGGCTTCACATACATAAGGTGCAGGGTTCGAATCCCAGGTTAGGCAATCGATGCGTTGTTCATTGTGGTTCGGAATCCAAGTTTAGCTGTAGGTCCCGACCTAATTAACCTTTATTGGGTATACGTATAGGTTGTGAAGCGCAGATACCAATAATAATGTCCATATTTTTCCAGAACATTTAAAAAGCCTATTTTCATTGGAATTTACGTTCATAAAGAAAAGAACGTACATAAGAAAAGCTCGGAAGAAGTTGATTTTTATAAACATATAACCTGTTTGGCTGGATGCAAGTTTTTTAAACAAAATATATGACTGTATCTTTATTTTTATTTATTTTGTTTTGTTTCGTGTTTTTGTTTGTTAATTTTTTTGCTTGTTTTTATTTATTTTTTTATTTACTTATTTGGAAATAAAAGGAAAAATTAGGAATATTCCTCATTTCTAAAAAAAAAAAAAGAAAAAATGAAAGAAACTTTTAAATATGCTTAATTTTTAAGATGATAGAAATTACGTTCTCTGTATGTAAATTAGCTGTACTGACTTTGATTAGTATAAAGCTGGGCCATTAAAGGCAGAAGAACAACAGTAAAGAACAAAATTCTTTTTTTTTCCACAACATTTCATAATTATTAAAAAAAAAAAAAAAAAAGTTAAATAACGAAGCTCATAAGCAAATCCATCTGCAAAGGGACACATAATGTATAAGTATTCATACCGTAATCTTTTAAACTTCCAGTAAAATGTTCTGAAAATTCGTTACCGTATTATTTAATACCTTACGACGATGGCACATTCCAAAGGAACAAGTTTCATAATTTAAACCTTAATGGTAAGAACATAGGCTAAAATTCATTAAATGTGAAGTTAATCTTTTTTTTTTTATCATCCAATATTTTTAATCAAATTATTTCAGAATCCGAAACACTGCGCACGGAAAAAAAAAAAAAGAAAAAAAAAAAAAAAACTTCTTACAGAAATCCAAAATCAAACCACTAACTTTTTTAAAGCAGTTCCCTAAAATTAAAAATATTTAGGGGCAAAAATAATCTGGCATCTTCTGAAACTTTTAGGTATTATCGTCCCTAACATTCACCATTCCTGTAACGTAATATTTAATTTTGTACTTTCAATTACCCGTATGTATACATAGGGTAATAAAAGTATTGTATTCGGTCATTTTTTTTTTTATTTTTTTTTTTTATTATTTCTCTACGATTTGGAACATCCTGATCTCAAAAAAGTGATCTAGAAAAAAATGTCTGTTTATGTGTATGTGGTCAGCATAACTCCCGCGCAAATTCACCTACGATATTCAAATTTGGTGTGCGTGTAGGTGGTTTGCCATAGTACCTACCATTAAGTTTTTCGTCAAAATCGCGCATGCGCATAAGGTGGTTGCTATTTAAAAAAAAAATCATGTTTTGCAGAGATTGCAAAAAACAAACAGCTCTAACGATTTTGATCAAAATCGTCGTGGTAATGCCTCTTAAGGTGTACTAAAAATATCCCCACTTCCGAAATTTCCTTAAAAATGCTTTAATGACATAAAAAGTTCAAAAACGATTGCCTTCAACACAGAGTCCTCTTTGCTTGAACATGGCTCATAAACGACCGTTATTTCTCCTCTTCTCAGTTTCACTTATAAGAAATTATAATACAAGAATTATCGAAAAGTATATTACCAAACCACCATTTTGGCAAAGTTTAAAAAGAAGAAAAAAAAAGTCCCATATAAGAATTATTGCTAAAAACATCGCCAAACTGGCCATTTTTCCTAAACGAAAGATGGAACATCTAGATCTAAAATATCAACTGATAAGTTAACTAACAACAGACTCATTTAAGGCTTTTCTTCCCTGTTGTACAATTATTATTATTATTAAGACTAGAAATTTGGATGCTTTGCCTTGGAATCAATTTGTTTTTTTAGGGCATACTGAGGTCCCATTCTTTTTGTTGTTTAAGTTACCGGTTAAGCAAGAATCGTCGTCGATATAGTGTTCTATGACAATTATAAAAACGAATTATTCGTCTATTTGAAATTCGAAGTAACATGGAACAAGTATTAGATGCGCAGTTTCTGGTTAAGGACTTAACAAGGTATTCGTAATATGCAGCACATTTATTAATGGTTTAAAATCCTGATTAATAATTTGTTTGCCTCAATTATTTAAACAACACAAAGAATGGGATCTACGTACTCCCTAAAGAACAAATTTAGTCCAAGGCGTTGCATCCAAATTTCTAGTCTGAATAATAATACAACAGAGAAAAAAAAGCCTTACATGAATCTGCTGTTAGTAACTTATCAACTGATATTTTGGATCTAAATGTTCAGTGGAGAACTTATGTTGGTGCTGCCATCTTCATTTCGAACGATCAACTATATTGGGGGAAGTTAAAGAGGAATTCTCAGTTTCTACACGGTCCATTTCCTTTACAAATAAACAGATGGCAGATTTAGAGCATTTATTCGAAAAAAGCTGTTTGTATTCTTCTGAGGTTGAGTAATGAGCGTAGCCGTGATCGTATAGTGGTTAGTACATTGCGTTGTGGCCGCAATAACCCAGGTTCGAATCCTGGTCACGGCAGTCATTTTTTTTTTTTTTTAAATTTGAACTGTTAAATTGTTATCTTTTTTTTATAAAAAATATTGTAATATATTAAAGCATGTAAAATTTTCTAAATTTACATTCAGTTTAATAATTTTATTATTTGATCACCGAGAGAGAGGATACGTTATAAAGGGATTCATCAACTCTCACCGGTCAATGATATCCTCTTATCCATCGTACTTTAAATTACAAAAAATATTTTATTGTTTAAAATATTTTGTTCTCCCGCTTTACACAATTACTTTTTTTACTCGTTGATGTATGAAACTTAAATGTTAGAAAAGTTCAATTTAATAATCTGTGATGAATGATATGATTCGAATTATCGCGAGACCGACCAGTTACACGAGCCGTGCCGAGTTCTGCTTTCCAAATCAAGTTTCATCTAACTCTGATGAACTTCCAAGGGAGTAATTCCTCAAAATAATCTTATATGTGCACTCGGGGTTATTCCAAATTGAAATGTCTGTTTGTCCAAAGCTTTAAAAGTTTAAAGAGTTTATTTGCTACAGAGTTAAATGAGTTACTGTATGATTTAAATAAAATTCACTTCAAAGCTAGTGCATGAATACCAAAACATTGCCAACTAAAAGATATTTTTGAACAGTGAGTTTTTAAATAATGTAACCCGTAAAAACAAAGTTTTTAATATAAATTCTTTAAATGCATCGCCAATTTTTATATTCATAAACGTAGTACCGTTTCTGTTGCCAGCGTGTGCTTGTTTTTAATATATAAAATTAGTTGCAAACACCTTTTTTATTAGCAAAATATGCGGTAAACTACTTTTCGAAATTTATTCATTGAAGCTGAGTGGGAATTTAGTCACCCACATCCGAATATCTTTTATTTATTTTGATTAAAGCAATTTTATTATTTATTTATTAAACAATTTTGGAACCAGGAAGAGTTTCTTCGATGATCGGTTAAATCCTATTTTAGCGAGATTGGATGACGGCAAGTTGGTTTATAAGTATTCCGCGAAAGCGATCCTTTATTGACAGTGACACCCCTCAAAATTTGATAGAATGCACTGTCATCGACATCGAATCTATCAGCCAAGTTTCAGACCGATTTGGTGAAGGGTTTGGATCTCTGCAGAGTTGCTATATTCAGTTATAACATATTTATTGTATAAAATTTCTACTTCCCACTTAATTGCACTTTACAATTTTTTTTTTCGTAAAATGGCTCTTTGTTAAGATAATTAATAATACAAGAATGGTATTATTAATTTCTAGATTTGCTAATTCATAAATTATTTTTACAATACACATTCATTTCTGATTATCTTGGTCATAATACTTCATCGATGAATTTGTTCCCTGAATATAAATCTCTATTCCAATCACATATGCTATTGAAATGATGAAAGTTTATGCTAAAAGTGTTCATCTATTACTCATAAAAACTATCTTTCAGTTCAAATGGTAATTTCTAAGAAAATATAAATAAATAGCCAAATTTTACCAGTTAAATTCTATGGGGGGGAAATAATATCAATAGAATAGGATCATTTCAGAAATAGTGTTCTAAATTTAAAGCGTTTTTTTTTTTTTCTTCTTTTCCTCTTTTTTTTTTTTTTTTTTTTTTTTTTTTTTTTTTTTTTTATAATATTGACTATTTGAAAGATTTTTTCATTATAACAAAGCTTTTGTAATGAGGCAAGGAATGAAATCAACATTGATTCCTGCCATTAATATACACATGCAATAATAATGGATAGGCATTTTCAAAAATATTATATTTTATAATCTAATGGATATCCTTCAGAAAATTAATTACAATTGTATGATACAAGCTCCGGTTATTTTGTTTTTTAACACTAGCTTGTAATATAATTGGTAAATACGTATCATTTTGAATGAAACGGTAAAAATATTAGATCCAAGCGTTCAGTGGAGGATTTATTTTGGTGGTGCTATCTCTATTTCAAACCACCAACTATAAAGCGGGAAGTAAAAGAAATAATCACGGTCCACTTGATTTACAAATAAACGGCAGATTTAGAGCATTTATTCTAAAAAAACTGTATTCTTCTAAGGTTGAGATTCGAGCGTAGCCGTGATCGTATAGTGGTTAGTACATTGCGTTGTGGCCGCAATAACCCAGGTTCGAATCCTGGTCACGGCACACCTCTTTTGTTGCATTTTAACTGTGTTTCTGTTAACTTTTGAAAAATTAAAATCTTTCAAAATTTAAAGCATGCAATCTTTTCAAAATTTACTTAGTAGACAGCATTATAATGTACTTGCTCTTTTACCACCGTTATGGTTCTGAAATTATTCTCATGTATATAAAGGTTTACACACAAAATTACTTAACTTCAAAATTGTTTAGAATTATTTATAAATTTTGCAGAAAACTATTTTTATTTATAAATTTTTTTCCCCACCTGATGATTGCAAAAAAAAAACCAGCTCTAACGATTTTGATCAAAATCGTTGTGGTAATGCCTCTAAAGGTTTACTAAATATCCCCACGTCCGAAATTTCCTTAAAAATGCTTTAATGACATAAAAAGTTCAAAAACGATTGCCTTCAACACAGAGTCCTCTTTGCTTGAACATGGCTCATAAACGACCGTTATTTCTCCTCTTCTCAGTTTCACTTATAAGAAATTATAATACAAGAATTATCGAAAAGTATATTACCAAAGTACCATTTTGGCAAAGTTTGAAAAGAAGAAAAAAAAAAGTCCCATATAAGAATTATTGCTAAAAACCTCGCCAAACTGGCCATTTTTCTTAAACGAACGATGGAACATCTAGATCTAAAATATCAACTGATAAGTTAACTAACAGCAGACTCATTTAAGGCTTTTCTTCCCTGTTGTACAATTATTATTATTATTATTATTAAGACTACAAATTTGGATGCTTTGCCTTGGAATCAATTTGTTTTTTTTAGGGCATACTGAGGTCCCATTCTTTTTGTTGTTTAAGTTACCGGTTAAGCAAGAATCGTCGTCGATATAGTGTTCTATGACAATTATAAAAACGAATTATTCGTCTATTTGAAATTCGAAGTAACATGAAACAAGTATTAGATACGCAGTTTCTGGTTAAGGACTTAACAAGGTATTCGTAATATGCAGCACATTTATTAATGGTTTAAAATCCTGATTAATAATTTGTTTGCCTCAATTATTTAAACAACACAAAGAATGGGATCTACGTATGCCCTAAAGAACAAATTTAGTCCAAGGCGTTGCATCCAAATTTCTAGTCTGAATAATAATACAACAGAGAAAAAAAAGCCTTACATGAATCTGCTGTTAGTAACTTATCAACTGATATTTTGGATCTAAATGTTCAGTGGAGAACTTATGTTGGTGCTGCCATCTTCATTTCAAACGATCAACTATATTGGGGGAAGTTAAAAAGGAATTCTCAGTTTTTGCACGGTCCATTTCCTTTACAAATAAACAGATGGCAGATTTAGAGCATTTATTCGAAAAAAGCTGTTTGTATTCTTCTGAGGTTGAGTAATGAGCGTAGCCGTGATCGTATAGTGGTTAGTACATTGCGTTGTGGCCGCAATAACCCAGGTTCGAATCCTGGTCACGGCACTCATTTTTTTTTTTTTTTTTAAATTTGAACTGTTAAATTGTTATCTTTTTTTTATAAAAAATATTGTAATAAATTAAAGCATGTAAAATTTTCTAAATTTACATTCAGTTTAATAATTTTATTATTTGATCGCCGAGAGAGAGGATACGTTATAAAGGGATTCATCAACTCTCACCGGTCAATGATATCCTCTTATCCATCGTACTTTAAATTACAAAAAATATTTTATTGTTTAAAATATTTTGTTCTCCCGCTTTACACAATTACTTTTTTTACTCGTTGATGTATGAAACTTAAATGTTAGAAAAGTTCAATTTAATAATCTGTGATGAATGATATGATTCGAATTATCGCGAGACCGACCAGTTACACGAGCCGTGCCGAGTTCTGCTTTCCAAATCAAGTTTCATCTAACTCTGATGAACTTCCAAGGGAGTAATTCCTCAAAATAATCTTATATGTGCACTCGGGGTGATTTCAAATTGAAATGTCTGTTTGTCCAAAGCTTAAAAAGTTTAAAGAGTTTATTTGCTACAGAGTTAAATGAGTAACTGTACGATTTAAATATAATGCACATCAAAGCTAGTGCAAGAATACTAAACCATTGCCAACTAAGAGACATTTTTCAACAATAAATTTTTAAATAATGTAAAACAAAGTTTTTAATGGAAATTCTTTGCCAATGTTTATATTCATAAACGTAATGCCTTTTCTATTGCCAAATTAGTTGCAAACACCGTCTTTATTAGCAAAATATGCGGTCAACTACTTTTCGCAATTTTTTCATTGAAGCTGAATGTGAATTTAGTCACTCACATCCAAATATCTTTTATTTATTCTGATTAAAGCAATTTTATTATTTATTTAATAAACAATTTTCGGAGGAACCAGGAAAGAGTTTCTTCGATGATCGGTTAAATCCTATTTTAGCGAGATTGGATGACGGCAAGTTGGTTTATAAGTATTCCGCGAAAGCGATCCTTTATTGACAGTGACACCCCTCAAAATTTGATAGAATGCACTGTCATCGACATCGAATCTATCTGCCAAGTTTCAGACCGATTAGGTGAAGAGTTTGGGTCTCAACTGAGTTGCTATATTCACTTATAACATATTTATTGGATGAAATTTTTACATCCCACTTAAATGCACTTTTCCAATTTTTTTTCGTAAAATGGCCCCTTGTTAAGATATTTAATAATACATGAATGGTATCATTAATTTCTGGATGAGCAAATTCATAAACTATTTTTACACTGCACATTCATTTCTGATTATCTTGGTCTTAATACTTCATCATTGAATTTGTTCCCTGAATATAAATCTCTATTCAAATCACGCCGACCAAACGGTATAGTGGTTAGCGTGCTGGCTTCTAGACCGCGAGGTTGCGGGTTCGAGTCCCGTGTTGGCATGGATGTTTGTAAATGTATGTTGGTTTGTTAAATGACGAAATGTTTTGGCGCATTATAGCCCTCGTGTTGCTGACGGCGCCAGATAATCTGAATACATCCAACTATTCAAATCACATGTACTATTGAAATGAAGAAAGTTTATGCTTAAATTGTTCATCCATTATTCCTAAAAACTATCTTTCTGTTCAAATGGTAATTTCTAAGAAAATATAAATAAATAGCCGAATTTTACCAGTTAAATTCTATGGGGGAAATAATATCAACAAAATAAGAACACTTCAGAAATAGTGTTCTGAATTTGAAGCGTGTTTTTTTTTTTTTTTTTTTTTTTTTTTTTTAATATCTACTATTTGAAAGATTTTTTCATAATAACAAAGCTTTGTAATGAGGCAAAGAATGAAATCAACATTGATTCCTGCCATTAATACAGGCAGGCAATAATAATGGAAAGGTATTTTCAAAAATATTACATTTATAATCTAATGGATATCTTTCAGAAAATTAATTACAAATGTATGATACAACCTCCCGTTATTTTGTTTTGGAACACTAGCTTGTAATGTAATTAGTAAATACGTATCATTTTGAATGAAACTGTATAAATATTAGATCCAAGCGTTTAGTGGAGGATTTTTTGTTGGTGCTGCCATCTTTATTTCAAACCACCAACTATAAAGCGGGAAGTAAAAGAAATAATCACGGTCCAATTGTTTTACAAATAAACAGATGGCAGATTTAGAGCATTCATTCCAAAAAAGCTGTAGGTAATCTTCTGAGGTTGAGTCATTAGCGTAGCCGTGATCGTATAGTGGTTAGTACATTGCGTTGTGGCCGCAATAACCCAGGTTCGAATCCTGGTCACGGCATTCCTTTTTGTGACATTCATAATAGTGCTATTTTATACAAAAATTAAATATAATTTTCTCAATGAAAATTTATCCAAGAAATTTCTTGTTTAGGGAATAAACTGTTAAAAATCTATTTTTAACTTGCTGTGATTTCTGGCCGATTTGTCTTCAATTTTAGCCAAGAGGCTCTCTATGTAACTACTATTTCGTCTACCTTAGCTTTTAACTTGTGCATCGCATAACAATCTTGCATAGCAATCCAGGGGGTTGGCGAGCGTTAGCGAGGGCGGAGGCCCCTAGTTATTATTTATTTCATCACAAAAATTCATTTTTTAAGACCACCATTACTTAATAGATTTATATTTCAAAAATGTTCCATTAACAAATTTATATGCAATATATATAGTTTATATACGTACACATTTTAATAAGATTCATATAAAATGAAAATGTTTCGAAAATAAGTACAAAAATAGTTATTCTTGTTCCAGAAATAGTTTATGTTAATGTAGCGGTCGTTTGATTCGTGCCTTAAAAATCAAGTTGAGTAGATCATTTGTTTTTATATATAAATATATTTGTTTCAATTACGTTTAATTTCACAAAACTTGTAGGTATGCAATAGTTTTTCTTCCATTGTCTGTGAGTTCCATATAAGTAGTAAACAAGTACCATTTTAAATGCAATGGTACGTGCTTATCATTGAGTCAATCATTATATTTACTTTTCTTCCATTTTGGCTTAAAAGGTGTATGCATAAAAATTATGTATATAAATTCACGCCTGGATTTTTACTTTTAATTTCCAGTATGTTCATATAGAGTAATGAAAGTATAGCATTCTGTAAAAAAAAAAAAAAAAAAAAAAAAAAAAAAAAAATCGATTTTTTTTTTTTTTTTTTTTTTTAAACTTTCCTATACCTCTTGAAACATTTTGATTTATAATATTGGCCTAGAAAAAAAAATATATGTCTGTCTGTGTGTACATGGTGAGCATAACTCCGTACAAATTGACCCTACGATGTCCAAATTTGGTGTGCGGGCTGGACATGGAACCTACCATTAAGGTTTTCGTCAAAATCCCGCATGCGAGGAAATTATGAAAAAATCATGTTTTTCAGCAATTGCTAAAAAACTGCTCTAACGATTTTGATTAGTGCCTCTTAAGGTACTCTAATCGTTCCCATCTTCGAAACTCCCGTAAAAATGCGATAAAAGCGTAAAAAGTTGACAAAAGAGTGCCTTTAACACATAGTTCTCTGCCCTCGAGCATCACCCATTAAAATGATTTTCTTCTGTTTCACGTACAAGAAAAGAGAATGTAATGTCAATCGAATGACATCGCCAAATACGCCATCTTGGCGTTTTGTGGTTGCCCATGTAAAAATTATTGCCAAAAATATTACCAAACTGGCCATTTTTTATTTATACGAGTTAAAATATAAAAACTGTAAATAATACCATGAATTTTAATGCAATGAGTAATATTATAGCGTATTTGAAAGTTGTGCGATGTTACACATCCCTAGTATGCCATTGTCTTCAAGGTCTGCTTGTGGTTCGTGGAGAAGACAGCTCTAAACCATTAAAACCATAAATTCATAAAAAAAAAAATTCTTGATTTTCCAAATGTATCTGTAACAATGTGTTTTGAAACTCGTTAAATAAGAACTTAATCCTCTTTCCATCTAGAACTCTGCGATCTCAAAACTTTTCAATTTTCGTTTTTCCATGAAATGGGGCTCTGAAATACTGACCGAAAACACGAAAAAGTATTTATATATATATATATATATATATATATATATATATATATATATATATATATATATATATATATATATATATATATATATATATATATATATATATTTTTAAAATCGAGAGAGAAACTAAGTTTTGAATAATTTTTGAGAAATTAAGCAATATTTTGAGAAAATCACCCTCGCTCTCAGATATTATGGTCCTAAAAATCCCCATTTCAATAAGTGCAATGCACCGATTATGTTTTTAACGTACTATAAATTTCTCTCTCCTCTTGGATTAAACAACGGATTGACGTAGAACAAAGATTCCGAATTTTCAGACAACATCTCGTCAACAATATTAATTTTCGAGTGTATTAGAATGCTGTAGTACAGTACGCAAAAAAAAAAAAAAAAGAAGAACGGTGGCTATATCTTCGGTTCTAATTATCGTAGAATCTTACGGTTTGCACCAAAATGTTTTGCTTACGATTTTCTATATATCTGATGCAATTTTTTTTTCTTGAGGGACCGTTTACTAAGTAAAAGTAACGCTATCTTCGAAAATTTCAATACGAACCCTCATTTTTTATTATTTCATTCGATTCAGAATACATCATTTACGCTGTATACCAAATTTGAATGCATTATGTTGAAAAACACGTCACTTATGAGCGAAAATATTTCGACCATTTTTTGACCGATCTTCAGGGAGAATTTCCATAAAACGAAAGGTATTTTTAAGGTTCTTCTTCACAGCGGGAGAAATAGAACGGTCAATGTGGCGCGTTTCACGAAGATTAAAAAATACAAGTATTAGTCTAAAATTGCATAGAAACTACTTGGATTTATAGTGTCATGTTTAAGATTAATACAAAAATAGCAAGTAAACGCAATAGTAACATAATTTATTTACAACATTAAAGATGTGCATTCTTCACACGAAATAAATAAAATATTGAAAACTGTAATTGCAGAAATATAACGAATACTACTGATAATTAGAAAATTAATAAATATTAAATGTAGGCATTAGTAAACAGTATTTAGCAAAGCATGAATATTTTACAGAAATATTTCACTATAAACACAAATGTAACTAGATCGTTGAAATTATTTATAAAATGATAAAGTCACGTGATTCAGTAAAATTTTTAAAGGATAACTTGAAATTGCTTAAAAAATGTTGTTTTAAATAAATGGAATTTAAGAAAGCAAATTAAAAAAAAAAAAAAAAAAAAAAATTGATAGTTTACAGAAAAAATAAATAAAAAACACGCTTTAATAGAAAATCAAACTAAAAAGTAGAAAATAATCAATAGATTAAAAAACTAAGAAACACGCTTTAATAGAAAAGTGAACTAAAAAGTAGAAGCGTGTTTCTTAGTTTTTAAACTATCGGTTATACGATGATTGAACGTTATGCGATTTTCCTCACCTCTAGTTTACCTTGAATTAATCTTTAATAGTTTTCAAAAGTCGTCTACTATACGGTCCCTTAAAGTGAGCGTTTTTTACATTTTCTCTAAAAAATCGAGAACTAATAGTCAAAATGGAAAGAAAAAAATTATGGGGGAAGGGGGGGGGGGGGGTAGACCATGGTAAATCTAATGAAAGCAAAAAAAAATATATGTTTCTATTCAATTTTTTTTTAATTGCTTTATTAATTAATAATTAATTATTAAAAAGGAAATTGATTCAAAAGCTGATTGCTATTTATGTTCGGCCATTTACAAACTACCTTTTGAAAAAAAAATTACTGAAATATATTAATTATTTAAGTATTTATTGCCAAAAAACCAACTTTTTTATTTAACATTAATTTATCATTTTCTTTTTATCATTTAAATTACAATCCATTCATTAGAAAATTACGATTTTTTGTATTTCGCATTCTTTTTTAATGCTGAATCCAAATATGGAATAATATTATGAGGTTGCTATTGAACTTTTTAAAGTTTGGTTGTGTTTTAATATGTAGATGACCCCTCATGATAAAAAAAAAAACTACATACTATTATTAAAAACCTTTCACACGATTTACAACGGTACCTTTTGTTTGTTATTTCAACAATTAGAACAAAAGATATAGCCATCGTTCTGTTTTTTTTTTTTTTTTTTTTTTTTGGGTACTGTACCAGTGGTGCTCTGAAATGGTTTTACAAGACACTTATTATTATTATCTTCTGTATTTTGCAGTTTATTCCCTTCAGCAATACTCCACCTGTAACTTTCTTAATTTAATTTAATGTCTTTCTTATTATATGTATTAACATTTTTAGTTGAACTATAAAAGACTGTTTCATAATATAGCTTTGGACCGTTATTTGATTTCGACTCGTTGGTAAGGCCTAATTTAAATTTTATGACAAGAAAACCTAGAAAACTCGTAACCATACCAAATCTCGTACCCATTAGAAAAAAGCAAAATATTTCCAATCATAAACTTTTAAATCTAATCCTGCTTTTGAAACGATGTTATCTCTTGAATCAGTGAACGTCTCTTCGCTGTCACATTTGCATTCTCAAACAATTCTTAATGAATTAATTAATTCTTTAATGAATACATGCAATGAATTCAGATCATTTGTTACCATGACGCTTTAACGACAGCGATTATCAAGTTCTTATATGTTGTTGTTGTTTCTAATCTCCCTTTTGTCTGACGAAGTCAGACAACATCAGTGAAGCCATTGACATTAATGAAGTCTGACACTAGTTGTGGACAGTTATAAATGTCCTCCCAGTCCAGTCCAAGGCAGTCCAAAATGTGCTGAGGTGATGCCTTTTCTTTTTGGCATTTAGGGCAAAGAGGAAAATTTTTGCTTCCCCCAGAATATGTTAGGCCTTTAAGGTGACCACTAGCAAGTCGGGACAGACGGGTATTGGTGTGCCTATCACAAGGAAGAGATAGGTAGTGTCCTGACTTTTTGGCTTTATACCATTCGTGAGATGGAGGTATATGCCATTTCGCTTTATTTTGAGCAATTTTCTTTGAGTATAACTCTTGATATGTGAGTTCTTGAGTAGAGAAGACAGGGTGTTCTAGTCCCTCCTTAGCAAGAGTGTCAGCCAATTCATTTCCGTGGATGTCTACATGTGACGGGATCCACTGAAAGTGCACTTTGTGCAGTCGGGATATGCTCTTGACTTTGCGTATTATGGATAGACTGGTTTAGTTCTTATATTGGTGCTGCCATCTTCATTTCAAACGATCAACTATTTAGCGGTAAAGTCAGAATCTCCACGGTCCATTTGTTTTTGCAAATGAACAGAAGACCTTTTTTTTTTTTATTCCAAAAAAGCTGTTTTTAATCTTGTTAAGTTCAACTTTCAGCGTAGCCGTGATCGTATAGTGGTTAGTACATTGCGTTGTGGCCGCAATAACCCAGGTTCGAATCCTGGTCACGGCAATCCTTTTTTAACCCCTTTCGCTCATTGTGTTTTTTACATAAGAAAAGAAATATAATTTTCTTCATAAAAAACCATTCAAATCTTTTCATGTTTACTGGAAAGGTTGGCTAAACAACTATTTTTAACCTTTTATTAGTCTAACGGTTTAATTGGGGACTTCCTATGCAGCTTCAATATCTTGACTCATAACTTTGGCTCTTTGCCAAAAGTTTCATAACTTTGGCTCTTTGCCAAAAGTTATTTGAGTGATATTTTTATACAAAAGGTTGATGTAAATGCGAATGAATGATTAAGCAGTAGAAAAATGGCTCTTTAGTGTTGTCGATTGCGAAACAAAATTCATTACTGCTTGCAGTATTATAGTAAGATTTTTTTTTAATGATTTAATTTAATTCATATTTCGTTCCTTATGGTAATTAGTCTGAATAATTAATCACTTAAATAATCCAATCAATTCAATGCATTATTATTCACATAACTAGTAAATTAACGTTATTTATTTTCGCTAAATAGCCATTGGGTTTTTTTTCAGTACAAAAAAAAAAAAATTGTTTAATTGTTATATTACTGGGAAAATGTTGGAAAAATTTGCTTCTAGGAGGGGAGGGGAGGGGGGGGGGGATTAAAAAAATGTTTCTCGAAAAGGAGAGGGGGGTTATGCTATTGTGTTAACGAGAACATTTTTGGGGGATAGCATAGAAATAGCGAGCGAAGAGAGCCTGTGTTTGGGCAGCCATAAATCTCCCAGCGAGCAAAGCTAGCTTTGGATTTGTGTAGCAATGAACCTTTTAGAGATTTTACGAGCAAAGCGAGCCTGGTTCGCTTCAAACCTGGGACGTCTTCACAATGGAGTGTCTTTCCAATGAGGGACCACGCAGCTATTGATGAAATATCGAATCATTCAAATTATCTAAAATCACGCAGAAATGTGAAATACTGAATATTCAGTGATGGGGGAAAGATACAAAGGTTCGTTAATGCTTCTCCAAAAAATTATTTCACATAATTAAGTTTTTATTTCTGTAAAATAAGATACGGCTTTCAGGTGAATGCAGTACAATAAGTATTAAACATCTGAGCAATATTATTATAAATAGCTTTCTTTGGAGTTCCTTTTTAATAAATTCGAAACTAAACATGAAATTAATATTTTCAAATGAAACTCCATTTAGGAGCTCGATTGAAAAAACTCGGAGGAATCTTTTTAAAAAAAAAGTTCGATTGGTTAATTGCATTGAACAATTTTATGGTGCGATAATCACTTAAGAGCTCCATATCCAATAGAACAAGATCTGGACTGGTGGAGCCGACCAAACGGTATAGTGGTTAGCGTGCTAGCTTCTAGACCACGAGGTTGCGGGTTCCGAGTCCCGCATGGATGTTTGTAAATGTATGTTGGCTTGTCTAAATGACGAATGTTACGGCGCATTATAGCCCTCGTGTTGCTGACGGCGCCAGATAATCTGAATACAACCAACTGGACTGGTGGAAGTAGGGTCGAGGGTATGATTTCTTCCGGAAGGTCTTTCAAAGGGAAAACTTACTTTACACTTGCGTCTCAAGTGGGAGATTTTCGTACTATAAACTTTGAGAAGAAATATTGAGGTAAGATAAGTGAGGGCGCGTGTATTCTGCCTCTGAGCCATTCGAAGTTCGTATTCTGGACAAAATAGTTCTTGCCTGCTGTCCATCATTAATATTTCCAATGTATTAACTTTTTTATGTCCGTTTTATACGTCCTTTATTCACTTATATCCTTGTTTGTAACCAAAATATTAAACGCGCTTAATATTACGGCCTTCTGACATTTTAAACGGTTTATCACCCTAAATAAGGCTATACTAGATAGTGGGATTGATTTGCAAAATACAACGATTATTTTTACTTGTGGCGCCATCTATGTTTTAGAAATAAAACCATTAGTATAGTGAGCGAATAAGTTATCCCTTTTTTTTTTTTCATGGTCTATTAACTTCAGACACAAGATTGCGGATTAGGAACTTTTCTTCCAAGAAAGTTGTTATTTTTCTTCCGAAATATAGTGTAGCCGTGATCGTATAGTGGTTAGTACATTGCGTTGTGGCCGCAATAACCCAGGTTCGAATCCTGGTCACGGCATTCCATTTTTTGAAAACATTTGAATCTTTAATTCTGACCATTTAAACGTTGTGAAAATGAAATTTTATATTCACGTCGAAATGTATTATACTTAGTTTTATAAATTTATACATATTTAATGTATATTTATTACCTTTTTAAGGGGAGTGTTCATGCCGAAACTCGAGCATCAATACAAAATGTTCAATTTAAAAAAAATAAAGATGTCGAAACCCCAACTAAACTTATTTTTTTACCCCTCCGTCCTTTCTTTTATCACTATATTTCAATTTTAAAACTCTGCATCAACATTTAAAAAACTCCATTACATTTTATCCTACACTGATTGAGATTGGCCAAGATACGTAGCAACGGCTAGATCTCGCAATTTTTTTGTTTTTAAATCCTTTATATTAACTTCGATGACAGTGCATTCTATGGAATTTTTCTGGCTGTCACTGTCACTATAAGATCTCTTTTACGGAATAATAATAATAAATCAAATTGCCTTGCAATCGCGCTTAAAAAGCATTTAACCGATCAGTGAAGAAACTCTTTCCCGTTGCCACAATGTTTTAAATAAATTAATAATAAAATAAATTTATTTTAATCGGAATAAATAAAATATATTTGGATGTGAGTGCATAAATTCGTGTTTTATGACGACTAAATTTTGAAAAGTAGTTTACCGCATATTTTGTTGTTAGATATGTTTTTAATATTTAAAATCAGATGCCAACACCTAGCACACGCTGGCAACAGAAACGGAATATAAAAATTGTCAATGCATATAAAGGATTTGTATTAAAAACTTTGTTTTTATGGGTTATATTTTTTCCATCCAATAAAACATTTGCGCCGAAAAATAACTTTGTTTATAGCTATCGGTCAATAGAAGATTAAAGAAATTGCAATTTATGAGTTGATTCAACTTGTTTCCCAAAGAAATGGCAGAGGAGTCAATATTTTTTTTTTATCTATCATATTTAAAGTATTCTTAAGGTTTTTATTGTAATAACAGGTTACTGTAAAATGTGTCACTGAACTGCATTGTGTTAAGGAGTTAGTTTAAGGTTTATAACCATCAAGGGTTTTTAGTAAGCATTTAAAAAGCATATTTCTTCTTTGATAAGCGAAATTCCGATCGTGCGTCACTGTTATTGTTGTAGATATTAATTTCGTAAAAAACAAACAAAACTTATTTAGTTTAGGTTTAAAAAAAATACCCTTTGGATTTTAAAAATACCCCTTTAAAATTTTAGAGAGGGGTGAAAATACCCTTTGGAAATATTTAACTGGCGAAAACTGATTTGAGAGTTCAATATAAGCCACAAGTATTTTGAGAAAAAACTTCACCTAAAGGCAACTTGATCAAAACTAGGATAAATGAAATGACGTAAGCAAAAACTCGATAATAGCGTCGAATATATTTTATTTTACATTTGAAATCCTTAGGCTAATTCATAAGCAGTGGCTTCACCTGGTTTTGTCTTTTGTTATTTGTTACGAATTTTTGTATATTTGTAAATATTTCGTAGTGTTAATTTTGTAAATAGGAAAATTTATGTACATTTTGCATAAGGCAGTGCAATAGTTCGCCTTTAGTTGGCTTCCCTGCAATATGGGTCTTAATGCTTGATAACGAGTTTTACAGAGATAACGCTGGGAATCGAGTTTTACAAGGAGCAGGGCATTTAACATTATGGTAATGGCAATCTCGCCAAACTGGCGAGATAGAGCCAAGTTGGCGATGGTTTTGGCAACTAATTTTTTGTCGCCAAATTTGGGAATAAATCGCCAAATGTCGCCAAACTTGGTGACCATTTGGTGACATTTTCGGTCCCCATGTACATGTACAGGACTTTTCGACTACGATCTAGAAAGTTCTCCAAATATCTTCCTCTAGAAGTTTCAAGAAGGTTCGCCGCCTCCCCTATATAAGCCCGAGTTTGTCAGTTGAGTCCGTTTGTCAGTTGAGTTACTGACTGAGTCCGTTAGTTGACTGGAATTACTGAGTTGAGATACTGAGTCTCAGTGAGCATTCAGAGTAGTTCTAAAGCGAACTGTATTGCATTGTCTTTTGCAGCGATTTGAGCAGTTGTGTTGTCAAGTTTTTAGCTGCTGTTTTGTGCTCTATTGTTGTGAAAAGAGCTGTATTGAGTCTACTAGAACGAGAAGTTCTGGAGTTGTAAGAGAATCTGCGAAGAGTTATATCGGAATAAATTTCTGCAAGTTTTGATCTGCTTTGGCTTCAAATCTTTCGAACCCATCCACGCAACATTATTTTAACTTTCATTTAAATTAGATCGACATTAAATGAGAACAATTTATGTCATTTCATTAAGTGATCTTTTTCGTATCTTCTCACCAAATGTCAGGGTTTTATAGAAAGTAGTTTCTAAATGCACTGGGCTAGAAGATTGTAACACAGAGAGTATAGGAAAATATCTTTACTGTGACTTCCCCTTTAGCACGCGTACTGGTGATAATTGCCTCAAATTTTTATGGCATGCTACCATGACAACCAGACAAATCTCACCTGCTTAGTGAATTACCAAATAGTAGCGTTCATGCTGTGGAGTTTCATCAGTGAAACGCATAATTCGCATCTCCGAATGGTGGCGACATCTATCGGTCACAGAGTACAACTTTCCCTGCATTTTTCGTTTTCGTAAAAATAATGGATTGGCTTCTGCTTTTAGAAATTGGCGGATGAAGCTGCTGTGTGTCGCCGCAAGATGTCGCGGGCGTCGATGCTCATCACCGAATTGGCGGGAGAGTACAAGAGGTGGACGGACGAGAGCAAACAACTGAAAGAGCAGATTAAGAGGTATGTTGGACTATAGGACATGACCTTGAGCCACCAACACCAAGGAAACATACTAGACTGAGAGGCGACTGCAATTTTTGGACCCCATCGAACATCATTCTGATTTTTTTATAGAAATTAGAGAAAAGTGAATAGATTACAAATCCACTGGTCTGCCGTGGCAAAAATGGCCGAAACTGGTCAAAAATCGACTTTTAATAAGTTGAACTAAATCCAATTGCCAAATGAGCCATAACTTGCCAAATAATGAGCATTTTTTTTTTTTATTTGGTAACCCTCACTCTTTAATTTTCAATTAAGAAGGTTGCAGACGATTCAGATATCTGGCGACGGTCTACTTGCATCTATTAAAAGGGAGCCAAGTAGGCAATAAACATTACGTCACGGATGACGTAACTGATGTCGCCAATTTGGCTTACTTTTAAAAGATACATATTTTCCAAGCCAGAGATCAAAAATCGTTTGCGCTTTTTCTCATTGAAAATCAAAATGCAGGGTTGCCAGACGGAAAAGTTTGTTCTCTTTTTGGCAAGTTATGACATATTTGGCAATCGGATTTTAGTTCAACTCAATCCAAGTCGATTTTTGATCAGTTTCGGCCATTTTTGCCACGGCAGACCAGTGGATTCCTAATCTACTCACTTTTCTCCAATCTCTATAAAAAATTCAGAATGATGTTCGATGAGGTCCAAAAATTGCAGTCGCCTCTCGGACTATACCTTAAAGCTCGAAACTTATACATACTGATTTTTTTTTTTTATTAAATATATTGATTTGTGTTTTATTTAAAGTCCATCTCTGACCCAAGTCTTTTTAAAACTGTCTACACTTTTTAATATATCAGGGGACAACATGTTCCGGTGCATTAACACTAGAAAGACGGGAGCTTAGTATTTACCTATATTGCCCGAAAGCAGTCAAAATGACTGCATTGTGAAAAAATGACTAATGCGCAAAGAAATTTGTTGAACAGTAATTTTTAATATATTTTATATCACTTACAGTCATATAACAAGTTATTAATAAGTATTAACAATAAAAAAAAATGTATTTCAGTTCGAAAAAAAATAATTTATACATTATCTGGACATTTTAGCCGTATCGATATACAGTATGAGATCATACACTCAGTGATCCTCCTTCCCATCTGAATTACGTTACAGCGCGTTCAAAGGGAACAAAGCGCGTGGACAGGCCTGGCATAAAGATTCGAATAACAAGTACGAATAACAATAACTTTAGTTATTGAACAACTGCAACTTATCAAGTATATGTCGAAATTGACAATTTATCATGAACTTGTATGTTATCATGTTATTCCAATCCAGAGCCAAACTGGTCTTTTCCAAGCAGTCAAAATGACTGCTTTTCGGCAATATAGGTATAACACACACATATATATACCGGAAGTGAAGGAGGGGGGGGGGATAATTAATGAACCCATTTATATGTTGTAGAAAAAGTCACAAAATTATAAGAAGCTGTGTCATTATTTAAATAATTATTTTTTTAATTGAAATTCAAAAGCAGTCAAAATGACTTGCTTAGGCAATCTAGTGTTAACACAAAAAAAGTCTTTGGAAATTTCACTCAGTAACATCGTTATCTCTGTTATCGTAAAACTTATTCCGGCACAATGATAAAAAAAAAAACCCATCTGACATTTTATTTGAGATATATCTCGGGACTAAAATAAACACACATCTTTGATTGGTTGGTTGAAATATTTGTAAGTTAAACGACCTATTTTAATGCACAATAAAGGTTAATCAAGCCGGGACCTACAGCTTAAGGTGGATTCCGAACCACAACGAATATTCGCGCCTAACCTAGGATTCGACCCCGACACCTTTGGCATGTGAGGTCAGAGCGGTAACCGCACAGCCATCAGGTAGGCTGTACTGACTGTACTCATTTTTGAAAAGCTCATGTTCTGATGTTTTTACCTTTGTTAGAATCTACCATATTATTTATCGCAGATACAAGTTGGTTGTTATCTGGTGCCGTCAGCAACACGAGGGCGCGCCGAAACATTCGTCATTAGACAAGCCAACATACATTTACAAACACCCATGCCTTAACACGGGACTCGGAACCCGCAACCTCGCGGTCTAGAAGCCAGCACGCTAACCACGATACCGTTTGGTCGGCATCGCAGATACAAGAGACTCACATTCTGACATGGAATGTTTCACAAAACTGAATTATTTCAAGGTATTGGTCTGGTCGGTAGCTCTAGAAAGACATTTTTTTTTATATTTGAATAGGGGGTGTTGCCTGGAGGAAATTGGCGTCCTAAATTCTTCGAGGTAGATATCTTTCTCCTAGAATCTCTCCGTGGGGGGGGCCTACCCTTGTTTCCACGGCAAGAGACAACGCTAGACAACACAGCGGGAGCTATTTTTCTAATACACAGATACAGTTAACTCGATGCTCAAGGGACCGGCCAAATTCTTCGAGCTATCCGGAGTTCGAGTTATCGGAAGTCGCTCTGAAATTATTTTCTGTTCAAGACAAGACATATTTTGCTTGTTCATGTGGAGCCCGAAAGACAATGCTGTGTCTTGCTTTTAAACTTTTCTGGTCATCCTGCAACTTTTAGTAAACAGGCAAAATCCTTCGCTTTTTCTTTTAACATCATCTAAGAGAGTTGATTTTGAAATTATCGTTTTGATATGTCTCGAACCATTTTAAGCGAGCAGCTTCGACACAAAGGATAGACACATACGCCTAACTCATTTACACAATGGATATCGAGTGTTTCGAGCGAGATTTTGTTCAGTTTCATTGATCCATTTATTCTTTTGAGTTTTACTAAGCGTATTCAAATTGTATTTTAACATTTTTTCAAATCCAACGTAAACCAACACCATTGGCTCACTCTTCAAATATGGAAGGGAATGTAAATAGACTGAGAGGCGACTGCAATTTTTGGACCCCATCGAACATCATTCAGATTTGATTTTTTTTCATAGAAATTAGAGAAAAGTGAGTAGATTGTGAATCCACTGGTCTGCCGTGGCAAAAATGGCCGAAACTGGTCAAAAATCGATTTTTAATAAGTTGAACTAAATACAATTGGAAAATGAGCCATAACTTGCCAAATAATTTGCATTTTTTTTTTTTTTTTTTTATTTATTTGGTAACCCTCACTCTTTAATTATCAATTAAGAAGGTTGCAGACGATTCGGATATCTGGTGACGGTCTGCTTGCATCTATTAAAAGGGAGCCAAGTTGGCAGAAAATATTACGTCACGGATGATGTAACTGATGTCGGCAATTTGACTTACTTTTAAAAGATACACATTTTCCGAGCCAGAGATCAGAAATCGTTTGCGCTTTTTCTCATTGAAAATCCAAATGCAGGGTTGCCAGACGAAAAAGTTTGTTCTCTTTTTGGCAAGTTATGACATACTTGGCAATCGGATTATAGTTCAACTCATTCCAAGTCGATTTTTTGATCAGTTTCGGCCATTTTTGCCACGGCAGACCAGTGGATTCCTAATCTACTCACTTTTTTCCAATATCTATAAAAAAAATTCAGAATGGTGTTCGATGAGGTCCAAAAATTGCAGTCGCCTCTCGGACTAAAAGGAAAATGACCGTTTACTCTTTGTACGCGTCAATGCAAACGCGTTTTTCCTGGGTAACAAGTAAAATTGTAAAGCACGATGTAAAGGGGGAAGGAAAAAAAAAAAAATTCCCCCTTTTTCTTTTTCTTCTTTTCTTTTTTTAGTATTTTGTGGAGGAGGGGGGGGGGGGTGTTTGTAATGATAATAAAACTTTCCCAAAAACTTCGACTTAAAAGAGGTATATTTCGAGATATGGAGAATAAGCTTGTGTTGAAAAACATTGAATTGTCTTGGGACTTAATGAAAACTTCGAGATAACCGAATATTCGACTTATGAGACTTCGAGTTATCACGAGTTGACTGTAATACATGGTTAGTTTTTTATTGTGTATGCGCATATGTGGGTAACGTAAATTTATCTCTTTCTTAAGGTTGGTCGGAGACGTGCTGCTGGCCACTGGTTTCCTGTCGTACGCCGGTTCCTTCAACCAGGAGTACAGGGCCGCCCTCCTGACCTCATGGCACGGCGAGATACTCGGCCGGGAGATACCCGCATCCCTGCACATCAACACCATGGACATGCTCGTTGACGCGTCTATGGTGAGATGCACATCCAATTACAATCCAGTTAACACAAATGATACTGCTAATTTAAGTGGGTTCGTAAAGTTTGTAAAGCTCAACGACCAATTTTTATGCGCGATGGCTGCCAATCAGGCTTAAAGCTTAACGTGGATTCCGAGCCACAACGAACATTTATGCCTAACCCTGGATTTGAACCTGGGCACCTATGGGGATGCGAGGCTGGAGCGCTAACCACGCAGCCATCAGATGGGGCTTGCTCATTAAAAGGGGAACTGATAGTTTGAATCATTCCTTTTGCTCTCTATTTTACAATCTTCAAAAACCCAGTGTATTGTTACGAATTTCTGTTTATTTGTAAATATTTCGTAGCATTAATTATTTAAAAAGAAAAATGTATGTACATTTCGCATAAGGCAGTGCAATAGTTCGTCTTAAGTTGGCTTCCCTGCAATATGTGTCTTTTAATGCTTGATAACGAGTTTTACAGAGATAACGCTGAGAAGCGAGTTTTACAAGGAGCAGGGCATTTAACATTATGATAATGGGAATCTCGCCAAATTGGCGAGATAGAGCCAAGTTGGCGACGGTTTAGGCGACTAATTTTTGTCGCCAAATTTGGCCAGAAATCGCCAAATGTCGCCAAACTTGGCGACTATTTGGCGACATTTTCGGTCCCTATGTACATATATAGGACTTTTCGACTACGATCTGGAAAGTTCTCCAAATATCTACCTCTGGAAGTTTCAAGAAGGTTTGACTCCTATATAAGGCCGGCCGTGAGTTGAGTTAATTAGTTGAGTCTCAGTGAGCATTCAGAGTAGTTCCGAAAGCGAACTGTGTTACATTGTCTTTTGCGGCGATTTAGCAGTTGTGTTGTCAAGTTTTTAACTGCTGTTTTGCGCTCTATTGTTGTGAAAAGAGCTGTTTTGAGTCTACTAGAACAAGAAGTTCTGCAGTTGTAAAGGAATCTGTGAAGAGTTATATCGGAATAAATTTCTGCAAGTTTTTATCTGCTTTGGCTTCAAATCTTTCGAACCCGTCCACGCCAAAAATATTCAAAATCTACTCTCGATAACCACCTTGACATTTGCCACGAAAAAGGATCACTTAATAAAATGGCATTAATTAAAAAATTAAAAATGGCGTCTAAAATATTTTATGTATGAAATCCATACGTCAATGCATATGCAGCGGCTCCATATGGTTTTGCCTTTGGTTATTTTAATTTTTATATATAATAGATATACATTAAATGAAAACAATTTATGTCTTTTCCTTAAGTGATCGTTTTCGTACCTATACTCACCAAATTGCAAGCTTTTCTACAAAGTAGTTTTATAAATGCAGTGGGCAAAAAGATTGTAACGTCGCAAGTATAGAGAACCTCTTAAGATTGAATGGTTAAAAGCATAGTAGTTCCAAACAGAAACCATTTACTTAAATTTTTATTTCTATACTCAGACTGGTTTCACAGCGAAACCACGTAAGCGAAAAAAATTGTCACTTATACAAAAGTTAAAATAAATATATATTTTTTGCAAAAAGTAAAGTTATACTCCGTCATTTTTCTGCGCATAAAAACAGTCCGTACAAAAATGTCATTAAAAATGGAAATAAAATCGAAATTGGTACTTCAAAGGTTTTTTTTTTTTTTTTTTTTTTTTTTTTTTACATGGGAAAAAAGCATGGTTAAAAATAACATGCAAAGTATTGACTTTTAATATAAATTGTTTTCCGCAATTTTCGAATATTAACTTTTAACTTTTTCCTGTTTTATCCACCATAATGTGGTGTCAACGTCATTTTTAGACTGCACTATTAGGACACTAACAATCTAAACAAACTCAATCCTTGCTGCCCCCACTCAATGGTCATCGAGAAGACAAAAGTGAAGTAAAAACTTTAATAAAAAACACGACTCTCTTCAGAAACTTATCCATCATTAAAAAAAAATACACAAAATTTAATCTAGTATTAATTAATCTCATTTGGTTTTGTCAAAAGCTCTTTAGAACATCGCATTGCAAAGTATTTTTTTTTTTAATTTTTTTTTTTTTTTTTTTTTTTAAATTGAATTAAAGTACATTGGCTTCTTTTTAATATTAAAAACATCGCGAACTCCAACAATTAAAACAAATCTCCAAAAAAACACGCAGCTAACCACCTTGAAACGTGAAATTTAATTACGTGAAAACTCAGCAAAAAAAAAAAAAAAAAAAAACAGTTAATATTCAAGTTCTCAGAGTTTCGTTAACATCCCTTGACGCCAAAGAACATTTAAAATTACGATGACAAATACGCACTTCGTACAAGTATCTTTTACAAATGAACAGAAACAAGCTCAAATGAATATGCAACCGCGGCCTCCTTTGGGATAAATCCTTGAAATTTAAATTTACTCGTGAAAAATGGCAACAACACCAGTAATTGAATAGAAAAAGTTTCTTAAACTGAATACTGTTCAGATGGGATTTTTATTCAAAATCTGGATTGTAGAAAAACATCTACATCTGTAATACTATTACGAATTTCTGTATATTTGTAAATATTTCTTAGTATTAGTAATGCAAAGGAAAATGTATGTTCATTTCCCATAAGGCAGTGCAACAGTTTGTCTTGTCTTCGCTTTCCTGCAATGCGTCTCCTAATGCTTGGAAACGAGTTCTACAGGAATCATGCTGGATAGCGAGTTTTACAAGGAGCAGGACATTTAACATTACGGTTAATGGCAATCTCGCCAAGTTGGCGAGAAATAGCCTAATGTCGCCAAACTTGGCGACCATTTGGGCCACATTTTTGGTCCACATGTACCTGTATAGGGATTTTTGACTACGATCTGGAAAGTCCTCCAAATTTCCATTTCTAGAAGATTCATGAAGGATTGACTTTCTTATATAAGACCGGCAGTGAGTTGAGTTAGTTGAGCTATCTAGTTAGTTGGTCTCTCAGTGAGTATTCAGAATAGTTCTAAAAGCGAGCTGAATTGCATTGTCTTTTGCGGCGATTTTAGCTGATGTGTATCAAGTTTTTAACTGCTGTTGTGCTCTATTGTTGTGTATAGAGCTGTATTGAGTCTACTAGAACGAGAAGTTCTGGAGTTGTAAAAGAATCTGCGAAGTGTTATATCGGAATAAATTTCTGCAAGTTTTGATCTGCTTTGGCTTCAAGTCTTTCGAACCCATACACGCAACAATACATTCAAAACGATAATTCGTTAATAGTGTATTTTTATTTAAATCCTTTATATCCGGACAAATCTACGGAAGTCTAATTAACCCACTTGCCGTCATCTGATCGGATTGAAATTTGGCAGATAGATCCGATGTCGGTGACAATACATTCGATCAAATTTTGGGGGCTGTCACTGAAAGGTCGCTTTCATACACGTTTCTATAATCGTTTTGGAATACTAATAAATCACATTCAATCAGTCATTGTTGAAACTCTTTCCTCTTGCCAAAATATTTTTAATTAGAATAAATAAAAGTTAAATGCACGTGAATGCGCACATTTATTACGGAGAGTGGTCTAGTTAATTCGTCGTTGCGTTGCGTAGTGATGCTGTAAGTGAAAGAATTTTAACCGATCATTGTTGAAACTGTTTACTGTTGCCAAAATTGTTTTAATCAGAATAAATAAAAGATATTTAGACGGTGAATGCATAAATTCACATTTATTTTTAATAAATACATTTTGAAAAGTAGTTTGCTGCATATTTTGCTGATAGAGATGTTTTGAATTTTTTAAAATTGAATGCAAATGCCAAATACTCGCTGACAACAGGATCGACGCTTTGTTAATGAATATAAAAATTGGCAATGCATATTTTATATTAAAACTCTGTTTTTATGTATTATATTATTAGACATTGAAGTAGACATAAAAGAACTCTAGACCCCCCCCCCCCCCCGTGTAAAGCCATGGTTCATGCTATGGTAATATTTAAATATAGAGAGTCATATTACTAGCACTAAATTTTCTATGCTGATTTGTAATCTTTTTAATGATACATTGAACCATCATATTACGACCGCTACATTTCTGAATTGTAATGGCAACTTTGTCGTGACATACTACACCGTCATTTTTTGATTGCTGCATTGCTGTGCAGGCATGACACTTTTTAAGTGATGACCTTTACCAACATATTAAGGCCTCTGTATAGTGCCATCCATTAATTGATGCCTTATGCTACTTCCGTAATATAGCAAAACTGGTTAAGAAATTGTGTGCATCCATTCTTTAGAAAGAAAAGTTATGTCGGCCAAAATGCTGTAAAACACAAATCTATGATATTGAACACATTTTTCTTTTTTTTGTACAAATTTATGGCACTTTACTTATCCCCGAGTTTGCATCATCAAAACGAGCTCTGTTAAGCCATTTGTCGTATCGATATTTTTATTCTACAATAATAACCTTCATAAAACGACGTTTTCAGCAAATATGTGAAAGAATTTCTAACCGGCATAATTTAAACCGGTTGCTACGAAATTAGATTAAGCGTACATTTTTTTTTTCTGAAGCATTTTTGTTGTCAAACAAAAAGTCTCATTTTACTTTATTATAGAACATTTTTTTAGTACTTTTCCGTTAATGGGGGCCGTTTTTACTTCCAAGTACGGCGAAGATTCTGCGCCAAGAATTGTTTACATAAAACCGCGCCAAATTAATGCAACTATAGGCAGTTCACTTATTATTGAATGTTGGTTGTATTCAGATTATCTGGCGCCGTCAGCAACACGAGGGCTATAATGCGCCGAAACATTCGTCACTTGACAAGCCAACATACATTTACAAACACCCATGCCTAATACGGGACTCGGAACCCGCAACCTCGCGGTCTAGAAGCCAGCACGCTAACCACTACACCGTTTGAACGGCACTTCACTTATTATTGAAATTGCTCCCATTTATTGGCAAGATTAACTTTGGCGCAGAATCTGTACCGTACTTGGAAGTTTTACCCATATTTTATATATATTAACGGAAAAGTACCCATTTTAGCTTTTACTTCTGACCTGTAGCTGTAACTTCTAGACAGCTGCTTATAAACCGTTTTTACCCTGAGAGCAGATGATGGAGGTCGAATTTATGCCATACTGTCCCCCATATCTAATACCGTGTAATAGACTGCCCTTGGTTACCGATAGACGCTAACCAGTTTAAGGAGAGTGGGTTTATAGATCTCTATCGTGATTCTTAAGCCTTCTTTGGTTTCAAGTCAATCCCAAAGCATGCAGTGAAAGATCAGTTGTTTTATTGGATATTGGAAATTCTGTTTTGCATTGAGTATTGATGTGGTTCGATTAGATTTCGGAATGGAACCTGTGCGGTCTTCCCAGTGACGAGCTGTCATCTCAGAATGGAACGCTGGTCACCAATTCCCTGCGCTACCCTCTCCTCATTGACCCCCAGGGACAAGGGAAATCGTGGCTCAAGAACTCGGAGGCCAAACATGACCTACAGGTACCTTTTGCTTTCTACTATCCGTTTTCCACAAGAATAGAGGCCGAAACGAAGAATTAAAAAAAAAAAAAAGCACTTCTCAAAACATGTTGTCATCATTATTTATGTTCGTTGTCGGTCTGCTATGGTATTTTGATCGTAATTCCTCTATTTGTCTTCCTTTTTAAATGCAGATGGTTGGTTGTTTTCAGATTATCTGGAGCCGTCAGCAACACGAGGGCTATAACGCGCCGAAAACATTCGTCATTTAGGCGAGCCAACATACATTTACAAACACCCATGCCTTACACGGTGTAAGACTCTGTGCATGTCTAAACTTGGCGACCGCCAAGGAGATAACTATCGCCAAGTGGTCCAAAACGAACAGTGAATGGAAAATTCCCATTCAGAAGGAGAGGACGAACGAGACGGAAGGTGGAAGAATGAAGCTTGGTGTGTCGCCGGCTTTCAGAACTAAGCAGATAAATGGACATAGTGAAATATATAATTTTTCTAATAATATAACCTCTTGTTTTCGTAGCTTGTCATGTGTTGACGTTGTGTGAGTGTGATTTTGAATTATAAGTGTTCGTTAAGAAACGAGACTATTTCTTTGAGTGAACATTCCCTTACCTTTGGTGCACATGTGTATTGGTATATGAGATAATATGGTAGTTCTAACATTGTGATTTTAAAAAGAATGCTTAGCTACGACCAACTACGGTCAACAAACATCAGTCATGGAACCCGCAACCTCGCGGTCTAGAAGCTAGCACGCTAACCACTATAACCGTTTGGTCGGCTTAATTGCAGATAGATGATGAAAGCACCACTAGAAGTTCGCACCAAAGAGGAACAACGAAGCAGCGATCTGGGTTTCGTGGTCGGAAGGTGTACCGTCAATCGTCTGTCTAACAGAACCATGTCAAGTGCACGCTCAATGCTGTCATCATTTGTGGCCGTAGATGGTCGTCGGTCTCTCCTTACTCGTGCGACCATCTTTGAATATTTCAATCCATTCGTAGACACTCCGTTGCAGCAAGACACTGTTCCCGTATTGTCTGTGATGGATTGCGACCACTGATACACCCAACGATATAGATAAACAACTGGATAGACTGCTCCATTGTCAATGCAAAGAGAAAAACGCGCCGGGGGATTGCGAAGCTGGTGGGAAGATTAACCAATCACAGTTCACTTTTACAGTTGGATGGGAATGCGAAACACCTTGTAAAGTGTTAGAGTATAGATTTTTTTTTCACATTATTACTAATTAAGGTCTACTATTGACATTTCTGCTGTGTGCAACCCAAAATTTTATTTTCAATCCTCGGCAATCCGTATTTTTTTTATCCCACCAATTGTATCTGGCATCGGCTTCATTTTCTCACCGTTAAGCAGTCTATCCAGTTGTTCATTTATACCGATGGATACATCTTCCGACCACGAAAAAACGGATCACTGCTCGTTGTTCCTTTTTGGTGCAAACTTCTAGTGGAGCGGCCGTCGTCTATCTGCAATTAAAAGGAAGACAAATGGAGGAATTAGGAACGAAATTCCCTAGCAGGACCGCAACAACATAACAATAAAACGGCAGAGGTCAGTATGAACAATGTAAGAAGAGTTATTGTGGATAATTTTTACCTCACCCTCTTACCTGTCGATACAATAACAAATTTCGTTTGAATTAGAACAGTTCTTGCGGCAATCTTATACAGGTATAAAATAATTGCACTGTCCTTCATACGGATTGGTTTCTTTCAGGTGACTTCCCTCAACCACAAGTACTTCCGTCAACTTCTGGAGGAGTGTCTTTCGCTAGGGAAGCCTCTTCTCATCGAGGACGTTGGCGAGGAGTTGGACCCCATTCTGGAGAACGTCCTGGAGAAGAACTACGTCAAGAGTGGATCCACATTCAAGGTAAGCAATAACCCCCCTCCCCCCCTTTAAATTAATATACAAGGTGTCTACAAAAGGTTGGACACATTTTGATGTAGAATAATTCATAAAATAATGAAGATATGAACACACTTATGGCATTTATACATATTGTTACGAATTTCTGTATATTTGTAAATATTTCGTAGCATTAATTATGTAAAAAGATAAATTTATGTACATTTCGCCAGTGCAAGAGTTCTTTACTTGGCTTCCCTGCAATATGTGTCTTATTAATGCTTGATAACGAGTTTTACAGAGATAACGCTGGGAAGCGAGTTTTACAAGGAGCAGGGGATTTAACATTATGGTAATAGAAATCTCTCCAAATTGGCGAGATAGAGTCAAATTGGCGACGGTTTTGGCAACTAATTTTTGTCGCCAAATTTGGCGAGAAATCACCAAATGTCGCCAAACTTGGCGACATTTTCGGTCCCCATGTACATGTATAGGACTTTTCGACTACGATCTGGAAAGTCCTCCAAATTTCTATCTCTAGAAGATTCATGAAGGATTGACTTTCCTATATAAGCCCGGCCATGAGTCCGTTAGTTGACTGGAAGTCACTGAGTTAGCTGTCTCTCAGCAAGCATTTAGATAGTTCCGAAAGTGAACTGTATTGCATTGTCTTTAGCGGCGATTTGTAGCAGTTGTGTTGTCAAGTTTTCAACTGCTGTTTCGTGCTCCATTGTTGTGTAAAGAGCTGTATTGAGTCTACTAGAACGAGAAGTTCTGGAGTTGTAATAGAATCTGCGAAGAGTTATATCGGAATAAATTTCTGCAAGTTTTGATCTGCTTTGGCTTCAAATCTTTCGAACCCATCCAAAGCAACAATATAATAACTCATATATATTTTCATTTATGAGAACGTTGCCATAGGAAATTACCTTTTCCCATTTGAATATCGTTTCTTTTGCAAACATCGTCTGCGCGCGTTATTAATTGTATGTTTTTCCCTCTTGGCCACACAGATAATCTGATATAACGCCACTGGGAATTTTTTCCTTGGGGGGATTCGTAAAGTACAAGAGGAAAGTGTCGAGTGACTTAAAGGTCAGGATTACAGTCGCAATAGCCTCTGTGGATGCCGACATGCTTGCCCGTAACCTGGCGCGAAATTGACCACCGTCTTGATATTGTCCAAAGCGACGAACGGCGCCATTGGAAGTTCATAAACAAGGGCCATACAACTTTTTGAGTCTATCTAACTATTAATGTCATCAATTTAAATTTGTCTTCCTTATTTCATGAATTATTCAACATCAAAATGTGTCCAACTTCTTATAGACACCCTGTACAGCAAGACAGCGTCAAAAGTTCTATAAAATCCTTTATCATAATAGGTGGGTTTTATGCGCTTAATGGGCAATTCCGGCATCTTTTTGAAAACGAGTGAAATTAGTTTATATTTATGAAGAATATCTTTCTGATACCAAATATTCAAACAAAAGTTCTTTACGAAAAATTAGTTATTTAAATATTAAGAAAAGATAATGCTCCGTAACTCCGTCCGATCAAAACTATCCGCTACAGCTGTGACGTCACGACATCCTTTCGTTCTTTATGGTTATCGTTACTTTTTCTGGCCAAATACTTTTTGTTTACCTATGAGTTTTTGACTTCTACGGTTTCATGAACATTTCCGGGATCAGTAGTGTCAAAGTGTATGATCCCAATTTTAAATTTTAAATTTTTATTTAATTTCCTTAGTATATATTTTTAAATATCAAAAATGTTTTGAAATTAAATTGCCAAAAGTAGTAAAGTTCCGGTATCTCTCCCTATTGTGATCGTAATTTTGTGCTTCACTTGCAATATAATCTCTGACAAACTAACCTGCAATCAAATAGCCTCCGATCAAAAAAAAAAAGTGGGTCCCAATTTTTTTTTTTTTTTTTTTTTTTTCCATATTTGATGAGAATCGAATTTTACACTAATTACTAGACTTTATTCAGTTTTGAACCTTTTTCAAAATCTACTTCCGTTTCTTAAATGGCTCCATTTCCCTGTGATTTTTTTTTTCTGCAGGTGATGTTGGGCGAGAAGGAATGCGACGTGACGGATGGATTCCGCCTGTTCATCACGACCAAGCTGTCCAATCCCGCCTTCTCTCCGGAGATCAGCGCAAAGACGGCCGTCATAGACTTCACCGTCACCGCCAAAGGGCTGGAAGACCAGCTGCTGGGCAGGGTCATGCTGTCTGAGAAAGCGGTAAGGATCACGGAGGATTAGAGGTCGGCGATATATCGATACGACGATATTTTTATCGATATTTCTGAAAAAATATCGATATTTAAAAATATCGATAAAAGTCACCGATATATCGATATTTTCAAACATTCTTAGTTTTTTGATGATCGTTTCGTAGTTCCGTGTGTTTTTTACGACGATATTTTTATCGATATTTCTGAAAAAATATCGATAAAAGTCATCGATATATCGATATTTTCAAACATTCTTAGTTTTTTGATGATCGTTTCGTAGTTCCGTGTGTTTTTTCGATTTTCTTTATTACCTTTTCAAAAACTTCCAAAACTAAAGTTTGAAATTGGCTGAGAGACAGTTAAAATGGCACCAGTATTCAATATTTTTTCAGACACTTAAAAGCTATTGAAAATTATCTGGAATTTTTCTTAAAATCACTGCACCAATTAAGCGAAAATTTTTTTTTTTTTTTTTTTTTTTTTTTTTTTTTTTGTAATAGATCCATTTCAGTTGAAAAAGTAGTCACCTTACAAAATAGCGATCATGAAAAGTAGAAATTTACCCCGAAAAATTTTGTTTCTGGCAAAATTAAAAATCAAATTAAAAAAAAAAAATCATGTATCGATATATCGATATTTTATCGATTTTTTTCTTCTTTTTTTTAATCCTTAATATTAAGATGAAATCTTATACATTGGGACAAGCTTACTTGAGCTCATTGTATACTCTAGACAGTGGTAGAAGTGTTGAAAAAAAGTGAAGGGAAGCCCAAAATTTGCTTAGCCCCCCCCCCTCCCCACTCTCCTTCTCCCATCTTCAACGATACATTTTTTTAAATTTGTAACTGATAATAAAAATATTAACTAGTAAAGAAATAATTTATACTTCCTAACACTATACTAAACTTCAACTTAACTAGACATCACTTAGACGGTAGATCGTCACGGTGCTCATAGGTATTTAATCCATTTTGGCGGAGTGAAGACATAATTCTCGCCAAACCTTATAGCCTTTTGTTCTCTACAGGGTTATTGTGGTTTGGCGAACATTATGCTTTCAAGCCGCCAAAATGGATTAAATACCTATGAGCACCGTGACGATCTACCGTCTAAGTGATGTCTAGTTAAGTTG
Organism: Linyphia triangularis; assembly: GCA_963978545.1. NCBI lineage: Eukaryota > Metazoa > Arthropoda > Arachnida > Araneae > Linyphiidae > Linyphia > Linyphia triangularis. Next base: position 10,504,299 of record OZ021724.1, on the reverse strand, counting down.
AAGTTTAGTATAACATTAAACGAGGGTCCAAAATTTATTGTTATTTTGATGAATATTCGGCGACTTATATTTTTTTAATTGGAAGTAAGAGATAAAGTTAAGTAATAATTCAATGTTGAATACATAACTGTTTATTTAGATTTAAATTATACTTATAAATGTGCATACTTTAATGAAATTAAATTAATAAATAATTCCAAAAATAGCTCGTCTTCATATGAAACAAGAATAGAAATTTAACTTAAAAGAAAGTTTCCCTCCAAAGCTAAAATTTGTCCAATTGTAACTGTATTTGCAAGTAAAAATACTAATATCTTTATTCAAAGTAGTACAATACATTTTTATAATAATATGATATACATATATATACACCATAAATAGTTTTAAAGTTTTCAAATGTAAAAATAAATCACTTTTTCACAGTGTCACTACATTCAAAGGTTAATGTTATTTTTCATTATTTTTAGGCGGATTGAATGCTTTTTAAAAGTAGGATTTCAGTGGTTTTAGAAGTTGGGGAGAGACGCATGGGTATTTTCTGATTCTTAACTAAGACTTGCTCTAGAAATCAGTCATTCAGCAGCCGATTTTTTTCACTAACCATTTTCCATAGGATTATTTGTTTTCTAAGTACACAATTTGATACTCCCAAAGCACCATTTTGAGCGCAAACACACATAAATTGCCGCTATTTTTTGAAAATAATAATAAAAAATAATAATAACTGAACGATAGATTCTTCTTTTTAAAAAATAGTTTCGTTCTGTTTTGTGTCGTAGGAGTTGGAGAATGAGAGAGTGAAGGTTATAAGTGAAATTGTAAGCAGCAAACAAAGTATCAAACAACTGGAGGATAATCTTCTGGATCATCTAACGAGTGCACAGGTATTCCTCAACAACATCTTATTTTACATCTTAACTTGCACCACCAAAGTACTTTACACTGTACAGCATACGATGCAGGAATTCACACACCTCAATTATGCAGTATTTCATACACTTCAACTGTTTGGTACCTCACACACTTCAACTATACAGTACTTCACACACTATTCAACTACGCAGTACTTCACACTATTGAAGTACTGCATAGTTGAATAGTGTAACTAGATAATACTTCACACACTTCAACTATACCCTACTTCACTCACTTCAACTATACAATACCTCACATACTTCAGCTATATGGCTCTTCACACACTTCAACTATACAGTACTTCACATACTTCAACTATACAACTTCACATACTTCAACTATACAGTACTTCACACACTTCAACTGTACACTGTATAGTTGAATAATGTGTGAAGTATTGCATAGTTGAAGTGTGTGTATTACTGTATACTATACAGTAATACACACACTTCAACTATGCAGTAACACGCACACTTCAACTATGCACTACCTCACATACTTCAGCTATATGGCTCTTCACACACTTCAACTATACAGTACTTCACATACTTCAACTATACAACTTCACATACTTCAACTATACAGTACTTCACACACTTCAACTGTACACTGTATAGTTGAATAATGTGTGAAGTATTGCATAGTTGAAGTGTGTGTATTACTGTATACTATACAGTAATACACACACTTCAACTATGCAGTAACACGCACACTTCAACTATGCACTACCTCACATACTTCAGCTATATGGCTCTTCACACACTTCAACTATACAGTACTTCACATACTTCAACTATACAACTTCACATACTTCAACTATACAGTACTTCACACACTTCAACTGTACACTGTATAGTTGAATAATGTGTGAAGTATTGCATAGTTGAAGTGTGTGTATTACTGTATACTATACAGTAATACACACACTTCAACTATGCAGTAACACGCACACTTCAACTATGCACTACCTCACATACTTCAGCTATATGGCTCTTCACACACTTCAACTATACAGTACTTCACATACTTCAACTATACAACTTCACATACTTCAACTATACAGTACTTCACACACTTCAACTGTACACTGTATAGTTGAATAATGTGTGAAGTATTGCATAGTTGAAGTGTGTGTATTACTGTATACTATACAGTAATACACACACTTCAACTATGCAGTAACACGCACACTTCAACTATGCACTACCTCACATACTTCAGCTATATGGCTCTTCACACACTTCAACTATACAGTACTTCACATACTTCAACTATACAACTTCACATACTTCAACTATACAGTACTTCACACACTTCAACTGTACACTGTATAGTTGAATAATGTGTGAAGTATTGCATAGTTGAAGTGTGTGTATTACTGTATACTATACAGTAATACACACACTTCAACTATGCAGTAACACGCACACTTCAACTATGCACTACCTCACATACTTCAGCTATATGGCTCTTCACACACTTCAACTATACAGTACTTCACATACTTCAACTATACAACTTCACATACTTCAACTATACAGTACTTCACACACTTCAACTGTACACTGTATAGTTGAATAATGTGTGAAGTATTGCATAGTTGAAGTGTGTGTATTACTGTATACTATACAGTAATACACACACTTCAACTATGCAGCAACACGCACACTTCAACTATGCACTACCTCACATACTTCAGCTATATGGCTCTTCACACACTTCAACTATACAGTACTTCACATACTTCAACTATACAACTTCACATACTTCAACTATACAGTACTTCACACACTTCAACTGTACACTGTATAGTTGAATAATGTGTGAAGTATTGCATAGTTGAAGTGTGTGTATTACTGTATACTATACAGTAATACACACACTTCAACTATGCAGTAACACGCACACTTCAACTATGCACTACCTCACATACTTCAGCTATATGGCTCTTCACACACTTCAACTATACAGTACTTCACATACTTCAACTATACAACTTCACATACTTCAACTATACAGTACTTCACACACTTCAACTGTACACTGTATAGTTGAATAATGTGTGAAGTATTGCATAGTTGAAGTGTGTGTATTACTGTATACTATACAGTAATACACACACTTCAACTATGCAGTAACACGCACACTTCAACTATGCACTACCTCACATACTTCAGCTATATGGCTCTTCACACACTTCAACTATACAGTACTTCACATACTTCAACTATACAACTTCACATACTTCAACTATACAGTACTTCACACACTTCAACTGTACACTGTATAGTTGAATAATGTGTGAAGTATTGCATAGTTGAAGTGTGTGTATTACTGTATACTATACAGTAATACACACACTTCAACTATGCAGTAACACGCACACTTCAACTATGCACTACCTCACATACTTCAGCTATATGGCTCTTCACACACTTCAACTATACAGTACTTCACATACTTCAACTATACAACTTCACATACTTCAACTATACAGTACTTCACACACTTCAACTGTACACTGTATAGTTGAATAATGTGTGAAGTATTGCATAGTTGAAGTGTGTGTATTACTGTATACTATACAGTAATACACACACTTCAACTATGCAGTAACACGCACACTTCAACTATGCACTACCTCACATACTTCAGCTATATGGCTCTTCACACACTTCAACTATACAGTACTTCACATACTTCAACTATACAACTTCACATACTTCAACTATACAGTACTTCACACACTTCAACTGTACACTGTATAGTTGAATAATGTGTGAAGTATTGCATAGTTGAAGTGTGTGTATTACTGTATACTATACAGTAATACACACACTTCAACTATGCAGTAACACGCACACTTCAACTATGCACTACCTCACATACTTCAGCTATATGGCTCTTCACACACTTCAACTATACAGTACTTCACATACTTCAACTATACAACTTCACATACTTCAACTATACAGTACTTCACACACTTCAACTGTACACTGTATAGTTGAATAATGTGTGAAGTATTGCATAGTTGAAGTGTGTGTATTACTGTATACTATACAGTAATACACACACTTCAACTATGCAGTAACACGCACACTTCAACTATGCACTACCTCACATACTTCAGCTATATGGCTCTTCACACACTTCAACTATACAGTACTTCACATACTTCAACTATACAACTTCACATACTTCAACTATACAGTACTTCACACACTTCAACTGTACACTGTATAGTTGAATAATGTGTGAAGTATTGCATAGTTGAAGTGTGTGTATTACTGTATACTATACAGTAATACACACACTTCAACTATGCAGTAACACGCACACTTCAACTATGCACTACCTCACATACTTCAGCTATATGGCTCTTCACACACTTCAACTATACAGTACTTCACACCAAAATTATCATTTTACAAAAAAGTACTTTTGTGAAAATTCATAAAAGTTGAACTTGATTCAAAAAGTTAAATTTTTAGGATCTTACAATTTCATACATATTTAAAGGTATATGAGGATTCAACATGGCCGTAATTATTATATTGTGTTAAAATGTATACTCAAAAAATGGAAGAAAAAAAAATCAATCGTTTGATATTAAAAAAAGTTTTCTTTTTAATTATATAGAAAATTATGAAGAAAAACATATTGATTTGAAAAAAAAAAATGTAAAATTGGGCTATATAGAAAACCCAAACACTAAACAATAACTGAATGTAACTATTGGAGAGGAACATCGCACAACTTTCAATTACACTATAATAATGGTCAGCACATTTAAATTTGGTGTGGAATAGTGTTATTACTATTTTCATTTATTTAAAATAATGGCCCTTGGTGAAATTTTTACAGATACCCCTCTTACAAAAAGGGGGGGGGGGAAACGCCACAATGGCAAATGTGAGAATATGTACTTTTCGAAAATTCTTGCAATATCCTTTCTTGTTAGTGAAACAGAAGAGGGGAGAAAAACGGTCGTTGATGAGCGATGCTCAAGGGAAGAGAACTCTATGTTGAAGACATTCGTTTTTCATCTTTTTACACCTTTGTTACATTTTTATGGGAATTTCGGAGAAGGGGATGTTTAGAACATCTTAAGAAGCATTATCATAGAGATTTTATAGAGTCGCTTTTTAGTGATAGTTAAAGAACGCGATTTTTTTTTTTTTTAATGTTTTGGGCTTGCGCAATATTGACGAAAACCTTAATGGCAAGTTCTATGGCCCCCCACTCACCTGTACTCCAAATTTGAACATCGTAGGTCAAACGGTTCGGGAGTTGTGATGACCACAAACACACATACATTTTTTCTAGATCACTTTGTTGAAATCCGAATGTTCCAAAACGTGCAGAAATGCAAGAAAAAGAAAAAAAAAAGGAAAAAAAGATTATTTTTTTTTACCGAATGCTATACTTTCATTACCCTATGTATGCATATGGGTAATTGAAAGTAAAAAAAAATACTGATTCAAAATGTTAAGAATGCACCGAACATCATTCTGAATTTTCTTACAGAATGTTGAGAGTAGATTCTGAATCTACAGGTCTGCCTATGGAAAAATGTCCGAAAATTTCGGAAAATCGACTTTGAATGAGTTGAACTAAATTCGATTGCCAAACATTTCATAACTTACCAAAAAAAAATGAACATCCATCTTTGTCTGGATGCCAACCACTCTTTAATTTTCGATTGTAAAGGTTCCAGATGATTTGTCTTTCATGGCGCCAAAATCTTCCATCTTTTAAAAGTAAGCCGACTTGGCAATGAAACTCACGTCATCAGTGACGTAATATTTATCTCCAACTAGGCTCTTTTTCGAAAGATGGAAGTATGTTTCGCCAGAGAATATATATCGTCTGCATTGAAAATTAAAGAGCAGTGGGTTACCACAATAAAAAAAGGATGCTCATTATTTGGCAAGTCATGACATATTTGGCGATCGGATTTAGTTTAACTCATTCAAAGTCCATTTTTTAATCGTTTCGGCCATTTTTGACCCAGCAGACCAGTGGATACGTGATCTACATTCTGTAAGAAAACATAGGGACCGAAAATGTCGCCAAATGGTCGCCAAGTTTGGCGACATTTGTCGATTTCTCGCCAAATTTGGCGACAAAAAATTAGTCGCCAAAACCGTCGCCAACTTGGCTCTATCTCGCCAATTTGGCGAGATTGCCATTACCATAATGTTAAATGCCCTGCTCCTTGTAAAACTCGCTTCCCAGCGTTACCTCTGTAAAACTCGTTATCAAGCATTAAGACACACATTGCAAGAAAGCGAAGTTAAGACGAACTATTGCACTGCCTTATGCTAAATGTACATAAATGTTCCTATATTTACAAAATTAACACTACGAAATATTTACAAATATACAAAAATTCGTAACAATCTAACACGCAGGGCTCCCTGGTGGACAACGAGGGCCTGATGACGGTGCTCCAGGAGACCAAGGCCACCACTCTCCAGGTGTCGACCAAGCTGGAGGTGGCCGCCTCCACCCAGCGCAAGATCAACCAGGCGAGGGAGGAGTTTCGGTCGGTGGCCGCGAGAGGGAGCCTCCTGTACTTCCTCATCGTGGAGATGAGCGTCATCAACGTCATGTACCAGACGTCGCTGAGGCAGTTCCTCGGCCTGTTCGACGTCTCCATATGCAGGTTACTTTTCCACTCCCTCTTGTTGACAACACGCCTTATTGCTCATTCAGAATCGAAAACACACTTTTTGTCACCTGTAACCAATGCCATATTTTAATACCCGTTAGTTAAAAGCTTTAAATTAAAAAAATATATATATATTTCGAAATTTTGCAGTGTTCTCCAACACGGTTTCCTGTTCTGGAAATTTTCAATAACGAAACAAATTCTGTTACATTTTTGTTGCTGCAATTTTAAGTGTCCCATAGAACATCATTCTGAATTTTTTTTATAAAATGTAGAAAATTTTTCATGAATTCACTGGTCTGCCAGGGCAAAAGTAGCCGAAACTAGTATTCAAAATTCGACTTCGAATGAGTTGAACTGCAAAATTTGCTAATTAATGAGCATTTTTTTTTATATGTGGTAACACAGAGCTCTTTAATATTCAATAAGGAAAAGTTCAGACGATATTTATTCTTTGGCGAAAAATACTTCCATCTTTTAAAAGGGAGCCAATTTGGGCAATAAATATTACGTTCCCAACTGCGTAATATTTATAGCGAACTAGCTGACTTTTAAAAAATAATCTTGACACCAGGAAAGACAAATTAACTACAACCTTCATAATCGAAAATTGAAGAATGATAGGGTAACCGTCGAAGAAAGGTAGTTCAATATTCGGCAAGTTATGACACATCTGGCAATCGGATTTAATTCGACTCACACAAAGCCAATTTTTGAACCGGCCATTTTTGCCCCGACAGACCAGTGGATTCCTGATCCTACTAACATTTCTCTACATTCTTTAAAAATACTCAGAATGATGTTCAATGAGGTTTTACATAAACTTGCAGTCGCCTCTCAGTCTATATGTAACTCTATAGAAAGTAATAGCCCAATACTCGAAGAACTCTGAAAAATTTTTCGGAGTAGAAAGAAGGGATGTGTATTACGCAATTGTGACTTCATTTTTTTTTTTTTTTTTTTTTGGTTTCACAGGAGGGAGGGTAGTTTTCGCGATTTTGTGAAAATTTTTGTTTCGTGGAGAGGAGGTCGGTTATGTATAACGGGACGGATTTCATGTTGGAGGGGGTGTATTTTACGGGAATTGTAGTAGATGTTTTCTCGGAAGGGGATTGGAGGACAGGCAGAGTATTATTGTATTTGTTGTATTACCGGGGAAAAGTCTAAACAATTTGCTACTCGGTGGAGGGATAGGAAGGAAATTAAAAAAGAAATATTCACTGAGGAGGAGAGGGTCTATTGATGGGGAATCTATTCACATTGACGTGTCTCCTCAACGCTTGGCCACTCAACTGGAGAATTCCTAACTGTAAATACATTTTGGCATTGGGTCCTTGCGATAAAGCCAGTGTTCATTGTGTAGGCGAAAATGGTTACATTTCTTATCCTTCAATAAAGCTGCAGTTATTTGTTAGTTGTATGACCACGAAGAAAACACTTTTACCCGTGAATTGCGCCATCTATTGTCACAAAAAAATAGTTATTTTTCTCTGAAAGAAAAATCCGATTTTTTTTTTTTTTTTATTTTTTTTTTTATAGTTTCATTGAACACTGCATAATCTCATTGTTGACAGTTCGCCACTTAAGACTTTTATAAAAAAATTCCTATGGCCATTTGGAACATCTTCGATATCAATCGTTTATTATTATTGTTGTTGTTGTTAATATTATTAATATCAATATTAATATTAATAATATTTTTATTAACAACAATATTATTAATATTAATATTAATAATATTAGTATTAACAACAATATTATTAATATTAATAATATTAATAATATTAATATTAATAATATTAATAATATTAATATTAATATTAATAATATTAATATTAATAATATTAATATTAATAATATTAATATTAATAATATTAATATTAATAATATTAATATTAATAATATTAATATTAATAATATTAATATTAATAATATTAATATTAATAATATTAATATTAATAATATTAATAATATTAATATTAATAATATTAATATTAATAATATTAATATTAATATTAATAATATTAATATTATAATATTAATATTATAATATTAATATTATTAATACTAATATTAATATTAACAACAATATTATTAATATTAATAATATTAATAATATTAATATTAATAATATTAATATTAATAATATTAATATTAATATTAATAATATTAATATTATAATATTAATATTATAATATTAATATTATTAATACTAATATTAATATTAACAACAATATTATTAATATTAATATTAATATTAATATTAATTAATATAATATAATAATAATAATAATAATATTAATAATAATATTAATAATAATAATAATATTAATAATAATAATAATATTAATATTAATATTAATAATAATATTAATAATAATATTAATATTAATATTAATTAATATTAATATTAATATTAATATTAATTAATATTAATATTATTATTATTATTAATATTAACAATATTATTATTAATATTAACAATATTATTATTAATATTAACAATATTATTATTAATATTAACAATATTATTATTAATATTAACAATATTATTATTAATATTAATAATATTATTATTAATATTATTAATATTATTAGTAATATTAATATTATTACTAATATTAATATTATTATTAATATTATTATTAATATTATTATTAATATTATTATTAATATTATTATTAATATTATTATTAATATTATTATTAATATTAATATTAATATTAATATTAATATTATTAATATTATTATTAATATTAATATTATTAATATTAATATTATTAATATTATTATTAATATTAATATTATTAATATTATTATTAATATTAATATTATTAATATTATTATTAATATTATTATTAATATTATATTAATATTATTACTAATATTAATATTATATTAATATTATTACTAATATTAATATTATTACTAATATTAATATTATTACTAATATTAATATTATATTAATATTATTACTAATATTAATATTATTATTAATATTAATATTATTGATATTAATATTATTATTATTATTAATATTATTAATATTATTATTATTATTATCAATATTAATATTATTATTAATAACAATAATATTATTAATAATAAACCATTTTGTCTTTGTTGTAGATCTGAGGGGGACTTGGAGGTGCAGAAGCGAATTCGCAACATCATCGAGTACCTGACGTACGAGGTGTATCGGTACGCCGTCCGCGGCTTCTACGAGTGCCACAGGTTCCTCTTCGTGCTCATGCTCGCCCTCAAACTGCAGCTGGAACACGGCGCCATCTCGTACAGCGAGTTCTTCACCTTCGTCAAAGGTCAGGAATTAATACAACGGATGATTGAAAAAGTCAAGTTTTACACTTGTTGTGCTTCCAATCGTTTCGTAAAATTGTGTACGCTTAATGCACCCTCGCTGATAAAAAAAATAAAAAATAACTCAACACACAGGGGCTCCCAGTGACCTTTTAAGCATATATACGGCGAACTTTATGAGCGGGGTAATGGAAACTTAACACAGACAAAAAGGGACTGAATGTCTTTTCAAACCAGCGTCTCAAAAGGAATTTCTTGTAAGGATTATTCTCTATATTCGCTATGTTACAATCTTCTTACCCAGTGCATTTGGAAACTACTTTCTATAACCACCTTGAAATGTGGCCAGTTAGGTACGAATTAAATCACTTAATGAAATGTCATAAATCGTTTTTAGTCCGAGAGGCGACTGCAATTTTTTTCACCTCATCGAACATCATTCTGAATTTTTTACAGAAATTGGAGAAAAGTGAATAGATTAGGAATCCAATGGTTTGCCGTGGCAAAAATGGCCGAAACTGGTCCAAAATTGACTTGGAATGAGTTAAACTAAAATCCGATTGCCAAATATGTCATAACTTGCCAAAAAGAGAACCACCTTTTTCCGTCTGGAAACCCACTGTATTTTGATTTTCAATGCAAAAAAGCGCAAACGATTTCTGATCTCTGGCTCGGTAAAACTTGTATCTTTTAAAAGTAAGCCAAAATGGTGACGTTAGTTACGTCATCAGTGACGTAATGCTTATTGTCAACATGGCTCCCTTTTAATAGATGCAAGTTAGATCGTCGCCAAATATCTGAATCGTCTGCAACCTTCTTAAATGAAAATTAAAAAGTGAGGGTTACCAAATAAAAAAAAAATTCTCATTATTTGGCAAGTTATGGCGCATTTGGCAAATAGATTTAGTTCAACTTATTAAAAGTCGATTTTTGACCAGTTTCGGCCATTTTTGCCACGGCAAACCAGTGGATTCGTAATCTACTCACTTTTCTCCAATTTCTCTAAAAAATTCAGAACGATGTTCGATGGGGTGAAAAAAATTGCAGTCGCCTCTCAGTCTATTTCATTTACTGTCTTTTTATTATAAATGAAAATAGAAAAAAGACAAAACCACCAGGTGGAGCCACTGCATCAACGTAAGAATTTCAAATGTAAAATAAATTTGACGCTATTATCGAGTTTTTAATTTGTCATTTCATTAAAGGGATCATTTTCGTGCTTTTTCACCAAATATCAATTGGATTTTATAGAAAGTAGTTTCTAAATGCACTAGAAAATTGCAACATAGCGAGTATAGGGAATTGATCCTTACTAGGACCACCCCTTAAAATAATTATGAACGTCTTCTAGCCAAAACACAGATACAAATAAAATGCTCTTACAGAAAATAATACAAAGACAAACTGATGAGGAAATTCACCCTTTGCACTCGAGGCTTTTTTTTTTTCGCTCGGAGGGACCAGCAACTCGAGACGTTTTAGGTTCGGTTGGCGTTTATGGATTTGCTTCATAGTAACTAAACACAGTCATTTTGGCCTTGCGTCAAATTTCCGCATCAAACCTAGTGGTCCTCCCGTATTTCGTCATCCAATGGTGTGGCGCCGGAGAGGCTCCACTGGAGTGCAAAGGGTTAAGATTATACTAAACTTCAACTTAACTAGACATCACTTAGACGGTAGATCGTCACAGTGCTCATAGGCAGTTAATCCATTTTGGCAGCGTGAAAGCATAATGTTCGCCAAACCACAACAGAACAAAAGGCTCTAAAGTTTGGCGAGAATTATGTCTTCACTCCGCCAAAATGGATTAAATTCCTATGAGCACTGTGTCGATCTACCGTCTAAGTGATGTCTAGTTAAGTTGAAGTTTAGTATGGTAGGTTACTCCTAACTGGCCACATCTTGGAAATGAAATGTGATGAAATCCTAAATGTAGAACCAGATTGAAGACGCCGACCCGGCTGTCCTAAGCTAATAGTACGGGAGGTAGGGGCACTTTAAGGTCAGTCATTTTATACCGGCTGAATTGGGTAAAAATTGTAAGTTAATTTATAATAGACTAGCTGAATACCCGTGCTGCGCTTCAAAATTTTACCATTAGCATTTTAGCGATCAAAAGACCATTCACGTATTCTACATTTCAGACGTTTGCACCCATTTCGATCCCGACAAATTGATTTATCAAAATAGAAACTTTCCTTTGTTGACATTTTAAACGAAATTTATAATTGTGAATACTATATTGGAAAGAGGCATTTGAATATCCCTCGTTTAGAACGTTTATCTCCCTTCGGACACTTTTTAATTACGTAATCGAGATTGAAATAGTTTATTGTGTTTATGTTTGCTCTTTGTTCTAAATTTCGAAGTAGTAGCTGTATTGGAATTGAGACATTAAAATAATCCTCGTATAGTTTCAATGTTGAGTCGACTTTTCATCCCTTAAAAATTCATTAATCGATATTGGAATAATTTTTTTTTTTTTAAATTTGTCCTTTTAACATTTGCACCAAATATCAGAATTATGACTACATTGGAAGAGGAACATTCGGATATCCCTCGTTTGGAACATTTAACCCCTTTTCGACTCCATAAAGTAGGTTAATCGAGAACGGAATAGCTTACTTTTTCTATGTTTATCTTTTTTGACATTTGTACCAATTTTCCGAGTTGTGACCAAATGGGAAGTGGGACATTCGAATATCTCTCTTTTGGAACGTTTAACGTCTTTTCCAACCCTTAAGTGGGTTAATCGAGATCGGAATGGCTTACTTTTCTATGTTTATCTTGATTGGCATTCATACCAATTTTAAGAATTGCGACGAAATGGGAAGTAGAATGTTCGAATATCCCTCGTTTGGGACGTTTAACCCCTTTTCCACCCCTTAAAATGGGTTAACCTAGGTCGGAATAGAATGCTTTTTCTATTTTTACCATTGTTGATATTTGTGCCGATTTTCAGAGTTGTGACCAAATGGGAAGTAGGATATTCGAATGTCCCCCGTTTGGAACGTTTAACCCCTTTTCGACACCTTAAAGTGGGTTAATTGAGATCGGAATAGAATGCTTTTTCTATTTTTACCATTGTTGATATTTGTGCCAATTTTCAGAGTTGTGACCAAATGGGAAGTGGGATATTCGAATGTCCCCCGTTTGGAACGTTTAACCCCTTTTCGACACCTTAAAGTGGGTTAATGGAGATCGGAATAGAATGCTTTTTCTATTTTTACCATTGTTGATATTTGTGCCAATTTTCAGAGTTGTGACCAAATGGGAAGTGGGATATTCGAATGTCCCCCGTTTGGAACGTTTAACCCCTTTTCGACACCTTAAAGTGGGTTAATTGAGATCGGAATAGAATGCTTTTTCTATTTTTACCATTGTTGATATTTGTGCCAATTTTCAGAGTTGTGACCAAATGGGAAGTGGGATATTCGAATGTCCCCCGTTTGGAACGTTTAACCCCTTTTCGACACCTTAAAGTGGGTTAATTGAGATCGGAATAGAATGCTTTTTCTATTTTTACCATTGTTGATATTTGTGCCAATTTTCAGAGTTGTGACCAAATGGGAAGTGGGATATTCGAATGTCCCCCGTTTGGAACTTTTAACCCCTTTTCGACACCTTAAAGTGGGTTAATTGAGATCGGAATAGAATGCTTTTTCTATTTTTACCATTGTTGATATTTGTGCCGATTTTCAGAGTTGTGACCAAATGGGAAGTGGGATATTCGAATGTCCCCCGTTTGGAACTTTTAACCCCTTTTCGACACCTTAAAGTGGGTTAATTGAGATCGGAATAGAATGCTTTTTCTATTTTTACCATTGTTGATATTTGTGCCAATTTTCAGAGTTGTGACCAAATGGGAAGTGGGATATTCGAATGTCCCCCGTTTGGAACGTTTAACCCCTTTTCGACCTCTTAAAGTGGGTTAATCGAGATCGGAGTAGCTTACTTTTTCTATTTTTACCATTGTTGATATTTGTGCCGATTTTCAGAGTTGTGGACATGTGGGAAGTGGGAGAATTAGTGATGAGTGAGTGAGTCAGTGAATGAGTGAGTGAGTAAGTGAGGGCTTTGCCTTATATATATAAAGATGTCAAAAATTAGGAGATCAATTCCTCTGGCACGACCTCGATGAGTATAGGCGGAGAGGCGATCAGAACGTGTAAAAAAAAGTTAAAAAATAAAGCGATTTAACACCGGCTGAAACTTATTTCTACATTTCATTTGGACTATTTTCTGATGCTTTGAGGTATTCCGCTGGTAATACGAGGTTTGGATTATACTTCTATTTCTCGTTTATTTATGTAAAAAAAAAAAAACGCGTTTTTTTAAAGTGATTTTACACCGGCTGTTTCTACTTTTTATTTGGACTACTTTCTGAGTCACTCTATTATGAAATCTAAACTCGAACGTGTAACAGAATTCGGAATCGGATTTTTTTAACAATTATCACTTAAACCCTTTGCACTCCAGCGGCGCCTCTCAGGCGCCACACAATTGGATGCCAAACCACGAGAGGACCATTAGGTGAGATGCGGAAATTCGATGCAAGGCCAATGACTGTGTTTATGGATTTGCTTCATAGAAACTAAACACCAGCCGAACCTAAAATGTCTCGAGTTGCTGATTCCTCCGCGCGAAAAAGGCCCTGGAGTGCAAAGGGTTAAGTTCATTTAAATTGTGTCGAATTAGCGGGCAATATTGTAATGTGCATAAAAAATATAACCCCATAAAAACAGAGTTTTTAAAAAGTCCTTTATTACGCATTGTCAATTTTTTTTATTCATTAACACAGATTCGATATCAAAAACATTTCTATCGGCGAGCGGCAAACTACGTTTCGAAAATTATTTATGGAAAAATGAATTTATTTTGATGCGATTGGATGATGCCAAGTTGGTTTATTAGTATAACGCAAAAGCGACTTTTTAGTGACTGTAACAGCCCCAAAATTTGATAGAATACATTGTCATCAACGTCGAATCTATCTGCCAAGTTTCGGCCAGATTGGATGACGGAAAGGGGGTTAATTGATCGCTCGCAGATTTGCCGCCCATTTACACTCGCACCCACACAAAATCAAAGTTAACCCTTTGCACTCGAGGCCTATTTTTCGCTTGGAGCAACTTGCAACTCGAGACATTTTTGGTTCAGTTAGCGATTACGGATTTGCTTCATAGAAACTAGAGTCATTGGCTACACGCGTCAAATTTCCGAATCAAACCTAGTGGTCCTTTCGTGTTGCGGCATCCAATCGTGTGGCGCCTAAAGAAGTGCAGCTCGAGTCCAAAGGGTTTAATACTGTTGCGTGGACGGGTTCGAAAGATTTGAAGCCAAAGCAGATCAAAACTTGCAGAAATTTATTTCAATGTAACTCTTCGCAGATTCTCTTACAACTTCAGAACTTCTCGTTCTAGTAGGCTCAATATAGCTCTTTTCACAACAATAGAGCACAAAACAGCAGTTAAAAACTTGACAACACAACTGCTAAAATCACTGCAAAAGACAATGCAATACAGTTCGCTTTAGAACTACTCTGAATGCTTTATGAGACTCAGTATCTCAACTCAGTAATTCCAGTCAACTAACTGACTCAACTAACTCGGGCTCATATTGGGGAGGCGGCGAACCTTCTTGAAACTTCTAGAGGTAGATATTTGGAGAACTTTCCAGATCGCAGTCGAAAAGTCCTATACATGTACATGGGGACCGAAAATGTCGCCAAATGGTCGCCAAGTTTGGCGACATTTGTCGATTTCTCGCCAAATTTGGCGACAAAAATTAGTCGCCAAAACCGTCGCCAACTTGGCTCTATCTCGCCAATTTGGCGAGATTTCCATTACCATAACGTTAAAGGCCCTGCTCCTTGTAAAACTCGCTTCCCAGCGTTACCTCTGTAAAACTCGTTATCAAGCAATAAGACCTATATTGCAGGGAAGCCAACTTAAGACGAACTATTGCACTGCCTTATGCTAAATGTACATACATTTTCCTATTTACAAAATTAACACTACGAAATATTGACAAATATACACAAATTCGTAACAATATAAAGGATTAAAAAAAAAAAAAAAAAGGATTGTTTGATAAAAATTGATTAAATTTTAGGTGGAGCCTCCCTAGACATGAATTCTGTTCTTCCGAAGCCTTTCTCTTGGATTCCTGATGTTATCTGGCTGAATGTTGTGCAGCTCAGTCGTTTGCCGAATTTTAAAGCAATGACAGAGGAGGTAACGATAACAGTTATTCATTTAAAATGAAAGTTTTTATAGTTTTTGAAATGAGGTATTGGAACTCGTGAAAAATTTAATATTATATTCCATTAAAAAACTAGGGGTGCGGAACATCGCACAACTTTCAATTGCACTGCATCACTGACGAACGGTATTGTGGTTAGCGTGCTAAACTTCTAGACCGCGAGGTTCCGAGTCCCGTGTTAGAAGGCATGGGTGTTTGTAAATGTATGTTATGGCTTGTCTAATGACGAATGTTTCCGGCGCATTATAGCCCTCGTGTTGCTGACGACGCCAGATGATCTGAATACAACCAACCAAACATCACTGATGTGGGTTTATGTCAATTAGAGTTTTTAAATTTTCATCTCATGTAGACATCCACGAACATGAATTGGCTGACACTCTTGCTAAGGAGGGACTAGAACACCCTGTCCTCTCTACTCAAGAACTCACATATCAAGAGTTATACACAAAGAAAATAGCTCAAAATAAAGCGGCATATACCTCCGTCTCACGAATGGTATAAAGCCAGGACACTCCCTATCTCTTCCTTGTGATAGGCACACCAATACCCGTCTGTCCCGACTTGCTAGTGGTCACCTTAAAGGCCTCACATATTCCGGGGGAAGCAAAAATTTTCCTCTTTGCCCTAAATGCCAAAAGGAACAGGCATCACCTCAGCACATTTTGGACTGCCTTGGACTGGACTGGGAGGACATTTATAACTGTCCACAACTAGTGTCAGACTTCATTAATGTCAATGGCTTCACTGATATTGTCTGACTTCGTCAGACAAAAGGGAGATTAGAAACAACAACAACAAATTTTCATCTTTCGCTCAGGGAAAAATTGCCAGTTTGGTGCAATATTTTGCGATAATTCTTATATGGGTATTTAATTTAAAAAAAAGAAAATACCTTCACCACAATGGTTATTTTGGCGATATACTTTTCGATAATTCTTATATTATCCTTTCTTATAAGAGAAATTGAGGAGAGGGGGGGGGGGGAAAAGACGATTGTTGATGAGGAACGGGAACTCTGTGTTGAAGATATTCGTTTTTAAACTTTTTACGCCGTTAAAGCATTTTTGCGGAAATTTTAGGAGGAAGTGATGTTTAGATCACCTTAAGAGGCATTACCACAGTGATTTTGATCAAAATCGTTTGAGCCGTTTTTAGAAATCATTGAAAAACATGAATTTTGCAATGCTAGCTACCTTATGCGCATGCGCGATTTTGATGAAAACCTTAATGGTAGGTCCAATGGCCGTCACCTACCCTCACACCAAATTTGAACATCCGTAGGTCAATTTGTCCGGGAGTTATGCTGACCACAAACACACATACATTTTTTCTAGATCATTTTGTTGAAATCCGAATGTTTCAAAATGTGGAAAAATGCAAAAAAAAAACCCCCATTTTTTTTTACCGAATACTATACTTTCATTACCCTATGTATACATATGGGTAATTGAAAGTAAAAAAATACTGATTCAAAATGTTAAGAATATTAACTCTTTCATTTTTTTTCATTATGGATTTATAAATCTGAATTTTCTGTTTCGTTCATAAAGAGAAAGATATTCATAACATTTGCGATATAAGTATTTACACGTATGCGCTTTAGAGTGTGAAGCATTAAAAAAAAAAATCTTACGGGTACAGTTAAAAAATTTCGAAAAAATCCCATTGAAAACCCAGTGTTAAGCATTGCTAAATGTTCAGGAAAGTAAATAACAAGCAATAACAGCATTACTAGGATACTAATAGCACCAAAAACGCTGGGGCTAAACACAGATGTTCACTTGCAATACTTTAAGGAGTGAAATACTCGGGGAGAAAGCGGAATAAGTACCGTTGCAACGCCATTCATGGTTTGTACTTGCTCTATTCACTTACAGATTAAAAAGCAACTACAAGTTTAGATACCACATCGAATATCATTCTGAATTTTTTATAGAATATAGATAATTGTTTCTAGATCATGAATCCACTGGTCTGCCGGGGCAAAAATGACCGGAACTATCTAAAAATCCAATTAATGATTTGAACTCAATCCGATTACCAAATATGTCATAACTTGCAAAAATAATTAACATCCTCTATTGTGTGGTAACGCACTCCTCTTTAGTTTTCTATTAAGAAGTTTGCAGACGATGCGTCTTCTTTTCTGGCGCCAAAACCTTTCATCTTTTCAAAGTCAGCCAAGTTGGCAATAAGTATTACGTCATCAGTGACGTAATATTTCTCGCCGACTTGGTTCCCTTTTTAAAAGATGGAAGTATTTTTCGACAGAAAATAAATGTCGTCCGCCCTTTCTTTCAACAGTTCAGGCCCTCTAGTTAGTATTTCTGGATTTTAAGTCAGACACACTTGACATGGCTGTGTGTTAGAGCCTTGTCCTCGCATGCTAAAGGTGCCGTGTTCGAATCCTAGGTTAGGCATAGAAGTTCGTTGGTAGTCGGAACACACGTTAAGCAGCTGTAGATCATTGTACTGATAAGCAATTATTGTGCACAAAAGAAGGTCATGGAGCCGTACAAGCCAATTGGACTTGAGAGTCAAAATCTTACTCAGACCACATTGACTTGAACTCCCTCACTGTCTGTTGTTTAGGAGAATGGCTCCCGCCAGATAGTCTAGATGGTGGTGGTCGCTATGGAAACAAGACTCGTCGACTTGGCATAGGTTGGTTGTTTTTAGATTATCTGGCGCCGTCGGCTATCATGCGCCGAAACATTCGTCATTTAGACAAGCCAACATACATTTACAAACACCCCATGCCTAACACTACGGAACTCGGAAACCTCAACCTCGCGGTCTAGAAGCTAGCACGCTAACCACTACACCGTTTGGTCAGGCGACTTGGACATAGGATTGTTACGTGCAAAATAATGATGTTCTTAACACGTTAATTGTCAATCATGCGATATCGCGTGATGCGAGTCCAGTTCGGATTGCATCCATTCGGAACTGAATTGCCGTTCTTTGCTGGAATTATCTGAATCTTTATTTTATAAACACAAGATTCCAGCCGTGTTTTAAAAACACAAGCTTTATCTGACGTTTATGTCACATGACAAATATTATTTTTGTTACTTCGGTTAATTTCAACCTGATCGGAAACTCCGAACGGGTGCAGTCTGATCAGGGTAGACTCCTGGAATAACAACTCGACATTCCGAGCTGGCGTGATCGGCAGCGAACGTGTTAAAGGGTTATAAATACAGCATTCGTCTTGGTGATGATGAAAAATCACTTACTTCAATCAATCTATATTGGTTACTAAGCAATACACTATCAAGGAAGTTCATCAAGCCAATGTTGATATCTTTCTTCTGGAGTCTCAAATGA
This sequence comes from Linyphia triangularis, assembly GCA_963978545.1. NCBI lineage: Eukaryota > Metazoa > Arthropoda > Arachnida > Araneae > Linyphiidae > Linyphia > Linyphia triangularis. Next base: position 10,484,792 of record OZ021724.1, on the reverse strand, counting down.
AAAAGGTCGACCAAACGGTATAGTGGTTAGCGTGTTAACTTCTAGACAGCGAGGTTTCGAGTCCCGTGTTAGGCCAGGGTGCTTGTAAATGTATGTTGGCTTGTCTAATGACGAATGTTTCGGCGCATTATAGCCCTCGTGTTGCTGACGGCGCCAGATAATCTGAATACAAACAACCTATTAAAAATCAACGGTATAGTGGTTAGCGTGCTAGCTTCTAGACAGCGAGGTTTCGAGTCCCGTGTTAGGCCAGGGTGCTTGTAAATGTATGTTGGCTTGTCTAATGACGAATGTTTCGGCGCATTATAGCCCTCGTGTTGCTGACGGCGCCAGATAATCTGAAAACAAACAACCTATTAAAAATCAACGGTATAGTGGTTAGCGTGCTAGCTTCTAGACAGCGAGGTTTCGAGTCCCGTGTTAGGCCAGGGTGCTTGTAAATGTATGTTGGCTTGTCTAATGACGAATGTTTCGGCACATTATAGCCCTCGTGTTGCTGAAGGCGCCAGATAATCTGAAAAAAAAAAAACCAACCAACTCAATTGGAAAAAGGGGAAGTAGTTTCTATGGAAACAGGCAACGCTAGACTACTTGGCGAGAACTTGGCTTCTCTCGTGATAGACATAACAAGTTTTTTTGTTGAGATTGATGGTAGGTGTTATAGAAGTGTTCCATCTTTTTGTTCAGGTGTGCTCGAGGGAGGGCGAGTGGAAGGCGTGGTTCGATTCCGAGGTGCCCGAGTCTACCCCTTTCCCTTGCGGGTACGACGCCAAGCTGGATTCGTTCGGGATCCTGCTCATGATCCGGACATGGTGTCCGGACAGGACGCTCTCTCAGGCCAAGAAGTTCATATCGGGTGAGACATACTCTCACTTTGCTTACTTTTTATTTAACCCTTTTTGCACTCCAGGCCTTTTTCCTCTCAGATGAATCAGCAACTCGAGACATTTCAGGTTCGGCTGGTGTTTATGGATTTGCTTCATAGAAACTTGTGGCGGACATGTTCTGGTGCATTCACACAAAGGCAATAGCAATGGGAAATCTCAATCATCAGCATATGGTGTTTTCTTGAGTTCCTTTCTCAGAAGACATTCCATTCCAGGTCATCCATACCACCCAACTTGAGATTTTTCCCCATCCTATTATAAAAGATCCGTATCCCACGTGGTACCAAACCAACCAATGGTGTACAGCCTTTTCCTCATTCTAAAATGATTCTTCTTAAAGTAACATCTCTGTTTTACACTCGGCTACGAAAATTCATGAGCACCATGGACATGCGGCCTCATTGCTCCTCTACGAAGTTTCTGATCACTTGTACATAATATGATTTAGTTTATTAGAAATAGAATGTAGCCACGTAAATAGTGTGATTAAATTGTTTTGTTATCAAGATCCAGCCCCTGACTTATCCAATATTTCATAACGAGAAAACAACCTTCTGATAGTCATTTTTACCGGGGATCTTGTTAAGTATCCCTTACATTACCAACACGCAAGACCCCGGCAAACTAAACACAGTCATTGGCCTTGCATCGAATTTCCTCATCGCACCTAATGGTCCTCTCGTGGTTTGGCATCCACAATCGTGTGGCGCCTGAGAGGCGACACTGGAGTGCAAAAGGTTAATTTCAAGAAGTGATCCTTTTCGTACCTAACTCATCAAAATATCAATGTTTTTATAAAAAAAAGTAGTTTCTAAATGCACTGGTCTAAAAAATTGTAGCATTGAGAGTATAGGGAGTGATCCCTATAGTCCGAGAGGCAATTTTTGGACCCCATCGAACAGCATTCTGAATTTTTTATAGAAATTGGAGAAAAGTGAGTAGATTACGAATCCACTGGTCTGCCGTGACAAAAATGGCCGAAACTGGTCCAAAATCGACTTGGAATGAGTTGAACTAAAATCCGATTGCCAAATATGTCATAACTTGCCAAAAAGAGAACACATTTTTTCGTCTGGTAACCCACTGCATTTTGATTTTCAATGAGAAAAAGCGCAAACGATTTCTGATCTCTGGCTCGATAAAACTTGTATCTTTTAAAAGTAAGCCAAATTGGCGACATCAGTTACGTCATCAGTGACGTAATGTTTATTGCCAACTTGGCTCCCTTTTAATAGATGCAAGTAGGACCGTCGCCAGATATCTGAATCGTCTGCAACCTTCTTAATTGAAAATTAAAGAGTGAGGGTTACCAAATAAAAAAAAAATGCTCATTATTTGGCAAGTAATAGCTCATTTGGCAATTGGATTTAGTTCAACTTATTAAAAGTCGATTTTTGACCAGTTCCGGCCATTTTTGTCACGGCAGACCAGTGGATTCGTAATCTATTCACTTTTCTCTAATTTCTATAAAAAATTCAGAATGATGTTCTATGAGGTCCAAAAATTGCAGTCGCCTCTCAGTCTACTACTAAGACGTCCTTCTAAGCTAAAAACTTAGAATTCTGTTGGTATTGGGGCGAGCGAACTATATTTTATGCGGATTGATACAAGATCCGTGTAGATGTAGTTTGTTCGTCCCTCTACCGGGAAAACCACCATTCCTCCTGTGACCATGAACGTGTGAAGACCTGTGTGGTTCTGTTATGATGTTGATAGGCTGTGTGCCGAATTGGTTCTTAGTGAACTTTATCTCCGTAGATCGTTAATCGTCCGTCCCGTTATTAAATGTATTTGTCTACCCTACCTCATGGTTACTATTTTTTTATGGTAAAGGACAACAAATTCGTTTCGTTCTGTTTTTCAGTTTACTTGGGTCCGAATTTCGTGGAGGGTGTCCTCTTGGACTACGAAGATCTGTGGTGGGAATCCGACAACCGGACGCCGCTCATCTGCCTGCTGTCCACCAGCGGAGATCCCAGCATGCAGGTGGAACTGGCGGCCAGAAAAAAAGGACTAGGTCAGTACGAACAGAATACCATTCAATTTAATAGGCGATAATTTTAAATGTTAATAACTTCTTAGAGGACTTACCAAACTCTTAGCCTACCAAACGGTATAGTGGTTAGCGTGCTAGCTTCTAGACCACGAGGTTGCGAGTCCCGTGTTAGGCATGGGTGTTTGTAAATGTATGTGGGCTTCTCTAATGACGTATGTTTCGGCGCATTATAGCCCTCGTGTTGCTGACGGCGCCATATAATCTGAAAGCAACCAACCAACCTCTTAAAAACGGCGCAATTACTGTCTGCCAATTACAATGATAGCTCCCGCCACGTTGTTTATAGTTGTCTGTTTCCATGGAAACAAGATTTAGCCCCAATATACAAGAGCAATTATAGGGAAAAAAGAGAGAACTGCGTAAAACGATGCATAAGTGTAGGTGACGTACACCGTCTTAAGGAATCGTTGTCCGAGTCAATAAGCAATCGGTTGTCATAGTAACTCAAGAATTTATTATTCTCGGAGAAGAGGAGAGAGAGTGACTAATGAAGAGGTTAAATAAGAGTGCCAAGCCAAACGCGAATGTCTACGTTTTATGGGTTGTCGAAGTGACGCATGCGCAAAAGACATGACGTGACATCGGAACTGGTTTGAGCCGGTTTAAACTGGTAAGATCCAACCATATCTCTGGAACATCTCACTAAAAGTCAGATTGTGCCCGTTAACCGTAGAAAATACTTATACGGAAAGAGTATGGGAAATACATTACATACATTTATTGTATTGTGACCTTTTAGGACACAATATATCAACCCGATTCTAAATGGACGAGTTTTGTTGCTATAGTAACCGCCACCATGCAGACTATCTGACGGTTGCTATTCTTCCGATGAGACAGATATAGTACTGTGGCTACCTCAAATAGCTTCTGTGCACAGGAGTACTCTTTTGCACAGCGGTAAAGTATCTCTCTCTCGAGATCCAATGGTCTCGCGATCGAGGCCCGTCTCCTAAAGAGAAAGCTTTCATACGCCTTAATGATGACCCGGACTAAAAACGAATCATGCTGCCATCTATCGGCGCTTCTGAAAAGGAGACACTACATCGCAACAAGCGATCACATACGCAACTCGCGTGCAACACCTCAAGAAGCGGACACAACGATGCCAACTAGCTTACCAAACCTCCAACTCCGATCAGGCGTTGATCAGAACAACAGTATCGCTCCTTCGCCGCTGGGAGGAGGGCCGTGTGGCGACCTCAAATAGCCCTCTGTGCACAGGAGTACTCTTTTGCACAGCGGTAAAGTATCTCTCTCTCTCGAGATCCAATGGTCTCGCGATCGAGACCCGTCGCTCGCAACGAAAGCTGCTTACGCTTTAGTACCATCGAGTGTCCCTTCAACCTGTTTATTCCTGTTTCCTCCCCAAAACAGAGTACAGTTCCGTGTCTATGGGTCAAGGGCAGGAGGTTCACGCTCGCCGCGTCCTCACCAAGATGAGTCGGACGGGAGGATGGGTGATGCTCCAGAACTGCCACCTCAGCTTGGAATTCTGCCACGAGATCCTGGACACACTCACCGAGGAGGACACGCACCAGAACTTCAGGCTGTGGCTCACCACGGAGATACACCCCCACTTCCCCATCGGACTTCTGCAAGTGAGTGGGGGAGCACTAAAAGGAACGATATTTTAACAGAAAGGAGTGATGCACTTGCAAAATTAAATTGGACTTGGTACCCCCTTGTTTAGAAAAAAAATAAATTAATTATAAAAATATAAATTTTCAATTTTTTTGCGTTTTTATAATCTTTTTAAAACCTTTTCCTTATTCTGGCGAGTTTTTGAGCTGATCCGATAGCTGCAATCGCAGATAAACTATATTTTTAAGGAAAATTTAGCATTGCTGCAATACCTCCTTCGATATTTCGAACGTATTTTGATTCGAGGGTTTTTTCTCAGTTCGTGATTTCTTGAAATTCCAACCTCACTCAAAATGCTGAAACTTCGGCAAATATGAATGAAATGACTTGAAATTTTTTTGTTTGCGTCATTCTTAATATCTATTTGACAAAAATAGGCATGGATTTGTGAATAAAATAAAAACTTTTTTTTTACGAATTTAAATGTTAAAAAACTACCGTTTTTTACGCTTTTTTTTTTTTTAACATATTTATCGTTTTTCTCGAAAATTATTTTACTTATTTCAAATTCGATGCCTAAAGAGTTAGAATATATTACTAGAAACATTTTTTGAAAAAAAAAAACACAGGAAAAAATATATTGAAAATTAAAAAAGAAGATAAAATTTGAAATTTGATGAATTTTTAATTTTTTTTTTTTTTTTTTTTTTTTTTTTTAAAATTTAAAGCGCTGTGGGAACTTTTTTTTAAAAAAAAGTTTGAAGGGTACCAAGCTCTCTTAATTTAAGAAAAACCAGGGATTGATTTGAATGTTACAAAGTCGAAAATAGTTAAAAAGATCACCAATATGTGGCGTTGTCATGCTGTTGCTAGAAATGGTGGATATTTTTAAAAACATCGAATTGTAGGTTTTTTTTTTTTTTTTTTTTTTTTTTAGTATTTTCAATCAATTAACCCTCTTTCCAACAAATTAACCCCCTTGTCGTCATCTAATCGGACTGAAACATGACAGATAGATTCGATGTCGATGACAATGCATTCTATCAAATTTTGGGTAACCGTCCCTGGTATTGTAACTGTCACTAAAAGGTCCTTTTTACGGAATACTAATAAACCAACTATTTGTCATCCAGTCGCGCTAAAATAGCATTTAACCAGGTAAGAAACTCTTTTCTGTTGCCAAAACTGTTTTAATAAATAAATAATAAACTTGTTTTAATAAATAAATAAATAATAAAATTGTTTTAATGAGAATAAATCAAAGATATTTGGATGTGGGGGTGCATTCATTCGCATAGTATAAATTTTGGAAAGCAGTTTTATCGCATATTTTGCTGAGAGAAAAGTTTTTAATACTTAAAAAAAATGAAAACACCAAGCACACGCTGACAACAGAATCGGTGCTATGTTAATGAATATAAAAATTATCAATACATATAACGAATTTATACATGTAAAAAAAATTATTTTTACCGGGTTACTTTATTTATCTTGATTTCTCATCTAAATGTACAGAGAGGTGGTTTCTAAAAAAAAAAAGGTGCGGATTTAGCTAGCGCGTTGTATGATATTAAATCATTAAGATTCGTATTTTGAACATTTCCAATCTAATTTATTCCAGCAGATAGCCATGTTCTTTGACTAGTATCTCTCTACTTTTCATAAATATTTCAGATAATGCTGAATGACAATGGAGGAACTTTCACGTTTTTTCTTTTATTTTTAAATAAAAGTAGGGAAAAAAAATCATGAAAAACAATACCATTCTTTCAAAAATTTGAGCTCGGATAGATAGTTAAAAAAAATATTTAGTTTTTCACTTTGCGAAATGGCGGGAAAAAGCCACTTTTGCGTGGAACGTCAACGCGCAGATAACGAACCAGTCTAAAACCTGTTTTTTAGACGTTGGAATGAGTGTGGTTTCTCCCTCGTTTTGCGACTTTATCTCAGCGTAACCACGTCACGTTTTTTTTTTTTTTTATGCGTTTTTGGTCACGTGACTTTTGCTTTGATTTCGGCTAATTTCAAACTCGATTTTCGATTAATTGGCAGCATAAAGATAAAAAAATAATTACGCTGCTCAAATATATTCGTTGGATAACACTAGAAAATACAAAAAAATATTCATTTTCTTCACTTGTGCAAGTTCCTCATTCAAAGTATGCTTCTGGATCTTCCACCAATAACACCTCTATTATTTCCCGTTATAGTTCTCATGTTGCTGACGCCGCCAGATAATCTAAAAAACAGCCAACAAACTATTATTTCCCGAATCTTCTCAATTTTACATCACCACGTGTTACTTGAATGACTACTCATACCCAGATGCACACTGCCTACCTGACGGCTGTGGAGTTAGCGCTCTGGCCTCGTATGCCAAAGGTGCCGGGTTCGAATCCTGACATGGATGTTCGTTGTGGTTCGGAATCCACGTTAAGCTGTAGATCGCGACCAGATTTGCCGTCATTATGCATAAAAATAGGCCGTTGAGCGTACAAACAAACAAATAAACAGATGCACCAGTACCCTTCGAGTTATCACCTCAAGTACATAACAGTAAATATTAGCATTTTTTTTTTTTTTCAAGCTAAATTTAAATTAAATGTATTATAACAATGACATTGTTATGAATTTTCTCAGAGGAAATGATGGCAGAGCTTTTAGAAAATAAAAGCTATACTAAACTTCAACTTAACTTGACATCACTTAGACGGTAGATCGTCACAGTGCTCATAGGCATCTAATCCATTTTGGCGGCGTGAAAGCATAATGTTCGCCAAACCACAACCCTGTAGAGAACAAAAGGCTGTAAGGTTTGGCGAGAATTATGTCTTCACTCCGCTAAAATGGATTAAATGCCTATGAGCACGGTGGAGATCTATCGTCTAGTGATGTCAAGTTAAGTTGGAGTTTAGTATAGCATTTATTCTTCGTTCAGACACCCACAAAACTTCTTAAAACAACAGAGAACTTCGTTATCAAGCTTTAACAAGAACTTCAGTGCATAGAACTTCACACGCACATCGATGATTAAGGCACTACAAAAGTAAACAAGCACTTAACTCAAAATCCAACTAAACTCCTTTTCGCGAATCGGCGAATTTTTATACACTAGCCGGCGAAGTTTCACAAAGAAATCAAGTGCGAACCCCTTTTTGCAATCGGAACAGGGTGCTGCTTTGATTGGAACAGCAGTAGGAGAGATCTGACTTGCCCCGCAGTGGTCATCTTCGTGCTTTACGGTTTGTGTCGGTGTTTGAAGTCTACCCTCTTTGCCCAAAGTGTAACTTGGTTCAGGCCGCTCATGCCTTAGCCTGAGGCCGACCAAACGGCATAGTGGTTAGCGTGCTGGCTTCTAGACCGCGAGGTTGTGGGTTCCGAGTCCCGTGTTAAGGCATGGGTGTTTGTAAATGCATGTTGGCTTGTCTAATGACGAATGTTTCGGCGCATTATAGCCCACGCGTTGCTGACGGCGCCAGATAATCTGAATACAACCAACCAACCAACCAACCAGCCTTAGCCTGAGGACTTGGCCAGAAGGACCAGCAGCATTCTAATCCTGGTGTGGTTCTTGCTCTTCTGAAAGCTCACACGTGTTCATGAGCTTAATCTGATGCTGCTGTAAATCCAAGTGGGGTAAGAAACAGATACAACAGCAAAACACACAGAACGGTCGCGAAACCTCCCCCCTACTAGACCACGTGCCACCAAACCTTTCTTTAAATCTGTCGAAAAACGAACCTAATAATAAAAAAAAACACCATTCACAACTATTTATAGATAAATTGCGTAACAATAATATTAAACGCCGAGACGCATCATTCAACAGCATTATCTTTTTTTTTCTTCCCCCAGATCTCCATCAAATTCACCAATGAACCTCCACAAGGCGTGAAGGCGAGCCTGAAGCGTACGTACGCCAGTCTCCCCGACGACATTCTGGAGTACAGCAACGCCACCCAGTGGCAGCCTCTTCTGTTCGGGGTGGCATTCCTCAACACCATAGTGCAAGAGCGGAGGAGGTTCGGTCCGTTGGGATGGAACATTCCCTACGAGTTCAACCAGGCAGACTTCCACGCCTCCATGAAGTTCCTGCAGAAGCATCTGGACGACATGGACATGAAGAAAGTAAGGGGCCTTTATCATATACAGAGCCACTCGAGTGGCGAACGCGCGCCACCGCTTCAATCGCCAAAACAAACCACTCGAAGTGGAACATGCAATCATATGGAGCTTATTAGAATGAGCCACTCGAGTGGCAAGAAGCGGTGGCCACTCGAGTGGCAAGAAGCGGTGGCCACTCGAGTGGCTCTGTGTAATAGAGCCCTAACGCCCCTGTTTCGAACGCGTGCCACAGTAAATGCGCTCGGAGTGACCACTGTTGTGGCTCAGTATAATAAGCTCCATAGGATTGTATTTTTCGCTTCGAGTGATTTGCTTGAGAGACTGAAGCACTCGATTTTCTCTGTATAATAGTGCCCTAAGGCTTTTGCGAAGTTGTGACCGAACGATGTAAATTTAACCCCTTGGGTACGGATTTATTTGGGAAAATTCTTGCGTTTTGAACGGTTTGTTCAAAACAATAAAGGAACTTTACAGGAATACAGCCAAACAAATTATTTTTTTTAGAGTATAGGTAAACCAACCGATGTTTGACTTAACCAATCATGGCTCTCGTGACATTAAAATCTATCCAATCAAACTAGTTTGAATGACGAATTAGGTTCGTCATTATTAACAGGCAAAACAAGTGCATGACGAATCTCAGCCGTCAAATGTACCCAAAGGATTTTTGGTTTGACGTCTTATAGACACGTCATCCGCTCCTAGGGGAAAAAAAGTGAATGACGTGTCTCCGACGTTAAATGTACCCAAGGGGTTAACTTTAAGATAAGGCTCAAATCATTTAGAATAAAGGCTAAAAAGTGCAAAGAGCCTTGTGAGTATGTTCCGGAATACTAGCAGGAGACAACATCAAAAGTTAAATAAGGTTACGATTTTTTGATTGATACAGGCGCTGACTATTCGGTATTACACTTAAGCCTCAATAAAAAAGTGATTTTGCCTTTCAGTAGCCTTAACTTTTTTGTTATAACAAAAAGTTCGTCAAGCGCATAGTCGACCAAACGTATAGTAACCAAAATATTATTATAGATCTATTAAATACCACACAATCAATGAAGGAAAAAAAAAAAAGCACCTGTACCCTTGCTGACGTCGCATGATTGTCTATCTCAAATGGTACGCCTACTGGTAACGCGTAAATCAACTTATCTACTCATTACATCTACACTGTTGGCACAGTAACATTGGTTTCTTTTTCACCAGGGCCCCTGCTGGCGTACGATCCGTTTCATGCTGTCCGAAGTGCAGTACGGCGGCAAGGTGACAGACGACTACGACAAGCGCCTCCTCTGCACCTACACCGGGGAGTGGTTCAACGAGAAGATTCTCCACCACTCGTTCGAGTTCCATCCCGGCTACCGACTGCCCAACAACTGCTCCACTCTCAAGCACTGCATGGACGCCATACGGAAGATACCGGATGAGGACTGCCCGCAGGTGTTCGGCCTGCACGCCAATGCTGACATCACGTAAGTTAACGGCCTTCCATGTTTTTTTTTTTCCATTGAAGAGTTAAACAGTTCTGTAAGCACGGAAGGAAAGCGCTCTATGTCACAAAAACAGGGTTCCCACCGTCATTGAAAGTCATTAAAAGTGCTTAATATTTTTGAACTTGTTTTCAAGGTCTTGGAAAGTCCTTGAAAATGCTTAGAGATCCTTAAGAGTCCTTAATTTCTGTGTATGTTGTCCAATTGCATAATTTATAAAAATACGACTCAGACTTGCTATCCTCGCGTGACCGCCACTTATCCGCACCGTAACGGAATTTTCTGACATATTTGTATTAGGTATGCGCCAACTTGTAACTGTTTTGATAGAATATACTTTATAAAAAATGTATATGTAAACACGATGCCTGAAAACAAACTTTCATAGGTCCTTAGAAACATTAATTAGGTCCTTAAAAGTCATTGAAAAGTCATTGATTTTCATTTTGTGATTTGAGTGGGAACCCTGAAAAAGCAAATTTTACAGGAGAGCCAAATTGAATGTTACCAGTTGCGATCTTTTCTCTCTTTTGTTATGACGGAACACAGTGCTTTTCAAAAACGTCTAAATCGGTTATTATTTAACCTATGGGACACAGTGCTTCATTCCATTAGAAAGAGCGGAAAGTGTTATGTAAGACGGTGTCAAATCATCAATTTAAAAATATTTGGATATAGTACGATGTTCTTCCGGGATACAGAGTTGTTATATAGAAACAGTTGTTCACATAGAACTATGTCGGCACACAACAGTTACTTCTAAGGGCCTTAGTATACTGAGCGACTGGAGTGGCGAACACGTGCCACAGCTTCAGTCGCGCACACAAGCCACCCTACACACACCATCGAATTCTATGGGCCCTTCTTATACTGAGTAACTCGAGTGGCGAACGCTCGCCACAAGAAGCGACGTTAGGCGACTGGAGTGGTCAGCTCCCGCCACAGACGCGACCTCTAGCCACTGCTGTGGTTCAGTAATTGCATGGTTCCTTGAAGAGTGGCTTGTGTGCGCGACTGAAGCTGTGGCGCGCTTTCGCCACTCTAGTCGCCCTGTATAAGGCCCTCCGATCAGAATGAGAAGTGTTTTCGGAGGGGAAAAGAAACTACGCCCTACACGGATCTCGTATCAATCCGAATGAAATATAGTTCGCTCGCTCGAATACCAGGATTCGATGTGTCTGGTAGATAATAGGTTTGCAGTGATGTGCAGAAACCATTCGAGGGCAATCAATTCTGAGAAATCTGTAGAAAAGCGCTTTTTTTTTTTTTTTTTTTTTTTTTTTTTTTTTAATTTGAGGTGCAGTGGATATCGCGTGAATTCAAGTGTTTGTTTCTTTCCCACATTTTTGTAATTTTCAAAAGCCCAAGGGGGTGCTTTTGAAAATTCCCCTCTTGCACCTTCCTCAAGGCTTCCATGTGCAACCCCCTGGGATACCAAAATTAACTCTAAACCTACCAAAGCAGTCAAATGACCGCTTTTTTTTTTTTTACTTTTAAACAGAATTGTTAAATTCCAGGTTTTCCCTTTTTCTTCCCAAAGTCCGAAGAAATAAATATATTTCCAATTATTGCATGATAATTATTTTTGTGTTATATTGCCTACGCTAAATTCTGTATTATTTATAATCAACTGAAAAAGAATATAATGTTTATTTGCAGCACAGCTATAGCGGAGTATTTTGATCAGACGTGGTTTTGGGGCATTTTCTTTTCTTAATATTTAAATAACAAACTTTTCCAAAGAACTTTTGTTTGAATACTTGGAATCAGAAATAAATTCGTCATCAATATAAACTAATTTCACTTGTTTTTTTTTTTTAAAAAATGCGGGAATTGTCCATTATACAAAGCAGTGATTCTCCAACATATCTCGTCGACCAAACGGTGTAGTGGTTAAGCGTGCTGGCTTCTAGACCGTGAGGTTGCGGGTTCCGAGTCCCGTGTAAGGCATGGGTGTTTGTAAATGTATGTTGGCTTGTCTAATGACGAATGTTTCGTCGCATTATAGCCCTCGTGTTGCTGACGGTGCCAGATAATCTGAATACAACCAACCAACAAATCTCGTGATTCTTCTTTCTGCCCGTCACTATTATGACATTTCGAGATCAAGATCTAGTTTCTGAAAGTCACCTTACTTATGTCTCGATTTAGTAGTAGACTAAGAGGCGACTGCCAGTTTAAGTATGCCATCGAATATCAGTCCGAATTTTTAATAGAATGTAGTGAATTATATGAATAGATCACATGAATCCACTGGATAGCTGAAGCAAAAAAAAAAATTATCGAAAGTATTCATAGGTCGACTTGAAGGAGATGAACTAAATCCGATTGCCAAATATATATATATATATATATATATATATATATATATATATATATATATATATAATTGAGTTGTTTGTACGTCTGAACCTGATACAAATCCACAGTTTTACACCTAGAGGTTCCAAATTAGGTAAATAGAAGCATTAGTAAATGGAGATTGTAGAGAACAACTTTTAACCATATTTGCCCCAGCAGACCAGTGGATTCATGATCTACTAACATTTCTCTATATACTATGAAACATTCAAAGTGATGTTCGATGGATTCCTAAACCAGCTATAAGTTGCAATTCTTTAGAAACTTAAACCTAATCTAAAATTACGCTGTACTTCCAATATCGAGACGTAAAAAGCATCGTTTTCAAAAGACTTCTACCCACATAAACCATGGGCAATCAAACGGTTGTTAAACGGCCATTCATTTCTCGGAGGGGGGTCTCCAACAAACCTGAAATCGAAAAGCCATTTCCCAAACTCACAAAAATGCTACCCCCCCCCCCCCACCCCACCCCAAAAAAAAGGAACGCTTATGAATATATATTCAATGTATCTCGGCTTTTGTTTGGAGCTGCAGTAATGACATACACCGGAAATTATGCATTTCTGGTGTAGATATATCCTCCTTGTTCGAATGATTACGGCCTGCCTTTGGGAAATGCGCATGAAAATCGAGTTTTTATCGGTTTAAAATATGATAAACGGAGAGAAAAATGCTTCTTGTTTAATGGCTTAGAACGAAATTCGATTACTTTAAGAACGAGTAAAAAGAATGATACATTCATTTTTCTGTTTGGGTGGTATTGCTTTGTTTTTAGGGAAATCGAGGGCGATTGAATTTGTTTCGATACGAGAGGAAATCGGCGCGATTGGTTTTTGATCTCTTTTCATTAGATTATGTTACTTTTAAAGATAACGGTTTAGGGATTAGTTACTGGACAGCGTTTCATTTTTAAATCCTTTATATTTACTTAGATTTTTTTAGTTTCAGATATCCCTTTCCTTTCAGCCGACCAAACGGTATAGTGGTTAGCGTGCTAGCTTGTAGACCGCGAGGTTCCGAGTCCCGTGTTAAGGCCATGGGTGTTTGTAAATGTATGTTGGCTTGTCTAAATGACTAATGTTTCGGCGCATTATAGCCCTCGTGTTGCTGACGGCGCCAGATAATCTGAAAACAACCAACCCTTTTCTTTCGCTAACCTGTAGGTTATTAAGATTTCTGAACAAAATTAAAGGTTCTTTTAGAGTGGCCTTCTATCAAAGCTTATTGCCGGGCCTTATTGGTGACCTATCGCGTCTAGTCTCACGAAAAAAAAATTTCCACTGGATTATTCTTTAAAGATACATGTCTCTATTCATAGTTTTGATCCATGGATTGCATTTCTTTCTGTTCGAAACAAATGGATTTCACAAGAGAAGCTCCAGCCAGGTAGTCTAACGTTGTATGTTGCCGTGGAAACAAGACTAGCCTGATTCTCCCACGGGTGGGGATTCTAAGATAAAGAGATACTTGCTAAACGCCCTGATGGCGACTATATTATTCCGATTCATCGCGGAGACGAATGCCGTAATGCAACCTTTTAAGGCATCCAACCTACTGCATGAGGCACAGTTATTGTAAATCGACGAGTCTTGTTTCCATAGCAACCGTCACCATCTAGACTTCCCGACGAGTGATATTCTGTTCATAGACAGAAGGGCTCTAATCTAGGGTATGAGTGATGGTCCACAAATAGAATCTAACGTAAGCCAGCTGTTCTATTGTTGATATCTATCATTTCTCCCCCCCCCCCCCCCCAACAAATGATGCATTTAAACGTTGTAAAAGTAACTAATATCTTGTTAATATTTATATGTCTTGCGCTGTGTTCACAAATTATATTACGTTTGCACTGGTTACAACAACTAGTTTCTGGAACTCGACATCATAGAAAAGTACTACAGTACAGAATAATTTTTGAACAAGTAACACGGAAAAGACTGCAGGAGAGTCACAATAGGGGTAATTGGAACACATAGAATATATATGAAACCAGTGCAGGATTTACGTATAAGCTAAACAAGCTGTAGCTTAGGGCCCCCCCGACTTGCTTGGGGCCTCCCAAAAGATTGTCCGAGTGAGCAATAGACGATGCAAGTGGTGACGTCATGGTCGTCAAGTGAGGCTAAACAATCCGTTGCTATGCAAACTTCTATGCATTTTTAGACTCGCTTTCATCGAGTAAATTTAGAATCGTGATTTAAATTAATACAGCAATATTTGGTCTTTTAAAACCTCCTAATAGTATAAATTAGATCTCATATTATGTAATGGTTACTTTTGGAACATTATTTTTTAATGTAATCGTTTGTTTTTATGCATTTTAAATCACGCTTCTGCTATCCTGTGCTTGGAAATAAAGTAAGAGACTCAATCTTGGATGATTTAAGAACTGCAGGGTACTTTAGTTTATCTGTAGATTCCACTGCAGACTGGTTCCATATTGATCAGCTCACTGTTATTGTGAGGTATGTTTTACCAGATGATGGGCTCCCTATTGAACGTCTTCTAACTTTCTTAGAGATGGGCAGACACACAGAGAAAGTATGGCTAAGATGGTGCACAACTACCTTAAAAATGAGTGCAAAATAGATTTTAGTAAGTGTCGAGGTCAGTTATATGATAATTCTGCCAATATGTCTGGCAAATACAAGGGTATAAAAGAACCAATATTGAAGATTAACAAATTCCATGTGCTGGCCATTCCCTGAATCTTGTTGGTAGAGCAGCAGTTGATTGTTGTTTAGCTGCAGTAAACTTTTTTAGAATTGTTCAAGAAATATATAATTTCTTTTCATCATCTACACATAGATGGGCAGTACTCTTGTCATTCTTCAAAGATGATTCAAAAGTCTCAAAGCTTTTGCCAAAGACTAGATGGGAAGCACATTCAATGGCCACAAGTGCAATACTTGATAGTTAAGATGGAATAATTTCTGCATTGCATCAGCTGCATATTGATACTACAGAGAAAGGCGAAACAAGAAATCAAGCCTTAAACATTTTGAATAAAATGGAGGAGTTTAAATTTATGTTAATGTTATATTTGTGGAGTTACTTGCTGTATGAATTTCCCAATACTAGTCAATTACTGCAAGACACCCAAATTAGTCTAGTTGTACGCAGGAAATTGTATGCTTCACCTTCGGATTTTGTTAAAGGTTCCAGGGATATGTTTGATCATTCTGAAGAAAAGCAAAGGAAAAATTGCCTGTGCCTGATATTGATTACAAGAAAAGGGAAAGAAGATATATGAGAAGGCATATCAATGATGATGCTTTAGAAAAATTTGAGCCAAGAGACAAGTTCAAAATTAAAGCATTTATACCTGTGATGGATGCATTAGAGTCAAGTCTGCTACAGAGGGCCTCAGTATACAATGATGCTGCAAAAAAGTTATAATTCTTAACAAAATTAGAAGCTACAGAAGAAGATATTCAGGTACGAGTTAGTGAGTTGTGCCAAACATTCCCTGAAGATGTGGACATGAATCTTGTAGGAGAAGTCAAGCATTTTCATCGATATGTTAGACATACTCAAGCCTATCGTTCAGCAAAACATGATAGTCTGACACAATAAGGTCTGTATACGGTAACATTTAACAATCATGTCCAATCAGCATTCCCTGATGTAGAAGCAATTTTGAGATTGTTTCTTAGTATGATGGTTGCAAATTGCTCTGGTGAAAGATCTTTTTCTTAGCTGAAGAGGATAAAAAATGAATTTAGAGCAACAATGACTCAAGATAAGTTATGTTCCCTCAGTCTCATGTGCATAGAAAGTGACAAACTAAGCAGTTTATCATTTGATGATGTCATCAGTGAGTTTGCTCTGGCAAAGGCAAGAAAGAAAATATTTTAGTTTAATAAAATTCCTTAATCATTATAACATGTTTCAAGAGATTAGATAATAAGCCTTTGTATATTGTGCCTTTTAAAAGAACTTTTGTTTCTTTTTATCAGAGTTTGCATTTTTAAGTTTGTTATGAATAAAAATGATTTTTAAGTTAAAGATTTATGATTTCACTATCTTCTTAATTGTATTTCAGTTTAACACTCTAGGTATCCGAAAATCATATTTGACACTGACATATAATATATGTTCTTATAAAGGGCCCCATATCTGAAATAGCTTAGGGCCTTATCAAGTCAAAATCCGGCCCTGTATGAAACCCCAACGCACTCTTCTGTGTTAGCATCGGGTGCGACTCCCGTATAATTGTGTTTCACCCATGTGCATCTGGCAGATGATAGCACATGTAATTCCTACGGTGTTTCTTTAACCGCTGTCCATATTTTATCAGATTGTCCAACTTTTAATTCCATATGGCTTCGTATTTTTAACTCGGCTCACCCACCAATATCTAAATTCACCTCCTCCTCATAACTTTTTAAAAATTTTATTAGAAATTGTGTTTTATCATTTTATCTAAAGAGTTTTACTTTTTATAACTGTTTTCGTTTGAAATCTTTTGACTCGTTGATTTCTAGATAACTTTTGGCGCAGTTTGGCCCTAATGTTGCCCTTGCTCTAGAATTAGTAATAATGTGTCATTGTGTTCAACACAAACGATGAAGGAAGCGTTCAACAGATAGACATAAACTCATATATCAAAGTAATATTTTGAATCAAACTTTTATTTACAATACATACAAATGAAAAATTACTGTTACAATAAATATGAATGACAGATAAATTTCAATTACAATTACATACAAATGAATAAGTCATAGAATAAATATTTACAATAATCCTCCAACCTCCTTCCGACCTCCATCCTCAATATTTAGAAGAAAAAAATATTTGTAAAAAATATACCATTTTAAAATTATTTACAGTTTATAAGTGCCATGATTCGTATATGCAGGAGTACTAATTACGCATATATAATATAAGCAATAAATTTAGTGTCAAGCATTTACAGAACACCCCGCAATTAACACAAGTTCTTTAATTCAGAAACCAGTTTATTCAGCAGTTGAGTATATGGTAGCAAACAACATTTCCTCAAAACGCTCACCACATGTGTGAGGTCGAAATCCAAAATAACAAATATTTAAAACAACCAAAAGCAATAATTAAAAGTTAAATATATATCATAACTAGACTTTCCTAGCTGGCTGAGTACTGAGTGAATAAAAGAGCCACTTACTGCTCATTGCTCTGGAACGAGCGGTCACCGCTTGCCAGCATCAAATCTCCGATCCCCGGTATAAGAACTTTTCTTTCTCAGAGGTCAAGCAACCCTACTTCTCTCTTCGAAACCTCCGGGCTAGATGCTCACCCCTCTTCTCCTTGCAGCCTCCAAAAAACCCCTCTTCAATTCCAACCCCCACGCGCAACATAAGTAAAGAAGTCAGCCCGCTCATTTGTGCAATTCTCATTGACGTAGTCCAAAGTGTCAAAAGAGGCGGGCTATGATTTTTACACCAGGAGGTTTCTTTAATTATATCATACTAAATGTCACAATGAAAACACCTTATGACAATAAGTATTAAAATAATTTGCAATGATAGTTGAACAATCTATTTTGCAAAATCAATCTCTGTAAAATTCGTTTAGAACGTGTTAAATTTTAATTATTATTATTATTTTAAATAATATCGAAAATTTATTTTAAAAACATAAATTTAAAATATTAAATATATTTTTAAACTTTTATAAAATATTTAATTTAAAAATCTGTTATGTTATATTTGAATAAAAAACTATTAAAATCTATTAACATAATTTTATTAAATTTATTTTTTTCGAATTTATTTATTTAAAATTGATGTTAATAAAATATTGTATTAAATAAATTACAAAAACTAATAAGAAAAAAATCTTAAAATTACCATTATTATAATTAATGAATTATTATTATTAAAAAATTTTATTAATTTTTTTATTAAAATTTGTATTAAATTTTTCATTAAACTGGTTATTAAATTTTTTTATTAAAATTGTTATTTTTTAAAATTAAAATTGGTATTGAAAATTATTGTAAAAATGTAATATTCAAAATAGTAATTAAAATGCTCTTAATATTTTAAATAGTTTTTTTTAAAAAATTGTAAATTTTAATTACAATTATTTTTTTAAAAATCATTTATAAAGAGTAATTAAAATTATCATAAACAAATAATTTTTAAATACTAGCAATAGAAATCATTTACAAAAGATTACAATGCATTTAAAAAAATAACTTAAAAAAAGAAACTACAATATACAGATGATAAATGAAATACTATATACAAAAGAGATCATTACAAACTATATAAGAGAAAAATAAAATATTTACAATGTTCCTCCATAACCTCCTGACCTCCTACCTCCAAATTATATTTACATTATTATTAAAACAATTATTAAAAACAAGCATACATTTTTTTTACTTATTACTAGTTTAAAAAGCAAATGATACATAATCGAAAAGTTACAATACATTAAAAATAAATAATGAAAATATGTACAAAAGACACAAATACAAATTATTTCAGTAATTCAAATAAAATATTTACAATGTTCCTCCATAACCTCCTGACCTCCTACCTCCAAATTATATTTACATTGTTATTAAAACAATTATTAAAAATAAGCATAATTTTTTTTTTACTTATTACTAGTTTAAAAAGCAAATGATACATAATAGAAAAGTTACAATACATTAAAAATAAGGACAAAATAAAATATACAGATCATAAATGAAAATATGTACAAAAGACACAAATACAAATTATTTCAGTAATTCAAATAAATAATTTGCAATGCTCCTCCATAACCTCCTGACCTCCAACCTCCAAATTATTTATTGTTATTATTGCTACTAAAATTATTATTATTTTTTTTTTTTTTTTTTTTTTTTACATATTACTATTATGCAATGGAAAATTACAATACATTAACACAAAGAAAGGAAAAACTGCAATATGTATAGATCACAAATAAAATATCTACAAACGATTCAAATACAAATTATTTAAATGATTCAAATAAAATATTTACAACGTTCATACATAACCTCCAGGTTTCCTACCCACAAATTATACCTCAATTTGTAGAACATTTGCAATTTCCCAGAGATTATTTTTTAAAGAAAATATTTTTCATATCCGATTGAAAAGTCGCCATACGACAGCTTACAGTGAAGTCCAAACCATACACAGTTGAATCTTCATTTATTGAAGAAGGTTGAGGACTGCTGACCGTGGAACCTTTCATCCTTGTTGACGACTTCTCGAAAGACCAACCTTGGTACTTTATTATCATGGATAACAATCCGACTTAATCCTAGTGTCCGTTACATGGTGGATTTGGTGATGTTTGGTTAATGTATTCGCCATTTTCAGGTTACGATTTTCAATGCTTTTGCCTGCGCCGATTGTAAAAACGTTATTTCGGCGTTGGCAATAGTTTGGCGCCAAGTCGGCGTGGGCAACATGTTTCAAAATCGCGCCAAACGTGTAACGTATACTAGGATTTAACCAATCATCCAGTGTAAGGAAACCGAATTGTAACGGTCTGAACTTAAAAAAACTCACCAAGTCGGTCTTTTTCGTCTTCCACTATGATTCCTTTGATCATGAAGACCTTCAATTTCTTGCGCGCTTTGATGACCTTTAAAGTTTGAAAAAACATCGAAGCACAACGAAATACAGTATGTTATTTGCTTATGTAACGCACCGTTACAATAAAGAGGTGGTAGAGATAAATTTTCCTTGCTTTGATTTGCACTCCATTATAAAGCTTTGTTTATTTTGTCTCGTGCAAAGTTTGCCGGCCAAACGGTATAGTGGTTAGCGTGCTAGCTTCTAGACCGCTAGGTTGCGGGTTCCGAATCCCGTGTTAGGCATGGGTGTTTTGTAAATGTATGTTGGCTTCTCTAACGACGAATGTTTCGGCACATTATAGCCCTCGTGTTGCTGACGGCGCCAGATAATCTGAAAACAACCAACCTAGTAAAGATCAACGGTATAGTGGTTAGCGTGCTAGCTTCTAGACAGCGAGGTTTCGAGTCCCGTGTTAGGCATGGGTGTTTGTAAATGTATGTTGGCTTGTCTAATGACGAATGTTTCGGCACATTATAGCCCTCGTGTTGCTGACGGCGCCAGATAATCTGAATACAAGCAACCTATTAAAAATCAACGATATAGTGGTTAGCGTGCTAGCTTCTAGACCGTGAGGTTGCGTGTTCCGAGTCCCGTGTAAGGCATGGGTGTTTGTAAATGTATGTTGGCTTCTCTAATAACGAATGTTTCGGCGCATTACAGCCCTCGTGTTGCTGACGGCGCCAGATAATATGAAAACAACCAACCAACTTACGCAAAGTTTATGGTTTTTGTGAGTAAATATTCCTTTTTATCCCTCAATCTCTCCTTACAAATGCAGGCGATACATAACTCAAAATGGCGACTTCTAATTTCATAAGTCAATTTCTGATACTTTAGAATGATTGTGTTGCTTTCAATTAAGGTATCCATTGTTTATGTTTTAGTGTTAAATTGGTTCATTAGCTCATATTATTGGCAAAAAAAACAATTATGGTCCTGTTGAACAATGACTTTTTTAAACCATGCAGACTAATTTGGGTAAGACTTGAAGATTATAATAGACATTGTTGCGTTAGTGTCCTGAAACCATTATTATATATATATTTTTTTTATATAACAGAGGTAAAAAGGTGATGAGGGGGGGGGGGGGGTGATTTCAAAATGAAATATTTGGTTATATTTTCTTTTCTAAAAGTCGCCAAACAAGAACTGTATTTTCTTTGCGATTTTGTTACAAAAACTGTCGAAGAATTTTATCCAGGGAAAAAAATTCCATCAACTTTGAATACTTCAAAGCTATAACTCCTGTTTCTCATGACTCCATTCAATTTTTCGCAACCTCGATTCGATTAATCGCCATCTTACTTACTCTAAATTTAAATTGTATGTTAAACAAAGAATGTCGAACATCGTACAACTTCCAATAAGTCTACATAAATTCAAGATATACAGCAACATAGCGAGATTGGCTACATTTTTGGCGATAATTTTTATTTTGGCCAAAAAAAAAAAAAAAATCTCCTTAAATTGGCAAGAATTGTAAGGTAAGTGATAGACAGTCGCGAAGAGAACTCTGTGTTGAAACTTTCGTTTTTACAACTTTTTACGCATTTGTCGAATTTTCGCGAACATTTCCGAGGTGAGGATATTTAGAACACCTTATAGAGCATTACTACAGCAATTTTAAACAAAATCGTTTGAACCATTTTCGGGAGTTCCCGAAAAACAAATTTGTCAATGACTTTTACCTTATGCGTATTCAGATTCACTAGTTGGACAAAAACCTTAACGACAGCCACCACTGACTTGGAGTGAGAGTTTCTTCAAAGATCGGTTAAATGCTATTTCAGCACGATTGGATTACGGCAAGTTGGTTTATTATTATTCCGTAAAAGCAACATTTTACTGACAGCGACAGCTCCCGAAATTTCATAGAATGCATTGTCATCAGGGTTGCCAGATGAAAAAAGTAAAATAATGCCAAATTGCTGTTAAAATAAAGCCAAAAAAGGCCAAACTGTGACATCATCGATAAATTGATGCCAAATGGGAAAAAATGCATGATTTTAGTGTTCTGTATGACAAATGTTTAAAAAATAGTACTCTAGATTCACTAGGATGTCTCTTCGGTCGTCCTTAACAACAAACATTTTAAAATTTTAATTTTTTAATTAAAAATTGATTAATTTTTTAATTTTCAAAATTGTTCAAGAATTTTTTTTTTTGTCTAAAATATTTGTGTTTGGTATCACATAAATGCTAAAAAAAAAAAAAAAATTCTTTCTAAAAATATACCTTCCTTTGGACACATAATTCGTTAAACATAGAAAACTATGAATACTTTCCATACAAGGTACAATGGATAATAGATTGATAAAATTATACCCACGGAATTTGTGTGTGTGCAATTTGAACTCCTTGTTAAAAATGTGAAATACATGAATGCATAAGTTAAAGGGAAATGGGTGGGAAGAGGGGGGGATCAAAAATTTTGCAATATCTCTATCATCATTTTTAAATATTTAAAGTGTAACTTAAAAAAATGCTTGAAATTTTATAATATTTTTTACATTCTTTTTTCTTCAGTTTATTCTTTTTTTTTCTTTTTTTTTCCCTTCTTTTTTTTCTTTCCTTTTTTTCCTTTCAGTTTCTTAGTTGTTTCCTTTTGTCTCTACTTAGGTAGAAGAGACATCTGATGAGCGTGCAAATCACATCAAATCCAAATAAAAACTTAAATTGTTGCATGTATTTTGTTTTTATACGAATGAATATTTAGAAAACGTGAATGATGGACAAAATTCCCGTTTTACTGCGCGACTGGATTCCTAGATACTATCAACATTGAAACTGGACATTTATCTGAATTTTCACTATTTTACAAGGCGCATATATATGTTATACGTATTACGATTGATCGAAGTTTACTTTTTATATGTAAATTTTCTCTCTGAATTATTTGTTCATAAAGATGCATGATGAATCCATTCTTAAAAGTTATTTAGAAAAACCTAAATTTCACTAATCTAATCGAATTAAATTTTTACTACTCTACAGCCATCACAATAACCATCCACTTTAGGACAGACCACCATGCTTGGATTTAGATGGGTGGCAGATGGCATTCGCAATGCTTAGAGCATTTTGAGGTTCATTGGCAAGACAGAACGACTAATTTCACCATTCCTTTTGGGGCAAGAGTCTTGGAAACCCAGTCCCTCTATCATTTATCTTAATCGATATCTCCCTTTCCCCTTAAAAAGAACCTGCTGTTATTCTGCCTAGAGCCTCTTTTACATCCTGTATTCGGACAATCATTCGACCCCCAACCCCTCTTCTTGTCAACTCCGGTCGTCACTGGTCAGCTCCTGAGGCCAAAAAACGAGATTAAAGAAGGTATCGCACTTAGCTTCAGGTGAAAAGCGTATCTTCTCACTCAAAAAGTTTGAAAAAATGGGGAAAGTTTATTTTAATTGGGATTTTTTTTTTTTTTTTTTCTGACTTCGGAAGTTGTGGAAAAAAAAAGGCCAAAAAATAAGGCCAAATTAAAGAAAAGGCCAAACGTAAATTCTTAAGGCCAGGCCCTTCTGAAAAAGGCCAAATTTCCCAAATTTGGCCTTAAGAAGGCCAATATGGCAACCCTGATTGTCATCGACATCGAATCAATCTGCCAAGTTTCAGCCCGATTGGATCACGGCAATGTGGTTAATGTGATCTCCGCAAATTTGCCCGCCATCGACACACCGACCCACACACAAAATCGAAATGAATGTAAAGGATTTAAAAATAGGTTACATAAGCATTATTTTGACAGATTGTGATTTAAGAAAATATATTATAAAGGTCTATGATAAACTGTCGATCACTTTTTAAAAAAAAATATATAGGAAACACAACGTCGGGGACTCCTTCCATGCTTTTAGGAGTCCCCGACATTGTGTTTCCTATATATTTATTTTTTTAAAGTGGAAACCAGTGGAAGAAATGATTTTTAATGGCCAGTTGTAAGAGGTGGGAGAGGGGGGAGGGGGTTTAAATGGAAACTGAACAAACACAATAACGGATTCATCTTTTTCGAAAGGAGGAGTGGGGTTGGGGGAGAGGAGGGAGGGGGCTTCTAAAATCGATTTACGTTTAAATGAAATCTCTCTCTCTCTCCCTCTTGTTGAAGAGAATGTGTATTTTTTTTTCTTTCCGGTTATTATTCTACGAAGATCTATTGTTGCTTTTCGGAAGGAAGATATGTATGTGTCGCCTCTTTGGACTACTGAATGCAAAGCTTTCAAAATCGAATGGATGTATGTTTTTTATGTTTTGAAGAAAGGAATTTTGATTACCTTTTAAACGTACTTTATTTCCTGAGCGTGGTCGGACGTTTGTTTTTTTTTGTGTGTGGAGAAAATTGCTGTTTTATTTACTTAGATATAAAATGGACCAACGTGGTCTTGGAAGAGTTTTGAGAATGTAATAATTTATGTGGGGGATGTCGCAACTGTGTGACAGTGATGTCCAAGACGGCGCCAAATGATTGAGTGCTGAAATGCAAGAGAGTAATTTTTTTTTTTTACTAGGTTCTTCAATTAAAGTGAAGCATTATTATGACGTCAGTACATAAGTCATGATCAATATAATAATCATCGTAATACACGTACAATCACACGACTGGTATTACACTACAGGAAATACAATATAAAAGTCGGATTTACACGTTACCAGTCACCGTACCAGTTGAGATCGCCAGTCTGTGACGTCAACTGACTACTGGCGCCAGTAGATCAAACATTTTTTGTTTACTGGCACCAGCTACTCCAATCATCCAATCACATGCGCTTTCGATAGACCACCGACAGATGGCGAAGCGGTCGCTCAGCTGACGTCACAGAACTGGCAAAATCAACTCGAATCCCGATTGGCTGTAGCGTGTAAATCCGGCTTAAGTTATTCTCTGCCTTCCACAGGAATGGCTCCCGGAGCGTAGTCTAGGCGTTGTTTGCTGCCTTTGAAATAAAACTAATTATATTTTCCCCTGAGGGGGATGCCAGGAGAAAGACATACTTCTTTATGAGTTTGAGTCCAATTTCAAGAGTGCGTCTCTTCTTTTTTTTTAATCGACGAATCTTATGTAAACATAGGGTTTTCTCTCACAAAAAACTTTTTTTGGGGGGGGGCAATTCTCCACGTTTTAGAACATCCTGACTTCGAAAAAGTGGTCTAGAAAAAAATGTGTGTACGCTGTATGTGGTTAGTATAACTCACGAGCGAATCGACCTAGGGTGTTCAAATTTGGTGTAAGGGTTAGTGGTGGATATGAGACATTCCAGTAATAGACTGAGAGGGGACTGCACTTTTTGGACCCCATCGAACATCATTCTGAATTTTTTATAGAAATTAGAGAAAAGTGAGTAGATTACGAATCCACTGGTCTGCCGTGGCAAAAATGGTCGAAACTGGTCAAAAATTGACTTTTAATAAGTTGAACGAAATCCAATTGCCAAATGCGCCATAACTTGCTAAATAATGAGCATTTTTTTTTTTTTTATTTGGTTACCCTCACTCTTTAATTTTCAATTAAGAAGGTTGCAGACGATTCAGATATTTGGCGACGGTCTACTTGCATCTATTAAAATTGAGCCAAGTTGGCAAAAAACATTACGTCACTTATGGCGTAACTGATGTCGATTAATTTGGCTTACTTTTAAAAGATACAAGTTTTCCCAGCCAAAGATCAGAAATCGTTTGCGCTTTTTCTCATTGAAAATAAAATGAAGTGGGTTGCCAGACGAATAAGTTTGTTCTATTTTTGGCAGGGTTATGACGTATTTGGCAATCGGATTTTAGTTCAACTCATTCCAAGTCGATTTTTGCCCAGTTTCGGCCATTTTTGTCACGGCAGACCAGTGGATTCGTAATCTACTCACTTTTCTCCAATTTCTATAAAAAAAATTCAGAATGATGTTCGATGGGGTCCAAAAATTGCAGTCGCCTCTCGGACTATAAGGTTTTCTTCAATATTGAGCATGCAAGAAAAGGTAATTTTGGCGATTTTTTTTTTTTTTTTTCTCCTGTGTAAGAAATATCGCCAAACTGGCTATGTTGTCAAATGAATGATAATTTGAAAATGGTAATAACACTCTTCCACGTCAAGTGTAAATGTAGTGACCAGTGTTATACTGTAATTATTGAAAATTATACTATGTTCCACCACCCTTAGTTTCTATGGCGATCCCCATTAACCAGACTCGCTGGATGGAGCTTCTGATAAGAGACAGACAGCAAGAGATATCAGTTTCTGTTGTATTGACTCTTTTTTTTTTTTTTAAATAATCAGGTACCAGATCAACACTGCCAACGAAGTCCTGGACGCTCTGATCCGAGTTCCTCCCCAGGACAGCTCCAAATCGGGTCTGGAGACGAAGGAGGCCATGGTCAACAAGATGGCGGCCGAGATGCTGGAGAAACTGCCCGAGGAGTACGTCCACCACGAGGTAGTCACTCCCCCCCCCCCTTATATCCTCCACTTCACTCTGTTAAAAGTAACCACTTCAATTAATAGAGCGTCACATTTTGTAATGATCATCATATCTTGTCGAGCCCTGGGGGGGCACATAATGCCTTAAATCTAGCCCCTCCCTGTCGACTGAAGCAGCCCTTGCTTTCACTCCAGCACAACCATCCGACGTCGTCTCTCTCTCTCTCTCTCAGGTCAATCGAGGACGACTCCTCCGTCACCTACCTTCAGGTGCCGAAGTAAGGGCAACGCATCGGTTTGGTTCGTTTTGGTTCATTCGGAGGATGTGACCAGCCAAGCGCCATCTTCTAGTTCTTGTTGTTTCCTCTATCGATGCTGCCGATCAAACGGTATAGTGGTTAGCGTGCTAGCTTCTAGACCGCGAGGTTGCGGGTTCCGAGTCCCGTGTTAGAAGGCATGGGTGCTTGTAAATGTATGTTGGCTTGTCTAATGACGAATGTTTCGGCGCATTATAGCCCTCGTGTTGCTGACGGCGCCAGATAATCCGAAAACAACCAACCCCTATCGATGTTAATTCTGCTCTGTGTATAAGAGCATTTCATTGCTAATGGTATTTGGCCCTGAAAATGTTCATTATAATACTTAGGCATTTATTTTGGAAATACCTCGAGACTTTTTGTTTATATTTGTTGTGAGTTTCCGTGTTTCGGAACCGCATAGAATAACTGATCTTACTTGGGCTTAGTAAAAAAAATTATCTTAACCCTCAGAGTCATATTAGGTGTTCTCCAGATCTTATTCAGGCTTCTAAAACAGTATTGTTATGAATTTTTCCACTGAGGCAATGATGGCACAGTTTTTCAGATAAAAAATAGTATTTATTCTCTTCAGAAAACTCACAAAATTTATTCACAGATAACAGTGCAATCACTATTAATCTTCAATACCAGCTTCAACAAGAACAGCTTCGAATACAGCGATTATACAAGCTCACTCCAATAGGTAAACAAAGCGATCAGCTTTCAACGAAGTCCGAAGTCAATCTGAAAACTTTCCCGATCTCCAGTCTTATTTATACTTGGCGCGAGAGACCATTCGCGAAATTTCCAGCCAATTCGTCGGAAAAGAAACATCTCGAAATTTCTCGATTGCTTTAGGTGTTGCCACCTTTTTCTAACCTGTATAATCGCTGTTAATAAATAAAATAAGATAAAAAAAATAAATTACAATAGAATTTTAAAATAATACGTCACTATTTACACTATATACAGACAATTTGTGTAACAGTATATTTTGTGATCGGTGCCAAAAAATTAAGAAAATCCTTGCAAGCTTGCCTTGTGAGTATATACCACAATTTTTAGCTTCTACAGGGTCTTTTCGAAAAAGATTCCCTTACTTTGAAATGGCAAAAACTGCGAAACAGTGAGAGAAAGAGTTAAGTGGACAGACAGATACTGAATTTTAAATACACCCGCGATTACAAAATTACTCGCGATATTGAAATGTACAGCACGTTGTTGTGCAATTTGAATAGAGCGGAATTAGTTTATCATTACTTTCACCAAAAAGCGCCCTGTGATTCCATATACTCGACTTTGCAAACCAAGCGGTTACTTTTGACAGAACGCAGTTGTTTTGAGATACACACACAGGTGGGTTTTTAGTACCCCATAATCACCAGTTTTGTTTATTGACCTACCACTTGTCTCTTTCTTCCGCCTCTCGCTGTTTCTCTGTTATATCCTTTCAAAAAATAGGGAGTTTTTTTTTTTTTTTTAAAGACCCTTTACACTGCATCGTTGCGAGTGTCGAAATTTGACGAAGAACATACCCTAATATCACACATCCTCTCCCAGGGAGGTCCCTAGGAAGTCCCCAGTCATCCCCGGGACTACGAATGACTTTCCAGGGACCTCCCTGGGAGGATGTGTGCTATTAGGGCAGTTGCATTTACACTTTTGTGTTGTAACGCTTGTAAGTGAAAGAATTTTAGCCAAACATTTTTTGTAATTATTTCCTGTTGCCAAAATTGTTTTAATTAGAATGCATAAAAAGAGATTTTGCTGATGGAAATGTTTTCGATATTTAAAAGGAGATGCAAAATACCAACCACACGCCGAGAACAGAATCGGGGCTGTGTTAATGAATATGAATAAAGGATTTATATTAAAAACTTTGTTTGAGTGGGTTATATTATTTCTACTAGTAAACAGATAAGAATTATAAAGTTAAAATGAATGCAATACTTTATTTTTATTTTATACAACATTTCTTGGTGACAAAGTTACATGGAAAAATTATTTAACTAGGTCACATTTGCATTTATATCCACCGACGCATGGATCACGGACGTTGTCTCGCGCGTCATTGGCTTATAATTTAACTAGTTACGTATATTTAAACTAGTTAAAATAATTAGTTTGCAATATAGCTTTACCACCAACTAGAGTTGTATAAAACAAAAACATAACTATTATATTCGTTATAGTTTTAGAATTCTAATTTGTTTACGAGTGGAAATGATATAACACATAAAAACAGATTTTTTTTTTTTTTTTTTTTTTTTTAAATCCTTTCTGTGCATTGTCAGTTTTTATATTCATTAACACAGCGCCTATATTAATTTACTTTTATGAATATAAAAACATTCATTAATAGCAATATACGTTTCAATTTTTTTTTTTTTTTTTTTTCTTTTAATAAAAATGAAAGTCACACTCAGATCTAAATATCGTTTGTTTATACTGATTAAAGTCATTTTATTATTTATTTTTTTACAACAAATTTTGGCAACAAGAAAGAGTTTCAACATTGATCGGTTTTAGTGCGATTGCATGACGGCCAGTTAGTTTATTATTATTATTCCGTAAAAGCGATCTTTTAGTGACAGTAACAGCCCCAGAATTGGATAGAATGCATTGTCATCGACATCGAACCTATCTGTCAAGTTTCAGACCGATTGGATGACGGCAAGGGGGTTGATTAGGCATCCGCAGATTCCTCTTCCACCGACAAACAAACAAAATTCGAAGTTAATATAAAGGATTTAAAAAAAAAGAGTCAAAATATCTCGTACCTACAGCAGAGAAATATCCTTATATAATGACGTGACATATAAAGATACTTACGTTCGATATTACGTTCATTGGAGAATATATAAAGGAGGTGGCCGATAACATACAAGAGGTTGCAAGAGAGATGAAATCTGACTTTGATTTTTCAAAAATAATTATTGATCTTTCGAGTGAAAAATTTAATTGATGGTTAGGCGCTAATTTTTCTGTTTACTCTCACGAGGTCTTTCGATTTTCTCTTCACTGCTATTTTTACTGGACGAGAGCTTCTAAACAACTGAAATGACGAGAAGATGAACAAAAATTAATGTCAATAGGGCCCTGTAAGAGGTGTAAAGCACCAACAGATTTCACCCATCAACTTGTGCTTGTCATAGCCGACCATCCCCTACTTCCAATGTACTCAATACAGTAGAATCTCGATTAACCGACCTAATTCGGACCAAAGGTAGGTCGGTTAAGCGAAAATTCCGGATAAAAGAGTTGTAAAAAACAATAAAAAGTAAATTATTTTCGTTTATTGAATACGGGACTTTTAATGTTTTTTTTTTTTTTTTTTTTTTAGGACATAATTGTTGGAAATGAGTTTTTTGTTGCAATAGTCTTGATAATCTTTGTTTCGCTGCTCTATCCCGGAGTCTTTTCGAAGGCAATAGTTCAGTTTGATCTGCATCCGAAGGTTGCTCTAACCGTGTCAGTTCTTTAGAAAAACAGTCAAAAGCCACTTGTGTAACTTTAGAGCGAGGGAAAAGATTGTGGTTTAAAAAGGAACAAATGATTTATTACTCATTTGGGATGATGTCGACTAAATGATTGCCGGTTAACAGAGAGTTCCGGATAAAGGAGGGACGGTTAATCGAGGTTCTACTGTATGAACATCAATGTAAGCGGACTTCGCTCTCGTCGCTTTCAGTTTGTATCGTAGCCGAGGTCTTTGGTTGCCCACAATGATAAACATTCATCTACTTGTTGTGCATACCTGCCAACATTGGTATTTTCAAATTAGTACAATTTTTACGGAACAAATATTTGCATTCCTATGATTCATGGAAAGTCAAATAGCGACAATATTTATGAAAGTAATATAGAAATAATAGTAATTCACTTGCAAATGAAAAAAAAAATGCATAATATTTAATTGCTCCCAAATATAACAAATTGTTACATTTTAGCAGAGAATGGAAATTATAAAATAAAATACTAACCAGGATTTAAAAATTAATCAAATTTAAACTATACGATGAAATCTCTGATGAGGTTTTACACCCAAATAACATGCTTTATGGCACAAAAACTACAGTGAAACATACAAGGAGTCAGTGGTATTCAAAGTGTTTAATCACACGCACAAATATCAATTATGCATGCTTTCGAATTCTTATTATTACATTTGATGTTGTCACTGTGTTTTTTAGAATTGATATGATGCATAGATAGAGCAGAAAACAAAATTTGTTCATTTGCTTGAATTTATGATGATTTGAAGTAAACTGCTTGGTTAAGACTCCAAAAAACTTGATTAAAAAAAACCAAAAAAAAAACCGGTTTTAAGGAAAAAACGAAAAGTACCGTGAAATCCGTACGAATTTTTTAGCTGTTCGTACAACCGTACAAAATAGTAAAAATCCGTACATTGTACGGATAATCCGTACAAGTTGGCAGGTATGGTTGTGCATAAAATCAGATAACTGATTTCGAAAAATCCCCTCCATATCATAACTTGAGATCTATTGGGCCAATATGAACCTAGTTTTTATCCTATAAGCACCTAGACTAATCTATATTATCAGAGTAACAAGCTCATTCCGATGTTTTGCGGTTCAATTGATGAAGTAGAGGGTCATGCTCGTTAGTTGCAAGACCCAGGTTATATCCGGCAGTGCCGGACCACACAGCTATTTGACCCAGGCAACATTAGGCACAGCAGCTATAGTGGCATATATTTCATATACATAAGAATGTGGCCAAAATTTAATTAACGCAGAAATTATACCAGTACATTTATTGAGATAGTAAAAAAAACTAAACTAAAAAAAACAACGACGATACAAAATAAAGGTATCGCCTTATTCATCCTAACCCGTTTTCTTGACACTTGGTGCCGACCAAACGGTATAGTGGTTAGCGTGCTGGCTTCTAGACCGCGAGGTTGCGGGTTCCGAGTCCCGTGTTAGGCATGGGTGTTTGTAAATGTATGTTGGCTTGTCTAATGACGAAAGTTTCGGCGCATTATAGCCCTCGTGTTGCTGACGGCGCCAGATAATCTGAATACAACCAACCAACCAACTTGACACTTGGTAAAGTAACTAGTCCTGTACTTTGATGGTTAGGGGAAATAAAAAATGGTAGCGATGCTCGTAATAACGTATCTTTAATTTCTTCAACTCACAGGCATGATAAACCACATTGCAGACTGTCATACGAACACACACGTCAATAAAACTGGACAATTCTCACATTGCGACATATTTAACCGCTTCTTTACTCTTCGGAACCATCTATGCATCGAGACAAGCTTACTTGAGCTCATTGAATACCCTGCAGCGATGTGTGAACCGGTTTTACTTCGCCCTGATTGGAACGATGTGTTCGAACTCTTTTAGCATCCTTAGTTGGAAAAGTAAAATATTAGTTAAAATTTAAACCTAAAAGCGCTTAATTTTCTTTTTTTGTTATCAACATACATTTAAGTTCAATACAAAGCTATGTGGACAAGGTATCAATATTACAATAAAAGTTGCGATTTGTCCGGGGACTATATCCTGACGCGGAAGAATAAATCCTCAATCTCAAGTAATGTTGTCTCGAGGTATATTAGATATATTTTAGGACATCCTTGATTTTTTTTTTTTTTAAATTCCATAGTTAGGTAATAGTCCGAGAGGCGACTGCAATTTTTGGACCTCATCGAACTGAATTTTCTGAATTTTATATAGAAATTGGAGAAAAGTGAGTAGATTACGAATCCACTGGTCTGCCGTGGTAAAAATGGCCGAAACTGATCAAAAATCGACTTGGAATGAGTTGAACTAAAATCCGATTGCCAAATATGCCATAACTTGCCAAAAAGAGAACAAACTTTTTCGACTGGCAACCCACTGCACTTTGATGTTCAATGAGAAAAAGCGCAAACGATTTCTGATCTCTGGCTCGGAAAACTTGTATCTTTTAAAAATAAACCAAACTGGCGACATCAGTTACGTCATCAGTGACGTAATGTTTATCGCCAATTCGGCTCATTTGTGAAAGATGCAAGTAAGCCATAGCCACACATCCGAATCGTCTGCAACCTTCTTAATTGAAAATTAAAGAGTGAGGGTTACCAAAAAAAAAAAAAAAAATGCTCATTATTTGGCAAGTTATGGCGCATTTGGCAATCGGATTTTAGTTCAACTCATTCCAAGTCGATGTTTGACCAGTTTCGGCCATTTTTGCCACGGCAGACCCAGTGGATTCCTAATCTACTCACTTTTCTCCAATTTCTATAAAAAAAAATTCAGAATGATGTTCGATGAGGTCCGAAAATTGCAGTCGCCTCTCGGACTATAAGGGTAACTTTTGATGACGTTTATGAAATTACCAAAACCTAGATTTGTCCACATTGAAAACCGCCCCATGTCTACATTATGTGTCGTTGTTGTTGTTGTTGTTGTTGTGCAGGTTCGTCGTGCGCTGCAGGAGATGGGACCTCTGGAGCCCATCAATATCTTCCTCCGCCTGGAGATCGACCGCATGAACCGAGTGCTGTCGACCGTGCGCGGAGACCTGGTGGACCTGCGGCTCGCCATAGACGGCACCATCATCATGAACGACGCGCTCAAAGACGCGCTGGAAGCCATCTTCCAGGCGAGGGTGCCGGAACTGTGGGCCAAGGTGAACACTCGCTGTTTCTTACTCACTCCAAATGGGTCATTTCCCGGTTCACCAGAAGTCAGATACTGTAAACATTCTGTCTCTTTGAACGTTGCGATGAATTTTTTGTATATTTGTAAATATTTCGTAGTGTTCATTTAGTAAATAGGAAAACTTATGTACGTTTTGCATAAGGCAGTGCAATAGTTCGTCCAGTTTGTTTTCCTGCAATGAGTCTCTTTTGATGCTTGATAACGAGTTTTACAAAAGGTAACGCTGGGAAGCGAGTTTTACAAGGAGCAGGGCATTTAACATTATGGTAATGGAAATCTCGCCAAGTTGGCGACGGTTTTGACGACTAATTTTTGTCGCCAAATTTGGCGAGAAATTGCCAAATATCGCCAAACTTGGCGACAATTTGGTGACATTTTCGGTCCCCATGTACATGTATAGGACTTTTCGACTACGATCTGGAAAGTTCTCCAAATGTCTATCTCTAGAAGATTCACGAAGGTTCGCCTCCTATATAAGACCGGCCAAGTGAGCGGGGAGTTAGTTGAGTCAGTGAGTTAGTTGACTGAAATTACTGAGTTAGTTGAGATAATGACTGAGTGGAGTTACTGACTTGGTTGTCTGTCAGCGAACATTGTTAGAGTTCCGAAAGCGAACTGGCCGACCAAACGGTATAGTGGTTAGCGTGCTAGCTTCTAGACCACGAGGTTGCGGGTTCCGAGTCCCGCATGGGTGTTTGTAAATGTATGTTGGCTTGTCTAATGACGAATGTTTCGGCCCATTATAGCCCTTGTGTTGCTGACGGCGCCAGATAATCTGAATACAACCAACCGAAAGCGAACTGTATTGCATTGTCTTTTGCTGCGATATAGCAGTTGTGTTGTCAAGTTTAACTGCTGTTTTGTGCTCTATTGTTTTGTGAAAAGAGCTGTATTGAGTCTACTAGAACGAGAAGTTCTGGAGTTGTAAAGGAATCTGTGAAGAGTTATATTGGAATTAATTTCTGCAAATTTTGATCTGCTTTGGCTTCAAATCTTTCGAACCCGTACAACTCAACAATAGATATTTAATAGACTAATATCCCCTGCGACTATACCAGCACTAACTGAATACCCTTGCTCAGCTACGAATATTTACCATGGTGCATTTTAGAAATTGTAATAGCTTGCTTTTCATTGTAATGGCATTGGGATATTCCATATTTGGCTAGTTTCACCTTTTTTTTTTTTTTTTTATTGTTAAGAGTAATAACTTGAAATCCTGATACCTAGGTTTAACTTTTATGTTCGGCTTTGTGAATATTTGTATCAAAGTCATCAGTGTCCTGGCTCAATGGGCAATTAGGATTTTCCACACTTGGAACGTTTGATCCTGTTTCGACCCAGATTAGAATATTATAAAGTAGTCCAGGAGCAAATGTAATCCCGTGGGCCACTTCATGATGCAAACATGTGGGTGGTGTCATTCTCTTCGTATGAATGCGCAGAAAATGAAATCCGATGGTGGGTACCTGGCATCCCGGTACGAGTGGCGCTACAGTCAAAAATCAAAAATGGCCGCCACCATACCACCTAATGTACGTTTTTGCCGAATAATGGCTTCCCAGCTCATTTATCAAGTTGTTGACTATTGGAAAACTTGTAGGAAATAAAATTTCCTTTACAATGATATATAACACATGCATGTTAGGTTAAATTACAAATTTCAAAATGGCCGCCGCGTCGCAATCTTAAGTACATTTTTCAGGTTGGTTGGTTTGTACGCTCAGCAATCTATACATGTGCACAATAACGGCTAATCAGGCCGAGAACTGCACCTGAACGCGGATTCCGAACCACAAAGAACATCCATGCCCAACCCGGGATTCGAACCCAGCACCCTTAGAGTGAAAAGTTAGATCACACAGCCATCAAGTGGGCAGTGCGTTTTTCAGAGTAATAGCTTCTCAGTGCGCTTTATTCACTTGTTTGGGAAACTGTAGGAAATAAAATAACTTTTGTAATGGAATATCTACCTAGTCAAAATTTAAGATGGCCGCTGCATTATCGTTGCTGGAACGTCTTTTCAGAATGATAGCTTTCCGGTGGGGTATATGAACATGTTAGTTATCAGACAACTTTTTGGAAATAAAAAAGCCTTCTGACAGTATTAGCACCTTTAAATTGTCACTCCAAGATTTAAAATTCAAAAAGGACACCATTATTGGGCATCTTTTTGGGACTCAAATAATAGTTTCCACATTATATTATGAGATAAATGAGCATCACAGAGAGTTAATACTTACAGATTGGACCAAAAAAATAAAGCCTTGGCACTTTTCACAAGTAAATAAACTACAACAGACTGATAATAAACAACGGCAGCTCAATATTGATACGACAAAGTTTTTTAACATTTGGAATG
The DNA here is from genome assembly GCA_963978545.1 of Linyphia triangularis. Classification (NCBI taxonomy): domain Eukaryota; kingdom Metazoa; phylum Arthropoda; class Arachnida; order Araneae; family Linyphiidae; genus Linyphia; species Linyphia triangularis. The sequence continues at coordinate 10,448,950 of OZ021724.1, read as the reverse complement.
TGAATATCACAGAAGAGTGTAACAGTGTAATAGTTTTTGTTATATCTATATAACATGGTAATGGTGTAAACAATATTAAGATTTTTCATTATCATTAAGTTAAATTAACACCTTCCTCCTCATCATTCATCATCAGGTCAACAATTGCAGTGTTGTCACATAGTTACAATCTCTACCACGTGAGCACATCTCTTTGCAAGGCAGATTGTTGATATTGCATCGGCAGAGAAGGCTATACCAACGCTTCAGACAGGGGCACTTAGTCAACTCTAAGAGCCCCTGCGGAGCACAATTTTCTGTACACGTAATAGGCTCAAATTTCCCATCCCCAAGCGACCAGCCAAAATCAGTAGGTTGAGGTATGTCAGGATGCTGTCGAGTATCTTGTGCCCAAATCATTGCTTGGTAGGTGCACGCAAAAAACCTGGACAAGGAGATACCTTTGTTGGTGCAAGATGTTCCCTAGTCTTTTGTTTTTTAGTGAAGAGCCGCCATCTTACCTCCCTAATGTCTGTTATTTTGGTTCGCGGTACATACACAACTGTTAACGAATGTCTCTAACATTTGTAACATTTCTGTGGAAAGGGTTTCAAAATGACCCATAAGGCCCTGTGCAGCTATAATGTCCATCACTAGCTACATAAAAAACATTCCACCATATAATCTTTCCTTTTCCAGCAAATGATCCAGTGTTACCTGTTCCAGAAAGGGCGTGGAGTCCTAGTAGTGCTGAAGACTTATTGGGCCCTAGCATGTCACAGATTGACTGAAGATGAATTAACCGTTTGTTTCTGCTAGTACCCACTATAATGCTGGATTCTCTCGGAAGCATATAAGATATCTCCAAAGAGCAAGTACTAATATATCTGTGTCTGCAGAGTATTTGCTAATCTTGGTAATGCCTCTGGAAGCAAAATGTATACTGTGCAAAATTATGTTAGTATCTGCTTCCTCCTGCGTGGTTTCAAGATACGACACGTCCATATGACTTGCATTTGCATGATTATTCCAACACAAACAAATTGTTTATTATTCTTGACTGCATAGTCCATAATCTTGGATGCCAGGTATTCTGTCAGTTCATCCTTAGTCATTTCGTGCAAAAGTAACTGGTGCATGGTTAATTTAAGGATGTTTGTTGATGGGTGCACTTTGTATTGGATAGGGACCGATTTACCTTGACTTTTCACCCTTGTCTATGTCTTCAGCGAATTGTGTTTGTAGGTATCAAATATTATGTGAACCTTTTTGTACAGACCAAACTTCTCTGACTTGTCTGACAAAGTGATATGGCAAGTTCTTCACAAGTCTTAACAGTCATAGGTTTATCAATGGAATGCAGCTGTGCCGTTCCATCAAATACTGCAACAGTTTGTGCTGTCTCATCTACTGGAAATGAATTGTGTTAGAATTCGTTTTTCTCATTGGATGAAGGGTTATAGACTTCGATGTTGCTCCTCCAGGATACCTATAAGCTTGCTTTTTTCCGAGCAGTAATACATACATCCATGTAGGGAAAACAAAACAGGTGGCAATAATGAGAATTCATAAGGACAAAAAGTTACTTTCAAATCTATATCACCCGACTTCTTGTTGCAATCATCAGTCTAGAAAATATTGAAAAATCAACTTTTAACTCTAACATTTTTTCCTTCAATGTTACTTTAAAATTTTGGAATGCTGATTTGCAGGTATAAGTTTCATCTTTTTCATTGGTGCCCAAAACTGTACTGAAGGCTTTGATGGTACTGATTTTTCTGTTGGTACTGGTGGTTGGTTGATCATTTTAATGCGTTCCTCAATGAATTTGGAAAGAAGACTGTCACCAATATCAACAACTGTACACATGTCTTTTTGAACGTCATCGGGTCGAACTTGTTTATACACCAGATGTATAAGATGTTCTGTATTGCATATAAAAAGGTTGGTTGTCGATTTAAAACCCTCTATATAAACTTTTCAACGTCGAGATCCTGACGATTGCAAACCGATAGACAATATATATGATGACATTTTGCATTGCGGGCATTATCATTCCATTGGTTAATGCAGCAATTCTTGAGAGCCCGGATCTGGCAGAAATAATCTTGTCCGAGCACTCTTGTTTAGAGTGAAGTCCACATTGGTCTTCAAGTCTTCTGTTCTGGTGTTCCAGAGCTACATTGGCACCTAAAGCGTAAAATGGTATTTTGGTTTCATTAACAACCCACTTTCCTTGCTGTAGTTCTTGCCATATAGTTGTGTGCATTTTATTAAGTTTTTCCATATCCATCAAGTGCAGTGGAATCATTCTTGCATAGTTTAGTCGATCAAAGGCATATAAATACTTTATGAAGTCCTGTGTAGCTGCCAAGTGCAAATCCCAGTCTGTATTTCTAACTGACCTGATAGCTGTGTAGTTAAGCTTTCTAGATTCGCGTGCTAAGGGTGCCGGGTTCGAATCCCGGGTTGGGCATGGATTTTCTTTGTGATTCGGAACCCGCGTTCAGCTGCAGTTCTCGACCTGATTAGTCATTATTGTACACAAGTATAGATCGCTGAGCATACCAACCAACCAAAACCTGAAAAACGTACTTAAGATAGCGACGAGGCGGCCATTTTGAAATTTGTAATTTAACCTAACATGCATGTGTTATATACCATTGGAAAGGAAATTTTATTTCCTACAAGTTTTTTAATAGTCAACTAGTTGGTACAATGAGTTGGGAAGCCATTATTCGACAAAAACGTACGTTAGGTGGTACGGTGGCGGCCATTTTGGATTTTCGACTGTAGCGCCACTCGTACCGGGATGCCAGGTACCCACCATCGGATTTCATTTTCTACGCACTCATACGAAGAGAATGACACCACCCACACGTTTGCATCATGAAGTGGCCCACAGGACCACTTTTTTCGACATTAGCGCCCAGACTAAAGATCGGAGTAGCTTACTTTTTTTATGATCGGCTTTGTTGATATTTGCACTAAATATTGAAGTTGTGGGTATATTTTTAATGGGATTTTCGCTCGTTTGAAACACTTCTATACTTAAAACTATACTAAACTTCAACTTAACTAGACATGACTTAGACGGTAGATCGTCACAGTGCTCATAGGTATTTAATCCATTTTGGCGAAGTGAAGACATAATTCTCGCCAAACCTTTTGTTCTCTACAGGGTTGTGGTTTGGCGAACATTATGCTTTCACGTCGCCAAAATGGATTAAATGAATATGAGCACTGTGACGATCTACCGTCTAAGTGATGTCTAGTTAAGTTGAAGTTTAGTATAAAAGATTAATCGATATCGGAATAGCTTACTCTTTTCCCTTATTGACATTTTGTACCAAATTTCAGAGGTGGGACTACATTGGAAAAGGAAGAATTACAGTGGTGAGTGAGTCGGTCAGTCAGTAAGGGCTTTTATATAGAGAGATTTCAATATCCGAATAGTAAAGTAAAGATCTGATTGGTTGTTAACCATCTTGTGGCTTAAGGATTGCCGCAAATCGTCTTTTTAGCCAGATTTTGAGTTGTCTTTTCTCGCCAAATATTTTTTATACTCAAGTCGTTTCTGTGAAACATTTATTGAAGTATGGGCTCTCAAATCACTATATAAAGATTATATTGATTTCCAACAGAAAAGCCACCGATGGTTTCAAAATTGTCTGAACAAGTTGATTATTAAAAACTGCTTGTCCACAGCAATTTCTACACAGATACTGATTTAATTTTTTACATGTTTGAATAAAAAATTATGTTTATGTTATTGTTGCGTGGTAGGGTTCGAAAGATTTGAAGCCAAAGCAGATCAAAACTTGCAGAAATTTATTCCAATAGAATTCTTCACAGATTCTCTTACAGCTCCAGAACTTCTCGTTCTAATAGACATAATACAGCTCTTTTCACAACAATAGAGCACAAAACAGCAATTAAAAAAACTTGACAACACAACTGCTAAATCGCCGCAAAAGACAATACAATACAGTTCGCTTTAGAACTACTCGGTATGCTCACTGAGACTCAGTAATTCCAGTCAACTAACAACTAACTCAGTGACTCAAAATCAACTACTAACTGCATACTGACTCATGGCCGGGCTTTTATAGAAGTCAAACCTTCTGGATACTTCTAGAGGTAGATATTTGGAGAACTTTCCAGATCGTAGTCGAAAAGTCCTATACATGTACATGGGGACCGAAAATGTCGCCAAATGGTCGCCAAGTTTGTCGACATTTTGGCGACAAAAATTAGTCGCCAGAACCGTCGCCAACTTGGCTCTATCTCGCCAATTTGGCGAGATTCCCATTAGAATAAAGTTCAATGCCCTGCTCCTTAAAACTCGCTTCCCAGAGTTACCTCTGTAAAACTCGTTATCAAGCATCAATACACACTTTGCGGGGAAACAAACTAAGACGAACTGTTGCACTGCCTTATGCAAAATGTACATAAATCTTCTTATTTTCAAAATTAACACTACGAAATATTTACAAATATACGAAAATTCGTAACATTATTATTAAAGTAATTGTCGGAAGCATGCTTTCAGTTGAAGTGTATATCTCTACCACATCTATATTCTTTCAATCAAAATCATTGCTTATATCGACGCTATATGGTGGAACTTATATATTGGTTGGAGCAATGACGCGACTTTCCAAAACAAAGTTAAGGTCTCTATTTGTGTCAAAGAACGCCTAGAGCATCGAGGAGAAAAAAGACAAACCTTTAACTCTTATTGAATTAATATTACACCAGTTCCAAATTGATAAGCGTCACAAAGTTTAATTGTCACCAAGTTTATTAAAAAATTTGAGCACGACTTACTTTTATGCTAAATACAAAATGGCCAACCAATTTTCCTGTAAAGTTAATATATTGTCGATCATTTTATATGATCTGTCCACTGTTGATATGCTAATAATGTCGATGCAGCACATTTAAACGTCTTTCCGTGGCTCCACTGTAACTTAGAGTACAGAAATACGTCCAAATTTTTAAGATTATTGCTTCTAAATGGATTCGCATTGGCAATATATTCATATAGAAAGATCTTACAGGTGTCTTGGGATTCCAGCACGCTGGGTTTCTGGTTCACCGAGCTGCTGGAGCGTGACCAGCAGTTCCGTCATTGGTGCTTCAAGGGAAAGCCAAATTCATTCTGGATCTCGGGACTCTTCAATCCAACAGGATTCCTCACCGCCATGAGACAGGTAACACACGTCTATACTAAACTTCAACTTAACTAGACATCACTTAGACGGTAGATCGTCACAGTGCTCATAGGTATTTAATCCATTTTGACGGCGTGAAAGCATAATGTTTGCCAAACCACAACCCTATAGAGAACAAAAGGCTCTAAGGTTTGGCGAGAATTATGTCGTCACCCCGCCAAAATGGATTAAATACCTATGAGCACTGTGACGATCTATCGTCTAAGTGATGTCTAGTTAAGTTGAAGTTTAGTATAGTTCCCATAGTATAGTATTGTAAGGACACATATCTCGTGCTTGGATTCAGAAAAGTTAAATGTAGATTATCTCAGAGCAGTATAAACGAAGACGCATGTAGAAATCGAGGAAAGTTAACCCTTTGGACTCGTAATTATGCTCTAGAAAGTTAGCAAATAACTCGGAATTTTTTTTCATGTTCAATCAAGATGACTTTTTTGGATGGAAATGTGTTCCAATTTAACTAGAAGGTTTGCCATCCTAAAAAAATCAAAAATTTAAAAATATAGCCCCTGAATACACCCCTTGACCTAGGATCGGAATGTGGCCACATAATATTTTATTTTTCAACGTGTCAAAATAATTTATTGAAACTGCTAAGAATACTTAAGTTATATTACACTACACCACATTTGCATTCCGCTGTCCCCTCTCAGGGGACATCGTAATCTAGCATATCACTCGGATGTGCCCTCTCAGGGGACATTAAAATTTATTAGAAGAATTAACTTTTTCCAGCACAACTTTTTGAGAAATACATGTTTCCCTGAAGTTTTCTCTTGAAATGGCACAAGAAATCAAATCAAAATATGGTAAAATTACCAAGATATATATAAAAAAAAAAACATTTCAGTGGGGTTTTGTGTCAAAAGAGAACTTGAGTTCACGACGGTCCGAGCACTTCTCTGTGCCACCTGAAAGGAGCGATAAGGAGAGTTTGTCGATGGTTGGGTTTGTTGAAATTTACTGGTGCAAGGGCAACACTAAGGCTGATCTGCTGATAGCTGTCCAGAATGGTTCGGAGTGCAAAAGGTTAAAAATCTAAGAAATGTAATAATCTGAACAAACTATGCAAACAATATTTAGGGGCGGAACGTAATGCCGGCACCTCTACCAAAGCAAATCAACTTAGAAATACTTCGAACAGAAATGTTTTGGTTAAGTTATCACAGTTTGCCCAATACAGATGCGATGTCCCCTGTACCGGGACATACGAGTGAAAAGGGTTAAAATACGACATAAACAAATAAAAAAATTGATTCGTTAATGAAACTTGGCAAAAACATTTTATCTGTCATGAGAACAAAGAAACAAGCGTCCATAAAAATATATAGCATAGAATTGCGTTTTTTTGAGGGGATGGGGGGGGGGTAAGTTTTTTTATTTTTTTAACTGAAACTTAATTTTAGTATAACGCAGGCATGTGACACATTTGTGTGGAGTATATTTTGACGTTGAATGAAATGGAATAAAAATCAAGACGATATAACCATCCTATAAAAAGTTATAGGCCATTTATCTATTTTATATACTGTAATATAAAAATACATGTAATGCACCAAAACTGAGTGGAAAATATTAATAAACAACCAAAATTTAATAGAAAAAGTACCAGTTAGTAATCAAATAAGTAACTAGTAGTGAATAATTGAAATAGTAAGTAAAAAAAAAGTATAAGAGATAAAGAATAAGTAACTTAATAAGGTACACCTTTACATTCGTATATATAAATGATTTTGTCTATATCAATGTCTGTAACTTTTTATAGAATGGTTATATCATATCGATTTTTTCCTATTCGATTCAGCGTTAAAAGTACTTCGCAAACATGTATCATATGCCTGGGTTATACCAAAATTTATTTTTAGTTTTACAAAAAAATCCTCACCACCACACTCCCTTAAAAAACACCCTTCTATGCCAAATATTTTTATGGATTCTTTGTTCTCATGACAAATAAAACGTTTTTTTGCCAAATTTCATGAACTGACCAATATTTAATTTCCTCATGTCGTATTTTACCTGTACTAAAATGTTTCCAGTATTTCGAAGTTGAATGAAAGTTTTAACACGAACGAGAAACACCAGAACTAACGGTAAATAATTAATAGTTTAAAAAACTAAAAAAACACGCTTTAATTGAAAAGTGAACGAAAAAGTAGAAAATAATTTTAAGTAATTGTGAAATAAGAATAGAGTGGTTAACAGGAAATATTTATTTTATAGTAAAAAAGGGTGTGGTGCTTTTTAAGATATTTTCATAATGGCTCTACTTTTACCAATATCTGTCATTATATATTTATAACAATTGAAATCCAGCCGCCCCCCCCCCCCCCACACACACGCTTTTTTTACGATAAAATAAATATTTCGTGTTAATCACTCTATTCTTATTTCACCAATTATTTCAAATTATTTTCTACTTTTTAGTTCATTTTTCTATTAAAGCGTGTTTTTTAGTTTTTTAAACTATTAATTATTTTCTACTTTTTAGTTTGGTTTTCTATTAAAGCGTGTTTTTTAGTTTTTTAAAGTATTAATTATTTTCTACTTTTTAGTTTGGTTTTCTATTAAAGCGTGTTTTTTAGTTTCTTAAACTATTAATTATTTTTTCTGTAAACTATACATTTTTTTTTAGTTAATTTTTTTAGTTAAGTGTACAAAAACTCTCCAGTTGTTCCTGCCAATAGTCACATGCTTGTCTCAAATTTAAGTTATGTGTATGCCTTAGCACACGCCGTATTACTTGGCACAAAGCACTACCGTGTCTCTGAATATGAAAAATCACTAATCTTGAAGATTCTGGTAAGGATAATACGACTAAAAAAACACGCTTTGTATAACCGTCGTGCCCACAACAAATCTTTCAAATGTCTGCCTTATCAATTGTCAATGATAGGTTCTGTGATTACTGGGATTGTAACGGGTAGCGGCACATCAGGGCTCGATTTCGGAGAAGGTTGGTTGGTTGGTTGGAGTTTAACGGCGCAAGGGCAACACGCGCTAATCCTTGTGATAAAGGCCGACCAAACGGTATAGTGGTTAGCATGCTGGCTTCTAGACCGCGAGGTTGCGGGTTCGAGTCCCGTGTTTGGCATGGGTGTTTGTAAATGTATGTTGGTTTGTTAAATGACGAAATGTTTCGGCGCATTATAGCCCACGTGATGCTGACGGCGCCAGATAATCTGAATACAACCAACCAACCTTGTGATAAAGCGACAAACTTATTGAATTATTGTATTGCCATCGGTCTTTGACAAGTGTGCAAAGTTTGAATCAAATCTGATCCCTCAAAGTAGGGCAAAATCGAGCCCAAAAGAGTCGGTTACGAGCGAAAATACAGGTGAAACTAATAAAAGCGTGTTAAAAAGAAGATAGAGAGACGTCAGTTCAACTACAGCTCCAAATGTTTGCCGCGAGGTATGATCACATATCAAAGTATGCAGCTGTAGTAATGGCGAGCCAATTCATAAAGTTTGGTGTTGGTGGTTTTCAAAAGTTAAAAATTACGAGAGGTTTGAGAATGGGTTTCCTTGGATCTAAAGTTACCCCGATTTGCGAATTCTGTACCAATTTAATCATCTATGAAATCATGGATCATCTATGTCCATACACATTCGCTTCCGATCACGCGCAAGCTTGGAATGTCGGGATTGTTCCTCAGTAGCCTGTCCAGAGCAGACTGCATCAGATAGGTTGGTTGTTTTCAAATTATCTGGCTCCGTCAGCAACACGAGGGCTCTAATGCGCCGAAACATTCGTCATTAGACAAAGCCAACATACATTTACAAACACCCATGCCTTAACACGGGACTCGGAACCCGCAACCTCGCGGTCTAGAAGCTAGCACGGCTAACCACTATACCGTTTGGTCGGCTGCATCCGATAGGAGTTGCCGTTCTTTTCTGGAATGACCTTGTAACTGTGTTTTCAAAACACAAGCTTCCAGCTAACCGTATGGGGGAAGACAAGATGTGTCTGATAATATTTATGTGACATGACAAATACTATTTTGATACTTTCAGTCAATTCCAGCATGAATGGAAACTCGGTGCAGGCCGACCAAATGGTAAAGTGGTTAGCGTGCTAGCTTCTAGACCGCGAAGTTGCGGGTTCCGAGTCCCGTTGTAAGGCATGGGTGTTTGTAAATGTATGTTGGCTTGTCTAATGACGAATGTTTCGGCCCACTATAGCCCTAGTGTTTCTGACGGCGCCAGATAATCTGAAAACAACCAACCAATTGGGTGCTGTATGATCAGGATAAACTACTGGGGAAGTAAAAAGACATTCCGCGCTGGTACGTTATCGGCAGCGAAGGTGTTAATTTTTGCTGTGCAAATGAGTTTCGGCCATCAAAACATTTCCATTCTTTCTCACAAACCATCTGACCCACCAGATCTTCTTTTAGGAAGTGACTCGAGCCCACCAGGGATGGGCCCTCGACTCAGTCTCCCAGCGCAACAAGGTAACCACCTTCTACAGCCCCACGGAAGTGCACGAAGCACCACCAGAGGGCGTGTACATCTACGGCCTGCACCTGGAGGGCGCTTCCTGGGACGTGAAGACTGGATGCCTGCGGGAGTCCAACCCCAAAGTGCTGTACGAGCCCCTGCCATTGCTGCACGTGTACGCAATACAGAGCACTTCGGGCAAGAGTCCAGACGTGTACGAGTGCCCTGTGTACAAGAAGGCCGTCAGGACTGATGAGACTTACGTCACTTCGATTGATTTGAAGACGGACAGAAAGTCGAGCCATTGGATTATGAGGGGGGTGGCACTGCTGTCAGACATAAAATAGGATTGCTGTCTTGCCACAGCTGACAACTGATGTCAGACATAAAATGTTACTGTTGTCTTGACGCTGTTGACAGTTGCTGTCAGACATCATACAATATTGCTGGCTTGGAAATTGACAGCTATTGTCAGACATAAAATAGTTAGTTTGGTACAGTTAACAGCTGCTATCCAACATGAAATGATATTGTTGTCTTGACGCTGTTGACAGCTGCTGTCAGACATAAAATAGGATTGCTGTCTTGGCTCAGTTGACAACTGATGTCAGGCATAAAATGGTATTGTTGTCTTGACGCTGTTGACAGCTGCTGTCAGACATAAAATAGGATTGCTGTCTTGGCTCAGTTGACAACTGATGTCAGGCATAAAATGGTATTGTTGTCTTGACGCTGTTGACAGCTGCTGTCAGACATAAAATAGGATTGCTGTCTTGGCTCAGTTGACAACTGATGTCAGGCATAAAATGGTATTGTTGTCTTGACGCTGTTGACAGCTGCTGTCAGACATAAAATAGGATTGCTGTCTTGGCTCAGTTGACAACTGATGTCAGGCATAAAATGGTATTGTTGTCTTGACGCTGTTGACAGCTGCTGTCAGACATAAAATAGGATTGCTGTCTTGGCTCAGTTGACAACTGATGTCAGGCATAAAATGGTATTGTTGTCTTGACGCTGTTGACAGCTGCTGTCGGACATCATACAATATTGCTGGCTTGGCAATTGGCAGCTATTGTCAGACATAAAATAGTTAGTTTGGTACAGTTAACAGCTGCTATCGAGCATGAAATAATATTGTTGTCTTGACTCTGTTGACAGCTTCTGCTGGACAAAAAATAATGTTGTTGGCTTGACGCAGTCGACATCTGGCAATGCAGAAACTTCAAAGATCATGGTTACAAAATGCAGAAACATTTTCTACTACTGTTTTAAAATGCAGTAATTTGATTCTGGCTAATAAATATTGTGCTTTCTAAGTGCCGAAACATTTGGAAGATGGTGCATTCTGATAAGACTATAAGTAGGAGGTCCTATGTTATTTGATGACATTCCTTTGCAACTTATTGAGCATAATTATTGTAGTGAGAAAAAAAAAGGATACTTCCCGTGGAATTTTTGTGTCCTCTTAATTTCATGAGTTCAATGTGGAACAACACAACGCCAGTTGAAAACGATTTAAAACTTTTTAAGCAAATCCTTTTGTGTAACCTACCAAATCAAAATATGTATATTTTATGACAATAAAAAAATGTGCGCTTACTTACCTTGAGTTTTGAAAAATGTATTTAATTAACCCACTGACGGTCATGCACGTATATATACGTCCTATGATCTCCAGTTTTTCCAACAATACAAAACATTTTTAAATTTATAAATAAAATTTAAAATAAAATATTTTTTTAAATATTTTTATTAGGATGATAGTTCTTCTTATCAAGGACTATGGGGACAAAGGCACTTCTGCTTAAGCATTTTGTACCAACCCCATATCCCGTACAGATCGGTAGTGGGCAGTGCTGCACAGGATGAAAGCGCACACTCGCAAGAGGGAGTGCGCAAGTCTACCTATAGCCGCCGAAGAGTTCATTTCTACCTCTTTCGGTAGCTATCCGGTAGATGGCAGCACCACCGACCGTATGTGGAACTTCTTAATTTAGAGGCAATACCAAGCAGAAGATTCCACCAGAAGACTTGGCTTTGCCACCCCCAGAGGTATTGATTTGTATGGGAACTTGGAGGACTTTGCGACCGTGACTGATTTAACGTGCTCCAGTCACCATTAACTAACACGGCGGTCTTTAGTCGGTCCCAGGCCCGAACTCGCAACCTCAGGGCTCGCAACCTTCTAGTTGCGAGAACCATACTCTCCCGACTGGGCTACGCGGCCCTTAGGAGGATATTTTATAACCTATCTAAAACAAAATAAATAAAAAATAATTTAAAAAAATTATTATGTATTTGAATTAGGAAATATAATTGAAAAATTATTGCAAGGAAAACAACTGTAGAATTTCGCCCATTCCCATGACCGTCAGTGGGTTTTAATGTACATATTTACATGTTTCGTATATAATAGTAACAGAGGACAAGCAAGACTCTGCCCCGATATTTGATCTGGCTGCTTTCTTGGGTCGAATGTCTTCGATATATCTCTGAGAATCGAACCTTCACAGATTTAACCATCTCTGGTGAATTATTTCTGGCTTCTATCTCCCAAGTTGAGTACAAAGGTGCCTTTCTAGAGGACTTGAGATGACGTAGCAGACTTGAAAGAGCTTCGTCTTAGTTTCTAATCTTTAGAAACTGACGTTTCTTCTAATAGTTGTTTTCCTAAGCTTTTGGCAACTGGCGTTTATCTTAATAGTTGTTTACCTTTTAAGTGTTTTGTTCACTACTCAGGAAATTAAAACTGCGAGTCTGGAATCGAACTAAAGATCTGTTGGATTTCGAATTAAGATTCTACAGTTCATAAAAGGTAATTTACTTATGCATGTGTTTGTTTCGTATCTCCTCTACGTTAATAAGATATTTTTTTATGCTAAGCCATTATGTAGTAACCCATCTAATCCTATTAACCCTTTGCACTCGTAATTATGCTTTAGAAAGTTAGCAAATAACTCAGAATTTTTTTTCATGTTCAATCGAGATAAATTTTTTTGATGGAAATGTGTTCCAATTTAACTAGAAGGTTTACCATCCTTGATAAAAAAATTTTTAAATGTAGCCCTTGAATACACCCCTTTACCGTGGCCACATAATATTTTATTTTTCAACGTGACAAAATAAGTATTCTTAGTAGTTTCAATAAATTAAGTATTTATGTTTATATGTTAAAGTTTATGAGTGATAACGAAGAACTTACTTTTTCCTATTCAACTTTTTGAAAAATACACGTTTTCCTGAAGTTTTCTCTTGAAATGGCACAAGAAATCAAAAAAAATATGGTAAAATTACCAAGATATATAAAACATTTCAGCGGGGTTTTGTGTCAAAAGAGAACGTGATAAGTATTGGTTCACGACGGTCCAAGCACTTTTCTGCCGACCAAACGGTATAGTGGTTAGCGTGCTGGCTTCTAGACCGCGAGGTTGCGGGTTCGAGTCCCGTGTTGGCATGGGTGTTTGTAAATGTATGTTGGCTTGTCTAATGATGAATGTTTCGGCGCATTATAGCCCTCGTGTTGCTGACGGCGCCAGATAATCTGAAAACAACCAACCAACCAACCAACCAACCAAGCACTTTTCTGCACCACTTGAAAGGAGCGATAAGCCGACCAAACGGTATAGTGGTTAGCGTGCTAGCTTCTGGACCGGGAGGTTGCGGGTTCCGAGTCCCGTGATAGGCATGGGTGTTTGTAAATGTATGTTGTCTTGTCTAATGACGAATGTTTCGGCGCATTATAGCCCTCGTGTTGCTGACGGCGCCAGATAATCTGAAAACAACCAACCAAAGGAGCGATAAGGAGAGTTTGTCGATGGTTGGGTTTGTTGAAATTTCCTTTCGCAAGGGCAACACTAAGGCTGAGCTGCTGGTAGCCGTCCAGAATGGTTCGGTGTGCAAAAAGTAAAAAATCTAAGAAACATAATAATATGAACAAACTATATAAGCAATATTTAGGGGCGGAACATAATGCCAGCACCTCCATCAAAGCAAATCAACTTAACCAAAACATTTCTGTTCGAAGTATTTCTAAGTTATCACAGTTTGCCCAAAACAGATGCGATGTCTCCTGTACGGGGACATACGAGCGCAATGATAAAACGAGTGATGTCCCCTATACATGGACATACGAGTAAAAAGGGTTAAGTTTAGAAAAATTGGTTGGTTGGTTGTATTCAGATTATCTGGCGCCGTCAGCAACACGAGGGCTATAATGCGCCGAAACATTTCGTCATTAGACAAGCCAACATACATTTACAAACACCCATGCCAACGCGGGACTCGGATCCCGCAACCTTGCGGTCTAGAAGCTAGCACGCTAACCACTGTACCGTTTGGTCGGCTAGAAAAATTGGAAAGAATGAAGTAGCGGCTTGACTTTGATCAGTGGGGGCGACCAATTTAGAATCATGAAGGAGGTGATTTTGATTTAGTCGAGCCCGCTATAAAAGACGTGATATCTCTTCTTTTTTTTTTTAAATACTTTATATTAACTTGGATTTTGTGTGTTTGTTTGTGTGTGTGTGTGGGGTTCAAATAAGCGAAAAGCTAATAAACCCACTTCCGTCATCCGATCGAGCTGAATGCCCACCTGATGGCTGTGGGGTTAACGCTCTGACTTCACATGCCAAAGGTGCGGGTTCGAATCCCGGGTTAGGGATCCACGTTGGGGTTCGGAATTCACGTTAAGCTGTAAGTACCGGCCTGATTAGGTGCCATTGTGCATTGTAAAAATAGGTCGTTGAGCGTACAAACCAACCGAGTTGAACTTTGAAATTTGACTGGTATACTCGTTTTCAATGGCAATGCTTTCCATCGTGTTTTAGCCGACCAAACTGTATAGTGGTTAACGTGCTATCTTCTAGACCACGAGGTTGCCGGTTCCGAGTCCCGTGTTAGGCATGGGTGTTTGTAAATGTATGTTGGCCTGTCTAATGACGAATGTTTCGGCGCATTATAGCCCTCGTGTTGCTGACGGCGCCACATAATCTGAAAACAACCAATCCATCGTGTTTTAGGGGTGTCATTAAAAGGCCTCTTTTACAGAAGTTTCTATTGCTTTATTTCAGCCCTATCAGCTTTTATTCATGTTCTATTATCCAGTTGTCAAACATAATTCAGACATGTTCAATTTGACGATATTTAATGACTGAAACCTTCCTCTATTAAGGCCGACCAAACGATATAGTGGTTAGCGTGCTAGCTTCTAGACCGCGAGGTTGCGGGTTCCGATTCCCGTGTTAGGCATGGGTGTTTGTAAATGTATGTTGGCCTGTCTAATGACGAATGTTTCGGCGCATTATAGCCCTCGTGTTGCTGACGGTGCCAGATAATCTGAAAACAACCAACCAACCTTCCTCTATTAACGTTGACGAGTTAAAATCTTCGTAGAGCTAATTGACCTTCTTGTTGTCATCAAATCAATCTTAGCCGACCAAACGGTATAGTGGTTAGCTTGCTGGCTTCTAGACCGGGAGGTTGCGGGTTCGAGTCCCGTGTAGGCATGGGTGTTTGTAAATGTATGTTGGTTTGTTAAATGACGAAATGTTTCGGCGCATTATAGCCCTCGTGTTGCTGACGGCGCCAGATAATCTGAATACAACCAACCAACCAACCAACCAAATCAATCTTAAACTTGGTAGATTGACTCGTTGTGGAGGTATTCAATCAAGTTTTGGGGTTAAAAAAAGTTAGTAAATTTTTGAATGGATGTTTTCTTCGTAGAACTCGTCTTCTATTACACTCGTAGTTCGTTCGTCTCCACTTAAACATTATGAAAACATGATTTGAGCTCGATAAGTTGAAATTACACAAAAAAATTAGCTATGCATATAAAGGATTTATATTTAAAAAAAAAAACTTTGTTTTTATGAGTTATAATATTTTAACTGGAATCTTCGTTGTGTACATTTCTTAGAATTAAACGCTAAACGTTTTGCTTTTGGTACAATTCTCTTGTACAATAGAATCACGAAATATAAGAAGTTTCACGTCTCATTGAAAACCTATAGACTATAGCACCCACCTGATGGCTGTGTGGTTAGCGATCTGGCCTTGCATGCCAAAAGTATTGCGTTTTAATCCTGGTAGTTTGGTTGGATGGTTTATACGCTCAACGATCTATTTTTAAGCACAATTACGACTTATCAGGCAGGGTTGGTTGTTTTTCAGATTATCTGGAGCCGTCAGCAACACGAGGGCTGTAATGCGCCGAAACATTCGTCATTAGACAAGCCAACATACAAACACCCATGCCTAACACGGGACTCGGAACCAGCAACCTCGCGGTCTAGAGGCTAGAACGCTAACCACTGTACCGTTTGGTCTGCCTTATCAGGCAGGGACCTGCAGCTTAACGTGGATTCCGAGCCACAACGAGCATCCATTCCTAATCCGGGATTCGAACCCGGCACCTTTGGCATGCGTGCCAGAGCAAGCGAATCCTGGGGTTAGGCATGCCCTGCCCTAGGATTCATCTGAGGACAGGGCAACTCTGCCTGGTTGATGAGTAACCCTGCCTGATTGATTAGTCTGCCTGATTCATTGTTATCTCGCCTCCGATTGAGGTAGACAGGTCCTACCGGTTGAGTGCGCGGTTAAAACGCCTTTTATCTTTTGCTTTAATAAATCTTACCTTTGTATAAATCTGCGGCCTTAGAGAATCTCTAACCTGAGTCATATGACCCGTTTTTTAAAAATTAGTGGCGAACTCTGCTCTAAAAGTTTATTACACGATGATCAGTATTTTTTCAGTGACTTTTATTTATCACACTTTTAGGCTTTTTATCAATTTGACAGTGACCATTCAGTTAAATAACCAAAATGATCCTTTGAATTACCATCTAAAAGGAAAAATGTAAAATTGTACAACGTTCTTTTACAGATAGTAAAACTATGATTCATATCAGTTTGGTTTTTCGATTTTACCAATAAAGCTCATTACGATTGTCTGAAGATCAAGCAAAAAATACATATTTGTGGGATGCTTTCTGTTTCACAAATGTAGAAGAATGCTTTATTCTTTCATGATACAACCATCGATATAGATAAACAACTGGATAGACTACTCCATTGTCAATGAAAAGAGAAAAACGCGCCGGGGATTGCGAAGCTGGTGGGAAGATTAACCAATCACAGTTCACTTTTATAGTTGGATGGGAATGCGAAAAACCTTGTAAAAGGCTAGAGTATACATATTTTTTGCACATTATTACTAATTAAGGTCTACTATTGACATTTCTACAGTGTACAACCCAAAATTTTATTTTCAATCCTTGGCAATCCGTATTTTTTATCCCACCAATTGCATCTGGCAACGGCTTCATTTTCCCAGTGTTAAGCAGTCTATCCAGTTGTTTTTTCTATATCGATGGATACAACTTCAAGATGTATTGCCAAGCAATAACTATTTTATAGGAAGCAATCCACACGTTGCGTGGGAATGGGATATACTGGGGATTTTTAAATATAAAAACACAAATAACACATATTTTATTGCCTTAACGAAAAGTCCTTTAACAAAATGTCCTTTTAAGTTAAGCTGTGAAAAATAATGCGAAAAATTTGCTTTTTTTCATAGTATTTAAAATAAAATCTTATCAGTTGGAAGATAACATTATCCAATTATACAAAGACATATTACAATTCAAATTAAATATTTTGCAGAATTATTAAAAAAAAATTTTTTTTTTTAAGTACCTTATTAAAAAGAAGGGATTTTATGAACTAAGAAATACTTTCAAAGCCGTTATTCTCATAGATTTGAAGTATCTACAGCTAGTAACATTTTTATTATTCATTTATTAAAAATTCTTCCATGATCGATTAAATGCTATTCTAGCGCGATTGGTTCCGGAAAGAAGGTTTATTTGTATTGCATTAAAGCGATCTTTTAGTGACAGTTACTGCCCCAAAATTCGATAGAATTAATTGTCATCGATTTCAAATCTATCTGCCAAATTTCAGCTCGATTTCACGATGGCAAGGGGGAGGCCTTTGAGAGTCGCCCTCATCAACATTTTTCCTAACCGTATTTTTCTGATAGAATGAAAACGATTCAAATGAAGAGTTTACAAATAATGTATTTTATTTACGAACTAGCTAAGTACCCGTGCTTCGCTACGAAATTTTAACATGTGCAATGTTTTAGCTAGCTGTGAGGCCTCGCTTTACGGAAATCTGTCATTCGTGTATAGGACCCAGTTTTTGGCGCTTCGCTCGCAGGAAGGTTCATCACTACGCAAAATCGAGCTCGCTCCGTTCGCTAAATTAATTAAAAAGAAACTAAATAAAAATTTAAAATTCTGTTTTTCATAAGTCCAAATAGAAGGCTAAAACTACTTATGTTGAAAATTTCAGAGCAATAGCCCAGTTAGTAGTCGTTTTGTAAAATGCTTATTAATTAATTAAAAAAAATTAATTAAAAAAGAACTAATTAAAAATTTAACATTCTGTTTGTGATGTATACAATTAGAAGGCCAAAACTACTTATGTTGAAAAGTTAAGAGCTGTAGTCCTATTAGATATCGTTCAGTAAAATGTTTATTAATTAATTAAAAAAACACTAAAATTTTAACATTCTGTTTATGATGGGGCATGAAATTCGAAGGCCAAAACTACTTATGCTGAAAATTTCAGAGCTCTACTCCAATTTTAAGTAGGTTTCTATAGAGCCACAGACAGATTGACAGACAGACACACAGCTTGTTTTATTACTATAGATGCTAGTCTTCCTTATCTTAGTCATCGAACATTACCAATTTATGCAAAACAAATTCTATCTTCCACAAACCAAGATACGTGTGAAATACAACAGAAAATCTCAGTTTAAGGTAACAAAACCCCTTTTTTCTAATGCATTGTAATGAATGAGGGGACCGCCCCAGCATCTTGTGTGCGAGGGCGGCCTCACACGTTGGCCCCCGAAAATGGGGGCGCGTGTAAACGGAGGGTGACCTCCGTCCCAACCATGCTCTTTCTTTGCCCGGATTCGAACCGGGACACAGAGGAACTGCGGAGCGTTACGCTAGCCACTAGACCACTGCGCGGCAACCACTCATGCTTATAAATAAACAGACTTCATTTGCACGTTTTGGATTGCTAAAATTTAAAGTTTTGAGTCGATTTTCAATACCTTCTCTCTCTTTTTTTTATTTATTTTTTTATTTATTTTTTATTATTATTATTATTATTTTAGTTATGAAATGATTTTTGGAAAATTTTTATGTATACGGATACTTCCGAAATAACTTTAAACAGTTTTCTTATACAAAAACGATTTAATACCACGTTACATTGGATATTAATAATGAATTAATAATAATTTTATTAATAGTATTAATATTTTCTTTAATTAATAAATAGTTTATAATATTAATATTTTTATTTATGGGTGATTAATTTGTAATATAAATATTTTACTTTATTAGAAATGAATTATTATTATTATTTGTTTTTTTTTTAGTAATGAATAAATAATATTAATACTTTCATTTATAACTAATGAATTTGGGATATTAATATTCAATTTGATTAGTACGGAATTAATAATGTGATACTTTCATTTATTAGTTATGCATTAATAAACATATTTTGCTCTATTTATAACAAATTAATAATATTAAAATTTTCTTTTAATTTTCCGAAACTGTATAATCATTTACTAAAATGATTGTTTCGGAATTTCTATAAAATCTGAATTAAGTAAAATAAGAAATGAACAACAACGATTCTTTTAAACTGCTTTATACTAACTTCGATTTTGTGTGTGTATGACTGGATATGTCGATAGCGGACAAATCTGCGGTGGTCTAATTAACCACCTAACCATCATCCAATCGGTCTGAAACTTGGCAGATAGATTCGATGTCGATGGAAATGCATTCTACTAAATTTTGGGGCTGTAATTGTCACTAAAAGGTCCCTTTTACGGGAAACTAATGAAACAAATTGGCGTTATCCAATCACGCTAGAATAGCATTTAATCGACCATTGAAGAAACTCTTTCCTGTTGCCAAAATTTCTTTAATAAATAATAAAATTGTTTTAATCAGTATAAATAAAAGCCGACCAAACGGTATAGTGATTAGCGTGCTAGCTTCTAGACGGGTTCGAGTCCCGTGTTTGGCATGGGTGTTTGTAAATGTATGTTGGCTAGTCTAATGACGAATGTTTCGGCGTCTTATAGCCCTCGTATGGCTGACGGCGCCAGATAATCTGAATATACAACCAACCAGAATAAATAAAAAATGTTTGGATGTGAGTGCAGAAATCCACGTTCATTTTTAATAAATAAATTTGTAAACGTCGTTTGCCGCACATTTTGCTGATAGAAATATTTGTGATACTTAAAATTGGATGCAAACAAGCGCTGTTTACAGAATCGGCTTAATGTTAATGAGTATAAAAATTGGCTATGCATGTACAGGATTTATATAAAAAACTATGATTTTAAGGGTTATATTATTTTGAAATAAAATTGTTATGAGAATTCATTCATTATCACTGCATCATCGTTGCTACTCACTTCTGAAGCGAGAAAACTCTTTGAAAAATAATTAATAGTTTAAAAGACACGCTTTAATAGAAAAGTGAACTAAAAAGTAGAAAATAATTTTAAATAAGTTTGAAATAAGAATAGAATGATTAACTATAAATATTTATTTTACCGTAAAAAAGCGTGGGGTGCTTTTTAAGATATTTTCATAATGGCTCTACTTTTACCAATATCTGTCAATAAATATTTACAACAATTGACATCAAGCACCCCACGCTTTCTTACGATAAAATAAATATTTCTCGTTAATCACTCTATTCTTATTTCAAACTTATTTAAAATTATTTTCTACTTTTTAATTCACTTTTCTATTAAAGCGTGTTTTTTAGTTTTTTAAACTATTAATTATTTTTTCTGTAAACTATTAATTATTTTTTCTGTAAACTATTAATTATTTTTTCTGTAAACTATAATTTTTTTTTAGTTAAGTGTACAAAACTCTCCAGTTGTTCCTGCCAATAGTCACATGCTTGTCTCAAATTTAAGTCATATGTATGCCTTAATACACGCTGTATTACTTGGCACAAAACACTACCGTGTTGGTTGGTTGGAGTTTAACGGCGCAAGGTCAACACGAGCTAATCCTTGTGATAAAGCGACAGACTTATTGAATTATTGTATTCTCATCGGTCTTTGACAAGTGTGCAAAGCTTGAATCAAATCTGATCGCTCAAAGTAGTGCAAAATCGAGCCCAAAAGAGTCGGTTATACAGGTCAGAGCGCGTTAAAAAGAAAACTGAAAAGTGATTTCTTGCACTTTAAAAAGGTTTATTTCTGACTATTCTAACTTTCGATCTATTTCAAGACTGTTTTGTAACTTTTGATTTGTATTCATTTTTGAGTTTATATTCTGGTGTCACAGTGTGCTTGGAATTTGCGTCTAATTTTAAATGTTAAAAACGTCTCTATCAGCAAAATATGCGACAAAAAATAGCGTCATGACATGCGACATGGAGGGAAATTTATGAGCTAACATATAAATATCTTTTATTTACTACTAGCTGAATACCCGTGCTTCGCCACTATAAATGTTACCAAGTGCAATATTTTAGCCAGCTGTGAGGCCGCGGAAATCCGTCATTGGTATATAGGCCCCAATTTTTGGCGCTTCGCTAGCAGGAAGGTTTATCGCAACGCAAAATCGAACTCGCTTCGCTTGCTGAAAAGTTCATTGACACATAATCAAAGACTTACTTAGCTCGTTGAAAGGTTCATTGCTATGTAAACATGAGCTCGCTTTGCTCGATGAAAGGTTCATTGCTATGTAAACATGAGCTCGCTTTGCTCGATGAAAGGTTCATTGCTATGTAAACATGTGCTCGCTTTGCTCGATGAAAGGTTCATTGCTATGTAAACATGAGCTCGCTTTGCTCGATGAAAGGTTCATTGCTATGTAAACATGAGCTCGCTTTGCTCGATGAAAGGTTCATTGCTATGTAAACAAGAGCTCGCTTTGCTCGATGAAAGGTTCATTGCTATGTAAACATGAGCTCGCTTTGCTCGATGAAAGGTTCATTGCTATGTAAACATGAGCTCGCTTTGCTCGATGAAAGGTTCATTGCTATGTAAACATGAGCTCGCTTTGCTCGATGAAAGGTTCATTGCTATGTAAACATGAGCTCGCTTTGCTCGATGAAAGGTTCATTGCTATGTAAACATGAGCTCGCTTTGCTCGATGAAAGGTTCATTGCTATGTAAACATGAGCTCGCTTTGCTCGATGAAAGGTTCATTGCTATGTAAACATGAGCTCGCTTTGCTCGATGAAAGGTTCATTGCCATGTAAACATGAGCTCGCTTTGCTCGATGAAAGGTTCATTGCCATGTAAACATGAGCTCGCTTTGCTCGATGAAAGGTTCATTGCCATGTAAACATGAGCTCGCTTTGCTCGATGAAAGGTTCATTGCCATGTAAACATGAGCTCGCTTTGCTCGATGAAAGGTTCATTGCCATGCAAACATGAGCTCGCTTTGCTCGATGAAAGGTTCATTGCCATGCAAACATGAGCTCGCTTTGCTCGATGATAGGTTCATTGCCATGCAAACATGAGCTCGCTTTGCTCGATGAAAGGTTCATTGCCATGCAAACATGAGCTCGCTTTGCTCGATGAAAGGTTCATTGCCATGCAAACATGAGCTCGCTTTGCTCGATGAAAGGTTCATTGCCATGCAAACAAGAGCTCGCTTTGCTCGATGAAAGGTTCATTGCCATGCAAACAAGAGCTCGCTTTGCTCGATGAAAGGTTCATTGCTATGCAAACATGAGCTCGCTTTGCTCGATGAAAGGTTCATTGCTATGTAAACATGAGCTCGCTTTGCTCGATGAAAGGTTCATTGCTGCGTAAGCGTAAGGTCGCTTCAGACACTAAAAACTAATTGCTATGTAAAGCCTTAATATTAGAAGACTCCACTCTGTCAAGAAACAAAAAAAAAAATTCCCCGTTAATACTATAATGCAACAACCCTTTAAGAATATTTTAACACGTGATGTTTGTAAAAAGCAAAATTAGAAGGTCAAAACTACTTGTGTTGAAACTTTCAGAACTCTAGGCCTATTAGAATTAGTTTTTGTGAAAATATTAATTAAAACACAAATAACGTTATTTTTGTCAAAAGTCCAATTAGAAGGCCAAAACTATTTGTGTCGAAAATTTCAGAGCCGTTGGCCTTTTAGAAATCGTCTTGTAAAATATTTATTAATTAAAAAAAAGTAATTAAAGAACTAATTAAAAATTTCAAATTCGGTTTTTCAAAAAGTCCAATTAGAAGGCTAAAACTATTTACGTTGAGAATTCAGAGCTATAGCCCAATTAGAAATCATTTTGTAATATATTTATTAATGAATTAAAAAAAAAATTATTTAAAAAAGAACTAATCTGCTTCTATTTATTTGGGGGCTATTTGAAAATTTTCCTATTCTGATTATTGAATATTAAGCTCTTAGTGCAGAAAAGTCTGTTGACCCTTCTGATAAGCAGACAAAAAGTCTGTGAAAAGAAATAATGCAAATTTCAAATAATTCATATATAGTTTTTCTAGTCCATGTTGAATGAAAGCTCACTCAATTTGACATATAGAATACTTTTCTTATCCCGACTAACTGATAGTACGACATTCATGAGAAATTTACTTAGAAAGTTGCAGAAGTTTATTTTCATCCCTTATCCTGAAGGGTCAGTTGCAAAAGTGTTCCCGATATCAAGTCACATTAACCTTTAACTGCTGTGGTTGGGTGGTTTGAGGTTTTTGGCGCAAGAGCTACACATGGTCCATACTGGGCCAAACAAATTGGTGAACATCAGTTTAAAGATTGAGAAACATAGTATGAAAAAAATTAATATAAAAGTCAAAGATGCGATATTTTTGGGGGTGGAAGCATTCCACAAAAACTGACTCGAGGTCTGTCAGACCGCTTACAGCAGTTAAAGGTTAATGCAAAAGAAATCCCTCTTCAGAACAGAAGTATTCGAAATACAGCGGACCAAACGGTACAGTGGTTAGCATGCTAACTTCTAGACCGCGAGGTTGCGGGTTCCGAGTCCCGTGTCAGGCACGGGTGTTTGTAAATGTATGTTGCCTTGTCAAATGACGAATGTTTCGGCGCGTTATAGCCCTCGTGTTTCTGACGGCGCCAGGTAATCTGAAAACCACCAACCAACCAAATACAGCTCATTTCAAAAACGAAACTTGCACAATTTTAGAAGTTTAACTCTCTAGTGCATAGTGTAGCATAAATGCAACACAGCTTATCGAGGAAAAATCTTAGAATGAAAAAAAAAAGTTTCGTTAGCACATGACAATGCATTTATTCTACACAACAACATTAATTAATAATTTAATCAAATAGAATTTTAGGATTTTTTAATATATTTTTTCACCTGTCCCGGGTAAGAAAATTTTTTCATTTGAAAAGAAAAAATCGTGAACTAAGGGATTAATCATGACAATTAAGTTTTTCAATTCACTCTGTTTCAGTTACTTCAGAATGGTGTAAAGAGTAGACTTGGGCGATGTATCGATACATCGGGCAAAACCGGTGTGAAATCAACATCGTCAAACCGGTGTCGCTATTTTCACAAAACCGATACATCACGGTGTTTTTCGACGAGTTGAAGCGCGTGCTCGATACTTGCCTGTCACTTGAATCGTGATACCACGATAAACCTTACGTTCATGCGCGATGTTTCTAAAACTGTATAGAAACGTAGTCCAACGGACAGCATCGCGCCGTTTAAGACGAGTTCCATTTGCTTTTGCGCAAGCGCGATACTTCATCAACAAAAATCGCATCGTGATAATCCTATCCACCCGGCATATATACGCGCGATGTTTCCAAGATTGTATAGAAACGTAG
Source organism: Linyphia triangularis (assembly GCA_963978545.1). NCBI lineage: Eukaryota > Metazoa > Arthropoda > Arachnida > Araneae > Linyphiidae > Linyphia > Linyphia triangularis. Next base: position 10,424,379 of record OZ021724.1, on the reverse strand, counting down.
CTCAGCAGTCAACATCGCGCCGTTTGAGACGAGTTTCGTTTGCTTTTGCGCGATACTTCATTAGCAAACACTACATCGCGGTAATCCTATCCGGCCTAGCATATACGCGCGATGTTTCCAAGATTGTATAGAAACGTAGCTCAGCAGTCAACATCGCGCCGTTTGAGACGAGTTTCGTTTGCTTTTGCGCGATACTTCATTAGCAAACACTACATCGCGGTAATCCTATCCGGCCTAGCATATACGCGCGATGTTTCCAAGATTGTATAGAAACGTAGCTCAGCAGTCAACATCGCGCCGTTTGAGACGAGTTTCGTTTGCTTTTGCGCGATACTTCATTAGCAAACACTACATCGCGGTAATCCTATCCGGCCTAGCATATACGCGCGATGTTTCCAAGATTGTATAGAAACGTAGCTCAGCAGTCAACATCGCGCCGTTTGAAACGAGTTTCGTTTGCTTTTGCGCGATACTTCATTAGCAAACACTACATCGCGGTAATCCTATCCGGCCTAGCATATACGCGCGATGTTTCCAAGATTGTATAGAAACGAAGCACAAATGACAACATCGGGCACAACCGACACCATGGCCTTCCACTTACCGTTTTACGATCTTTTTCTCGGTATTCCAGTAGACTGTCGTTTTCTGCACAAGGTCAATTCTTCTATACTGAACTTCAACTTAACTAGACATCACTTAGACGGTAGATCGACACAGTGCTCATAGGTATTTAATCCATTTTGGCGGAGTGAAGACATAATTCTCGCCAAACCTTATAGCCTTTTGTTCTGTTGTGGTTTGGCGAACATTATGCTTTCACGCAGCCAAAATGGATTAAATACCTATGAGCACTGTGACGATCTACCGTCTAAGTGATGTCTAGTTAAGTTGAAGTTTAGTATAGTGCTGTTTGCTGCCACGTTTTGCAGGAATGCGTCAATTATAAAGTTTGAATAAGGTTAAGAATTTGTACCTTTAATTGCTGACTTCAATTGGCAAGTTAAATATTGTTCATTACTTTCGGTTTACCGCCAGGAAGTGCACTTGCTTCCCCCCCCCCCCCCACTCCTCTGGATAATTACAAATTTAAATTTCATTATGACAGCCAATTGAAAAATCAAGATTAAACCAAAAAATAACCGCCTTGTACCCCCTATGGGTGCCATGTGTATCCCCCTGAAAATATCTCTGTCACTATACATGCTATTTAACAGGGTTCGCGTTCAGATCACAGAATGAAAATCGATGACTTTTAAGGACCTAAATAATGTTTTTAAGGACCTATGAACATTTGTTTTCAGGCATCATGTTTATACATATATTTAATAAAGTGTATTCTACCAAAAAAAGTTACAAGTTGGCGCATGCATAATTTAAATATGTCAGAGAATTCCGATACGGTATGGATAAGTGGCGGTCATGCTGAGATAGCAAGTCTGAGTTGTATTTTTAAAAAACTTGCAGCTGGACACATATCTGCAAAAATTAAGTACCTCTAAGCATTTTCAAGGACTTTCAAGGCCTTGAAAATAAGTTTAAAAATATTAAGCACTTTTAATGACTTTCAATGACAGTGGGAACCCTGTTTAAAATAAACTTGGCATATACATGGTTCGTAAGTTCTAAAAAAAAACCTTGAAAAATGCTTGAAAAAAAAAATCTTTCTTTTTCAAGTGCTTGAAAACCTTGAATTCTGTAAAAATACATTGAAAGTGCTTGAATTTCATTTTATTTTCTAAAAAAATATAGACTCTTAAAAAAAATTTTGGTCAACAAAGTGAGCAAAATGTTTCGAATTTATCTAAGCCAATCAGCAACTAGGAAAACATCGCAGTTGAATTTATACAAATTTCGTCATTCCTCCCCTTTGATGAGTAAGGCGTTGCGCATGCGTAACGTATCTGGAATATCCGATCAAATCATGTGATCTCTTGTTTCGTGTTTGTATCGGTGTGTGTGCTAATTTTTTGCGCACTGTTTGAAATGGCTGGGAAGTGCATTTTCAATTCAAGCTGATTAGAAAAGCCAGAATGTAATATTGAAGCCTATGTGTTGGATTTGCACGATGTATTTTGTGTGTCAAAAATGTCATGATGGGAGAAAGTGCTTTAAAAAACTATGCGAAGAGTTAAAAAGCACATGGATTTTGTTTCTATCAGAAATTCGATGAGGATTGTTCAAACTATTTCTTACTAGCTGAGAGGCCTCGCATTGCTGAAATCCGTCATTAGTGGATATAGGTCCCAGTATTTGGCGCTTCGCTCGCAGGAAGGTTCATCGCTAAGCAAAATCGAGCTCGCAATCGAGCAAAATTAAAAGACCGAAACTACTTATGTGGAAAATTTCAGAGCTGTAGCCCTATTGGAAAACGTTTTGAAACGTATTTATTAATTAATTAAAAAAAAAATAATTAACAAAAAAAACTAAATAAAAATTTATTTTTCTGTTTTTCAAAAGTCTAATTAAAAGGTCAAAACTACTTATGTTGAAAATTCCCGAGCAGTAGCACTATTATTAAATATTTTACAAAACGATTTCTAATTAATTAAAAAAATTAATTAAAATGGAACTAAATAAAATTTTAAATTCAGTTTTTCAAAAAAACAATTAAAAGGCTAAAACTACTTTTGTAGAAATTTTCAGAGCTGTATCTCTATTTGAAGGCATTTTGTAAAAAATGAATTAATTAAAAAGGAACTAATTAAAATTTTAGCATTCTGTTTGACATACATAAAATTAGAAAGCCAAAATTTCTTATGTTGAAAATTTCAGAGCTCTACTCCTATTGTAAGTAGTTTTCTACAGATATCCACAGAGCCACAGACAGACACACAGCTTGTTTTATTATTATAGATGATAAAAAATACCCCAAAAGCGGATATATTTCGAAACAATCAACGTCGGCAACTTGATGGGGAAGGGGCATGTGATTGAAAGCGAAGTTTCAGATACTGAAATACTGTGGACATTAAAAATAATAAAAAAATCACAGCTTATGAATTAAATGAAAACATCGATAAATTATGTAATTGCATATTCGCCGATAGCGTGATTGCATCTGAATTCTAAATTTTTTAAGTGGAGAAAAAAAACTGCATATTGTACAGTATTCTGTAATCAAGCCTTCAGAGTAGATCGGAAGACAGTTAAAGCAATAAGACTTTTGTATTAATTATTTGACGCAAGTCGCAAAATGAGGTAACACGACAATCAAATGGATGATCACATCCGATATTGGCGTAATTGCCAAGCGAGTCGAGTACTAGCTACTTTACTTTTTTTGTATGGGACATAGTACTGCTTCTGATACATTGGAAAGTTTTTTTTTTTCTCGGCTAAAACCTTAAAGTTTTCTTTCATTGAAACCTAAAAAAAACATTTTTTTTAAAATATTTTTTGATTTAAACGTGCTTCGTTTACCAATAATAAAAAAAAAGATTGGAATTTTGTTTAACCCTTTGGGTACATTTGACGAGTGAGACTCGTCATCTGCTTACTTGGGCGAAGTTACTGTAGACGAGTCTGACTCGTCATCCGTCCATCCGAAATCCGTCGCATAGGCATAAAAATCTTCAAATAATTCTGTACTCAAAGGGTTAATGTATTTTTTGTGTTGACAATGCATCCTTGACTTTTTTTTTTTCCCTTCGTAATACATGAATTCAATAACATTTTACAAAGCTAAGTAAGCATAACTTTTTTGCTATATAGTGCGTTAAGAAAACGATATTTCGTAGTGTTTAGTAAAAAAATATTAACATCACGATGTATCGGTACATCGTGATGTTTGCTTCCCGATGTATCGCGATACAGAAATGTTAACATCGTCCAGGGGCCTATAGTTGAGAGTTAATTTGATTTTATTACAGAAAATATTTCTCTATGATCCCTTATAGTCCGAGAGGCGACAGCAAGTTTAGGCACCTCATAGAACATCATTTTGAATTTTTTTTTCTAGAATGTAGAGAAATGTTAGTAGATCATGAGTCCACTGGTCTGCCGGAGCAAAAATGGCTGAAGCTATTCAAAAATCGAATTCGTATGAGTTGAACTAAATGAGATTGCCGAATACGTCGTAACTTGCCAAAATAATGAAACTTTATTTTTATGTGGTAACCCACTGTTCTTTAATTTCAAATGAGGAAGATTGCAGACGATATTTATTCTCTGGCTGAAAATACTTCCATCTTTTAAGAGTGAGCCAAGTTGGCGACAAATATTACGTCACTGATGACGTAACATTTATTACCAACTTGGCTGACTTCTAAAAGGTGAAAGATCTTCGCGGTAGGAAAGACAAATCCTCTGCAGCCTTCTTAAATCGAAAATTAAAGAGTGGTGGATTGATTACCAGACAATTCATCATTCAAAAATATTCAAGTTATGACATATTTGACAATAAGATTTAGTTCAATTCATTCGAAGTCCATTTTTGAATAGTTTCGGCCATTTTTGTCCGGAAGACCAGTGCTTATCTAACATTTCTCTGTATTCTATAAAAAAAATATTCAGTATGATGTTCGACGAGTTACCTAAACATGCAGTATCTTCATAGTGTATTACAATACGCAATTTCTAATAGTTAAGACTCTATGTCGACTCTACAAGTCGACACTCTGGGGCCGACCAAGCGGTATAGTGGTTAGCGTGCTAGCTTCTAGACCGCGAGGTTGCGGGTCCCGTGTAAGGCATGGGTGTTTGTAAATGTATGTTGGCTTGTCTAATGACGAATGTTTCGGCGCATTATAGCCCTCGTGTTGCCGACGGCGCCAGATAATCTGAAAACAATCAATCGACACTCTGGATAGTATGATAAACAAGTGACATCAAAGCACAGTTTTGTAACATATATTTTTTTTATTATTCAATTTTCACTTAAATACAAGACTTACATTTTATGCACACATGTTTATAACATCATTATGTTTCTTTAGGAAACCAATAAGTGAAACGAAATTCCATATCGAGTATTTATTATCCTTTTGCTTCAGAAAAGTGCTTCCGAAGCAAAATGTCTTCTTTACGAAAAAAAAAATAAAAATAAGCATTCCCTAAAAGTGGAAGCTATGATAAAGTGGCCCAGGTCAGATTGAAAAGAAAACAAGTTTTTTTATAAGCATTAGAACACAATAAACCTAAAATTCCAGTTTAAAAATAACGTTATTTACAAAATAACAAAACCTTGTATCGTGAAAAACATGAATCTTTTTTTCACTTACAGTTAAAATATACCTAAACTTGAATAAGTTTAGGAATTCATCGTTAGTTTAATCCCCTAGTGTATTGCTTTTTTTCCTTTTTTTTTTTTTTTTCCATCTTAGCATTTATCGAGTTTCCAAATCCTAACATACGAGGATAGATTAGAAAAGTATTTGAATTCATATTGAGTTCTGAAATAAGATTCTGCTAAGCAGCTTCATTCTCTGAAAAGCATGTCTCAAAATATGAAATTTTCATTTATTAGTTTGCTATTGCTTTTCAGATATTGCATTTATTTGTTGCAATCTTGCTAATTTTCTTCCAAATGCTATGCAACAGACAAGATGAAACAAATATAACAAGACATTAGAAGAAATTGATAATTAACCAGTATTTAAACCATTTTCGCGAAAATGCGCCTATGAATTTCATTATCCTGTAAATAAAGTAACATACAGTTCGTTTTAATCCGACAGATGGCGCTTTTTATCAGACTTTTATAAAGATTAGCAGCACGCAACTAATGAACACTGGGCAGTTGATCACAGTACCTACAGCGCCATCTGCTGTGAAGAAAAGCCCTTTTTTCCGAAAATGTCAATGGAAATGACATCGTCTTACTCAAAAATACTCGGTGAGTTTTTTTATTCTTTCTTAATTTTGTTACTTAAGGAGCAATTTATAGCCAAAGGGTTAAAAACAATAGCTATAAAGCAAACTTATAACGGCAGATAATTGAATATTATGGGGATGAAAAATAAAATTAGAAGACTGTTTCATCATTTAGGCTTTAAGAATACCAAACAGAATTTAATCTGTAATTCGTACTATTTACTTCTAAAAAAAAAAAATCGTCCATCGTACGAAATTGACATTCGCTAATTACGCTTCAGTATCAATGCGTTTAGTTCGTGTTAAGTTGCCAAGAAAGTTATTTTAAACCATTCAGATAATCGAGATGGTAATTTTGTTAATAAGTCAATTTCGAATGACAAAAATGTTATTTGAAACTTTTCTTTTAAATTCAGAAAACTATATTTTTATGTAAATCAAGGGTTTAAAGTTCGAGTGGTGTAAGTCAGATTTTTAACAATTCTGACTCAAGTGCAGAAAATACAACCTAGAAGGGATAAACCGTTCAAAGAAAAAGGGTTAAGTCACAACCTCAATAGTTTACCACCAGGTGGCAGCATAGTATCAAACTACATATAACCAAACAAAGATGATTTGTGAAGAATAAAACCTTGAATGAATCGTACTCGACTTACACCACTTTGACTTAGGCCTCACCTCATTTAATGAACACATTTGCTGTCGCTTTTGAATAACTGTTTAAAAATGTACTCAAATGTTTATTAAATGTGAGTTTCAAAGATGAATTTTCAAACTTTTTGCATCAGTCAAACCAACGCATTGAACTCATTTAAATTAACCACTAATCCAACAACAAAAATTAAATGAAGCAAACCTAAAAATGTATACATTAAATTGACATATCGCCCCCTTTGGTAGAAAAGTAACACAACTGAAAATTCATCCATTCTTGCAGTCAAATCGTGAACATAATCACAAAGTGCGTGTACTTCATGTGCTAAAAGTACATGCAGTTTCAAGAAGCGAACGGGCACAAGCTTGCTTACAAGCAGAATTCAAGTCGAAACAGTCTTGTACCGTTTAACCAGATTCAAATCGAAACTGATTTAAATCTGTAAAAACGGTATAAGTCAGTTTCGATTTGAATCTGGGAAAAACGGTATTAGTCGAAACTGGCGTGTACCGTTTCTCTAGAGTCAAATCCAAGTGATTCTGTGCAAACTTTTGACACAAAAACGAATTTTGAGTTGTTTCACTTTTGTAACAGTTGATTTATGCAAACACATTATCATCATAATAGTCCGAGAGGCGACTGCAATTTTTGGATCTCATCGAACATCATTCTGAATTTTTTTTTATAGAAATTGGAGAAAAGTGAGTAGATTACGAATGCACTGGTCTGCCGTGTCAAAAATGGCCGAAACTTATCAAAAATCGACTTGGAATGAGTTAAACTAAAATCCGATTGCCAAATATGCCATAACTTGCCAAAAAGAGAACAAACTTTTTCGTCTGGCAAACCACTGCATTTCGATTTTCAGTGAGAAAAAGCGCAAGCGAATTCTGATCTCTGGCTCGGAAAACTTGTATCTTTTAAATGCAAGCCAAATTGGCGACATCAGTTACGTCATCCGTGACGTAATGTGTATCGCCAATTTGGCTCATTTGTGAAAGATGCAAGTAAGCCATAGCCACACATCCGAATCGTCTGCAACCTTCTAAACTGAACATCAAAGAGTGAGGGTTACCAAATAAAAAAAAAAAAATGCTCATTATTTGGCAAGTTATGGCGCATTTGACAATTGGATTTAGTTCAACTTATTAAAAGTCGATTTTTGACCAGTTTCGGCCATTTTTGCCACGGCAGACCAGTGGATTCGTAATCTACTCACTTTTCTCCAATTTCTATAAAAAATTCAGAATGATGTTCGATGGGGTCCAAAAAATTGCAGTCGCCTCTCAGTCTATATAAACTTTATAACTCTGAGAGAGAGGAAAAAAAAAACCCAGTGGAATCCGGACAATTTTCTCTCGCTTCAAATATTTCTGGAAAATGTACAATGTAATGACAAACAGCCACTTTTAAAAAAGCCTTCACTTTTATCACTAATTTTTTTTTTTTCTTTCTCAACAAATATTACAACACTAGAAGCTACCTACAAGTCTACATGCAGAACATCATTTAGAAATGTTTAGTTTAATTCCCGCAACCCATGGTGACCACTTAGGGAGGAATTCTTTTGACGGAGATCTGTCGCCTCGAACGTACCATTCCAAATTTCGAACTCTTTTTAGAATGGAATCTTAGAAGGTCATTGAAGTAATAGGACTTTTTAAGGTACCAGCAATTGAAATTTGGTGAAATTTTTTGTTTTATTACACTAAAGCATTCTCTAATTTGTTGCTTTAAAAAAAGTACTCTGTACTTCATGCTATCTTAAAATACTTTTTAAACTACAGTAGAACCTCGATTAACCGTCCCTCCTTTATCCGGAACTCTCTGTTAACCGGCAATCATTTAGTCGACATCAAAAATCTCCCAAATGAGTAATAAATCATTTGCTCCTATTTTAAACCGTAATCTTTTCCCTCGCTCTAAAGTTACACAAGTAATGGGGAGGCTTTTGGCTGTTTTTCTAAAGAACTGACATGGTTAGAGCGACCTTCGGATGCAGATCAAACTGAACTATTGCCTTCAAAAAGACTCCGGGATAGAGCAGCGAAACGAAGATTATCAAGATTATTGCGACAAAAAACTCATTTCCAACAATTATGTCATAGAAAAAGTATTAAAAGTCCTGAATAAACGAAAATCACTGACTTTTTATTGTTTTTTACAACTCTCTTTTATCCGGAATTTTCGCTTAACCGACCTACCTTTGGCCCGAATTAGGTCGGTTAATCGAGATTCAACTGTACGTTTATTTTTAAACCCTTTATATTAACTTCGTTTTTATGTGTCGATAGCGGGCAAATCCGAGGAACCTTAATTATCCCCCTTGCCTTCATCCAATCAGGCAGAAGCTTGGCAGGTAGATTCGATGTCGATGACAATGCATTCTATCAAAATTTTGGGACTGTAACTGTCACTAAAAGGTCGCTTTCACTGAATACTAATAAAAAACAACTTGCCGCCATCCAGTTGCGCTGAAATAGCATTTAATGCAACCGTTGTTGAAACTCTTTCCCGTTGTCAATTTTTTTTAATAAATGAATAAAAAAAAATTACTTTAATCAGAATAAATAAATGATATTTGGATGCGAGTGTATGAATTAAGGTTCACTTTTAATAAATTTTGAAACGTAGTTTGCAGCACATTTTGCTGATAGAAATGTTTTTGATATTTAAAATTAGATGCAAACACAAAGAACACCCTGTTTTCTGAATCGGAGCTGTGTTCATCAATATAAAAATTGGCACTACATATAAAATATTAGTATTAAAAACTTTGTTTTCATGAGTTTAATTATTAGCGCAACTTTAAACTTGAGTAAGATAACTTCGATAATACTGAGATATCTTCGAATCGGACCAATTGGAAAAAGACTTTCGTAACATTTAAAAGCTTGTAATACAGGTGCAGGAAACCTACTAAAATCTACTATTTCAATTTAGGTAATTAGTTTTGATGTTTTTTACGAAATTAGAATTTTGTTTTGAAAGTTTTTAAAATTACCTTTGGAAAAAAAAAAAAAAAAAAAACTATTTAAGTTACATTTACAAATTTAGTGGGTTTCCTATAGTTGTATTCTTTGCAATTAAAATTCTGAATTAATTACCGAGTTGTACAATTAGACCCAAATTAGGTAGTTAGTTTTAACTGATCAATTAAACATCCACAAATAAATTCATTTTTATGCATATATGTTAGATTTCTAACACTTGTTAATTGAGTTAAAAAAAAAACTAAAGAACGATTTTCCAATGTATACTGGTACCTTAAGGTATTACCATGTTCAGATATCATATCATTTTTTTAACTGCAAAGTTGGTATTTTAAATACTTTAAAAAAAAAAAAGATCTTTTTATGGCCCAAAAATATAAGTTAATTCAATATTCCCAGAAATTTTGATAAATTGTTTTCGATTTTACTGTTAGGATTGCCATATTCAGTGTGTTTTTTGCTTTTTCATTAAAGTTTACAAAACTATTTATAACTGATATATATTCGTTTTGAAAGGATCTTTAACCTGTCCCTGTTCCTATAGCCATTGACGCTTTATTTTTTCCCATCACAATATCTGGGGAAGTTTTATCTTAAAGCATACCAATTTTTTTACCACGTATGAAACAGTAATAAAAAAAAAAAAAAAAAAAAAAAAACGTAAAGGGAAAATAACAAGTGGTTTTATTTATTATTAATTTTTAAGCTTTCATAAGCTAGCTTTTGAAACTAAATTTTGAAACGTAGTTTGTCGCACATTTTGCTGATAAAAATGTTTTTAATATTTAAAATTAAGATGCAAATACCAAGCACACGCTGTTTACAGAATCGGCGCTATATGTCAAAGAATAAAAAAAAAATGCGCAATGCATTATAAAGGATTTATATTAAAAACTTTGTTTTATGGGTTATATTATTATTATTATTACTCTAGTTATATCTGGCAAAAACTGAGAACGTTTTAAGGCAAAACTTCCGCAAATATTGTGAGCGAAAAAATAAAGCTTTAGGTCTATGTGAAGTAGGGACAAGTTAAATATCTCATCATAAAGTATCGCAATAGTAAAGAAAAGCAGTTTCCTAATTGATCATTTCTGTAATTATTAGAGGACATTGAGATAACAGTCATTACCTCTAGGTTATATATTAGTTTATATAAGCCTTTGAAATGACGTCAGACCTCTGCAAAAAGGCATCCTCCAATCAGGGTCAAACAATGAGGAACAGAACATCTTTACTCCAAAATATATACACAGTTCATCAAGTTCACAGGGAGAATTGTGCAAGCGGACGCGTGTCTCGCTTTCTTCGCTGCACTAACTTGTTTATTTATACATATATATTTATATATACCATAAGAGAAGAAACCTTTTGGGGGGGGGGGAGAAGCATAAAGAAAAAGCATTCAGTCGACGCCTGTTCCACAGGCGGATATGTAAAATTGCAACTCCTTTCTGCATCTCGGCGCTATTGAATCGATAGGTATTATACCGTCGATGGTTGGCAAAACAAAAAAGTTCGTCAAACGGATTTTCTCAGTCCGTCGAAATGGTTGATTCAAATAGATTACCGGTTAAGCTTATGAGTACCTGGTGACACTGGTTCAAGACGAACTGGACCCCTCTGAGGAGGCTCGTCGATTCAAACTTTTTGTCGCCAATAAAAAAAAATTCGCCAACGGTCGACAGGACAATAAGTAAGTAACCAATTGGTTTCCTTGATTTCGTAAGAGGATTAAACTAAATGCATCAATTTAAGATGTTACAAGGTATTGAATCTGGTTAGATTTGCTTTGAGGATATATTTCACGGGGTGGAATTAATTTGTTTTAGTAATTTAGAATGGGAACGGACTTAGAAGTATGATACGAGCAATGAACTTCAAACTTTTAAGAATTATAGCATATTGACAAACATGAAAGTGTAATTAAACCCAGTTTCTCAATTTGCTAAGCTACATTCAAAGTACTAAAACTTAGGCAAAAAAAAAAAAAAAAAAAGATGAAATCAGACTTTCCGTTTAACTGTTCCATGTTTGTACTTCTGCACATGGACAAAAAAAAATAAAAATAAACGGTGACTTTTGCGGTTAACGGTTACCAGTTGGCGTAGTCGTCGTTAAGCCTAAATGTTTACAGTTTATAATAGGGTTGCCAACGGTTTGTTATTGGAAGTATAAATAATTTGGATGAGTTATCACTGATATGTGGTTGAAAGTTAAGCCTGGAACTTCATACTATCGATTTTCGCCAACGATTACAAATTACGCACGAGTTATTAATATTTATTTTTTTAATCTAACAGCTTCGAGACGAGTAGGAATTGCATTTACACAGATCCAAAACACCCCTCACCAGTATACCCTGTACCACACTGGTGCACAATAAAACACTGAAAAGATATGATACACGATCATTTACATATTGAACTCTTTCGTCTTCAGCAGTGAACAGACATCGAGTAAATAAATCCTTTACACACACACACCGTCTGTACATCGCTCCTCCAAGAGTTGACGCGCAAACCTTTCCCCAAACAGCAGTTTTGTGCGATGGGAGAAGAAGAAAAAAAATTAAAAAATATAAAAAAAAAAAATTGAGAAATGCATACATTAACAATACCAGTTAGGGTTGTGTCCCTGCACTTCAAACTATCTAATAGTTTATATCCCGTGAAAAAAAAAAAAATTCCCTTGAATGTTCCAACATTGGTAGGCAAGGGGTATATCCAAACACCGTCGTCTTCTTTTTTTTTAAAGTTGAAGTTGTAGTTAATTAACAGTTGTTGTAATTATTTCAGTGGCATCTGTGCGTTTTTGTGTCCAGGAAATAGTTTGCAGTTAGATGCGAGTTTTTTTTTTTTTTTTTTGTCTTGGTAATTTTTGTGGTGTCTCCTTTTTTTCTTGAGAGTTGTTGGGTTTTCTCTTCGTCGTGTCTATTTGACGGATGCGTAGGATGTCTGGGGTGGCCTAGCTGCGACCCAGGTCGTAAAAACGTCTCTGAAATTGAAATAAATCAGAAATTAGAACTTCCCAGGCGATAAATTTCGAAGTGTCAACAAGTCTGATCCCATTAAGTCAAGAAGGTTAAAAAGGTCAAAAGTTGACTAGTTATTAATCAGGGTGGCCACAAAATTCAGGAAAAGAAAGTTCTCTGATTTCCCTGACAGATTTCTAGAAAATTCCCGGATTTTAGGGAAAACTTTTTTCCAAATTTCTCCAATTTTCTTATGTTTTCCAGATGTATAGAGAGACCCTGATCAAATAGAACATGCATTCTAAAGAGATAATGTGCAATTTTTAAAAAAAAAATAGTTTTGCTGGTAAAAAAAAGTTTAAATTATTCCGTAACATTAAACTTGTAATGATTTACCACTACAAATCACCATGTAAATATCGCCAAAATATGGTTGAACGTTCCCTAAGCAATACAAAATTTCCCTGATTTTCATTAAATTTTAAAAAGTTCCCTGACATTTCCCTGATTTTTTCCAGAATCAGAAAGCTACCTGACATTTCCCTGATTTCCAGGTTTTCCCGGTTCTGTGGCCACTCTGTTAATATATATATATATATATATATATTACTACAAGCAACAACATTCCAAATAAAAATTCTGTCCCAACAGTTGTATCAATCTTTTAAATAATCAAGTTTTATGTTAATATGTAACATACCATGATCACACTTTTGTATGTGGAAATATATATACTTTATGTATAGAAAATGTATACTTTAAATACATAAAAAGCAATCCAGGAAAAATACAAAATGATCGTTATAGATATCAAAATATAGTTTTGGCTCTTTTTTTAAAATTATAATATGTAAAACTTAAATCATCATGTTATAAAATAAAAGATCTCAGAGAGACGAATAACTCGTATCAAAATTCCAACGGTGACCTTCCATTGAAATTCCCGACCAATGAAATAGTAATAAAATTCATTGAAATTTAGCCAGAAAATTAGAGTAGTAGATGAAGAATCCTCTGGTCTGCCAGGACAAAAATGGCAAAAACTATTTAAAAATCGACTTTGATTAAATTGAACTAAATCCGATAGAGAAATACGTCATAACTTGCTAAAAAATTAACCTTTTTTTGTCTTTTTTTTTTTTTGTCTGGTAACCCACCATTCTTTAATTTTCATTAAAAAAAAAAAAAAGGTTGCAGACGATTTTTTTTTTTTTTCTAGCACCAAGATCTTTCATCTTTTAAATGTCATCCAAGTTGGCAATAAATGTTACGTCATCATCAGTGGCGTAATATTTATAGACAACTTGGCTCTCTTTTAAAAGATGGAAGTATTTTTCGCCACAGAATAAATATCGTCTGCAAGCCTCTTCAATAAAAAAAAAAAAGAGCAGTTGGTTATCACATAAAAAAAAGAATGCTCGTTATTCGGCAAGTATGGCACATTTGGCAATCGGATTCAATTCAACTCATTCAAATTCGAATAGTTTTGTCCATATTTGCCCCGGCAGACCAGTGAATTTATAATCTACTAACATTGCTCTTCATTCTATAAAAAAAAATTCAGAAAACTTTTGCAGTCGATTCTCTAAGACACCATTTTGCTATATTCTAATTTTGCAACAATTCGTTACCGCATTTCAATACTGCAATACATTTTGAAAACTGGTGTGTTTATAATTCCAGGCCTGTCTGCCCAATACACCACTTGTCTCTTTCTATATTTCGTTGTTTCGCAGATATGTCAAAGTTAAAGAGTCCTTTTTTGAAAGACACAGTAGTGTTACGAATTTTTGTATATTTGGAAATATTTCGTAGTGTTAATTTTGTAAATAGATAAATTTCTGTACATTTCGCATAAGGCAATGCAATAGTTGGTTTCCCGGCAATAGGGGTGTTGTCGCTTGATAACGGGTTTTACAGAGGTAAACTCTGGGAAGCGAGTTTCAAGGGGCAGGGCATTTAACATTATGGTAATGGGAATCTCGCCAAATTGGCGAGATAGAGCCAAGTTGGCGACGGTTTTGGCGACTAATTTTTGTCGCCAAATTTGGCGACCATTTGGCGACATTTTCGGTACATGTATAGGTACATGTATCCCATGTACCTATACATGTATAGGACTTTTCGACTACGGTCTGGAAGGTTCTCCAGATTTCTCTCTCTGGAAGGTTCGTGAAGATTCGCAGCCTCCCTTATATAAACCGGGCCGTGAGTGAGTCAGTTAGTTAGTTGTTAGCTGAGTCCGATAGTTGACTGAAGTTAGTTGTCTCTCAAAGTTCATTGTGAGAGCTGTATTCCTGACTGGAGTTAGTTCTTGGATTTTGAGTCACTGAGTTAGTTGACTGGAGATACTGAGCATTCTAAAGCGAACTGTTTTGCATTGTCTTTTGCGGTGACTTAGCAGTTGTGTCGTCAAGTTTTTAACTGCTGTTTTGTGCTCTATTGAGGTGAAAAAGAGCTGTATTGTGTCTACTAGAACGAGAAGTTCTGGAGCTGTAAGAGAACTGTGAAGAGTTATTTTGGAATAAATTTCTGCAAAAGTTTTGATCTGCTTTGGCGTCAAATCTTTCGAACCCATACAACGCAACAGTATGTTTTGCCTTAGTAGTACAATGAAGAAGACAATGTAAATTGTTTCATGGAGACGTCCCAATGCCCAGGACACAAATAGCTATACTACATTGTCTGCTCAAACTTATTACTCAGGAAGGCCACGAAATTCAAGCGCCAACCAAACGGTATAGTGGTTAACGTGCTACCTTCTAGACCGGGAGGTTGCGGGTTCCGAGTCCCATGTTAGGTATGTGTGTTTGTAAATGTATGTTGGCTTGTTAAATGACGAATGTTTCGGTGCATTATAGCCCTCGTGTTGCTGATAGCGCCAGATAATCTGAACACAATCAACCAAGGAAATTCAGGAAAAAAAGTTCCCTGATTTTTTTTTTAGGCAGAATCTTTAATTTGACGGCAAACTTTTTTTTTTTCAAATATCCCTAACTTTTTCAGATGTGTAGACACTAGAGGTCGGAAATATCGATCAAAATAAATATCGATACTATATCGTTGCATAGAAAAAAATATCGATAAAATTTCGATATATCTATACATGATTTTTTTTTTAATTTGAATCTCAATTTTGCCAGAAACAAAATTTTTGGGGCAAATTTCTACTTTTCATGATTGCTTTTTTGTAAGGTGACTACTTTTTCAACTGGAATGGATCTATTACAAAAAAAAAAAAAAAAAAAAAATTATATTTTCGCTTAATTGGTGCAATGATTTTAAGAAAAATTTAGATAATTTTCAATAGCTTTTAAGTGTATGGCAAAAATATCGAATATTGGCGACATTTTAACTGTCTCTCCGCCAAGTTCAAACTTTAGTTTTGGAAGTTTTTGAAAAGGGACTAAAGAAAATCGTAAAAACACATGGAACTACAAAACGATCATCGAAAAACTAAAAACGTTTGAAAATATCGATATATCGGTGACTTTTATCGATATTTTTACCATCGATATTTTTACTATCGATATTTTTTTTTAGAAATATCGATAAAAATATCGTCGTATCGATATATCGCCGACCTCTAGTAGACACCCTGATCAAATAAAACATGTACGCTAAAAAGACAATATGCCATTTTTTTTCCCTTCTTTTTTTTTAAAAAATAGTTTTGGATGTAATGAAGCATTTTAATTAATACGTAACACTCAACTCCTAACGATTACTACCTTACTACCACAATTTTCCTGGTAAAAGGCGCCAAAATACGGAAGAACAGAGAAATTCCCCCCTCCCCCCCCCATAATCAAAAAAGCTCCCTGACATTTCCCCCGATTTCCAAGGTTGTATTTTATGGTACGGCGCCAAAACAGAAGACTTTGTTTACGACGACACAAAAAAAACAATAGTCCTGTTTTACCTGCAGTGTGACACGACGCAGTCGTTGTTACAGTAGTCCCTGTTGTCCCAGTCTTGTTGTTGCTGGGACTCATTTCTCGAGCAACTGTTCTGTTGCAATGGCGATGCGCACATCATTCCCTGTGGTGCTTGTTGCTGCTGCTGCTGCTGACCCGGATGTGAGAGCTGCGGGGACTGCAACAAGAAGGAGCGAATTACCAAAACTGTTGATATACAGTTAAACTATACTAAACTTCAACTTAACTAGACATCACTATTAGACGGTAGATCGTCACAGTGCTCGTAGGTATTTAATCCATTTTGGCGGCGTGAAAGCGTAATGTTCGCCAAACCACAACCCTGGTAGAGAACAAAAGGCGTTTGGCGAGAATTATGTCTTCACTCCGCCAAAATGGATTAAATACCTATGAGCACTGTGACGATCTACCGTCTAATAGTGATGTCTAGTTAAGTTGAAGTTTAGTATAGAACATGGTGGCCACAAAATTCGGGAAAAAAAGTTTCATGATAATTCCCTGATTTCCCTGACAGATTTCTAAAAAAATCCCTGATTTTAGGGCAAACTTTTTTTTTTTTCAAATTTCCCCAATTTTCTTAGGTTTTCCAGATGTCTAGACACCCTGATCAAATAGAACGTTGTATACTAAAGAGATAGTATGCAATTTTTTAAAAAAAAACAACATTTTGCTGGTATTGAAAAGTTTAAATTATTCCGTAACATTAAACTTCTAATGGCTTAACCACTACAAATCTCCAAGTAAATAGCGCCAAAATATGGGTGAACGTGCCTTAAATACTACAAAATTTTCCCTGATTTTCACGAAATTTTAGAAAAATCCCTGACATTTCCCTGATTTTTTCCAGAATCGGAAAGCTCCCTGACATTTCCCGGATTTCCAGGTTTTCCCGATTCTGTGGTCACTCTGTGGAAAGTGGCACATTGTGGCCACAAAATTCAGGGAAATAACTCAGGACGGATTTCTAAACGAAAATTGCTCGATTTTACGGTAAACTTTTTGTTCAAATTTCCCAAATTTTTCCAGACATCCCCTGATCAAATAGAAGATGTATGGTAAGGAGATGACATGCAAAAAATTTTAAAAAATAGTTTAAGTAGTAATGAAAAGTTTAAATTTTTACGTAACACTAAACTTCTAACGATTACCATCACAAATATATCCCGAGAAAATGGCGCCAAAATACGGAAGAACGAGAAAACGCGCTTGAAAATGTTCCTGATTTTCGTGAGCCGACAAACGGTATAGTGGTTAGCGTGCTGGCTTCTAGACCGCGAGGTTGCGGGTTCCGAGTCCCGTGTTAGGCATGGGTGTTTGTAAATGTATGTTGGCTTGTCTAATGACGAAAGTTTCGGCGCATTATAGCCCTCGTGTTGCTGACGGCGCCAGATAATCTGAATACAACCAACCTGATTTTCGTGAAAATGTTAAAAATTCCCCAACATTTCCCTAATTTTTTTTCTTCCAGAAACAGAAAGCTCTCTGATATTTCCCTGATTTCCAGGTTCTGCAGCCACTTCGTTGTAAAGACTCATAAGGTCCTTAATACAGAGCCACTGCAGAGGGGGCTGTATAATAAGGGCTTAAGGGGGCTTGTAAAAAAAAAAAAAAGGTGAAACATCCAATTTGTCAACAGGAAAGAATTTCAACGATGTTCGGTTGAAATTCTTTCAGTTGCAACGTCAACTACGCAAAGCAAAAGTTCGAATTGACAGCACTATGCTTCATAATGAATGTATGTATGTATTCACGTCCGAATTATCTTTTATTTATTATGATTTTAAAGCAATATTGGTAAGATGAAAAGCGTTTCAAAAATGATCGGTTAAAATTTAACTAGCGTTACAGAGCAAGTCAGTCAGTCAGCCAGTGATAGGGTCAGTGATCCCCTTACAGTAATTTGTGATTTAAAACAAAGTTCGGAGTTCTTATCTGGCAACGGAATCTTGGAAAGAAAACTGTCAACATTCTGCATGCGTTGCTGGTTTGAAACCGGAGGCTTAACAATCCCGTAGAGGTTTATAGTATAGCAACTCCCTCCAAACTAGAATCTGTTTGTTGTGTAACTATGGGTAACTATGGGATGGAGGGAAGTATTCAATTTTTATCCTCTGTAGATTGTATTTTCTAGACCCTTAAAAATCTGACATGCACTACTTGAACTTTAAGTCTATCTTTTGGGTGTTGGTGGTCTCGTGCCTAAATAACAGATAACAACTCCTAGAAACTAAAAATCTCTTTTGTCTAGTGGATGGAGTATCTGGCTGGGAAACCAAAGGTCTCACGATCGATTCCCAGCGACCGCAGTAAAGCTCATACGCATTAGCGTCAAGTTTAGCGTACCTCATCGAATATCATTTTGAATTTTTTTTTTTTATAGGACGCTCAGAAATGCTAGTAGATGATGAATCCACTGGACAGCCGGGGTAAAAATGACCCTAAAGTATTGTTACGAATTTTTGTATATATTTCGTAGTGTTAATTTTGTAAATCGTAAAATTTGTGTACATTTCGCATAAGGCAGTGCAATAGTTCGTATTAAGTTGGCTTCCCGGCAATATGGCTCTCAATGCTTGATAACGAGTTTTACAGAGGTAACACTGGGAAGCGAGTTTTACAAGGAGCAGGGCGTTTAACATTATAGTAATGGCAATCTAGACAAGTTGGTGAGATAGAGCCAAGTTGGCGACGGTTTTAGCGAGAAATCGCCAAATGTCGCCAAACACGGCGACTATTTATCGACATTTTCGGTCCCCATGTACATGTATTGGACTTTTCGACTACGATCTGGAAAGTTCTCCAAATATCTACCTCTAGAAGTCTTAAGAAAGTTCACCTCCCCTATATAAGTCGGCCAAGAGAGCCGGAGAGTTAGTTAATTTTGAGTCACTGAATTAGTTGTTAGCCGAGTCCGTTAGTTGACTGTAATTACTGAGTCTCAGTGAGCATTCCGAGTAGTTCTAAAGCGAACTGTATTGCATTGTCTTTTGCGGCGATTTAGAAGTTGTGCTGCAAGTTTTTAACTGCTGTTTTGTGCTCTATTGTTGTGAAAAGAGCTGTATTGAGTCTACTAGAACGAGAAGTTCTGGAGTTGTAAGATAATCTGTGAAGAGTTGTATTGGAATAAATTTCTGCAAGTTTTGATCTGCTTTGGCTTCAAATCTTTCGAGCCCATCCACGCAATAGTATTCAAAAATCGACAGTGTTGAACTAAAACCGATTGCCAAACATGTCATAACTTGCCAAAAAAAATTGATTATCTGATAACCCATCACTCTCGAAAACGCGCCTCAATTTGCCACTATTTCGTACTTTTGTGCAGTGCAAAACATGCTGTGAAGCAAGCTCAGAATAAACTATGGCTAAATGGAGAAATCAAATAAATAACAAGCTACATTAAATAATTTTTTATGTGGTAACTCGCTGCCCGTTTAGTTTTCCCATTAATCATTAAATCACCTGTCAAGTCATTTAAAGAGATTTCGTACTATCGACGTCATTCTTACAAGATTCTGCATTGGTCATATAACCGCTTCACACATAAACATTTGCTAGCTTCTAGACCGTGAGGTTGCGGGTTCCGAGTCCCGTGTAAGGGCATGGGTGTTTGTAAATGTATGTTGGCTTGTCTAATGACGAATGTTTTGGCGCATTATAGCCCTCGTGTTGCTGACGGCGCCAGATAATCTGAAAACAACCAACCACATAAACATTTGTTGTGTTTGCTGCACCGGCATGTTCACCGTGTGTAGCTGTGCTTTAACTGCGAATCATATTACGTGTATTTGTCCAAATTTTAAACATGCAAGACAACGCCGCTTTGGTACGACTAATTTTACATTTGGGGGGACTTGCTTTGGCAATGATCCTTCACCCGAAATTGTTTTTATGTCTTAAGGATATTGGTTTTACAAACTTAATATAAATGATATTTTAAACTTCCCGTTTTTTTTTTTTAATACTTCATGTCTTTGATTCGCAAGAAACAAATGTTTGGCGTAGCATAGCCAACATTGGCTCTTGTGCCAAAAAAAAATCACTTAACCAACCAACTCACCCACCACTCTTTAATTTTCATTTAAGAATGTTGCAGACGATTTGTCTTCCTTGGGCGCCAGGATATTCCAAATTTTAAAAGTCAGCCAAATTAAATATTTCATCATCAGTGACGTAATATTCATAGCCAACTTGGCACACTTTTAAAAGAAGAAAGTATTTTTCGCCAGAGACAAAATATCGTCTGCACGTTTGCTCACGGGAAAACTAAACGGGCAGCGAGTTACCACATAAAAAAATTATTTAGCGATATGACATATTAAGAAGGTTGCAGACGATTTGTCTTCCTTGGGCGCCAGGATATTCCCAATTTTAAAAGTCAGCCAAGTTAAATATTTCATCATCAGTGACGATGAACTGAACTCCTTTCAAATCAATTTTTAATAGTTTTTGCCATTTTTTTTTTGGATTCATTATCTACTAACATTTCTCTATATGTGCCTAAGCTCGCAGTCGCCTTACTCAGTCTGGTATAGTACAAGCTGACGTGGTGTGTTCTTCTTGGGACAGTATAAGGCCTAGACCCAATCTATACTCACCATGTTCTGAGTGTATGGTATGGTGTTGTTGTTGTTGTTGTTGAGCATCTGCATGTTGTGATGCATCAGGTGCTGCTGTTGGTTAGGTGGTGGTGGTGGCGAGCCCATGTGCATCAGGTGCTGCTGCTGCTGCTGTTGAGATCCTGGAGAGAGCATCTGGTGCAACATCTGGTGGGAGGGGGGAGTCGGGGAGAGGTGGAGACCCATGTGGGGGTGGTGGCCACCCATTCCATTCTGGAGAAGAAAAAAAAGAAGTCTATGTAACTGGAGAAGCTGTGCGTGGAGTTTCAATGTTTGTGTGTGATAACTCATCGATATAGATAAACAAAACAACTGGATAGACTGCTCCATTGTCAATGCAGAGAGAGAAAAGCGCGCCGGGGATTGCGAAGCTGGTGGGAAGATTAACCAATCACAGTTCACTTTTAGAGTTGGATGGAAATGCGAAAAACCTTGTAAAAATGCTAAGAGTATATATTTTTTTGCACATTATTAGTAATTAAGGTCTACTATTGACATTTCTGCTGTGTGCAACCCAAATTTTTATTTTCAATCCTCGGCAATCCGTATTTTTTTTTATCCCGCCAACGGCATCTGGCAACGGCTTCGTTTTCCCAGCGTTAAGCAGTCTATCCGGTTGTTTATTTATATCGATGGTGATACTACCACATGGTTTTACATGAATGCTGCCATTAGTCTTTCTTGTAAGTGAAACAAAAGACAAGGGGAAAAACGGTCGTTGTTGTGAGATGTTCAAGGGAAGAGAACTCTGGGTTCAAGACATTCGTTTTTCACCTTTTTACGCCTTTATGGTATTTTTACGGGACTTCTGGCGATGCGGATTTTAGAGCGGCATTACCACAGAGGTTTTGAAAAAAAATCGTTAGAGCCGTTTCTTAGCAAATTAGTGAAAAACATGATTTTTTTGTTCAATGGAAGCTACCTTATGCGAATGCGCAATTTTGACGAAAACCTTAATGGTAGGTCCTATGTCCACCACTTACTCGCACACCAAATTTGAACATCGTAGATCAATTCGTTAGGGAGTTATGCCGACCATGTATGTACACACAGCATAGGAAATCTATGGTTATGTTCCTTATATTAACACATGGGTAATCGAAAGTAACAAGAAATGTTGGTCCTTTAAGAATAGTCCAATCCTGATATCTTCTAGAATTAAGGAAATAAATTTGAGAAGATTGAAGCCAGACTGAGAGGCGACTGCAATTTTTGGACCCCATCGAAAATCATTCTGAATTTTTTATAGAAATTGGAGAAAAGTTAGTAGATTACGAATGCACTGGTCTGCCGTGGCAAAAATGGCCGAAACTGATCAAAAATCGACTTGGAATGAGTTGAACTAAATCCATTTGCCAAATGCGCCATAACTTGCCAAATAATGAGCTTTTTTTTTTAATTTGGTAACCCTCGCTTTTTAATTTTCAATTAAGAAGGTTGCAGACGATTCAGATATCTGGCGACGGTCTACTTGCATCTATTAAAAGGAAGCCAAGTTGGCAATAAACATTACGTCACTGATGACGTAACTGATGTCGACAATTTGGCATATTTTTAAAAGATACAAGTTTTCCGAGCCAGAGATCAGAAATCGTTTGAGCTTTTTCTCATTGAAAATCAAAATGAAGTGGGTTGCGAGACGAAAAAGGTTGTTCTCTTTTTGGCAAGTTATGACATATTTGGCAATCGGATTTCAGTTCAACTCATTCCAAGTCGATTTTGGACCAGTTTCGGCCATTTTCACCATGGCAGACCAGTGGATTCGTATTCTACTAACTTTTCTCCAATTCCCATAAAAAAAAAATTCAGAATGATGTTCGATAAGGTTCAAAAATTGCAGTCGCCTCTCGGACTACAGTAGCTAAAACCCAAAGTTTTTCTCACCTGTCCCATGATCATGTTCTGCTGGTTTGCCATGCTCTGCTGGAGTGAGGACTGGGGAGATCCCTCCATCAGAGATGTGAGCAGAGGGGACTTCTTCTGGAGGGGGGAGAGACCCCCCTGACCCCCATTCTGTGTGGAATTCCCGTACAAGTTGTCTGATTGCTCATTAGCCGCCTACACACACACACAAGAAAGAAGATTAGAAATCTTTTAAAACAAGGCTTTTTTATTTTTATTTTCACAACTCGTCAAAATCTTATTCAGTAAAACCTCGGGTTGCACAACTGTCATTTTCGAACTACTCTCGTGTGAGTTTGCGATAAAAAGTAAGGGTCAATACGAAGTTTTATAAAGTTTTTATTTTTTTTTATTTTGGTTTAAATGTCAATCAAAAGCAAATATTCAAACAAAAACATTAATTATAGGTCATTTTTTTTTTATTCACTCCTATTGTGTTTGTGTGTTTTATGGTGGGAAAATTAGAGCACTTTTCCATATCCGATCGAGCTAAAAGTCGGCAGATAGACTTGTTAGAATGCATTGTTATCGATAACAAGTTTTGGGGGCAACAAAACAAAAATAATCGATGGTACGAAATGTGGGGTTTTCTTCGTAATAGTCAAACACTATAAAAATTTGATTTTAACTCAATGAAAGTCGTTTACATGAGTTGCAATTGCGCATAAAAGTTGCCAATGTTTATGAAGGATTTATTGTGAAAACTTTCTTTTTGCAGCTTAGTTTTTTTTTTTTATTGATTTGCGTGGGTGGTATAAATGTATATTATACTGGTTGGTTGGTTGGTTGTTTTCAGATTAACTGGCGCCGTCAGCAACACGAGGGCTATAATGCGCCGAAACATTCGTTATTAGACAAGCCAACATACATTTATAAACACCCATGCCAACACGGGACCCGGAACCCGCAACCTCGCGGTCTAGAGGCTAGCACGCTAACCACTATACCGTTTGGTCGGCGTATATTATACTAAAATCGACCATTGAATTGAAGGAAAATTGATTTCTTTTAAATTTTGTATTAGTAAGTATTTGGGGTTTAGTTTCTGTTTAGAATAAGTTCAGGTCTCACTATAAAATATACTATACCAGTGATTCTCAACCTTTTTTTTGTCGCGGCACACTTTTAACGATTTCAAAATTTGGCGGCACACAAAGAAAAAGATATGTTTAAAAGTTGCTTACTTAACTATAATACACTGTGTTAAATAGTTTATAATAATAATTTGGAATGTAAAATAAAATAATATAATATGTACTACAAAAACAACAGTACGTCTCGTATCGTTTTCTACATTTAACAGTCTCGATCTTTTTTTTTATGTTCGTTAATACTGAAAATCCGAATTCACATAAATAAGATGTAGAAAATTGTAAAAATATTTTTAAAGCTTTTTTGGCTATCATGGGATAATCGCATCTAATGTTAATCCAAAGTGAATTAATTGATTCTTCTGAATATTTTAACATTAAATTGATGGAAGTGATCTTTGAAATCGCCCGCTGAATCCGTGGGAAAAACAAAGTCTCAACGGATGTGCTTTCCAAACATCAGACAACAAGACGCACACTCACACACCTGCAGGGGGTTGTATGTCAAAAACTAGAGTAAAAAATAGGTCAAAAACG
Organism: Linyphia triangularis; assembly: GCA_963978545.1. Lineage (NCBI taxonomy): Eukaryota > Metazoa > Arthropoda > Arachnida > Araneae > Linyphiidae > Linyphia > Linyphia triangularis. Next base: position 10,399,859 of record OZ021724.1, on the reverse strand, counting down.
AGACACAAAGAAATATGTAACGAAGCGGTGAAAGTGAAAAATCTTCGTTACAATATTCATATATATATATAAGAACTTTTTTTTAATTTAAACTTTACTCGTAATAAAAAAAAGCATTATAATTTTTACTATATACATTTCAAAATTTTTGGCGGCACACTTTAAGAATTTGGCGGCACACAAAAGTGCCGCGGCACAGTGATTGAGAATCACTGTACTATATTGATGAAGATGTGAGAACGATATTTAAAGTAACGGTACTCTTAGCAGATAAAAATCGCCAAATTGCAGCGATATATCATTCAAACTAATAACCATCAAATCCTTTTTTTTTTAAATTCCTATAACAAACCATTATAGGGTTGCTATAGGAATCCTACAACAAACTGTAAATGTTTAAACCTCGGAGATAACATTTACGCATCATTTAAACGTGTAAACATTTAGGCTTGGCGACAACTGGTACCCGTCTAAATGAAGAGTACCAAAACAACAATGAAACTTTGTCTATTATTCTTATACACCGAAATCTCCCGATCTATACTAAACTCCCAACTTAACTTGACATCACTAGACGATAGATCTTCAGTGTGCTCATAAGCAATTAAACCATTTTAGCTGAGTGAAGACATAATTCTCGCCAAACCTTATAGCCTTTTTGTTCTCTACAGGGTTGTGGTTTGGCGATCAATTATGCTTTCACGCCGCCAAAATGGATTAAATACCTGTTGTTGTTGTTGTTTCTAATCTCCCGTTTGTCTGACGAAGTCAGACAATATCAGTGAAGCCATTGACATTAATGAAGTCTGACACTAGTTGTGGACAGTTATAAATGTCCTCCCAGTCCAGTCCAAGGCAGTCCAAAATGTGCTGAGGTGATGCCTGTTCTTTTTGGCATTTAGGGCAAAGAGGAAAATTTTTGCTTCCCCCGGAATATGTGAGGCCTTTAAGGTGACCACTAGCAAGTCGGGACAGACGGGTATTGGTGTGCCTATCACAAGGAAGAGATAGGGAGTGTCCTGGCTTTTTGGCTTTATACCATTCGTGAGACGGAGGTATATGCCGCTTTATTTTGAGCTATTTTCTTTGAGTATAACTCTTGATATGTGAGTTCTTGAGTAGAGAGGACAGGGTGTTCTAGTCCCTCCTTAGCAAGAGTGTCAGCCAATTCATTTCCGTGGATGTCTACATGTGACGGGATCAACTGAAAGTGCACTTTGTGCAGTCGGGATATGCTCTTGACTTTGTGTATGTGACGATCTACCGTCTAAGTGATGTCAAGTTAAGTTGAAGTTTAGTTATAGATGAAATAAAATAGATCATCATCATTTCGATTAAGTCTAAGGCAACACGAGCGTTTTTTTTTTAATGCAGAAACGAAGCATGAAATTAAGCTATAAACAAGCTGCTGTAACATACACGTGGTCAGACGTGGCTTGTTTACGAGCTGGCGGGGAGGATCGTCTGTAGCATTCGCTGAAGATAACAGTTCCTATATCCGTGTGTTGTCGTCTTTAAACTTTTGATCTTTAAAATAACTATATAATGGATAATTCTACTCGGATTGTGAATTTATCAATTCTTGGAAATTGAAAATTATCCACATCATCTTTAAGATACAAGGCAAAAATGATTTAAAAAACCGGAGAAATGAAAAAGAGATGCTTGGATTGTAAATGGAATCATGTTTGCACTGGAGATCACAAGCAAGCGACTGAGCTCGCCTTAAAGAACAAGCACGCGTGGCTTGCTTGTGAAGATTTTCCAAGCTGCTTAAAGTTAGCGTGCTAGCTTCTAGACCGCGAGGTTGATGGGCTCGAGTCCCGTGTAAGGTGTTTGTAAATCTATGTTGGCTTGTCTAATGACGGAATGTTTCGGCGCATAATAGCCCTCTCGTGTTGCTGACGGTGTCAGATAGTCTGAAAACAACCAACCAACCATTGAAGGTCATGGGAATGGGCGAAATCCTACAGTTGTTTTCTCTGCAATAATTTTTAAATTATATTTCTAATTCAAATACATAATTTTTTTTTTTTTATTATTATTTTTTTATATATTTTCTTTTAGATAGGTTAGAAATTATTATCCTAATAAAAATATATTTAAAAAAAATATTTTATTTTAAATTTTATTTATAAATTTAAAAATGTTGTGTATTGTTGGAAAAAACTGGGAATCAAATGACGTATATATAAGTGCATGACCGTCAGTGGGTTAAAAAAGAAGGCTGCATGTACACAGCTTAAGAAACGCACGTGTGACCTTTGCCAAAGTATTACGAAAGAGCCCTCGTCTATTTTATGAAAGTAAGCACACTTCGAGAAAAAAAAATGACTATCGCGGTTTCCACTACTCGATTAATTTGCAGTGTATTAAAATCTTTATGTATTTCATGCAACTCCTCCATTTCAAATTTTTTTCTAAAGTAAATCAAATAAAAACAAATAAATAATAGAATACGAACTTACCCATGAACAACAACAACAACACAGAGAACGACCAATCATCCAAGAGCAAGCAATCACTCACTACACATTCGCACATACAGACACTAAGATCTACTGGATACCAAATAATAAAGGGCGCTACTGAAGAGAACGAAAAGATCGAATTATCCGTAACTGATTACATGAAAAAACTAAAAACGATTACCTTACCTCCGTTAAGACCACAGGGGTCCAATTGTAAATTATTACGGTCATGAAATCACGTGGCGTTCGAAAAGGAAAAAAGCAAATCCCATTTTGCTGATACCCTCTGCGGGCAGTCGTTTGGGTCATCTCACCAGCAAAATCACTTGTTGTCGCAAAACTCACCACTTACAGAGCCTTACTTATTTTTAATCGCCAAAACAGCGATTTAAGGGAAGTTTAAACCTTTTGACGACAGCAAAAACAGCTTTTTTTGCACAATGTTCAATATGCTTTAAAATAAAATATACTTTATATTTTTAATTGTAATTTTTTTATACGATACAATGCTTATTTTCTTCTTGAAAAACAATAACTATTTCAGACATAAATATATTTTTCAAAAAGTTATCAAGTGAAAAGTAACGATGAAAAATTTAGATTTTTTTTTTCTTTAACATAAATTACCCACAAGATATTTTATTAAGATTTTGGAATAAACTCAATATTAATATTGGAAATTAAAGCTAATTTATGAGTTTGTTCTTTAAAGCGGAATTATTCTTTTATACAATATAAAAATATTTGTGTGTAAAAAATAACTTTAAAATTTAAATTTTAAATATTTTTTCTAACTATAGCATTTTATAAAAAAACTTGTCATCAATATTCTTATTTCCTGCTTCAGAGAATGTAAAATTATCACGTGCATATCCATACATTTTTTTTAAAGGGATAGAACAATAACTTTTTTTTTAATATTGTGGATAACTTTATTCATAATTTTTTTTTTTTCTAAACTTTCCATCATTACGTTTCAGTTGATAACTTTTTAAAAAATATACTTATGCTTAAAATAATTAAAGTTTTTCAAGAAGGAAATAAACATTATGCTGCATAAAAAATATCAATTAAAAATACCGAATACTTTTTATTTTAAAGCATATCGAAAATTACGTAAGAAAAGCTCTTTTTGTTGTCGTCAAAAGGTTTAAACTTCCCTTAACAAAACTGTGATTTTGAGATTAAGGTGCACCAAACGACTGCTTGGAAGAGGTACCATATTTTTATCTTACTGATTTTTAGGCCACTGAAATAGGACGAACTTTTTCGTTTAATTAACCTTAATGATTTTTGCGTCAAAAAGATTGTGTAGTTAGACTGAATAAGGTATATCATTAAGGACTAAATAAGGTTAAGGTATATCGTGGTAAAACAATAGAATAAAACTTTCGAAATCAATTTTAATTCTACAAATATTTAAACCAAAACAATCGAGTCTTCGATAAGAACATTCAACTTTTTACCTAAAATTAAGTCAGTTACCACAGGGCGGTATTACTGACAGCTAAATCACTTTACTGGGCGAAGAACTTCAAATAATCTTCTAAAAATATCGATTTAGAGTTATTAATATTTATTCAAAAATACGACAGGATACAAACCGCAGTATTTCAGGGGCAAACAACAGCTGGCCATATTTCCAAATAAATATTAATTGTCACGGCCAACTGAATATTCAACAAACGTTGAAGTCTTGGAAGTACGAAATTTCAGACGGTTAATTGTATATTAATATTCATGGGAATTTTGATTCAATTGATTAAAATTTATCACTTTTCGCTTATCTCTCTCTACTTCAGAAAATCCCCCCCCCCTCTCTTCCAACTTAATGAATATTCGTTACTTCTAAATAAAGCGAATTAAGATTCATCCCTGGAAATCGATTGAACGACGGCAACTGCATTAAAATGTTAATTAGAAACATTATTAAAAGGAGGCTTTTAAAAGCAAAAGAGTTCTGGGATCTTTTAAAACATGCATATCGCCGAGTAAACAAACATATATACATAGGTTTATATCTTTTAATTAAAGCTTCAGTCTCAAGCATTTTCGAAAATGTCGAGATAATGGTGTGTCTTTTAAAGATTACGAGGGAATGTTATTCTCGTGGGTTGGGATTTTCAGTTGTCAATGCCAGAAAATGAATTTTTAACTGAATTAAAGTAACGGAGTTGTTCTTTGAAAATTACCCTCCAGCAAATTCAACGCATAATTTTGAGCGAAAGAATATACTCTTCGTCAAGAAAAATGTCGAAAAATCTAAGCTGGGTGGCCACAAAATTACAGAAAAAAAGTTTTCTGGTAATTCTCTGATATAGATTTAGACTGAGAGGCGACAGCAATTTTTGGACCCCATCATCGAACGTCATTCTGAATTTTTTATAGAAATTAGAGAAAAGTGAGTAGATTACGAATCCACTGGTCTGCCGTGGCGAAAATGGCCGAAAATGGTCAAAAATCGACTTTTAATAAGTGGAACTAAATCCAATTGCCAAGTGCGCCATAACTTGCCAAATAATGAGCATTTTTTTTTTATTTGGTAACCCTCACTCTTTAATTTACAATTAAGAAAAAAGGTTGCAGACGATTGAGATATCTGGCGACGGTCTACTTAAATCTATTAAAAGGGAGCCAAGTTGGCAAAAAATATTACGTCACTTATGACGTAACTGATGTCGCCAATTTGGCTTGCTTTTAAAAGATGTAAAATTTCCGAGCCAAAGATCAGAAATCGTTTGCGCTTTTTCTCATTGAAAATCAAAATGAAGTGGGTTGCCAGACGAATAAGTTTGTTCTATTTTTGGCAATTAATGACATATTTGGCAATCGGATTTTAGTTCAACTCATTCCAAGTCGATTATTGATCAGTTTCGGCCATTTTTGCTACGGCAGACCAGTGGATTCCTAATCTACTCACTTTTCTCTAATTTCTATACAAAATTCAGAATGATGTTCGATGGGGTCCAAAAATTGCAGTCGCCTCTCGGACTAATTTCAAAACAAATTCCCTGATTTTACGGTCAAATTTCCCAACTTTACCAGATCAGTAGACATCCAGATCAAATGAAACATGTATGCTTAATAGATATTATATCAATTTTTTTAATAGTTTTGGCGGTGATGAAAAGTTTAAATTGCTCCGTAACATTAAACTTCTAACGATTACTGCCACAATTTTCCGCGTAAATGGCACCAAATCAAACAATGATCAAAAAATTTCGTGAAATTTTTAAAAATTCTCTGACATTTTTTTTTTTTTTAGAATAGAAAAGTTCCTTGATTTCCAGGTTCTGTGGCCACTCTGCGAAGAGTATATGGGATAATCCACTGGTCTGCCGGGGAAAAAATAGCCGAATTTATTCAAAAATCCACTTTGATTGAATTGAACTAAATCTAATTGCTATACATGTCATAACTTGCCTAAAAATGAGCATCGCTTTTTCTCTGGTAACCCACCACTTTTTAATTTTCAATCAAGAAAGTTGCAGACGATTTGTTCTTTCCTGGTGTCAAGATCTTTCATCTTCTAGAAGTCAGCCAAGTTGGCAATAAATATTACATCACCAGTGACGTAATATTTAACGCCGACTTGGCTCACTTTTCAAAGCTGGAAGTATGTTTCGCCAGAGAATTAAATATCGTCAGCACTCTTCCTGAGTGAAAATTAAAGAGCAGCGCGGGTTATCACATTAAAGAAAATGCTCATTATTTGGCAAGTTATGACATATTGGGCAATCGGATTTAGTGTGATTCATTCAAAGACGATTTTTTAGTACTTTCGACCATTTTTGTCCCGGCAGACCAGTAGATTCATGATCTAATAACATTTCTCTAGATTCCATAAAAAATTAAGAATGATGTTTAATGAGGTACCGAAACTCTCGGACTACAAGTAAATACAAGAATTAACGCTCATATAAAAGTCATTCTAAGAGATTAGAGAAAGGTTTTTTTCGTTTTTCTTTTTTTCTTCCAATCCTCACCTTGGACACCAGACTTGCTCTATAGGCCGCCAGTGCTTTTAGGTACTCTTTTTTGGCAGCTTCAGTCTTCTTTTTGTACACCTGAAAATAGATAAAACAAAAACCAAATTCAATATTATTTGACCATTGCATAAACACCTTAACACAATGCGCAATACTGTTTCTACCCAAAACCTAAGTCATTGGTAGAAGCTGAAAATATTACAAGCGCAGATTGATAGCGCATTTTTCAAATTGTGACGGGATAATAAATGTTCCATCGTTTCACCATTAGGTCGCAGGAATATCCTGTCCTCCCCATCGTCATTACTAAAAAAAAGTATGTTCACAAATACTAAGTACTAAAGTGAGTAGACTACGAATCATCCGCTGGTCTGCCGTGGCAAAAATGGCCGAAACTGGTCAAAAATCGACTTTTAATAAGTTGAACTAAATCCAATTGCCAAATGCGCCATAACTTGCTAAATAATGAGCATTTTTTTTTTTTTTTTAATATGGTAACCCTCACTCTTTAATTTTCAATTAAGAAGGTTGCAGACGATTCGGATGTGTGGTTACGGCTTACTTGTATTTTTCACAAATGAGCCAAATTGGCAAAAAAAACATTACGTCACGGATGACGTAACTGATGTCGCCAATTTGGCATGCTTTTAAAAGATACAAGTTTTCCGAGCCAGAGATCAGAAATCGTTTGCGCTTTTTCTCATTGAAAATCAAAATGCAGTGGGTTGTCAGACGAAAAAGTTTTCTTCTCTTTTTGGCAAGTTATGACATACTTGGCAACCTATCTTTGGTTCAACTCATTCCAAATCGATTTTTGATCAGTTTCGGCCATTTTTGCCACGGCAGACCAGTGGATTCGTAATCTACTCCCTTTTCTCCAATGTCTATAAGTTCGATGGGGTGAAAAGATTGCAGTTACCTCTCGGGACTATTTGGAAAAGGAGTTCGTGAGTTTGAAATGGCATAACTGCGAAACAGCGCAAGACAGAAAAAAGACAAGCAGCACGTAGAATAGACAGGCATAGAAATTTTAAACACACCGGTTTGCAAAATTAATTGAAGGAAGTAAATTTGATGACACCTACATCCGAAGAGGCCCGTTTTCATTTGGACAAAATTTGTCAATAAAAAGAAATGGAGTATTATGAGGTACTTAATACCGGAGAGTTAAATTTTCTACAAAATATTACATTCCACCGTCAGTTCGTTCTCCCTACAACTCAACTCAACCGAACAACAATCCATCAAAAATATCTCATAAAGAGATCTTTCAATCCCTCCCACTCTCCTCTCCCTTTCCAAAAAACACCCCACCCTTTCCCCTCCTTCTAAAAAAATAACTAATCCCAACCCTTTGAAGCCATTCAATGATTCATCAACCCCCCCCCCCCCTTTTCAACAACCCGTTGCCACTCACAGATAAGAGAAAAGCCGCTTTATTTGCAATTCGAAACAATAAATGTATTTTACGAAACCTCCAAGATTATACCCCCCCCCCTTCCCTGCTAAGGAATGATCTATTGGGGGGGGGGGAGGAGAGAGAGAGAGATTGTAAAGCTTTTAGAATTTCGTGAGATGATGATTTGGCGAGTTTTAGAGAAGAGAGAGAGAGAGAGAGTCCATCATTTGCCAGTGTATAGATGGAGAGTAATCAATTTAAATTAATGTCCAATAATTTATTTTGAAGGTATTTTAATTATATTGACACACACACAGATGCTGAGAGGGGATTCGGCCCTTTTAATAAAGAGAATGGAGGAGCGATTCGGAGGGGGTTGCCAGAGGGAGAAGTTGGCGACGGGATTTGGCGAGAGATTTCGCTCGTTGGCTTACTTCCATTGAGAATCCACTTTTAGAGCTTGCGCTAAATGGATGAGGCCGACCAAACGGTGTAGTGGTTAGCGTGCTAGCTTCTAGACCACGAGGTTGCGGGTTCCGAGTCCCTTGTTAGGCATGGGTGTTTGTAAATGCATGTTGGCTTGTCTAATGACGAATGTTTCGGCGCATTATAGCCCTCGTGTTTGCTGACAGCGCCAGATAATCTGAAAACAACCAACTAAATGGATGAGAGAAGTTGTTTTGCACTTTATGAGTAGTGTGTAAGTGAATGACTAATAACTATTAAGCAAGTGAAATTGTAATCGTGCGCAGTCTGCTATCGGACTATTAAAACCTACTATTTTTGGACTATTTTTTATTGGACTATTTTTAAACACATAGCATAGATGTGCAATTGGAAATAAACTACTTCGTATTCTATTCCATTGCTGAGAGATGAAAGATTCCTTGGGTTTCCTCGACGTGCTTAAAAATTGAAACTTTGCCTCTTTTCTACAGTGCTGCCATCTACCATCACAACTGCGCACTATATTTAGGCTATTTCTGATTTTGGTTTAGTTCGATTTTCAAACGGATAACGCAATGTGCCGTTGTAAATAAACTGTACTAAACTCCAACTTAACTTGACATCACTAGACGATAGATCTTCACCGTACTCATAGGCAATTAATCCATTTTAGCGGAGTGAAGACATATTTCTCGCCAAACCTTAGAGCCTTTTGTTCTCTACAGGGGTTGTGGTTTGGCGAGCATTATGCTTTCACGCCGCCAAAATGGATTAAATACCTATGAGCACTGTGACGATCTACCGTCTAAGTGATGTCTAGTTAAGTTGAAGTTTAGTACATTCTTCAGAAGTGGAAGTCTCAGCCGCTATCCAGTATTTCTTCCAAAACGAGTATTGTCTTTGATATAATTCGATAAGTAAAGCAATATCGGGCTGGCCGATGGTTTCTCACATTCAAGACCGTACTTGGAGGAGGGGGGGGGGGGAAGCAATTTCTTCTCGTATGCATCATCCCTATTCTAAATCGACAAGCCTTGTTTCGATAGCTATTATCAGGAGAATGGCACCCAACAGAAAGCATAGATGGTGACGGTCGCTAGAGCCACAAGTCTTACAATAGGGGTGTCGCATACAGGAAGTTTGGGATCAAAAAGGATAGTTTGCGACATTTCATCTTCGTGAAGAGAAATCGTTTACATGATTCAATATACTCTCATAACCTATGGAATATCGCCAAAATGCAATCAGGGCGTTCAGGAATATCCCGTGTGTGAAATAAGACTAGTATTGTTTCCATAGCATTAGAGACCAGCACTATACTAAACTTCAACTTAACTAGACATCACTTAGACGGTAGATCGTCACAGTGCTCATAGGTATTTAATCCATTTTGGCGGCGTGAAAGCATAATGCTCGCCAAACCACAACAGAACTAAAGGCTATAAGGTTTGGCGAGAATTATGTCTTCACTCCGCCAAAATGGATTAAATACCTATGAGCACTGTGACGATCTACCGTCTAAGTGATGTCTAGTTAAGTTGAAGTTTAGTATAGATGTCTCGTTGGGAGCAAGTCTCTTGATATATAATTAGCAATTCTTGCACTTCAAAAACCAAACGAAAGCAATGACTTTCCTTATCTGATGACTCTTGCCTCGCAGGTCAAAGGTGCCGGGTTCGAATCCGGGTTAAGCATACGGATGTTCGTTGTGATTCAGAATCCACGTTAATCTGTAGGTCTCGGCATTTTTTTTTTTTTTTAGTCGTCATTGTGCATACAAATATGTCGTTGAGGGGGGTACCAGGGGGCGCAATGAGTTTTCTAAAAAAAATTAAGTAGGAGTTTTAGGGTTAAGTCTAAAAATTTCAGGAACATTTTTGGAATAATTCCTAAAAATTTTAGGAATAATTTCTGATATTTTAGGGATAGTTATTAAAACTTTAGGGATAATTCTTTAAATTTTAGGGAAAATTTAAAAAAAAAGGGATAATTAAGAAGCATTTAGGGATATTTCTTTTGCAGCTGACATAGGCTCCTAACACCATCGATATAGATAAACAACTGGATAGACTGCTCCATTGTCAATGCAAAGAGAAAAACGCCCCGGGGATCGCGAAGCTGGTGGGAAGATTAACCAATCACAGTTCACTTTTATAGTTGGATGGAAATGCGAAAAACCTTGTAAAAGGCTAGAGTATACATATTTTTTGCACATTATTACTAATTAAGATCTACTATTGACATTTCTGCTGTGTACAACCCAAAATTTTATTTTCAATCCTCGGCAATCCGTATTTCTTATCCCACCAACGGCATCTGGCAACGGCTTCATTTTCCAGGCGTTAAGCAGTCTATCCAGTTGTTTATTTATATCGATGCCTAACACCGACATATTTTTTCCAAATCTTGTTTCAATACCAGCAGAAAGACCACCAACTTTCAAACAATTTTTTTATGTAAAACACCAGTTATATAATTATACTATTTCGGCCAAACATACAAATTGAATTAAATCCACTTCTCTTATTTGGAGAAAAAATCGGGAGGTTTTTCGAGATTTTTCTAGAGAAATCGGAAAATTTACAGTGTTTGCATTTTTTTTTTTTTTTTTTTTTCAAAGGAATTATCGAAAAATTAAAGTAAATTTTTAGGAATTTTAATGAGAAACAAAACTTGAAAGGAATTTTAGGATCCCTGGGGTTTCAAACCAAATCATCGACTCTTCCGTCAAAATACACCCAAACTAGCGATAAGTCCGCCAAAGAGAGGTAGACCCCTTCCGTCAATACAGCCGTAAAAGATAGCCCAACCGTACGAAGCACTTACAAATCACGTTTGTTTACATATCCAGGTTCGCATTGTTTGCCAGAACAAGCTTGCGAGAGAGAGAGAGAAGAGGGGACCTTGGATATAACCCCTCTCCCCCCCCCCCCTTCTACTCTGAACAATAAACCTAATTAATGCTAGCGCAACCTGAAAGGGGGGGGGGGGAGGGTGAATGGTACTTTGCAAATTAAACAAATTTCAGATTTCCCATCGAAGTGATTTGTGAGGGGCCTCTTCTACCCACCGAACATATTGTTCTAATTATCCCGAAGGAGGAGGGAAATGTTGTTGTTGTTGTTGTTAATCATTTTCGCTCTTGCAACGGAGGATGGGATTGTTTCGATAATTATTTGCAGTGTAATTAGCCTGATTGAATATAATTTCCTTTTTAGAGAGAGAGAGAATATTTCGTTCGAATGGTGAAAGATCTTCTCTGGCGCAGGGGGGTAGTTTAATTTTGAAGGGGGGTGTCGAGGGTGGCTTAAGTCATATGTTTAACAATTCTGGTTGGTTGTTGTCAGGTTATCCGGCGCCGTCAGCCAACACGAGGGCTATAATGCGCCGAAACATTCGTCATTAGACAAGCCAACATACATTTCACAAACACCCATGCCTTCTAACACGGGACTCGGAACCTCGCGGTCTAGAAGCTAGCACGGCTAACCACTCTACCGTTAACAATTCTGACTTTTAAGTCCAGAAATACAATGTGGAAGGATTCGTATTGTTAAAAGAAAAAAATTGGCACAACGTCAATGGTTTCGCCACCAGCACAATGCAAATAACAAAGTGGTTTCTACAAGAGTACAAGATTTTGTTTTTCAAATCACTTTTGAGAGGAAATCTTATAGTAAGGATCGTTCCCTATAAATCGCTTTGTTACAAACTTCTATACCAGTGCATTTAGAAACTACTTTCTATAACCACTTTGACATTAGGCGAGTAGGTACGAAAGAGATCACGTGATCAAATGACATACATTAAAATCTAGTAAATATCGTCTAGTATATATTAGTCCGAGAGGCAACTGCAATTTTTGGGCCCCATCGAACATCATTCTGAATTTTTTTATAGAAATTGGAGAAAAGTGAGTAGTTTACAAATCCAGTGGTCTGCCGTGGCAAAAATGGCCGAAACTGAGCAAAAATCGACTTGCAATGAGTTGAACTAAAATCCGATTACCAAATATGTCGTAACTTGCCAAAGAGGGAACAAACTTTTTCGTCTGGCAATCCACTGTATTTTGATTTTCAATGAGAAAAAGCGCAAACGATTTCTGATCTCTGGCTCGGAACACTTGTATCTTTTAAAATTAAGCCAAATTGGCGACATCAGTTACGTCTTCAGTGACGTAATGTTTATTTCCAACTTGGCTCCCTTTTAATAGATGCAAGTAGACCGTCGCCAGATATCTGAATCGTCTGCAACCTTCTTAATTGAAAATTAAAGAGTGAGGGTTACCAAATATAAAAAAAAAAATGCTCATTATTTGGCAAGTTATGGCGCATTTGGCAATTGGATTTAGTTCAACTCATTAAAAGTCGATTTTTGACGAGTTTCGGCCATTTTTGCCACGGCAGACCAGTGGATTCCTAATCTACCCACTTTTTCCACTTTCTATAAAAAATTGAGAATGGGGTCCAAAAATTGCAGTCGCCTCTCAGTCTATATTATTTTCTATTTCAAATTCTTGCGTCAATGTCTATGCAGCGGCACCTACTACAGTTTTATTTATTTATTTTTTTAATTTTCAAATATAAAATAAAATATATTAGACTCTATTCTCCGAGTTTTTAATTGATGTCATTTCATGGAGTGATCCTTTCGTAACTGCTCACCAATTTAAAGGGTATGGCCTCCGCTTCTGAAGAATAACTTTTAACATTTCGCATTGTGCTTGTTTATTGGTTTTCAAAATCGAAGTTGTAAAAAAAATCAGGGAGGGTGCGAACATTTTGGGAAGTTGTGATAGTATACAGTAGATGGGCAGTACCGTTTGACTCTCGCTAGTTGGCAGAGGGGAGAGAACAAGTCAATCGTGTTTCGTCCAGTTGCCGAGAGTAGGAAAGGGTCGAAATATTCATACTAATAGACTGAGAGGCGATTGCAATTTTTGGACCCCCTCGAACATCATTCTGATTTTGCTATAGAAATTAGAGAAAAGTTAGTAGATTACGAATCCACAGGTCTGTCGTGGCAAAAATGGCCGAAACTGGTCAAAAATCGACTTTTAATAAGTTAAACTAAATCCAATTGCCAAATGCGCCATAACTTGCCAAATAATGAGCATTTTTTTTTTAATTTGGTAACCCTCACTCTTTAATTTTCAATTAAGAAGGTTGCAGACGATTCAAATATCTGGCGACGGTCTACTTGCATCTATTAAAACGGAGCCAAGTTGGCAAAAAATATTGCGTCACTTATGACGTAACTGATGTCGCCAATTTGGCTTACTTTTAAAAGATATAAGTTTTCCGAGCCAAAAAGATCAGAAATCGTTTGCACTTTTTCTCATTGAAAATCAAAATGAAGTGGGTTGCCAGACGAATAAGTTTGTTCTATTTTCGGCAAGTTATGACATATTTGGCAATCGGATTTCAGTTCAACTCATTCCAAGTCGATTATTGACCAGTTTCGGCCATTTTTTGCCACGGCAGACCAGTGGATTCCAAATCTACACACTCTTCTCCAATTTCTATAAAAAAAAAAATTCAGAATGATGTTCGATGGGGTCCAAAAATTGCAATCGCCTCTCGGACTATACCTGTAAGAGCTGATCAGTTTAGTTAGTATTATATAGACAGACTTGTATACTCACGTTCTTGTGGTCGATGTCGAGGCCATCCCACATGGATGCGACTATCTTGGACACCTCCCCGAAGGAGGCGTTCGGATTCTGACCCTTGATGGCAGCCTGGGTGTCTCGGAAGAACAGGGCATAGGCAGACACCGGCCTGTGGAACGACACAAAGAAACAAGCGTTATAATATAACGGGATCTTATAAAGGAAACAGTTTTTTTTTTATATATATATATATATCAGAGATATTCCAACGATCGGTAGAAAGAACACTAATAAATTCTAAATAAAAAAAAACTCTCAAATCAAAACTTAGGGGTGTGGAACCTCGCGCAACTTTCAATTGCACTAATAATATTGGTCATTGCGTGAACATTTATGGTGTTGTTTACCGTTTTCATATTTTCACGCATATAAATAAAAATGACCAGTTTGGCGATGTTTTTGGCAATCATTTTTATATGGGGAAAGGGGGGGGGGGGGTTACTCGCCAAGATGGTAAAATTTTGTGATGTTATTCGATAGCCATTACATTGTCCTTTCGTGTGCAGAAACAGAAAAAAATCAATCAATCATCGATAGGGAAAATCGTCGTTTCAGAAAATCTCGTCGGAAAAGAAATCGTCGTTTCGCTCACTCACTTCACATTCAGAAAATCAGTCGTTCAATCACTCAGAAAATAGTCGTTTGAGAAAATCGTCGTCGAAAAATCAATCGATCAAGGGCAGAGAGCTCTGTGCCAAAGGCACTCGTTTTTTAACTTTTTTACGCTTCTATCGATTATCTACAGGAATTTCGAATTAGAACACTTGTAGAGGCATTAGCATAGAGATTTTAATCAAAATCGTTAGAGACGTTTTTTTTAGCAATGATTTTTTCATCAGTTTTTAATAATTTCAACACTATGCGCATGCTCGATTTTCACTTCCCTACGCAAACATACGGGTAACTGTAAGTAAACATAACAATTTTTTCCCACGACAACAATAATAATTCCTTGCCAATCTTCATAGTCATGGTCAGCTTAAAATTTCAACGCAGTGTCCCCCCCCCCCTCCCCCTAAAATATCTCCGACGTCACCCAAAACGAATATCATAAGAGAGCTATTCCTCAAAAAAAAAAAAAAAAAATTCCCAAACACGAATCTATATTTATAGGAGAGCAAAAACAGGATAAGGGGGTAGGTTATCCCGAAAAAAAAAATCCAATATTCAAAAGTGTAGGAAGGCGTCTTTAAATCACTCCGATTTTATGAAAGGACGCCAAGTAATGTCGTTTTATGGTCGACCATTAAAACAGACAAGGCCCGAGTGTTCAGAGGGGGGGCAATTGCAACCCCCCCCCCCCCTTCGATGTTTATGTGAGGGACCTTTCGCAAGGGGGAGGGGGGGAGGGGAGTCCCATGTTTATGGTCTTTTCAGGGCAGTAAAGACAAATGTAATCTTGGTAATGGCCCGTGGCCCTTCTTGCCTGCCTAGGAGGACATCTGTTCCGTTTTTAGGAGAAGGAGGGGGGGGGGGGTTGACGCTTTTTGAATTTAATCGCCCTTTTTTGGCGATTAGGTTGCTCTTTGCTAGGGTTTGGGCGGCGTGTGACTCGGCAATTTGAAATCTTGAAATTGCATCTTGGAGATGGGGAGACGAGTCCGATTTAATATTGATGTTTGCGAATGTTTTCTTAAGAAGGCTTGTTCCTTGGAATTCGAAACGTGAACTACAGTTTAAAAAAAAAAAAAAAAATGAAATTCTTATCGCGAACGTGGCATGATCGTTGTACACGGTATGTACCCTATGCTGACGTCATAACTTAAAAAACGACCGGAATCAGAATTTTGGTAAATGCTATATTTTGTACGCTTATCTGATTCATCTTTAAAGGGGAATTTTTTTTTTTTTTTAAATAAACTTATATTAGTCAAAGGCTTTTTTATTGTAAAAACGAAAATAGGTAGTAAAATAAAAACTACCGATGGCCCACATGACGACTGTGTGATTAGCGCTCCTGCCTCGCATGCCAAAAGTAGCTGGGTACGAATCCCGGTGTTATAGTCCAAGGCAACTTATCCTGGTTGTTTGTATTCAGATTATCTGGCGCCGTCAGCAACACGAGGGCTATAATGTGCCGAAACATTCGTCATTAGACAAACCAACATACATTTACAAACACCCCATGCCTAACACGGGACTCGAAACCTCGCTGTCTAGAAGCTAGCACGCTAACCACTATACCGTTGATCTTTACTAGGTTGTTTGTATTCAGATTATCTGGCGCCGTCAGCAACACGAGGGCTATAATGTGCCGAAACATTCGTCATTAGACAAACCAACATACATTTACAAACACCCCATGCCTAACACGGGACTCGAAACCTCGCTGTCTAGAAGCTAGCACGCTAACCACTATACCGTTGATATTTACTAGGTTGTTTGTATTCAGATTATCTGGCGCCGTCAGCAACACGAGGGCTATAATGTGCCGAAACATTCGTCATTAGACAAGCCAACATACATTTACAAACACCCCATGCCTAACACGGGACTCGAAACCTCGCTGTCTAGAAGCTAGCACGCTAACCACTATACCGTTGATCTTTACTAGGTTGTTTGTATTCAGATTATCTGGCGCCGTCAGCAACACGAGGGCTATAATGTGCCGAAACATTCGTCATTAGACAAGCCAACATACATTTACAAACACCCCATGCCTAACACGGGACTCGAAACCTCGCTGTCTAGAAGCTAGCACGCTAACCACTATACCGTTGATATTTACTAGGTTGTTTGTATTCAGATTATCTGGCGCCGTCAGCAACACGAGGGCTATAATGTGCCGAAACATTCGTCATTAGACAAACCAACATACATTTACAAACACCCCATGCCTAACACGGGACTCGAAACCTCGCTGTCTAGAAGCTAGCACGCTAACCACTATACCGTTGATCTTTACTAGGTTGTTTGTATTCAGATTATCTGGCGCCGTCAGCAACACGAGGGCTATAATGTGCCGAAACATTCGTCATTAGACAAACCAACATACATTTACAAACACCCCATGCCTAACACGGGACTCGAAACCTCGCTGTCTAGAAGCTAGCACGCTAACCACTATACCGTTGATATTTACTAGGTTGTTTGTATTCAGATTATCTGGCGCCGTCAGCAACACGAGGGCTATAATGTGCCGAAACATTCGTCATTAGACAAGCCAACATACATTTACAAACACCCCATGCCTAACACGGGACTCGAAACCTCGCTGTCTAGAAGCTAGCACGCTAACCACTATACCGTTGATCTTTACTAGGTTGTTTGTATTCAGATTATCTGGCGCCGTCAGCAACACGAGGGCTATAATGTGCCGAAACATTCGTCATTAGACAAGCCAACATACATTTACAAACACCCCATGCCTAACACGGGACTCGAAACCTCGCTGTCTAGAAGCTAGCACGCTAACCACTATACCGTTGATATTTACTAGGTTGTTTGTATTCAGATTATCTGGCGCCGTCAGCAACACGAGGGCTATAATGTGCCGAAACATTCGTCATTAGACAAGCCAACATACATTTACAAACACCCCATGCCTAACACGGGACTCGAAACCTCGCTGTCTAGAAGCTAGCACGCTAACCACTATACCGTTGATCTTTACTAGGTTGTTTGTATTCAGATTATCTGGCGCCGTCAGCAACACGAGGGCTATAATGCGCCGAAACATTCGTCATTAGACAAGCCAACATACATTTACAAACACCCCATGCCTAACACGGGACTCGAAACCTCGCTGTCTAGAAGCTAGCACGCTAACCACTATACCGTTGATCTTTACTAGGTTGTTTGTATTCAGATTATCTGGCGCCGTCAGCAACACGAGGGCTATAATGTGCCGAAACATTCGTCATTAGACAAGCCAACATACATTTACAAACACCCCATGCCTAACACGGGACTCGAAACCTCGCTGTCTAAAAGCTAGCACGCTAACCACTATACCGTTGATATTTACTAGGTTGTTTGTATTCAGATTATCTGGCGCCGTCAGCAACACGAGGGCTATAATGTGCCGAAACATTCGTCATTAGACAAGCCAACATACATTTACAAACACCCCATGCCTAACACGGGACTCGAAACCTCGCTGTCTAGAAGCTAGCACGCTAACCACTATACCGTTGATCTTTACTAGGTTGTTTGTATTCAGATTATCTGGCGCCGTCAGCAACACGAGGGCTATAATGTGCCGAAACATTCGTCATTAGACAAGCCAACATACATTTACAAACACCCCATGCCTAACACGGGACTCGAAACCTCGCTGTCTAGAAGCTAGCACGCTAACCACTATACCGTTGATATTTACTAGGTTGTTTGTATTCAGATTATCTGGCGCCGTCAGCAACACGAGGGCTATAATGCGCCGAAACATTCGTCATTAGACAAGCCAACATACATTTACAAACACCCCATGCCTAACACGGGACTCGAAACCTCGCTGTCTAGAAGCTAGCACGCTAACCACTATACCGTTGATCTTTACTAGGTTGTTTGTATTCAGATTATCTGGCGCCGTCAGCAACACGAGGGCTATAATGTGCCGAAACATTCGTCATTAGACAAGCCAACATACATTTACAAACACCCCATGCCTAACACGGGACTCGAAACCTCGCTGTCTAGAAGCTAGCACGCTAACCACTATACCGTTGATCTTTACTAGGTTGGTTGTATTCAGATTATCTGGCACCGTCAGCAACACGAGGGCTATAATGTGCCGAAACATTCGTCATTAGACAAGCCAACATACATTTAAAAGCACCCATGCCTAACACGGGACTCGGAACCCGCAACCTCGCTAACCACTATACCGTTTGGTCGGCTAATCCTTTCTAGGACATCCACTTAAGAAACTATCTGTTTTGCTTTGGAGTGCACACTAAAATTGTGACTTAGCTCACTTTTTCTTTCAGATAACCCTTCAAGATTTTCTAAACTTAACTCTCTAGTTCATAGTGTAGCATATATGCTACACATCTTGGGAGTGCAATGAGAGGAATAATCAACACATTTGAATTGCAATTTGAAATTGAAATGAATTATATCAGCCATACAAAGATTGCTTATACCTAAAAAAAGTATTTTTATTAGTATACTTTTTGTAATAAACACCCATTATATGACCGTTAGTACAATCATAAAGAGGAAAAAAAAATCAAAAAAAAAAAAAATCAAGAAAATGTTAAGTCAGAATATGTGGCCCTGCACCATTTAGACTTTTAAACACTTTCAAATTGTAAATATTATCCTCTTAAGAGAATAAGATATCAAAGAATAATTTAAGAGAAAGGAATGGTCAATATTTTAAAATGGAACTGGATATTTTATAGCCTAAAATGGCAATTGTTAGTAAGAGACCTAACATTCCGCTAATTGTACAATAAAAACTTAAAATATTTCCTATTCGAGTTGAGAAAAATAAGAAAATGTTTCTACCTTCAATTAATAATGACAGTATTCCGTAAATTATACAATAAAAACATTCCGCAAATTATATAATAAATACTTTCCGTAAATTATACAATAAAAACTTAAAATATTTCTAATTCACGTTAAGAAAAATAGAAAATGATTTTTACTTTAAAAAAATATATACTTCTAGGCGTTTTAGAACGTGCAGAAATAAAAAAAAAAATGTGGTCTTGGGAAAAAATGCGTGTGTGGTATGTGGTAAACATAACTCAAGAATGGAATGACCTACGAATTAAAAAGCACGAGTAAAAAAATGTTGTGTATTAGTGGTGGCCATAGAACCTATCATTGAAGTTTTCGTCACAATTGCGCAAAATGTAGCCGTTATTGAAAATTTTAAGTTTTTCAGCATTTGCCAAAAACGGTAATGCCTTTTAAAGCGTTCTAAACATCTCAAACCTAAGAAATTATCGTAGAAATACGATAAAGAACGTAAAAAGTTGAACTGTAACACAGAGTTCTCTTTCCTTCAGTAGCATCGTCCATCAAAGACTGTTTATCTTTTCTTATAAGTGAAATGGAGGGTAATGTATTATTTATCGAAAAGCATATCGCCAATTTAACCATTTTTGCGTGTGTGTGTATTTTTTGGCCCAATGAAATAATTATCACGCCAAAAATATAACACAATACAGGCAATTTAAAAAAAAAAAAAAAAAAAAAAAAAAAAAAAAAAATTATGAAAATATGAAAACGGTTAATTACACCAATCCAGAGCAAACTGAAATGCGGGTACCAGTATTAAGTGTCATTGAAAGTTGTGCGATGTTCCACACCCCTAGTTTAAATTTCGTATAAGATCCTTTTAGCAAAGGAAGACAGTTTTCATCTCTTACAGATAAATTATCATACGAACAACAATTTTTTAATACATCAATAGTTATATTATTTCACTGCCGAAATTACAATCAAAATGCAACAAATTGCGTATAGAGCACTATTTTGGCGGTCTATTTGGCGACCGAATAACAACAACCCTACTTCTTCTTTCCACTTACGTTTCAACTAGAGCAGCAATTAAGGAAAATAATCTTGTTAGAGTTTTCTTCAGTTTTTACACCCACCCTCTTCGAAATTCCCCGCGCAATGTCTTTTTATTTCCCTTTTTCCCCTCTTCCTGATGTTTTGTTCAAATCTCATTGGTTAGATTGCTCTCGCATTCCCCTACCAGGGAATAGTTTTCTCCCTACCATAACGAATGTATGCGAGGAGCATGCATACCTAAACCCCCCCCCCCCATATCCTCTTTAAAAATAAAAATAAAAAAAATTAAAGTTTTCCGAATGCTGAAATATCTGTTTAAATATACAGCATACCCGATAAAAAAGGATGCATTTCAAAAAGAATTAAAAAAAAAAAAAAATTAAGATAACTGAAAAAAACCTGAAACTAATTCACAAGTCTGCAACGTGACATATAACGATTTTTTTTTTTTTTTTTCAAACACATAAATAAATAGTTACTTATGCAACTAGTTGGGAAAGTAATTATTTTTTCAAACGAGGCAAAATGCTTATTTGACTATTTGACGAGCACGAGTCAAATAATTTGCCAAGCTGAAAAAAAGTGATATCCGATTTTGAAAGCTGGTTAGACGTACCTATACTTTTTAAATTCTTTATATTAACTTCAAGTGTGTGTGTGTGTGTGTGTCGATTGGAAAATCTGCCGACGCCTAACTGATCCCCTTGCCGTCAACCAATCGGGTTGAAACTCGGCTGATAGATTCGATGTCGATGACAATGCATTCTATTAAACTTTTGGGCTGTTACTGTCACTATAAGGTAGCTTTTACGGGATACTGATAAAAACTTGCCGTCATCCAATCGCACTAAAATGGCCTTTAACCGATCAATGTTGAAACTCTTTCCCGCTGCCATTTTTTTGTTTTTTTGTTTTTGTTTTAATAAATAAATAAAGAAATTACTTTAATCAGAATAAAGAAATGATATTTGTATGTGAGAGCATAAATTCAAGTTCATTTTTTAAAAAAATATATTTTGAAACGTAGTTTGCCTCACATTTTGCTGATAGAAATGTTTTTGACTTTTAAAAATTAGACGCGAACACCGAGCATGCGCTGTTTTCAGAATCGTCGCTGTGTTAATAAATATAAAAATGGGCAATGTATAAAATAGATCTATTATAAAATCTTTGTTTTTATGGGTTATATTATTTTATATGGTAAGTTATGCGAAATATTGTGAATTTGCGTTTTATAATTAAAAAAATCCCAGGCTGCAGTTGGGGTTACCGTCATGGTTGGTTGGTTGTATTCAGATTATTTGGCGCCGTCAGCAACACGAGGGCTATAATGCGCCGAAACATTTCGTTATTTAACAAACCTACATACATTTACAAACACCCATGCCAAACACGGGACTCGGAACCCGCAACCTCGTGGTCTAGAAGCCAGCACGCTAACCACTATACCGTTTGGTCGGCGGGTTATCGTCATGATCGGTAAGCTTGCGTACAGATACATTTTTTTATTTAGCACTACAACTCTGATTACACGTCTACACACAGGCAATCCACACTTCCATGGATTCATTACGAGTACTTCAGCTGCGACAACCTCGAAAGTTATGCACAAAGACAAGATATTTTTTCGTTCAAAAACGACAAACCACGAGCACTGGCCGAAAAATTATCTCTCCAAAAAGAAAAGGGGGGGGGGGGAGAGGGGTCCTTTTTTTTTCCATCTTGGTAACAATGTCATCCTTACAAGGATATAAAAGAGAGGCTATTTCTTACCAAGGTAAAGGCCTCATAAACACGACACCACACATGAATCTTTCCGCCATTTTGAAGCAGTATCTATAAATTCCTTCAACTTTTATTTCCCCCATATTATTCCCGCTATTTCACTTTTTGCACTATATTTTACCGAACGTAAAAATAAGATATAGCGATATTTTTTTTTTTTTTTTTTGCTGTATCTATATATCTATCTATCTATACATTTGGAGTCGGCGAATTCTATAGATACATGTAATGTAAGAGAAAGAACATACAGAAGAAGAAGAAAAAATAAAGAAACGAAAAGTGCATTACGCATGAATAAAAGGGTTTGTGGAGCTCAAGGGGGAGGGAGGGAGGGCGGAGTTTTTATTTTGAAAGATGGCGGCTGTCATTGCCAAACTGGCAATGTGAAAAAAGAGAGATAGTGAGCGAAGCGGGAAGGAGCGGAGAAGGGGGGGGGGGGGACATCTAAGAGCATGTTTGTTGTGTATAATCTATGATCTATTGCTGGGACTATGCTGATGGCTCATTTTTCATTTTAAAACCTTTATGTTTTTGGTCTCTTTTTATTTTTGGTATACGCGAAAATGAAACGTATATTTCTAGTTTCTGTTGGAAGATTTTTTTTTTTTCTTTTTCTTATGTTACATGTATTTCGTAGAATATGGAATGTGGAAGTTTTATGGAGATGTAAAAAAATGAGATGAAATGCATTGAATAGGGAATGAGGGAATAATCCATTAATTAGGTGCAGATAATTATTTAGAATATCTATACGCGGTGGGAATGGTCCGACAATGATTTCGCTCCATCGTGTTACAGTGTCGGAATTTTATGTAGTATTCGGCACGTGGCAACAAGGATTTGGTTAAAATAGCGCATGCGCAGAAAGTACAGGAGAGAAAAAGTAATCCAAACGCCGGTTGTATTTTTTTTTTTTTTTTTTTTTTTTTAAATTCTAATTGATGAAAGAAAAAAAAGAGTTGTAAAAAAAAAAAAAAACCACACCGAAAATGTCCTTTATATACTCGAAGAAAGAGAAAGAAAAAAAGTTATACTAATTTGAACCATTTTTTCTTTCTTATGACATATTATATATATATCATCATCACTTTGAATTACAATTACCCCTGGGAGCTTCAAAAAGCTAATTTGAACTTTTTTCTTAATCCATATCGCTTCCCCTTTCTTCTGAGTATTTACTGGTCACATTTTCAGGTCATTCTGTCAAGTAGTTTTTTTTTTTTTTTTCTCGTTTTTTTTCTACAGTTCTTTGAAAATTGAACTTTAGTCTTAAACACCCTGTATATATATATATTTTGTCATAGGCTCATATTTTTTTTATGTATATTTTTGTTATACATAATAAAAAAAAAGAATCAAACTTGATTGTATACGAAATTCTATTTGTGGATTTAGCACACAAAAATCGTCAGAATACCAAGTTTCTAAAATTACCAAAGAATTGCTAGTGATTTAAGTAAAAACCGGAACATTTCCTGGTTATCACTTAAAAAATAACAAGCATTAAATTATTACCTCAAATTACTAATTAACTAATATTAAGACGAAACGTAGATTTTTTTTTTTTAAAAACACAAATTATAAAATACTGCAGAATTATTTACCATTATTTTGTTAATTTTTTGTTGCAAACGATAGTTTTTCAGAAGCCGATCGTCAGGCAATTTTCGTATTAAACAGTTTTTTTAATTAATAGTTAAGACAGAATTTTTTTTTTTTTTTTTTTAAATTTCATTAATAGAAAAATTTCAACTCAACATATAGTCCGAGAGGCGACTGCAATTTTTGGACCCCATCGAACATCATTCTGAATTTTTTATAGACATTGGAGAAAAGTGAGTAGATTACGAATCCACTGGTCTGCCGTGGCAAAAATGGCCGAAACTGATCAATAATCGACTTGGAATGAGTTGAACTAAAATCCGATTGCCAAATATGTCATAACTTGCCAAAATTAGAACAAACTTATTAGTCTGGCAACCCACTTCATTTTGATTTTCAATGAGAAAAAGCGCAAACGATTTCTGATCTTTGGCTCGGAAAACTTGTATCTTTTAAAAGTAAGCCAAATTGACGACATCAGTTACGTCATAAGTGACGTAATATTTTTTGCCAACTTGGCTCCCTTTTTATAGATGCAAGTAGCCCGTCGCCAGATATCTGAATCGTCTGCTCCCTTCTTAACTGAAAATTAAAGAGTGAGGGTTACCAAATTAAAAAAAAAAAAATGCTCATTATTTGGCAAGTTATGGCGCATTTGGCAATTGGATACAATTCAACTTATTAAAAGTTGATTTTTGACCACTTTCGGCCATTTTTGCCACGGCAGACCAGTGGATTCGTAATCTACTCACTTTTCTCTAATTTCTATAAAAAATTCAGAATGATGTTCGATGGGGTCCAAAAATTGCAGTCGCCTCTCAGTCTAATAGTCTTCCTGCCTCTCCCAACGGTTTTTTTTTTCTTCTTCTTTTTCTTCTTTAGAATTACATCAACCTGCTCCATATCCGTATAAACCCTTAAGTTTAACCCTTTGCACTCTCGAGATGCGACTCTCACTCCCCATACGATTGGATGCCGCAACTCGAGAGGACCACTAGGTTTGATGCGGAAATTCGATGCAAGGCCCAATGCGACCGTGTTTAGTTTCTATAAAGCGGATCTGTAACCGCGAACCGAACCAAAAATGGTGGGAAACGTCTCGAGTTGCTGCTTTCTCCGCGCGAAAAAAGGCCGCGAACGGATTAACAATAAATATTTACAAACTTTGACGCCGAAATTTAACAAACAAATCTACTTAAGATTTCAACCACACCTTCAAACCACTCAAAACTTCATTTTCTCTCACTCGTCAATCATGATGATTCGTTTTTCGAAAACTTCCGCCTGAATTTATTGCTACAAACTCAAATTATTCTTAAACTATTACAATAGAATACCGACGTTGAGTTTGGTCGGACCACACTCCGTAAAATAAATTAATGTATTTACGCTCAATTATCTTTTATTTATTCTGATTAAAATAATTTTGGCAAACAGGAAACAACTTCAATCATGATCGGTTAAATGAGGTTTATTGATATTCCAAAACGATTAAATAGAAATGTGTGTAAAAGTGACATTTTAGTGACAGTGACAGTCCCCAAAACTTGATAGAGAATGCATTATCATCGACATCGAATCTATCGATGTCGTCTACCAAGTTTCAACTCGATCAGATGACGGCAAGTGAGTGAATTAAGGCTTCAGCATATTTTTTCCGGCAGCCGCACACAAACAAAATCGAAGAAGTTTTTTTAATTAAAACACTACAAAACAAAATCTAAAAAATTATACCAAGCAGCATATATATGAGTAAAAATAAAAGAATAAAACATTGAAAAAAAGAAGCCCCAAAAAGATAAATTCCATACAAATTCCAGAACGATATTTCATGACGTACCAAAACACTTGCATACGGACAAAAAAATTAAATTCGAAAAACCTTGAATTTCAAAGGACATTCATCTCTTATCAACTACTATCGCATTCACAGGGCCTTGAAAATAAGGCTTCGCAGTTCCAATCAACAAATATATCTTGGAAACGATCTTAAGGCTTCCACTTGGCGACAAAGAAAAACTAAAAGAGGCTCACTTTTGGGGTTCGTTCGGATCCCTCTTCTTCTTCTTCTTCTGCACCTTCGGCTTCTTGACGGGCTTCCCGACGCTAGGGGGACGCTCCACGGGCTCCGGGGAGGGTCGCTTCATGCCGCACAGCAGCTGAAATGGAACAAAAAGGGGGGGGGGAGTCAGCAGACGATACACGATGGGAGAATACGTAGTGGCTCACTGTGCAAATAGTTTCAGAGGTTAAGCTCAGATATGTCATCGAACATCATACGGATTGTTTTATAAAAATGTGCAGTGAACAAACTGGTCTGAGGGAACAAAAATGGCTGAAACTGGTCACAAATCGACTTTGGCCAAATAAATGAACATCCTTTTCAGTCTGGTAACCCAGGATTTTTCAATTTTCGATAAAGAAGTTTGCAGACGATTTGTTCCGAAGATCTTTCAGCCGACCAAACGGTATAGTGGTTAGCGTGCTGGCTTCTAGACCGCGAGGTTGCGGGTTCCGAGTCCCGTGTTGGCATGGGTGTTTGTAAATGTATGTTGGATTGTTAAATGACGAAATGTTTCGGCGCATTATAGCCCTCGTGTTGCTGACGGCGCCAGATAACCTGAATACAACCAACCGAAGATCTTTCATCTTTTAAAAGTCAGCCAAGTTGGCAATATCTATTACGTCATCATCAGTGTGGTATTATGTATCGCTTAACTTGGCTCACTTTTAAAAAGCTGGAAGTATTTTTCGCCAGAGAATAAATATCGTCGTCTCTCTTCCTCGTTGAAAATTAAAAAGCAGTGGGTTACCTCAATAAGAAAGAATGCTCGTTATTTAGCAAAAGTTATGCCACAATCCGGAATCGGATTCAGTTCAATTAATTCAAAGTCGATTTTCGAATAGTTTCGGACAATTTTTCCCCGGCAGACCAGCGACCCAACATTTCTCTACATTCAATAAGAAGTTCTGAATGATATTCGATGGGGTACCTAAACTTGCCAGTCGCCTCTCAGACAATAAGGATGCCTTCCGGGAGAACTTTTAAACCTTTCCACCCGACTTTTGCATGATTAAAATTTAACTATTAAAAGCAGTTTAATTTAGCGTTGATATATTTAAAGAAAAACACTATAAGTTTAAAGTTTTTTTCACTTTTCACGTTTCCTAAAGATTTATGTGTTATTGGGACAATACAAAAACCGGGAAGTACATGCCCATTCCGATTGTCCAATGGGTAAAAGGGAAACTACAACACATATGCGACTCCATCGGGTGAAAATACGGAAAACTCACTCAAAACACACAAAAGACAGTCATAATCACTGTCGTGTCTACTCGTTTTTAGAATACAAAAATTTAACTTATACTTTAAGATTTCCCACTACTGAAACATTCAAATAATTTAAATTGTATTTCATATCGTATAAAAAAAACAGCTGTTTACCTCAGCATTAAGTTTCATAGATAAATTCCGAATTCGAATGTATGCTTTCGAGCTACGAATTTTTATTCGAACATTAAATATCAGTATAAGAATAACAATAAATCTTTAAAAAAAATATTAAAAAACAGTTTCACTTTTATAGTTTCGATTATGAATTCGTTTAAATTTCTACATCTAAAAATCCGCTGTCAATTGAGTGAAATTTAATCTATTCCGAATAAGGCTTGCGTTTCAGTATCTCGTCGAAAGATGGCAGCACTATAACCAATTTGGCATTCCGTAGATAAGTTTCGATTTGTTGCACCATATTAGTAAGGAATTCGTTTTTAAATTCAAATTATGTCTATATTCAACAGAATTTTAGCTTCGGAATATGTTTAGACGCACCAAATCTGTAATAAATAATTGTAATGCTTTTTTTTTAAACGCATTATTTTTAAGAATACAAAAAATTCCATTACTTGTTAAAGATCTTCTAGAAAAACGAAGAAATTTCCAAATTATATATATATTTTTTCTAAAGTTTTTTTTAAGTTATTTTTAAGAATACAAAAAATTCCATTACTTGTTAAAGATCTTCTAGAAAAACGAAGAAATTTCCAAATTATATATATATTTTTTCTAAAGTTTTTTTCAAGTTCAAAAAGCAATTGGCAACGAACGATTAAATAAAGAACTACAATTTTGGCTGTTCAAAATCGGATAAGGAAATTAAAAATTCTGTCTTGGAAATCTACTTATGGATTCTAACCTGTATTGTCAAAAAATATTTCACGACTATTTTTTAAATTGCAACGAGCTGAAATTGTTTTGATTATTGAGGTAAATGCCTGGGACATTTTTACTGTTATGAGTTAAGAATAAATATGTACTCCAAGTAATTTTTCTCTTCATTGAATAGAAATTGCATAGAATTCGTGCAACTAGTTGGGAAAGTAATACTTTTTCGAATGAGGTAAAACGCTTATTTGACGAGCGCAATAGCACAAGTCAAATAATTTAACGAGTTTGTAAAAGTATTTTTTCCACGTGTTGCGTGCAATATTTTTTACAATCACGGGCAAAAAATATTTTTAATACTTATATTTATGAACGTTGGCAACTCGAATCAATATAAGTCATCTTCAGAATATAAGTCATCATTTCAATGCCAAGACTGTATGATATTTGAGCACGAAGCGTGCGAGAAAATTTTTCACACTAGTGAGAAAAAGTGCTACTTTCGCCACTATTTTTGATTCCAAATGATTAATAAAAGTTAAATTATTTGCACATTGTTATAAAAATATATAATATTTGAACACGAAGCGTGCGAGAAGGTACTTTTTCACATTAGTGCCTTGCGAAAAAGTGTTATTTACCTCATGATTTACGAGTAAAAAAAAGTTAAATTTTTTTGCACGTAATTACAAAAAAGTAATTTTTTTACGTGCATAACAATTAAAAACAATAAAATATAAAAAGACGTTACATAAATAAAAATTTGTATTGCAAAACGAACACGATTTTTTTTTTTTTTTTTTTTTAATTCTTTTAATATGGAAAATGGATTTGCAATTTAATTTGAAAAAAGTATTTTTGAAAGTCTCAAATAGAGTGAAGTAAGAATTCGACGAGACAATTTTCGATTTATCAAAAATATTTTATTTGAAGTTAGAATTTCTTCATTTCGCGTCAGTTATTAAAATAATGAATGTATTCAAGAAATCCATTCACCGATGACGTAATATTTATCGCCAACTTGGCAAACTTTTAAAAGATGGAAGTATTTTTCTCAAGAGAATAAATATCGTCTGCACTTTTGCTCATTGTAACTTAACGATCAGCAGGTTACCACACAAAAAAAAGAATGCTCATTATTTCACAAGTTATGACACATTTGGCTATCAGATTCGGTTCAACTGATTCGAAGTCGATTTACGAACAATTTCGGCCATTTTTACACCGGCAGATCAGTATATTCATAACCTACTAGCATTTATCTACATTCCATATAAAATTCAGAATGCCATTCGATGATCCCATCTTGCCAATTGCCTCTCAATTTATTAGTTATGTGGACAAAAAAAAAATCATTTTAATTAAACAGCACAAATTATAGACACTAGAATGGCAACGATCCAATTCCCTGTCTCCCGCCACAAAAAAAAAAGATGGCCGCCGAAATTTAAAACCACTTTCTCCAAAAACTGGCTACAAACCTACGAGAGAGAAAACTTATTATTAGCCTCATATATATATCGCGAAATCCACCTGACGTAGAAATCAGTAGCTAAATCCGGTTGTCGAATGTATCGATCAACAACAGCTGCCGCCAGGAATCGATTCTAAAACTCGATTATATGAAACACGGAACGAATTTCGGAATCGATTAAGTCACGCGCGGCACGCCGGGATTCAAAATGGCGGCGGCCACGTGCCGGAGGTTTTCGAACTCCGCCAAATATTTGTTATGGGCATTTTTTAAAGCAGCTATTTGAGGTATTGATCAAATTTAGTACACTGACAGTTCACTAAAAACTGAACAATAAATCGGCAATTTGTTATGGGCATTTTTTAAAGCAGCTATTTGAGGTATTGATCAAATAGTGGTCCAAAGAACTGTATCCAAAAAAAACTATTGAAATATACTCTCTTTTAGAAGATCATCACGATGAGGAACTTTCACGTTTTTTTTGGTTTTATTTTTAAATAAAAGTAGAGAAAAAAAATCATGAAAAACAATACCATTCTTTCAAAAATTTCAGCTCGGATAGATAGTTAAAGAAATATTTAGTTTTTCACTATGCGATTTGGCGGGAAAAAGCCACTTTTGCGTGAAACGTCAACGCGCAGATAACAAACCAGTCTAAAACCTGTTTTAGACGAGGAATGAGTGTGGTTTCTCCTTCGTTTTGGCGACTATATCACTGAGTGACCACGTCACGGTTTTTTCATGCGTTTTTAGTCACGTGACTTTTGCTGTGATTTCGGCTAATTTCAAACTCGATTTTTGATTAATTGAAAGCATAAAGATAAAAAAATAATTCCACTGCTCAAATATATTCGTTGGATTAACACTAGAAAATACAAAAAAATATTCATTTTCCTCACTTGTGCAAGTTCCTCATTGTGTTGTATTCTATTTCTGAGTGATATAAGATTACCCTCAGGGTTTCCTCAACTTCCTTAAGTTGCGTTTTTTTTTGTATGTGCTGCCATCTATTGTATATTATCTTAACTTTCCCAAAAAAAGTTTAATCTATTTTTTTTTTTTTTTAAAAAAACATCAATTTTTTAAATAAATAACACAATGTGCAGTTGTAAATAAACTATTTGTCAGATTTTAGCCTTTAAATTGGTGCATTATTTTGGTTTAGGTGGAAAAACAAAAAAAAAAACAGCATAATACTAACACAAAGACTAAACAAAAAAAAACAAATTAATCATATATCCAAGCAGATTAAAAAGTTGTTTTTTTAATATTCGAGTTTTATAAAAAACATCTATACTACATCAATGACAACATGTACAACATGAACATACATCTCTTTTTATACAAGTAAGCGCATGCCCACACAAAGCCTTTAATACGCATGCCCAAACATTAAGTGGGGGCGGACAACGGACCATAATTCAAACAATATCCTTGGGCCCAGGGTAAAAAACACCGTGCAGAAATAATACAAGATTCTTCCCAACTCGCCATACATATAAGAGATAGCATTCCTCCCCAATTAATATTTTGCGTTATCACCTAGTTCAATCTCAAAAGCAGTTTATTTCATCGCCAAGGCGCAAATTTGGCGAATGTCAGCAACACGTGATCTCGTCAAGAATTTAACGTATAATTCCAATCGTGTAGGAATACATTTCCTTGATAATTATTTGATTTATGATTAGAAATTAATCATTAAATAAAAATAATTAATCATTCGTACATCGACAATATTTGCTTTTTGCATATAACTAATTTAGATTGGTTGGTTGTATTCAGATTATCTGGCGCCGTCAGCAACACGAGGCGGGCTATAATGCGCCGAAACATTCGTCATTAGACAAGCCAACATACATTTACAAACACCCATGCCTTAACACGGGATTCGAACCCGCAACCTCGCGGTCTAGAAGCTAGCACGCTAACCACTCTACCGTTTGGTCGGCATAACTAATTTAGAAAATTTGGGGACCGAAAAATGTCTATTGCATTAGTATTATTTCAAGTATAGCAAAGTTAATAGAAAGCCAATAAAAAAAATTAAAAAAAAAAAAAAATGGTATAGTTGTATTACATCGAATCAAAAAGATTTTTGAATACAACTTGTTCAGCAGTTTCTTTTTTATTAAAGTGTTTGAAAAAACTTTTTTAAATCCATAAAATGGTGTCTTAAGCTATTGTTTAAGAATATAAAAACATCGCGATTGCTTAGGTCGATTTATTGTTATATTTGTCAACTTCGGAAAGTAACTTAAATCAATTATTTAAACCTCCGATGTTTTCTTTGATCGAGTACAACTTGCAAGCTCCAAAGAGAAGATGAAATATTTCCTTAATTCAACTGATTTATCGATTTTACACTGGGAATAATACTTTTAAATTGCACGCTTAAAACAGTGACAGTAAATAATCGATTAAATTTTCGGGTACAAATGCCATCGTTTAATTGTTCAAACACAATTTTAATCAAGCTCACACATATACCACGGTGAAAAATGTAAAGCTCTTGGAATTGGATAGACAATGAATGATGTAGGTTACAAATACATGGAGATTTTACAGTACCATTGAACCCATTTTACAGTATTATTTTACAGTTATTAATTTATTAAGATATAAAGTTATTAATTTACAACCGAACCAAAAATGCCGCGAAACGTCTCGAGTTGCTGGTACCTCCGAGCGAAAAAGGCCTCGAGTGCAAATGGTTAACCCTTTGCACTCGAGCGTCGCCTCTCAGGCGCCACACGATTGGATGCCGAAACACGAGAGGACCATTAGGTGTGATGCGGAAATTCGATGCAAGGCCAATGACTGTGTTTAGTTTCTATGAAGCACATCCATAAACGCTAACCGAACCTAAAAATGTCTCGAGTTGCTGGTCCCTCCGCGCGAAAAAGTCCCCGAGTGCAAAAGGGTTAATTGACCAACTATGAGTCATAATTTAGTTCGATCCCGTTTCATACATTTAGTTTTATTTCAAAGCCGGGCCTGTACTAGGGGATCGTTCAGAAGAGTTAAAACTGGCAATCAACCTAAAAAAGGCTTTTGTGCGCTGTAAGTTGGCCGCCACATTTGAATTTTGTTTAACCCTTTGCACTCCAGTGGCGCCTCTCAGGCGCCACACGATTGGATGCCAAAACCACGAGAGGACCATTAGGTGTGATGCGGAAATTCGATGCAAGGCCAATGACTGTGTTCAGTTTCTATGAAGCACATCCATAAACGCCAACCGAACCTAAAAAATGTCTCGAGTTGCTGATTCCTCCCGAGTGAAAAAAAAAGCCTCGAGTGCAAAAGGGTTAAAAGATACAATGGATGGCATTTAACTGACCTGCGACAGATGTCCGGAATCGTCGCTGTCCTCGCTGGTCTCGAGCCCCGGCGAAGTGTGGTTGGATCCGGGGGGCGACGACCCCAGGGAGCCGCCCCTCTGCTGTCGAGGGGCGAGCATCGGGGAAGGGGGCAGAAGCTGCTGCATGTGGTGAGGAACTTGGTGGTGCACCTGCTGCTGCTGGTGGTGCAGTTGGTGGTGCTGTTGCTGCTGGTGCTGCATCGTGGAGTAGCCGGAAGGGAGGGCGTACTGCTGGACACTGGAAGAAAAGAGAAGGTTTTTTTATTTTTTGGCCCAAAGTGCAAAGTAGAAATGAGATAGTATGCTGTAGCGATAAAACTTTTAACGAATAGTGTGTGGGGGGGGGGTCTCGTGTACAAATGACAAATACAGCACCTAGGCACCAGTAATCACTCTTCTGGCAATTC
This sequence comes from Linyphia triangularis, assembly GCA_963978545.1. Classification (NCBI taxonomy): domain Eukaryota; kingdom Metazoa; phylum Arthropoda; class Arachnida; order Araneae; family Linyphiidae; genus Linyphia; species Linyphia triangularis. Next base: position 10,366,617 of record OZ021724.1, on the reverse strand, counting down.
ACTGCCACACAACAAAGCAACCACTGGAGGCTCAACCACATGCAACTCAATCGTTCGTCCCTTCGCTACCTACTGGGAAGGGGATATGGGGTGGTATCGAGTACGAATGACAACATCTAGGCACAAGTTATCACTTTTGCCTGGTGGTTAGAGTGTCTGTCTTCTGATCTAGGAGTCCCGTATTCGTTCTCCGCATTAGCGCACACCCCGCTACAAGTGCTTAAGGTCTTCGACCAACGAAATCCGCATCCATTAAAGGTGCTTTTGAGTAGTTGGTTCATCGTCATCATTCCCAGGGGAGGCCGTCTGGCTTTCCTGTCCCCTGCTTCTTTCCAGCTCACCCATCCTGCCCCATCATCCTTCTCCGTGCCCAAGTAAGGGGCACCAGACATAGAGAAAGGTGAATAATGTGCAACATTTACATTTAATGTGCAACCATCACAACATGATATGCAACATTTGGGAAATCATCAAAGTTCAATCTCAAGATATGACCAGTTTAGGCGCCATTTTCTAATTTTTTATTTCCTCATCTATTGAAGGATTTGATGTTGTTAGTTAAATCTATGAACGATATTTAAATGGCGCAAGAGCCGAGTTGGCTAATCTGCGCCAAGCATACGTTAAGATTAAAACAAAATTTATATTTGAGCTTTGAACTTCGCCTTATGTACTATAGCATCAAGTGCATATTCTATAAAGCCTTGCCAGAACTCCATTTACTTCATGCTTTCGAGTCACCAATGACACTTGTGTCGACATCAAATAACAGATAAAACTTCTGTGCACTGGAGTACTCTTTTGCACAGCGGTAAAGCATCTGTCTCGAGACACAATGGTCCCTCGATCGAGCCCCGTCGCCCTTGAAAGCTAGCCTTACGCTTTACACTTGAAGGATACGAGAGCGGCTCTGCCACTTGAGATTATGACCATTGTCAAAAACGACTTGTTGTAGTTAGACTAGATGGGATAATCAAGCAGAAATTGGTATGTAGTAGCGAGATCATTTCATAAATAAAGAGATACCGTATTTTTAAGATCTCTTCACTCCCAAGGTTCGTACGGCTCAAGAAAAGTAAAAAATTATAGTTTTTAAGGACTTTCTAATGACTTGCTTTTTAATTTTTATAAGGCCATCTTATAAATATATGTAGCGACAGAAAATTCGTTGTTTCCTTACACATAATTATAAAAATCAAATAACATTTGAATAGAGTTTTTAGTTATATCTTGGGCAACTTTTCCTTTTCGAAACGAAAAGCCCGTCCACACTAGGCAGAATTGAGAAATAAAGTCGTCCTGAAAATAAAGCTATCCCGAACTTGGAATATAAAACTGCTCAGCCAATAAGAGTCCAAATTTGAAGAATTGTAGAAGGGAGCAATACAAATATCAATTTGGGATGGCTAAAAAAAAAGTTCTAAGAAAACAAAATCAAAACTTATGACCTCAAGATGAAAAATAAGGATTATAAAGTCCCTTTTATATGGAACTACAAAAGTACTTCTAAAGGCACCTATTATTAGCAGCAGTGGGGAAAAGGTGTGGGGGGGGGGGGAGATACCCAAAAGTTGATGACAAGCCACCGCCCCCCCCCCCCCCCGATCGATAAATTTTATAATCTCTTATCTTATAATAAAAATATTATAGTGCTTCTAAATATGCATAATTTCATGCAATTAAATTGATAGAAAAAATTTTAAAGTTTTTTTTTATGGGGTATATATAGCTTGTCTTTATATTTGACCAAGCGTAACAGTATTTGTTAATAAAAATTCTTACATTGATATACAAAGCAGTATAATACATTTTTATAATTGTATGAAATATATAATGGACTATATGTAGGGTCATAAATAGGTTTTTTTTTTTTTTTTTTTTTTTTTTTTACCATTTGAAAACTTTAAACCACTTTTTCTCAGTGTCACTACATTCAAAAGTTTTTATTATTTTTCTTTATTAGTTTTAGGCGGATTGTGTGTTTTTAAAAGTTGGGGGGGGGGAATGGATTTCAGTGTTTTTAGAGGTAGAGGGACGCATGGGTATTTTCTTGAAAAGGGAGGGGACGCGACATCCCTCATCTACCCACACTTCTAGCGCTGCCTACTAGACTAGATGTGATAAACAAGAAAAAAATTGGTATATAGTATCGATATCATTTGATAACTAGGGAGATATCGTATTTAAGCTTGGCGTTCACTATCGCTGAGCAGAGCAAAACGGAGTGGACTAGATCTAATTACAAGACTGCCAACGTCTACTGTAACACGAGCCTCGTGCTACAATGGACGTTGATAGTCTTGTATGGCTCTAATCTAGTCCAATCTGCTCTGCTTAGCGATAGTGGACGCCTAGCTTAAAGCTTGGCGTCCACTATCGCTAAGCAGAGCAGATTGGACTAGAGCCAATTACAAGGCTGCCAACGTCTACTTTAGCACGAGCCTCGTACTACAATGGATGTTGACAGCCTAGTCATTGTCTCTAATCTAATCTAATCTAATCTAATCCACTCCGCTCAGCTCTGCTATGCTCAGCGATAGTGGACGCCTAGCTTTAAAATCTCCTGACTAACTGAATGCCACCAATTAACGGCAAATACCTCCAAATATCACTTACTGGAATTGCACTGACTGGGGTGGCATCATGCTTCCCGGTGCGATGTGCAGCATGTACATGTCGTTCGGATGCGGATTCCCGTACTGTTGCTGCTGCTGCTGTTGATGCTGTTGTTGCGTCAGCTGCTGAACATGATGCTGCTGCTGCTGCTGAAGTTGAGGATGTTGTTGTTGTTGTTGTTGTTGCTGCTGCAGATGTTGCTGTTGGTGATGCTGCGGGGACGAGGCGAATGACGTCATCATGGCGGGTGGAGAGTGGGGGGTCGTGGTGGTTACGGCAGTCATGACCGGACCTATCCGGTCCAGAGTCTGGCTGCACGGGGAAGGGGACGACATCTGATGGGGAGGGGGAGACATTAAGTGCTGCTGCTGCTGATTGCTGCTGTTACTGGTGGCGGTTTGGTGCTGCTGCTGCTGCTGCTGAGGTGGTTGCTCCTGGTGACTAAGAGGCTGGAAATGGAATGGTTCAACGAAGTTAGGTGTGGCAGTTTGACAATATTCCGAATGGCATTGATTTGAAAGAATGAAAATACTCTCCCGGGTAAATAAATAGTAATTGCCGTACTCCAATTTCAGAGCAGTTGTCACATTAGTAGTTACATTCTAAATATTATCTCCTTAAACAGGGATGAGAGTGATCAGAGAGCAAAAAAAGGAGGAAATCTAAAAATTCGTTAAAAAGGCTCGGGGAAGGAATACACAAAAAAAAAAATCAACAAAAATAGTATGCAGGAAGGATGATTCAATTATTTTCAAAGACACAATGAAATTTCTCATACTATACAATAACTACACTTCAAACATTAGGAGTTAGGGGAAGTAATCCGAGAGGAAAGGGGAGCTAAGAGGGAAAATCTTTTGTTTGAAACGAGGAAAAGCGTACTTTTTGCAGGAAAAACTGGTTCAGATAAGAAAAATGCGGATCCTCAAAACAGAGACAAAAGAGAAGGAAAATGTTATGTAAAAAACCAAAAAAGGAGGAAAACTGTCATCCCTGCTTAAAATATATTAACTTATAACTACTTATAATAACTAAGAGGCTCCACCCCCTGTTCGCCGACTCCCGAGTTCGCTTCGCTCGCAGGATTGCTGACAAAATCCCTCAGTTTGCATTTCAATCTCCGTCACCACTAATTAGTAAAATATATGTAATAATTCTGTAACGCGCCACGCAATAGATAGCTTCATGAAATGCTCCCTTTCATTACTAATCTATTTTTAGACCACAGATTCAAAATCACATAATCGAGACCTCATTAGTTCTTCTCGCCTTCATTAATATTCAAATGATCTTCTCGCGATTGTATTTCCCCTAGCATAGGGGAAGAAGTTTTCCCTTTTTAATATAAAAAGATCCCCAGACTCGTGACGTCCATCTGTTCTTGTATGAGCCAGTAATTCCCTGTTCTCAGACATTCGCTTCCTGCTTCGCGTTGTATCGAGACGAGGTGTTGCTCTGGGCTGCTTACTCATATACAAGTAGTAAAAAAAAAAAAAGCGTACGTTTACCTGTGTGGAGCCGTAAACATCACTGGAATTAGTATCACTGCCTGGCGTCGTTGGCGGCAGGTTGATTGGCGGGATGTCGAATTCTTCGTCGCCAAAACTGGGAGTGTGGAACGTCTGCAAGGAACAACACATTAGATTAATATCCACTGTAGCTGCGAGAAAAACTAAAAGCTAAAAAAAGGAGTATTTGATTTCAAGTATATTAAATGCAAAACGAAATTGCGAATTTCGATTACTTTTACAGGTATATGTGACAAATATAGGGTGGTAAATTTTAACAGATTTGTGTGGCAGATATATAATATATAAAACTCAACATTTGATTAACTTTTAAAGAAAGGTATAAGTGGGAGATATAGCTAAGATAAACTTTTTTTTTTTACAGGTATAGTGTGGTATACTTAAATAGGTATAGCGCAGTATGGGTGGTAAAAAGTTATACAAAAAAAAAAAAGTTTAGTATATTTTTTCTCTCAAAATTAAGATCCTGTCAGGTATGAGGGGGTTGGTTGTATTAGAGATTTCTTGGCGTAAGAGCAGCACAACGCGTCAAACTGACGTTAAATCAGAATTTAAAATATTGAGAGAATTGTAAGTACTGAAAGTTGGGACGGTCTTCGCGGATGTCTTCCAAAAAAAACGCCGTCTTTGCATTTGTGCCTCGAAAGGGAGAAAATCAGAGGGGAAGGTACTACAAAACAAAACTAAATCTCAAAAATGTCGTTCCGATGTATAACGAACACTTCTTCAGACGTGAGAAATAACTAACCAATGTCCTAAAGCAACTGGCAAGTGTTCTTAAATTTCAAATGCCTGTAGTAATCTAGACAGTGGCGGTACTAAGAGGAGGGGTATTGCACCCCCCCCCCCCCTCCCCCTATGCTCACACTTATAGTGTATTAACAGCGATATCGACAACAATGTGCATTATGTCACTGAATTCAGAGATTAAAAATTTTCAAACTACGAGCCGATACACACCACGATGCAAGCATGTGTAGAAGCGACCTTTAAGTGTCAGTCCCAATACAAATTTATTATCTTTGCAGTTTCACTACGACCGGTTCCGTCTCGCAAAGTTTGATAGTTTAGTTATTGTTTTATTAACAGAACTTTAAATTAATTGTAACGTTTTGAGATTTTACTACAACATAAGTATTTGACAAAACAAAGTTCAGAATTAGTGTCTGTTTAGCTCTGACTGTCTTCCGCCAGACAGTCTTGTTGACGGCGGCAGCTATATAAGCAAGACTCGTCGATTTGGAATAGGTGTGTGTGCATCCATGAAATTGATGTCCAAAGAGTTTGGTTAGCGTGCTAGCTTCTAGACCGCGAGGTTGCAGGGTTCCGAGTCCCGTGTTAGGCATGGGTGTTTGTAAATGTATGTTGGCTTGTCTAATGACGAATGTTTCGGCGCATTATAGCCCCTCGTGTTGCTGACGGCGCTAGATAATCTGAAACCAACCAACCAAAGAGTTTAAACATTAATTCGCCCGAAATCCCATTTGGAAAATGGAGATAGCATTGTTTCCATGGCAACAGACAACGTTAGAGAAACTGGCGAGGGCTATTGAGATAGACAGACAATATCATATTAGGATTTTGTTGCAGCATAAGTTATCTAATAAGACATAAAAAACGTATTTAATATACAAAATTAGTATAATAATTTTAGGATCTTGTTTCAGCTTAACCTTTAACTGCTGTAAGCGGTCTGACAGACCGCGAGTCATTTTTTGTGGAATACTTCCACCCCCTAAAATATCTCATCTTTGACTTTTATATTAATTTTTCTGATACTATGTTTCTTAAACTTTAAACTGATGTTCATAAATTTGTTTGGCGCAGTATGGACCATGTGTTGCTCTTGCGCCAAAAACCTCAAACCACCCAACCACAGCAGTTAAAGGTTAAGCTATTTAATACTATTTTACAACACATTTGATAAACAAAGTTAGGATTAACATTTTTGGATTTTGTCTCAGCATAATTCTAACACGTCCTAAACAAAGTAATTGATAATAAAAAATTAGTATTAACATATATAGATTTTGCTGCAACATAATCTTATACGTCTTACACATTGCAATTGATAAACATAGTTTGGAAAAACATTTTAAGATTGTATTGCAGCTTAAGCTAGAGCCCCTATAAAAGGAAGGCCGGATCGAACGCCATTTTGTGTCGTAAGGGTTGCCGCAATTCATGTTTCGACGTGGTTTTGATTTGGGTGAATGTGCTCTTTCCTCGTTTGGTATTTGTAAAATGTGATCGTTTTTCTATAATATTTTTTGAAAAATGGGTTGTTGTTTGTCCTCTAATTGCTCAAGTGTGACTAAATACAAAGATTTTGAAAAGAAAAGGAGGTTATTTCAATTTCCAACACAAGCTAACAGACGCCAACGATGGATTCAAAATTGTCGCCGAGACAAGTGAATCGCATCACTAAGTGTTGATGTGCAGGGGAAGTTATATTTTAATATTTTTTAGTACAGTATGATTTTGTGTATGATTTTGCGTTGGTAAATAAGTTTTTTTATTATTATCATTATTATTTTGAAGTAATTTTGATTTCCTTAGACCACTTTCCTATTCCAATGTTCTTTGCAAACTTCTGCGTGTTACTGAACTATATGTTTGTATTGTAAACACGAAAGCATTCCTTTTCCTTATTTTCATGTTAAACCATCACAGTTTTTCGAATCTTGCAGTTTAAATTGATTATAAAAAAGTTTTTTAATTTTTTTTTATTTTTATTAGTTTTGCATATCCAAATATTTGTGTTGCCAATTTGGAACGAGTCTGACATTTACGTTCTGAATGAAGGTTACCTTTTGTTTATAATTAAGGTTAGAAGAAAGTAATTTTTTCAAAAAGAATGGCAATTTAATATGTTAAAAATGTTAATTGTTTTTCAACTTAAATAATATATAAAATAACCCCATCCCCAATTAATGTAGAGCTTTTTTCTCCCCCTTTTTTCTTTACTTTATGATTGAAATTTAATATACCTTGTAAAATGTTGTTCTCCATCATAAGGAAGTTGTTGAAACATTTCTCTGAATTAGAAGTAACACTTTCTAATGATTTTTTTTTTTTTTTTAATATTATTCATGGATAAAAATCACATGGATAATACATCAGATAAAGCTAATAGGAAAATGGAATATATACTTTTATAAATTAAGAAGCAGTAAAATTATTAAGTCATGAAGTTAGCAAATTGAATAAACAGTACGATTTTTAACGAATTATCAGTGGATTGCCTCTCTGCTAGAGATGATTTTCATTTTATTTTCAATGTAGGAAATATGAATTTAAAAATACCCTAAAACTTATTATTTTCATATATACAACATTTTTATATAAAGACTACACACAGCAAAATTATATAGATGAGGAATTTTCCAATTATAAACATGATGAAGTGCCGATTTGAAGAAAAGGTCCTTATCTGAACCATATTTACCTTTTCATAAAGAAACTGTGCTGGTTAAATTAAGAAATAAAATTTTGAAATGTCCTTAAAATATGGGTTTTATGAAACATTAGTTTTGAAATAATTAATATTTTTTGGTTTTCAAAAATGTATCAAATAAGATAAAAGCAAACACTATGAAGCCGTGTTGGAAAATTTGATTTAAAAGAAACTGTTAAATAATGAAAAAGGTTTTCCTAATTTCTTGACAAAAAAAAAATCGCGTTAATATAATTCATTTTTATGTCATATCAGGTACAAAATAGTTAAAAAAAAAAGCTGTGAATACAAGCAATAAAATTAACAAAAGAGAACGATATCGTCAAAGCCGAAAACCCACTAACGATAGGGAAAAACACAACGTATTTATTTTTAAGTCGCCAAGTAGCGCTAACTCTTCAAAACTGAAACCCACTTCAACAATATTTTGTTTAAATACGACATAATGAGTGTAAAATACAACTTATCTGATTTTACACATTATAGGAAAGGAATATACAAGTATTCCAAGCAGTTTTTCTGAAAATTCTCAGCTTAATTTAAAATATCGTGCTGTGGAAGTTGACGGAGTTTTACATTGCTTTCAATGGTAGAGCACCAAGCTGAACCCACCTTTAGACACAAAATGGCGTTCGCGCCGGCTCGCCTAATATAGGGGCCTTAGCTTAAGCTACACTGGTGTCCAAAAGTTAAGCATAAACTGTAAAATGCGAAAAACATGGAGTAAATATTCGTAAAATTAATCCAAATTTCTTGCGGATAGTAATTGGGTGAAGAAGAAACTTTGGGTTTATGCAAAACTTTTCAGTCGACTACGTCCTGCGTGAAACACCTGCGCATGTCGGAACGCAGAGAAACCGATTCACGCAGCATAGGCAGTTCAGACAATTTTCGGGCAACTGCTGTGCGAAAGAGCGTTGTTAACCATCAAACAAGGTGAATGATGGCACAAAGACGCCAATTGGACATGTTTGCGAAAGGAAGAATCGTTGGAATGCTGGAATGCGGACGATCACAAACCGAAGTGTCTCGAATTCTGAACCAGTCTGTGATCTCAAGACTGTGGCAGAGGTTTCAAAGAACGGGAGATGTTACCCGACGACCAGTATCAGGTCGACCGAGAGTCACAACTCCTCGCCAAGACCGATATCTGGTAATAAGTGCGCGACGTCAGAGGGGCAGTACTGCCACATCACTGCTCACAGTCGCCACAGGAATACGAATTTCGAGACAAATTGTTTACAGGAGACTCAATCATGCTGGCCTGTACGCCAGAAGACCAGCAGTTTGCATTCCCCTCACGTCTGCTCAGAAACGCGCTCGTTTGAACTGGAGTTTGAAACATCAACATTGGAGTGTGGGAGAGTGGGCCAATGTGATGTTCAGTGACGAGTCCCGGTTAGTCTGAGTAGTGATTCTCGTCGGGTAACGATATGGAGAGAACGTGGAACACGTTTTGAACCAAGAAACATATCGGAAAGACATCATTTTCCATCAAGGGGAGTAATGGTATGGGCAGGCATCATGATGGACGGCCGCACAGACCTCCATTTCTTTGACACGGGGTCTGTGACTGGTCAAAGATACAGAGACGAAGTTCTTGAGCCTTATGTTCGCTTGTTTCGAGGTGCTGAAGGTCCTAACTTCATATTCATGGATGATAATGCGCCGTGTCACCGAGCGGTGCTGGTTGATGACTTCCTTGAAACGGAAAACATCCAGCGCATGTCGTGGCCTGCCAACTCCCCTGATTTAAATCTCTATCGAGCATGTATGGGATATGCTCGGGAGACAAATTGCAGCCCTTTCGCACCCACCAAGCTCCGTTACAGAACTGAGGAGAACTCTCCAAGAAGCTTGGAACCATTTGAGCCCACAACTCATTCATCATCTCATAGCAAGTGTGGTAAATCGCTGTGCTGCGTGCCTAGCTGTCAGAGGTGACCCACACGCCTTATTAAACTGCAGCATCAGTATTTTATTTAACGTTTTCTTTCATTTTTTTCTTTAAAGTGTGAGCCCTTGCTATTCTCAGTTTCTTTCAAACTGCTACTTTGGATAATAAAATTAATTATTATCGGTTCTTTTGATTTTTCTTCCTTATTTTATAACCATTTTACACTCGCATATCACGTTTCCCGCCATTCTGAATGTACAGTTCCTTTTTTATTCACATAATTATCAATTACGCTTAACTTTTGGACGCCAGTGTATTTAATACTATTTTACAACATATTTGATAAACAAAGTTAGGATTAACATTTTTGGATTTTGTTGCAGCATCTATCTAACACGTCCTAGACCAAGTATTTGATAATAAAAATTAGGATTATCATATAAGGATTTTGCTGCAACATAATCTTGTACGTCTTACACATTGTATTTGATAAACGTAGTTTGGATAAACATTTTATAGTTTTGGCGCAGCCTAACCTATCTCATACGACCTAAACTTACAAAGGCAATTTCAGGGGGAGAGGGGGAGGGGGCGCTTCTCTCTTACACCCCCCCCCCTCCCCCTAAATAACAGTCCTCGTTCTTAATGGTTTTTTAAAATATAACAGTGATTTAAATTCCCGAAATGTAGATGCAAATGATAAAGGCCAAACAATTTGTCGAAATAGAAACGTGCGGGACATAATATGGGAAACGTGACATTCCTTCTGATCGCATCGTTGGCCCGTCCCACATTGCGGGTGAGGGGCTCTTTTCCTGCATTGTGTTTTGCGGCGATATTACAAGAGCGATTAGTGGCTGAGCCATTAGCCTTACGCCGATTAGAGTATTTAGACCGCTAATGATTTTGTAGTTGAAAAGCGGAACGCCCCGAAAAAATGAATCGTGGGATTTGGGATTTTTTTTTTTTTATTATTATTATTATTATTTATTTAATTGAGGTGTCTGGCTGTGTTAATAATTTTTAGAGGCTTCCTGTTTTCGGAAGTAATTTTTCGTCTCTAAATATCTTCCTTGAGATCTAGAAAAAAAAAAAAAAACGAAGGAAAAAAAATTTCTAACTCATAAAAATTGTACTAAAAATCTGTTAGGTATGTTACCGGCAATGTATGAGAATATGAGGCTAATTCTGTAGAATATTATTCATTTTATAAAATGCCCGGATTTTTTTAGACAAAGCGTGACGAATGAGAATTACTATATATTTTACCTAGGACACAGGGTGTACCCACAGCGAAGGACTCTCTGATTTAAAAACAAAATTGTTTTAATAATGAATAGTAAAATTGTTTCTATCAGAATAGATAAAAGATATTTGGATGTGAGTGCAAAAAAAATTCCCATTCGTTTTTAATGAATAAATTTTGAAAAGTAGTTTACGTCACATTTTACTGATAGAGATGGTGTTTGCAACTAATTGTAAATATTATAAACAAGCACACGCTGGCAACAGAAACGGCGCTGCATCAATGAAATATAAAAATTGGCAATGAATATAAAGGATTTATATTAAAAAACTTTGTTTTTATGGATAATATTATTTCAAACAAGTAGATTTGGAGCGGTTCATTTTTGAACAAACACTACAAAGTTATACTCTTAAAATTATGATTCAGATCGCTGTTATAAAGTAACAATTGTGAGCAGAAAAATATCATTTGCTATGCACCTGTTAATAACTACATGGTAATATTCACATAAAAATACAGTAGAGTCCTGATCATCCGAGTTAATGTGGACCAAGACCAACTCGGATAACCGAAAAGTCATTCAATGAAAAGGAATGTAAACATTTTGTTTTCTTGAGTGTTTGAGAGATCAAGTACCAATTTTTTTCGGTACTAGTTTTGACAAAGGAAAATATCAGGCGTAAATAAAAATTGAAGAAATATTATCTGGCTCGGTTAAAGCGGAAACTCGGATAACCGGGGCTCGGATAATCGGGGTTTTACTGTATTCACATAAATTCTTAAATTCATCAGAAATTAAATATACACTAGAAAATCAGAACGGCAATCAATGCGAAAGGCAGTAATAGTAGATGGGCTTAATATAATACACGGCATAAAAATTAACGAACGTATTTTTTTTTAAATGGTAATAATTAAGGCCGCAATATTCGCCTCTGATGCATCTCTTTAAATAATTTCCATTTCTGTCGTTATGGATTTTAATTTATTACTACGATTCGTTTAAAAAAAAATTACACTACACTTTAAAGCAGCATTGTGGATACTGTTTATGAAAACACACCATTACCAGATAAACAACTGCGTTCATTCCAAAAAAAAAAAACAATTAAAATCGCAGCTTGACCTTCCCTTGTCCTCACTATTGAAGAAAAGAGCCTTCAAAATTGACCACAAGGACGTTCCATTGTTTCTCGTCCTCCCCCCCCCCCCTCCCCCCCTCTCTCTCAAACACATTTCTAACATTTCATTATGCTTCTTTGTATCACTTTCCATTACTCCTATCACCAGGGGGCGCTTTTTGTTGTGTTTTCGGGGCACACAATGGACTTTTAATTGTGCAGAAATGTGTACAAAAGGCGTTGTTTTTAAGTGACCATTTCAATTTGCTCTTAAGAGCCGATTTGTTTGCTTAGTTGTTTTTGTTTTTTTTCGTGGACCTTGAATTGGTTAATTTGAATTTTTTTTTTTTTTTAAGCTTACCCCCCCCCCCCCCATCCTCTTACCTTTCGTGTTGTTGTTAGCGTAATAGGTTTAGAGTACAGTATGCTAAAATGTGTGGCAATAGTGCGCTGTGGTTATTGAGTGTTTAGAATTGTTTTCTGGTCAACGTTATTTTGTTTTTACATTAATTTATAAATAAATCGTGTGAATTCTTTTTTTAAAAAGTTAAGATTAAGAAAATTTAATTATTACGAATGGTAACGTTTTCGAAATAATGATTGAGAGTTAAAAAACTAAACCCATAAACCTATTTACTTAAAATGATTACCAACTAAATTTTAAAAATTAGTAATTATTAACTTATAAAATTATTATTGACTAAAATGTTAAAGTTATTATTGATTATACTTTTTAAAATTATCACTTATTAAATTTTCAAAAAGATTTCATTAAAATTGATATTCATTTTATCATAATTGTATAAAAGAAAAATGCGGTCATACCAGCTTTAAAATTCAAAATCTTAAAACGTTTTTGGAAAAAATAAATATTTTAATCACTCACTGAGCAATTTGAATTTTTTTTTTTTAACCGATATTAAAAAAATTTCAAAAGTTATTTGAAGGAGGGAAAGATAAAAAAAAAAAAAAAAAAAAAAAAAAAACACGAGAACATAACATCCGGAATTCGAAATTACATTGTTAAATTCAATTTTCTCCAGACATGTTTTTTTACCTCGCGCGCAAGATTTCGAAGAACCATTTAATATTTTTGCTTGACATTTTTAGAGAGTATATATTATATACGTATATGACTCTTTATTGTACTTCAACTTAAGTTATTATTTTCACTCATTGTTAATTTTTGCTCATGACACTAGGATATATTCAACTAATTTGATGTAAATAATACAACCCATTAAACCATTTTTTTTTTATTCCTTTTTATACATTGTCAATTTTTATATTCATTCACACAGCATTCATTTACTTTAATCAAAAACATTTCTATCCGCAACATGTGCGGCAAACTACGTTTCAAAAATTTATTTATTAAAAATGGACGTGAGTTTATGCTCTCACATTTAAATATAATTTATTTATTTTGATTAAAGTAATTTTATTATTTATTTATTAAAAACAATTTTGGCAACAGGAAAGAGTTTTAAGAATGGTAGGTTCAATAACATTTTAACGCGATAGGAACAAGGCAAGTCGGCTTATTAGTAAAGAATTTTAAACGACTTTTTAGTGACAGTAACAGCCCCAAAAATTGTCAGAATGCATTGTCTTTGAATCTATCTGTCAAGTTCCAGCCCTATTGGATGACGGCAATGCGGTTAATTAGGCGTTCGCAGATTTGCCTCCCATTGACACACACACACACAAAATCGAAACTATTATAAACGATTTTTAAATGTACATATTTAACATTACTTTTTCAAAAATGTTAACACGATGTTTTCAAAATGTACACCATTTCAAATATGTACCGAGTTTTTTTTTTTTTTCTTTTCCTTTTAATGTTAAATTAAAGCACAATGAAATTAATATACTGGATAATAATTTGTTAATTTTGCGCGTAAAGGTGTTTATATCGCAAATAATTATTCTCCACTGCCATTTTAACATCACCCTAGTCAAAAATATAAATGATATCGTATTATAATAATAATATGCATTAAAAAAAAAAAAAAAAAAGTTCAATCAATTTTTGGGTAAAAACATAATATACATTTATTAATTAGTCATCAAGGAACAAATTAACGCAAAAGATAATAATAATAATATAACACATAAAAATAAAGTTTTTAACATAAATCTTTTATATGCATTTCCAATTTTTACATTCATTAACACAGCGCCGTTTCTGCTGTCAGCGTGTGCTTGGTGTTTGCATCCAATTTTAAATATAAAAAACATCCCTATCCGCAAAATATCCGGTAAACTACTTCTCAAAATTTATTCATTAAAAATGAATGCGAATTTATGCACTCACATCCAAATATCTTTTATTTATTCCGATTAAAACAATTTTATTATTTATTTATTAAAAAAATTTTGGCAACAGGAAAGAGTTTCTTCAATGATCGGCGGAATGCGATTTCAGCGCGATTGGATGACGTCAAGTTAGTTTACAAGTATTCAGTAAAAGTGACCTTTCAGTGACGGTGGCAGCCACCAAAATTTTATAGAATGCATTGTCATTGACTTCGAAACTATTTGCCGAGTTACAGCCCGATTGGATGACGGCAAAGGGGGTTAATTAGGCCTCAGCAAACGCCATAGACATACACAGCTAACCCCCCCCCCCCCCACACACACAAAATCGAAGTTAATATAAAGGATAAAAAAAAAAATAACTCATAATTCCGTGAGTTAAAACATCGTATACGAATGTTTGACTCGCCAAATTGCCTCCAAGTTAAAACTAATCACTTCAAAACATGGACGATTCCATTTAGCCCCTAAAGGAATACATACCTAACAGAACACCAAACGGTTTTCCCGACACAATTTGTAAACGACCCTTAGAAGGGGGGGGGGGGACATTTGACAGTGGCGTGACCGATTAATCAGATCAGTGGATGGATATTACGAATGTTTGGATTAATAACGCGTCGGACATATAATGGCAACTTAACGGAAATGGAAATCACTCCCGGATTGTAATATGTATAATGATCGAATGATTGTGGGAATAGGACGGGGATGTGAAAAGGGGAGTGGGGGGGGGGGTGCGTTTACGTGATGTGCTATTTCGTAGTTAAGGTCGCCGTTGAAGGGTTAAAATATAATGCGAGTTTAGGTACCCTCATCGAACAGTATTCTGAATTTTTATATAAAATGTGGAAAAGTGTTAGTATATTATGAATGTTACTGGTCTCCCGGGACAAAAAAGGTTGGAACTGTTTAAAAATCGACTCTGAGTTGAACTAAACCCGATTGCCAAATGTGTCATAACTTGCCAAATAATGAGCATTTTTTTTTTTTTTTTTTTTATCTTTAATTTTCAATGAGGAAATGTGCAGACGATATTTATTCTCTGGCGAAAATAAATAATTCCAATTTTTAAAAGTCAGCCGAGTTGGCGATAAATATATTACATCAATGATGACGTAATATTTATTGGAAACGTGTCTCATTTTTAAAAGATGAAAGATCATGAAGCCAGGAAAGACAAATCGTCTGCAACGTTCTTATTGGGTTACCAGAACAAAAAAAGGATGTTCATTTTTTGGCAGGTTATAACATTTTTGGCAATCAGATTTAATTTCAACTTATTCAAAGTCGATTTTTTAATAGTTTCGGCCATTTTTGTCCAGGAAGAGTAAATGCAGACAAACGCCTTTATATTATAAAAATTTAATTATCGAGTTTTAATTAAGATAAGGATAATTAGTCCCCTGAAGCGGAAGTAAAACTGCCTTTCATTGACAGCCCTCGAGACTTAATGAAATGCAATGTCATCGACAACGAATCTATCTGCAACGATTCAGTTCGATTGGATGACGGCAAATGATTTAATTAGCCTTTTGAAGATTTATCTACACACTCAAAATCGAAGTTAATAAACAGGATTTAATAATATAACCCATAAAAACAAAGTTTTTATTATAAATTCTTTATATGCAAATTTTTATATTTACTAACACAGCGCCAATTCTGTTGTCAGAGGGTGCTTGGTGTTTGCATCTCATTTTAAATATTAAAAACATTTGCATCGGCAAAATAGGCGGCGAACTACCTTTCAAAATTTATTCATTAAAATTTAATGTGTATTTATGCATTCACATCTAAATATAGTGTTTAGAATTTTTGCTATACATGTACATGGGGACCGAAAATGTCGCCAAATGGTCGCCAAGTTTGGGGATATTTGTCAATTTCTCGCCAAATTTGGCGACAAAAATTAGTCGCTAAAACCGTCGCCAATTTGGCAAGATTTCCATTACCATAATGTTAAATGCCCTGCTCCTTGTAAGACTCTCTTCCCAGCGTTATCTCTGTAAAACTCGTTATCAAGCACTAAGACACACATTGCGGGGAAGCAAACTAACGACAAACTGCCTTATGCAAAATGTACATAAGTTTTACTATTTACAAAATTAACACTTACGAAATATTTACAAATATACAAAAATTCGTAACAATATTTTATTTATTCTGATTAGAACAATTTTGGCAACAGGAAATAGTTTCAACAATGATCGATTAAATGGGACTTATTACTATTCCAAAACGACTATAAAAATGATCTCTTATAGTAACAGTGACAGCCCCCAAAACTCGAGAGAATGTATTGTCATCGATATCTTTTGTTAATCTTAATGCAAAGGATAAATTAAGGTATAAGTACAATTCGGGACGAATTTTCTAAAGGAAAATTAATATAATTAATCAATTAGCCACTTTAAATAATTAATAACTTTTTGACAAACAACAAAAAATAACAATGTCAAAACAGCAATTCGAAAGATAGTGCATTTTTTCTTACTTCTAGTAAAAAATATAGCAATACCCCACTAACTATTCTAGGAGAAGAATTATTTAGGAAAATTTTTATACTAATTTATATCATTTACTATAAACAATTACGATAGAAATATTTATCATGAAATATTCTAACTTTTTTTTTTTTTATCAAATTATTTTCGCAGCAATAATTCAATTTATTCGCGTAATTAGCATGAAACGTTGGGAATGTTAATGAATTTTATATTATAATTACTGTCTAATTTTTTCCCTCTCCTCGAATTTTCTCGATACATTTCTTAAAGATTAAAATTATTTAGTATTCAAATAAGCCATAACAGTAAATCAAATTGATATCTTGAAAAAAAAAAACTAATTAAAAATCATCCAGAAGTGCACGCTAATTATTTCATTCTAGCTAATTACTTCAAAGATGTAGTCAATATTTAAATATAGGAGAGCGTCTCACTACCTCAATTAAAACTAATCACCATAATTAATTAACTCAGAATCGTACGGGACATTTTAATCAGCCAATTACAGTAAAGGGAAACGTTACTTAATTTTTCAAAAATATTTGCCCAAAAAAAAAAAAAAATCTTTTTAAAGTTTCGTTATTAAATTTATGAATCGCAATTAGACATTAGTTTCTCCAAAAGACTTCATTAACTCTCCATAAAAGTTAAAAAAAAAAAAAAAATTAAATATTTATTCGAATCTCCACTCGGAAAGACAACTTCCTAAAAATTAAAAATGGCGTCGTTCCAAATGAAAATTCAATTAAACTAACTACACGTCAATTGAAACTCATTGTGACTAGTTATACTGCCGATAAATAAAAAGAAGGTTTTAGCAATAGAGAAAGACAAGAAAATACTTTTATGCGAATAACTATAGCTAAGCAATTAATTTCTCCCCCCTATTGGATCATTTAATAAGTACAAATGGCGCTTTTGTGTTCCGATGCAGGCAATTAAAGATGAGAGCCACATTAAAGTGTCGATATTATTATTATTTTTTTATTTTTTTTTTGCGTTTTGCAATTCAGACGATACACAATGGCGGACGTTTTCGTGTTCGTATTATTAAAAATTTGTGATAATGTTCAAATGTTTTATGGGAGGTTTAGAAACGCATTTTTCGAAATGGGTTATTCTGATAAGGGTGATGTTATTATTTTTGTTATTGTTTATTTTATATTTCCTTGCTGTGTTTGTTTGGGAAATGGGCGCCGAGTTGATATCGCTTTCGGAAATCTTATTTTAGTGAGTCGCCAAATTATCGATGGAAATTAAATGGCTGCGATATTCTCGGAAGATTTATGTTTATAAAAATGAGGGTTTCAATTCTGTTTATGGAGTGTTTCGATTTTGAAGTAGACAGAGCAAGTTTCGGCACCTCATCGAGCATCATTCTGAATTTTTTATGGAATGTAGAGAAATTTTTGTAGATGACATGAATCCACTGGTCTGATGGAACAAAAATGGCCGAAACTATTCAAAAATCGACTTTGGATTCTGATTACCGAAAATGTCATAAATTCCCTCACAAAAAATTAACATCCTTTTTTTTGGCCGATAATAATCCACTACTTTTTAATTTTCAATTAAATAGATTGCAAACGATTTGTCTTTTTCTGAAATCCAAGATCTTTCCACTTTTAAAAGTCAGCCAAGTTGGCAATACATATTCGTTGTCATCGGTGTGTCAAGTATTTTTCGCCAGAGAATAAATATCGTCTGGCACTCTTCCACATTGAAAATTAAAGAGCAGTGGGTACCACATAAAAAAAAAAGAAAAAAGAATTAATTATTTGACAACTTATAACATATTCTACAATCGGATTTAGTTCAATTCATTCAAAGTCGATTTTCGAACAGTTTCGGCCATTTTTACTCCAGCAGACCAGTGAATTTATATGATCTATAGACTGAGAGGCGACTGCAATTTTTGGACCCCATCGAACATCATTCTGAATTTTTTATAGAAATTGGAGAAAAGTGAGTAGATTACGAATCCACTGGTCTGCCGTGGCAAAAATGGCCGAAACTGGTCAAAAATCGACTTTTAATAAGTTGAACTAAATCTAATTGCCAAATGAGCCATAACTTGGCAAATAATGAACTTTTTTTTTTCATTTGGTAACCCTCACTCTTTAATTTTCAATTTAGAAGGTTACAGACGATTCGGATGTGTGGCTATGGCTTACTTGCATCTTTCACAAATGAGCCAAATTGGCGATAAACATTACGTCACTGATGACGTAACTGATGTTGCCAATTTGGCTTACTTTTAAAAGATACAAGTTTTCCGAGCCAGAGATCAGAAATCGTTTGCGCTTTTTCTCATTGAAAATCGAAATACAGTGGGTTGCCAGACGAATAAGTTTGTTCTCTTTTCGGCAAGTCATGACATATTTGGCAATCGGATTTTAGTTCAACTCATTCCAAGTCGATTTTTGATCAGTTTCGGCCATTTTTGCCACGACAGACCAGTGGATTCGTAATCTACTCACTTTTCTCCAATTTCTATAAAAAATTCAGAATGATGTTCGATGAGGTCCAAAAATTGCAGTCGCCTCTCGGACAACTATTATAATTTCTCTACATTCTGTAAAAGATTCGGAATGATGTTCTATAGGGCACCTAAAACTTGCAATCGCTTTTCGAACTGCAGGGCAAGCTATTGCTGTTTTTGAATAGTTATTCTAAATATTGAATTATACTGGAATTTGCAAAATATAAAGATAACAGTCCCTCTTGCGCTCTACACAAAATCGAAGTTGTTACAAAAGATTTAAAAAATACCTCTTATATCCAATCTATGCACAAAATATTCCCGACAACACACTAATTTCACATTTCACGCAGGTTTGACTTTCGACGTTTGTATAGAAATTTCACCAAAATCTTCTCCCTACCTCGACTGTCCCCCCCCCCCCACATTCTGTTAATAGAATCCGGTTCGACTCATTCTTCGAATTCATCCATTTCAATTCTATTCTAATTTGAATTCATGCCACAATTAAAAGCATCCCCCTCCTTTTCCAATTTTAACGAATACCCTCCAGCCTTGAATCGGACCCCCTCACAAGCAAACGATTCTTTTCCCTTAATAACGCCTACTACAACTCCCCCCCCCCCCCTCCACCCCCCCTCTTCAAACTCCAGATATTCTCGTCACCGCCTTCATTATCCAGGCATTCCAATTAATCGGTGGAATTCCTCTGTCATTAAGAAATCCGACTGTCGCTGCCCTCCCCCCTTCGCCTCCCCCCATTCTCTTTCCATCGAAGATTTTCGTTCTAAGCGAACAGGATCGTTTGCTGAGTAGAAAGAGAGAGTATTCTCGAAAACCAAACGATATTTGTGGATTACTTTACCCTACCTGTCTTATCGGTTGCTCTAGGCAGAACGATTCTGTTATTGTGCAACATAACGATTGTTATTGTTTTATAAAAAGTCTTTTTTTTTTTTTTTTTTTTTTTTTTTTAAATCCTTTATATTAACTTTGATTTTGTGTGTATGTTTGGGAGTTTGTTTTGTCTATGGGAGGCAAATCTGCGGAGGCCTAGTCAACCCCTTGCCGTTGTCCAATCGGGCTGAAACTTGGAGATAGATTCGATGTCGATGGCAATGCATTCTATCAAATGTTGGGGTTGTAACTGTCACTAAATGGTCGCTTTTACGGAATACTAATAAACCAACTTGCCGTCATCCAATCGCGCTAAAATAGCATTGAACCGACCATTGAAGAAAATCTTTCCTGTTGCCAAATTTTTTTAATTAGTAATTAAATAATAAAATTGTTTTAATCAGTATAAATAAATGATATTTGGATGTGAGATTCACGCTCATTTTTAATAAATAAATTTTGAAACGTAGTTTGCCGCACATATTGCTGATAGAAATGATTCGATAATTAAAGTTAGATGCAAACACCAAGCACGCGCTGTTTACAGAATCGGCGCTGTGTTATTGAATATAAAAATTGGCAATGCATATAAAGGATTTAAATTAAAAACTTTTAACAATGAAGACCAATCAGTGATAAAATTACTATACGTTTACGTATCATGTGTATATTGACACAAATTTTCTGTAAATAATTGTAAAAAGTGACGAAACTCTTTTAAATTTCTATTTTATTTTATTTTATTTGTCGACAGGGATAATACAGGTTAGAAAAAGGTGGCAACATCTCAATCAAACAGGAAATTTCGAAGCGTTTCCATCACTCAGTTGGTTAACTGGATTTTCCGGGAAAGTTCCCACGCGCTCCTACAAATACGACCGCGGCGGGAAATCGTGTTTCAGCTGAATTTCGGAAGCTGCTTTGAAAGAAACTTTGCGCTTTGTTTATTTTTGTGGTGCCTGGATTATCACTTGTTACGAATTTTTGTATATTTGTAAATATTTCGTAGTGTTAATTTTGTAAATAAGGAACATTTATGTACATTTTGCATAAGGCAGTGTAATAGTTCGTCTTTAGTTTGTTTCCCTGCAATGAGTCTCTTTTGATGCTTGATAACGAGTTTTACAGAGATAACACTGGGAAGCAGGTTTTACAAGGAGCAGGGCATTTAACATTATGGTAATGGGAATCTCGCCAAATTTGGCGAGAAATCGCCAAATGTCGCCAAACTTGGCGACATTTTCGGTCCCCATATACATGTATAGGACTTTTCGACTACGATGTGGAAAGTTCTCCAAATATCTATCTCTAGAAGTTTCACGTATGTTCTTCTCCCCTATAAAAGCTCAGGAGAGCGGGTGATGGAGTTAGTTGTTAGCTGAGTCCATTAGTTGACTGGAATTACTGAGTCTCAGTGAGCGTTCAGAGAGTTCCGAAAGCGAACTGTATTACATTGTCTTTTGCGGCGATTTGAGCAGTTGTGTTGTCAAGTTTTTAACTGCTGTTTTGTGCTCTATTGTTGTGTAAACAGCTGTATTGAGTCTACTAGAACAAGAAGTTTTGGAGTTGTAAAGGAATATGTGAAGAGTTATTTTGGAATAAATTTCTGAAAGTTTTGATCTGCTTTGGCTTCAAATCTTTCGAACCCGTCCAACGCAACACACTGTATAACACCGAAGCTTGTGTTGAAGCTGGATATTGAGTTTATAGTTGTTCGAAGAAGTTTTGTAAGAATTCCAAAAAATAATAAGTTATAGTTGTTTTTTTTTATTATTATTTGGTAAACACTGCGTCATTATTTCTTCTGTGAGCATTTCATAACAATATTTATAATAATAAAAAAAAATATGGGGTTATTAAATAACCTAGACGTTTGAAACAACTAGTCTCAGTCGACAGTAAGGATACTTTGATCCGGTTGCGACTGTACGATTGGGATAAATTGTTCCCGGAGATTTCCAGAAAATAGGTGGACCAAAAAAAAAAAGAATTTAAGCTCAGAGTATATTTCTTTTAGCATGACAGCATTTTGGTAATCAAAAATTAAAAAATAAAAAAAAAATTAAATTAAAAGTTACGATATTATTCAATAGATGGCAGCACCAGAGAAAACCTCAATTTGAGCACGTTGACGAAACATTAGTAATCTTATATCTCTCCAGCAATTAGAATACAATATCAAACTCTGATAAATTTCTAAAACAGCAATTCTTCTAAGAAATCGTTAATGTCCAGACTGCGCGCTGGCCAACTAGGAATGTACAAAAGAAAAACCCGTCAAATCTATCTATAACGGTATTTTTTTTATTTTTATTTTTTTCCCCATCTCCTTGTGTGAAAATTCCCTTGGTTTAATAAACAGAGACGGAACACAAAACACAGTTCTCATCATTAAGATCCAGAAGCATTTCAGCGTTAATGACGTCACGGCTCATCGGGTTCCCCATTGGACGATGGACGCGGAAGCCAGATCTTATTTCATACAGTTCCGCGATACCGCCTTTTGTTCATTTCAAAAACGCGTTGTTAAGCAAAAAAAAAAACACGCCAAAAGGAAAAAGTTGTCTATGCGCATTTGTTAGTAAAGTCTTTATATCTATGATTTGTTGCTTCCGTTGGCGATTTCGATTTGAATAAGAATACAATTTAGAAAATCCACTTTCAAAAATACCCTGCGTAGATAAAAAAAAAAACCAGTTATGTGCTACCGTTCAAAGTTTTGTGGGAAATTTTAAATTTCGGTACGTAAATGGCCAAAATGTCAACAAAAGCTGAGAATGGATCAGAACAATTTCGTCGCCAACATGTCATAACTCTTGTGGTCACAATTACTTATAGTCCGAGAGGCGACTGCAAATTTAGGTGCCTCATCGAACATCATTCTGATATTTTATAGGACGTAGAGAAATGTTAGTAGATCATAAATCCACTGGTCTGCCGTGGCTAAAATGGCCGAACCTATTCAAAAACCGACTTTAAATAATTGAACTAAATCAGATTGCCAAATATGTCATAACTTATTAAATAATGAGCATTCTTTTTTTTTATGTTGTAACCCAATGCTCTTTAATTTTCAATGAGGAAAAGAGTGCAGACGATATTTATTCTCTGGCGAAAAATACTTCCATCATCGTTTAAAAATGAACCAAGTTGGCAATCAATATCTATCGCGAACTTGACTAACTTTTAAAAGATGAAAGATCTTGACGCGAGGGAAAAAAAAAATCGTCTGCAACATGCTTAATTGAAAATTAAAGATTGATGGTGAGTTACCAGACAAAAAAAAAAAGGACGTTCATTTTTCGGCAAGATATTTGGCGATCAGAATTAGCTCAACTCATTCAAAAGTCGATATTTGAATAGTTTCGGCCATTTTTATCTCGGTAGCCCAGTGGATTCATGTGTGATCGACTAAAATTTCTCAACATTCTGTCACAAAAAAAAATTCAGAATGATATTCAATGAGGTTAGTGTATAAACTTGCAGTCGCCTCTAAGTCTATCTATCAGAGGAATAGCTCCCACCACATAGTCCAGATGGTGGGGATTGCTATGGAAACAATACTTGTCGTGTAGGGGTGATGCATGCAGGAGATTGGCGTCCAGAAATGTTACAAATACAAATGTAGATTTGTTTCATTTGGATCCTTCATGGATAATGGGGCTAGTCATGTCTCCACAACAAGAGACAGTAGTAGACTGAGAGGCGACTGCAATTTTTGGACCCCATCGAACATCATTCTGAATTTTTTTTTATAGAAATTAGAGAAAAGTGAGTAGATTACGAATCCACTGGTCTGCCGTGGCAAAAATGGCCGAAAGTGGTCAAAAATCGACTTTTAATAAGTTGAACTAAATCCAATTGCCAAATGCGCCATAACTAGCCAAATAATGAGCATTTTTTTTTATTTGGTAACCCTTACTTTTTAATTTTCAATTAAGGAGGTTGCAGACGATTCGGATATCTGGCGACGGTCTACTTGCATCCATTAAAAGGGAGCCAAGTTGGCAATAAACATTACGTCACTGAAGACGTAACTAATGTCGCCAATTTGGCTTACTTTTAAAAGATACAAGTTTTCCGAGCCAGAGATCAGAATTCGTTTGCGCTTTTTCTCATTGAAAATCAAAATACAGTGGGTTACCAGACGAAAAAGTTTGCTCTCTTTTTGGCAAGTTATGACATATTTGGCAATCGGATTTTAGTTCAACTCATTCAAAGTCGATTTTTGATCAGTTTCGGCCATTTTCGCCACGGCAGACCCAGTGGATTCCTAATATACTCACTTTTCTCCAATTTCTATACAAATTTCAGAATGATGTTCCATGGGGTCCAAAAATTGCAGTCGCCTCTCGGACTATAGTGATAAGAACCTGAATGTAAAAAACACTCATTCAACACTAATATTACATCAATAGCGAAGAATTCCGAAAAATTAGTGAACTTGTTTACGTAAGGTTACTTATTAACAAGTAAGGGTGACCGCTGTAGAACTAAATCCTTTATATTAAGTTCGGTTCTGTGTATGTGAAGGGGGGAGGGAGGTTGCTGTGTATGCCGATGGCCTTAATTAACCTTGCCGTCATCCAATCGGGCTGAAACTCGGCAGATAGATTCGATATCGATGGCAATGTATTGTATCAAATTTGGGGGGGGGAGGGTGTAACTGTCACTAAAAGGTCAATTTTACGGAATACTAATAAATCAACTTGCCGTCATCCAATCGCGCTAAAACAGCATTTAACGGACCATTGAAGAAACTCTTTCCTGATGCCAGAATTTTTTTTAATAATAAATAAATGATAACATTGTTTTAATCAGAATAAATAAAAGATGTTTGGATATCGATTCGCGTTCATTTTTAATAAATAAATTTTGAAACTTAGTTTTCAGCACATTTTGCTGATAGAAATGTTTTTGATATTTAAAATTAGATCCTTAACTCACGCTGTTTACAGAAGCGGCCGCTGTGTTAAAAATTGGCAATGCACGTAAAGGATTTGTATTAAGAACTTTGTTTTTATGTGTTATATTATTGTAGCAAGATTTTTGTTTAAGATTTGGTGGTTGTACCAAAAATTTAGATTTAAATCGAATTCTGAACATTCAGTTTCTAAACTGTGTTGCGATATCCAGAATTCGTTTTCCGGGTATGATCCAAAATGATTTATTGTTAAATGTTGGTTGGATGGACCTGGATGACCACGTGTATGCAATAAATGAACAAAATAAATAGGCTTACGTGGTCCATGTATCCCTCTTGCCCATTTATAGACATGCTCAGGTCGAAGTTATCCACTGACTGCAAAAAAAAAATAGAGAACCTTTGTTAATATTAAACACATGTTTGAGGGTATGACATGAATTTTTTTCTCAACCATTTCTACATTCTTTATTTTGTTAATCCATTCTTTATAAGTATGTAATGTTTTAACTGAACAAACAAAATGATCGGGACTTTAACTTTTTGTATTCTTAAAAAAAAAAAAAGTATAAACATGTTTTTTTTTTTCCCTTTCATAAAAAACACTGAACAAAGTCTATATTGTAGTAAAGTCTATATTGAAAAAATAGTATTTTAGAGCCTACATTTAAAATATTTCTTTGTTTTCCAAAAATATTAAAATGATACAAAATAAAATAAAATAAAATATAACTTTAAAAGAAAAAAAATTAATTTAACTATTAAGAAATACCGTTAGCCTTTTCCAAAAAAAATTTTTTTTTTTTTTTGGCTACAATTTCTAACAAAAAAATTACTTTTAAGTACCAGTACACAAAGAAAAACTTTTTTCTTTAATTTAAATTTTTGAAGTAGACTCATTTTTTTACACTTAACAAGTGTTAAAAAATCTAACATATCTGCATAAAAAAGCTTTTTCGTTTGATGATATTCAATTAATTAAAATATAATTACTTAATTACGGTCTAATGGCATCAGTTATAACTCCGATCATGGAAGAAACTCTATCCTGTTGCCAAAATTATTGTAATAAATAAATAATAAAATTGTTTTAGTAGAAATAAATAAAAAGATATTTGGATATGAGTGCATAAATTCGCATTCATTTTTAAGGAATAAATTTTGAAAAGTACTTTTCCTCATATTTTTGCCGATAGAGATGTTTTGAATATTTAAAATTAGATGCCAACACAAAGCACACGCTGGCAACAGAAACGGCGCTTTGTTAATGAATATAAAAATTGGAAATGCATATAAAGAATTTATATTAAAAACTTTTCAATGAGTAACATTATTAAAGTATAAAAAGCAGTTGTTTTCGCTTCAAAATTTGTTAATGATCTTTCATTAATATTGTTATACTTGGTAAAAAAATTTTTTATATGATTTAAAGCTAGACCTGTGCAGATATTGAGGTAAAAAAAAATTAAACATGGGACAGCGCCTTACTGACTTTAGCAATGAAATTATAAATAACTATTATGGTATACATATACATTAGGAATCGCGAAATTTGACTCAAATCTGCGTTTTTGTTTTTTGATTTTAAAATATTCCCGAATTCATTACCATTAAAATGATACCATTTTCTTTCTGAGACTCAAATTACTTTTTAAATTATAGTAAGTTTTGTGAACTTGTTTTGTATCACTTTCATTAATTAGTGTAGCAAACTTTAAACGCGTTTTCTGAAGAATGACATTTTGGTGTTATATGACTTTACGCAAACGGCCAAAACTTCATAATAAATAGTCCAATTTACAAAATTCTAATTTTGTTTTCTAGACAATAGTTGTGAATGTGTTGTCTATGGAGAATCTAATTTATATTGTTATAAACATATTTTTTGTGCACATTTTAATCTTAATTTTCTGTCAAAAATTATGTATTTTTTTGAACTTTTTATTTAAAAACTTATAATTTAATAAATACTGTAGCCAAATTAAAAATTCTCCATAGGAACATGTATCAATATAATATCTCTTATTTGCAATAAAAATAATACCTCTAAGCTAATTACAAAATTTATGAATGTTCTAATAATGTCCTAATTAGTCACTTTAATTGCAATTAGCTGATTAAAATATTGACGGGAAAAAAAAGTTTTTAAAAAAAAATGCATCAATTTAATTCTGATATACTGCCAAAAAGTTTGAAATTATAACCTAAAAATTAAAGAAAATCATCTCAATTGTATATGTATACCTTAAAAATTTGGGTTTGAATCAAATTCGATAATTTTTTGTATTGAAAAAAAATATATCTGAAAATAGTGGACATTTTATTTATACCGACAACCACCTAATAGTAATAAATTTTGTTACAGTTTGTGATATCCTTCTTTCTTAAAGGAACCCGATGCCAAATGTTTCATAAAGTTTGATAAATGACGCTTTTAAATCTAATAACTTACAAAACCATTCATTGGATGGCAGCGGGACATTTATTGCTATGTTGGTTTCCGATGTGTGTATTTTTTTCTTTTCTTTGTGAAACGACACTATCATATTTTCTCCCAAGAAATGTCACATAAGAAAGTATTTTTTTTTTTTTATACCATGTTTCATACATATATACATAATTGGAAAATCTATGGATACTATTTTTTTGTACTTTCGAATATATTTCGTTAAAATTTTTTTTGATTGTTTTAATGTTGTTTTAGTAAATTTATCTTATTTCAATGTTTATTCGATAACAAGAAATGTATTAGGTAAAAGTTTTGTACATGAACAAAACTACAAAATTCAGAGTGTCGAATGCAAAAATATACATTTTGCTTTGGAGTAAAAATTCAGTGTTTTTTTTTTTTTTTTTTTTTTTTTCCCCTCTATAAAATTTTGAAATTTGTATTTTTCTTTGAGACTGGACCTTTACTGAACCATAACAGCTTTATATGTATATCGAAACTGTCAATGAAAACCAAAATGTATCTACAACAATGTTTATTGCAATTTTTTTTCAACAACAAATTGAAATAAGTCATACAAATTGTTCAACAATATCAACGAAAGTTAATCGTTTCAAAGCAGACATTTCAATGTGGCGAATACATAAGACACCCAATGTTGAACAACATACCACAACAAGATGTAGAAAAAACCAACTCCACAAATTATTAGTATTATTTTTTATTTAACTGATTTTACATTTACCATTGCTTTACATTTTTACTATTTTGATATCCGTTATTAGAAATATAAAATGAAGTTGGCATTTTTTTTTATACAAAAAAAATATTTATGAACTAAGTACAAAAACGCTCGAATAACAGTCATATACTATTTTAAAATTTCCAAAAAAATCTTGGTTTAACCTTATGTTATTTGATAAAATATTTGATATTAGAATGACACAATGATTGATACTTGAAAAAAGTACTAGAATGTAGCATATAATTGTAGTAAATTTTACATTTCGTTGCATACTAATAATTTTCTTTCCATTTAAACCAAAGGAATATCCAACAAAATGCAAGTACAAACAGAGTTCTAATTTAACAGACTATAAAACGTTTAACTTTATCGAAAACGAAAATGCTTCTTTATCACGAATATCGATAAAGCTATATCACGAACAGTTCAAATTATTAAAAATATCAACACAATACCAGAGAACAAACAGTACAATTATTGACGGAAAAAGTCATTAAGTAATGTAAAAAAAAAAAGAAGAAGAAAATATATAATAGAGAAGAACAAAAAAAAAAAAAAAATGCAACCGCTATTTAGAAATAATGAGAAACTATTTCCGCAGCACAAAAGACTTTTTTACTGTTCTTTTTTGTAACAGAAGAAGGCGGCCATTTTGCCTTTTCTCATTCACGAACAACAGCAAACGATTTATGGTTTGTTACTTGATATTATCAACCAATCAGAACAAGTAACTGTAAAACCTAATAGAGAGAGAGCCCTACCCACATTAATTGTAAATGGAAATAAACGCAAAGGGGCGTAAAATTCGTATAACATATATATATAAAAAAAAAAAAGAAAAATTTGTTTTCCCATAAAAGTTTGTTGGTATAGGTTGGCAATGGAAAATTTCACCCATGTTGCATATTCGGAATACAAAAGTAAGTCGTCACGGTCCACTGGGTATAAAGGATGTTATTAACATTTCAGTAGCACTTCATCATTTCCTGAAATGCTTTCAAGCGTATTTCAGTGGCGTACGCAAATGGAAGGCCGTTAATGTGTGGCTCTGGATGGCATTAAAATTCGAAAGCAGGATATAAAATTAAATTACGTTGGCATCTTGTATTAGGCGGAATAAGGTTTACGCTATTATTTTAATGTGTATTTAGACTGAATTTGTTACATCTCGGGTACTTTTCCAAACTAGATTATGTGTCGATATTATTATTAAATCCTTCTTATTAACTTCGATTTTAAGTGTATGTATATTTGTGGATGGGATGAAAATCTGCGACCTTGCCGTCCTCCGATCGAGCCGGAACTTGGCAGATAGATTCGATTTCGTTCCATCAAATCTCGGCGACTGTCATAAGTCACTAAATGGTCGCTTTTACAGAATACTAATAAACTAACTCACTTGTCGTCATCCAATCGCGCGGAAATAGCATTTAACCGATCATTGAATAAAACTCTTTCCTGTTGCCAAAATTTCTTTACTAAATAAATAATGAAATTGATTTTATCAGAATAAATGAATAAAATTATGTGAGTGCGTAATTCACATTAATTTATAAATGAATAAATTTTGAAAAGTAGTTTGCCGAAATATTTTGCTGATAGAGATGTTTTTTAATATTTGAAATAAGATGCCAATACCAAGCACTCGCTGGCAACAGAAACAGCGCTATGTTAATCAATATAAAAATTGTAAATTCTATTAAAGGATTCATATTAAAAACTTTTTTTGCGGTTATTTCTTTACATAAAATTACTGCTAGTACTACCTTTTAAATAATTACTTAAAAAAAAAATAAAAAATTCTGCTTTACCCGCACGCAGCCTGCGGATTGTTTGTATATCATCACAACTTCCGAACATTTTCTCACTATTTCTAACAATTTCGCCGACCAAACGATATAGGATAACGGAAATGGCAGCAGATACAGAATATATTATGCGTCACTACTACTACTACTATTAATAAAAAAAAAAAATATTCCAGTATTCATTTTTCGATCATATTTTATCCCCAAATAAAGGTCAAATTCTAGAAAAGGGGACGCTTGTATAATTTAGTGTGCCGCGAGGTTGCGGGTTCCGAGTCCCGTGTTAGGCATGGGTGTTTGTAAATGTATGTTGGCTTGTCTAATGACGAATGTTTCGGCGCATTATAGCCCTCGTGTTGCTGACGGTGCCAGACAATCTGAAAACAACCAATCGAATCTAACAATATCCGTTCTTTAATTCCTTCGAATTTTAAAACAAATGTGTGTATGCGTGCACCTATTAATTTTCATATTTGTACAATAAAAATTAGAATGTCAATCATGTATCAAATTGTATATTGTATAGTTTTGGATACGGATTACATTAACTATATATTTTTTGCAACAGATTCAGGAATTATTATATTGAATTTCCATTGATTCGGCATTGGAAAAATATTCAAAGAAAAACTGGCAAACATTCAAAACTATAAAATTCCACTTCGATTAGTATCGAGCTAAGAGGGGGAAAAAAAAAAAAAAAAAATACAAGAATTATGATCGTACTGTGATGCCACCATTCTGTACAAATATAATACCAAACGATTTCCTTATTTTAATTCATCCGAAACATTATTCACTTTTTACCTTCCGTTTCTTCACTAAAGCAACAATACATTCGGCAAAAATTTACGTTCCGGAAATGGCAGCAGATACAGAATATATTATGCGTCACTACTACTACTACTATTAATATAAAAAAAAAATATTCCAGTATTCATTTTTCGATCATATTTTATCCCCAAATAAAGGTCAAATTCTAGAAAAGGGGACGCTTGTATAATTTATGAGATTCTGCCTCTGCATTGTCGCAAATCGAAAAAATATATCTGTGTGTAGCATTATTTTATTCCCGATTTTATTCCAAAATGACGTTTGATTGAATGCAAATAGGTTCCCATTAGTGATGTTTATTTCTTTTGCTGTGTATAAAAAAGCACGTTAACATAAAAAAGTAAAAAAAAAAGAAAAAAAAGATGAATAAATCTCTAAAATGTTTTTATAGTGGTATAAAGTGACACTCGAAAAATAAATTTTCAGGGTCAGCCTCAGAAAATGGTTTTATCGGCTATTGTTACTTTTAAGACTAAAATTACACACATCAAAATATATTTCCTCCTAGACTAAGAGACGACACCAAGTTTATGGAACATAATTCTGAATTTAATGTAACGTGTTAGTAGATCAAGAATCCACTGGTCTGCCGATGCAAAAATAGCCGAAACTATTAAAAAAAATCGACATTGAATAAGTTGAACTAAATTCGATTGCCAGATGTGTTAACCCACTACTCTTTTAATTATTAATGTTGCAGACGATTTGTGCTTCCTAGTACCAAGATATTTACCTCTTTTAAAAGTCAGCCAAGTTGGCAATAAATATTTTGTCGTCATCAGTGACGTAATATTTATCGCCAACTTGGCTCACTTATAAAAGAGGTAAATATTTTTCGCCAGAGAATAAATATCGTCTGCACTTTTCCTTATTGAAAATTAAAGAGCAGTGAGTTACCACATAAAAAAAATAATGCTTATTATTTGGCAAGTTATGACATATTCGGCAATCATATTTAGTTTAAAAAATTTGCTTCTAGTCCGAGAGGCGACTGCAATTTTTGGACCCCATCGAACATCATTCTGAATTTTTTATAGAAATTGGAGAAAAGTGAGTAGATTAGGAATTCACTGGTCTGCCGTGGCAAAAATGGCCGAAACTGATAAAAAATCGACTTGGAATGAGTTGAACTAAAATCCGATTGCCAAATATGTCATAACTTGCCAAA
This sequence comes from Linyphia triangularis, assembly GCA_963978545.1. NCBI lineage: Eukaryota > Metazoa > Arthropoda > Arachnida > Araneae > Linyphiidae > Linyphia > Linyphia triangularis. The sequence goes on along the minus strand of OZ021724.1, from coordinate 10,334,609 downwards.
AAGAGAATAAACTTTTTCGTCTGGCAACCCACAGCATTTTGATTTTTAATAAGAAAAAGCGCAAACGATTTCTGATCTCTGGCTCGGAAAACTTGTATCTTTCAAAAGTAAGCCAAATTGATGAGAATGAGGGTTACCAAATAAAAAAAATAATGCTCATTATTTGGTGAGTTATGGCTCATTTGGCAATTGGATTTTGTTCAACTTATTAAAAGTCGATTTTCGACTAGTTTCGGCCTTTTTTGCCACGGCAGACCAGTGGATTCGTAATCTACTCACTTTTCTCTAATTTCTATAAAAAAAAATAATCAGAATGATGTTCGATGGGGTCCAAAAATTGCAGTCGCCTCTCAGTCTATTTGAATGATTTGATGGTTTTGGCTATTATTTTCTCCGGCAAACCAGTGGATTCATGATCTACTAACATTTCTCAACATTATATTTAAAAAAAATAAATTATTATAATGATGTATGTACTTTAACTTGCAGCTTCAATCTAATACCAAAAATAAAAATTAAAAAAAAAAAAAAAAAACTTGATATTTACACCAAACCGGCAACAAATATGTTACATTAGTAGCGAAGTCAGTTTAAAAACCCGCCAGACAAATTAGAAAATGACCTAAATATTCTGACCTTCAAAAAAAAAAAAAAAAAAAAAGATACAAGGAAATTATCATCATTTGAATGAGGGAATTTTCAAATGAGGTGAGCGAACGCAAAAATCCTTCGTTGCCACTGCGGGGAAACAAATTCCCAAATACTAATTGGGCAGCGAAACAACTTGTAATGAAGGACATTAACACCGGTTTCACCATAAGCCAGTTTTGGATTTCACACGCAAATGGCAGAATTCGTACCGCGATTACAAACAACACAACAACAACAATTAAAATCGTGAATAGTCTGTAAAATAATATAAGCATTAAAAACAATGTTTTTGCTATAAATCCTTTACATGCATTCCCATTTTTTATATTCATTAACATAGCGCAGACTTTGTTGTCAGCGGGTGCTGGGTGTTTGCGTGTAATTTTAAGTATTAGAAACATCTCTATCAGCAAAATATGAGGCAAACTACGATTCAAAATTTATTTATTAAAAAGGAATTGAATTTTAAAGAATTGAATTAAAAAGGAAGTGAATTTTATGCATTCATGTTCAAATATCTTTTATTTATTCAGATTAAATAACTAGAAAAATGCGTGTAAAAAGTTTGTGTGTATGTGGTCGGCATAACTCTCGACCGAATTGACCAACGATGTTCAACTTTGATGTACGGATTAGTGGTGGCCATGGGACCTACCATTAAGGTTTTCGTCAAAAATGCGCATGCTCACATAAGGTAGCTCTCATTGAAAAAAATCATATTTTTCAGTAATTTCTAAAAATACGGTTCAAAAGCGATTTTGATCAAAATCTCCATAGTAATAACGATTTTGTTCAAAATCGCTGTGATAATGCTTCTTAAGATGTTCTTAAACATCCCCAACTCCGAAATTCCAGTAAAAATGCCATAAAAACGTAAAAGGTTGAAAAACGGTTGTCTTCAACGCAGAGTTCTCTTCCCTTGAACATCGCTCATTAACGACCGTCTTTCTCGTCTCTGTTTCACTTACAAAAAAAAAAGGATATTGTAAGAAATCACCAAAAAACATCACCCTAATGGCGGTAATTTGTTTTTTTATTTATTTAAGAGGTCCCATATAAGAATTATAGCCGGAAATATATCGCTAAACTGGTCATTTTTTTCTAAATGAATGATGAAAATATAAAAACTGTAATATGATATGATAACGTCTTTAGGTACCCAAAGCTACGCTAAAGGATTGGTCTGCCAGACAGTTCCGGCCAAATGCGGTTCGGCAGACCAAATAACACCGATCCACGTCAGTATAAAAGTGTACTCGAAAGTTGCGCGACGTCCCACACCCTTAATTATATTTGCAGCTGCAATTCCACTATGCACAAGATGGTCCGTCTAGCCAACAAAACTCAAATGAAACAACACCTAAAAAAAAAAAAAAAACACGACTCGGTTCGTACAATTTCACTGGATCACCAGGTCACTAACTTCAAACACAACTCCAACCAATTATTCAAAAAAAAAAAAAAAAGCCAAAAGAACAACAGCAAAATTTATTCCACAAACTTGAAAAGAATAGAACAGCATTTTCGAAGACGGGTACAACAACGGTCGCCAAATTATGGGGTCTCTGCCAAGTTATGATTATAGCACCTTTACCAAGACCACACAAGGAGAAACACTGACGACGGCCACTCGACAAAACAAAAACAAAAAAAACAAAACAAAAAAAAGCCGGGAAGTTTAAATGCACACAAAACATACCTACAATAACTTTAAAAAAAAAAAACAAAAAAAAAAACAGCGTCATTCCTAGATTATTTAAATGAAAATAGAATTTTTCGGTAATTACTGCTTTTACGTCGTTGTTTATTCTCCGATTAGTAATGGGCGGTTGGCGATAATTTAAATTCCATTCCAAAACTTTTTGAGATTTTAAAAGGGGTTGTCTGGAAGAAACTCGTGTTGTTTTCGTGGGGGAAGGGGGGGGGGGAGGGGGGGGGGAAGGGAGGGTGTGGTTCGTGGTCTGGTACCTTGATATTTATCTTTTTTTAATATTATTCTTTTTTTTGAGATGTTTGATAATGATGACTGTAATAACGGCTATTAATTGTACTGTGTTGAAAAATAATTGGGTTAAATTCCTGTGGTATTTTGTCTGAAGTGGTAACGTTGGCTTTGTTTGATAAATTATATATAATTTGGAACTAAAATGGTCGAGGTATTAAATAGTTAATTGACGTCAATGATTAAGCGAGTATTTCAAAATAATTGTTCGGAATAGTTGAAAAATAATAGGTAGGATATTTAAAAAAAAAAAAAAAAAAGGAACCGAACACCGCAAAACTTTGACTTACACTATATAAATTCAAGACCTATGCCAAACTGGCGATATTTTTGGCGATAATTATTAAATTATTACTTGTTAATTATTATTACTGTTAAATGAAACGAAGGAGAAAGGAAGAAATTCTCAAGGAAATATAACTGTAAGTTAAAGACGTTCGTTTTTCCACCTTTTACGCTTTTAACGTATTTTTATAAACACTTCTTAGGTGCGGATGTTTAAGAATACCTTATCTTAAAAAGTTATACTACAATGATTTTGAACAAAATTGTACGAAACATTTTTTAACTATTGCTGAAAAACAAACATTTTTTAACCCTCTGAGCGTCAAGGGAATGGGCGAAATTATACAGTTGCTTTCCCTGCAATAATTTTTAAATTTTATTTCTGATCCAAATATATAATTTTTTTAAATTATTTTTTATTTATTTTGTTTTAAGTAGGTTTTAAACTATCATCCTAATAAAAAGATTTAAAAAATATTTTATTTTACATTTTATTTATAAATTTAAAAAGGTTGTGTATTGCTGGAAAAACTGGGAAACAAATGACGGAAATATACGCCCGTGACCCTCAGAAGGTTAAGAGACAGCAATTATGACGAAAACCTTAATGGCAGGTCTCATAGCCCTGCCACTGACCCGTATACAAAAACTGAACATCGTAGATCAATCCGTTTGGTAGTTATTCTGACTGCAGACATTTTTTCTCTACTACTTTTTTAAACTCAGGACGTTCTAAAATATGTAAAAAAAAAAAATAATCTTTTTTTTTTAATCAAATTTTTAATTTACATCACCTTAAATTAACACATGATTAATTGAAAGTATAAAAACTCCCGATGTTTTTTGAAAAATTGACTTTCATTTGTTTTTTTTAATGTTAAATCTTCTCAAATCGTGAAATCGTCTGTAATAAATTACAAATGCAATCTTTCCACGTGATTTTTAGAGAAATTCCAGTCAACGAACTTCTAATGGAATTGCCAATTAATAAGGAAAGAGTGGCAACAACACCGTTTCAGATATTTGAAGGATGTTTTCGTTTTTTTTGAAGGAGGAAAAAAAAAAATGTGGGTCGTTGGCTTTCAACAAATCTTCCAAGGTTATCCAGGAAAAAATCACGATACACTAACCTATATATTTTCTCATCTATCATAATTCAGATCCGGAATAAATTAAGTTAAATATTTGTTCGTTAACCTTGATCAATGTACCCTTTGTCATTCTTACTTGGTCTCCAACTATTTATCAGTCTTTCAATTGGAATTTTGAATTATTTAAAAAAAAAAAAAAAAAAAAATCCGAGGTTAGAAATCAAAATCTCGTTTTTGAAACGTGTAGAATATTGCTCAGGGAAAACAACTGTAAGAAAAACGAAAGGGGAAAAAAAAACCCGATTAACCAGTTATTTAAATATTTCCATAAAAATTACTCCCCCAAGACTTATATATATATATATAACTTTGATGTTGTTTGTTTATTTGTGTGTGGTTGTCGGATAAATCTGTGTAAGCCTTAATTAACCCACTGGCCGTCATTTGTTCGGGTTGAAACTTGGCAGATAGATTTGATGTCGATGACTATGCATTCTACCAAGATTTGGGGGTTGTCATTGTCAGTAAAAGGTCACTTTTGCAAACTTTTCTATAATGGTTTTGAAGTATTAATAAATTCCATTTAACTGATCATTGTTGCAACTCTTTCCTGTTGCCAAAATTCTTTTAATCAATATAAATAAAATATATTTAGACGTGAAATGCATAAATTCACATTCAATTTTAATAAATAATAGTTTGAAAAGCAGTTTAGAGTATATTTTGCTGAAAGAGGTGTTTTTCGTATTTAAAACGCGACGCAAACGCCAAGCACACGCTAACAACGGAAACGGCGTTATGTGAATGAATATAAAAATTGGCAATGCATATTAAGAATTTATATTAAAAACTCTGTTTATATGAGTTATATTTTTGCAGTTTGTTATAATTTGTTTCTTTAACTTAAATATGTTAAGTTAAAGAGAGGTTTGTAACTTGAGCTAAACTTCTTACTAATAGATTTTAAATAAAAATGACTAAATGCATTAATTCGTAGAGACACATAACTGTAGAGCTTAAACATAACGAATATAGTTTTCAGAAACGTATGCCTGTCTACTTATTTATCTAAGCTCTTGTATGTCTTTAAACAAATGATTCGGTTAAAAATATTTTTTTGTAGTACACAGAATAGATAAGGATGAATAATTAAAGAAGTTATAGGATAATAAACATTTGAGCGTTAATTTACAGGAGTCAGGGGAGTTTTCGTTAGAATAGAGGAATTTTCGGCGAATAATGAAGGAAAGAGAAGCAATGATATTACCACGTAGGGTGCTGGCAAGAGATCGATTAACAATGCAAAACGAGGCAATTTGCCTTAAAATAAAGCGTTTAGTTACACGTAGAATGTACAAAACGATGGCGATCCTAGAGATAATTCTATTACATTTTTCACTACGCAAGAGCTATACTTAGATGCACTGTGTCGAAATATCGGAACATCATGTTGTATACTCAAGAGTAGAACTTTTAGAGAATAGCTTTTTCCATAAGTTTTCGAAACGCGAAATTGCCGAATCTGCATATCGAATAGGAGAAAATCCGAAAAACTCTCTTTAAAAGAGCCTAAGAATAATTGGTTGTTGAATATGTAAGCCAACAACTTAACAGGTTAACTTGAAAAAAAAAATCAAAAAAAAATAAAAAAAAATCGGAAATTGAAGATTATCTAAACAGAGAATCGAACTCAAATCCCGTTCGCAGGTCAATTAACCAGGAGAGAGAAAAAAAACCAAGCATTTCATTACTTACGATACAAACCAACAAAACTCAACTAAAAAAAAAAAAAAAAAAATCTCTATCCCGGATCAAATAATCACCTCAACTGCCATACTCTTTTCTCGCGCTTGACCGGCGAAGTCTTTGATTCCCATCATTCTCATTAAAGTACCATCATTGGCCGAGCATCATTAACGGGGGAAAAAAGGCTTCATTGATCCCCCCCCCCCCTCTCCTCTCCCTGTACTACGAAATTACCGAGAAATGTAGTGCGACATTAAGGGGGTCCGGTACCGAAAATAAAAAAAACTTTATTTATGTACATTTTTATGTCAAAAATTTATTTTATGTATGAGATACTATTTATATATCTTTGAGAAAATGTTTTTTTAAATATTGCGTTTAGTTATTTAAAAAAAATTTAAAAACCAAGAAAAATCAATAATAATTGATGTTTGCGTATTTTGATATAAATCAAGAAAAAATAATTTTTTTTGTCAAAGTGAAAGCTTTCTGTAATACATAATTATATAAAGAAAATTTTGTCTTCACAGATTTTTGATAAGTGAATTAAAAAAAATTAAAAAAATTCTCAAAGTTAAAATATTGAAATTTTTGCTTTTTTTTATGTTATCTTTTACTCTAAAAATGATATTTTAAAACAGAATTAAAAAAATAAAATTCTGTGAAGACAAAATATTTAAAACTATATAAATTAAATGCTCCAAAAATTTGAAAAGCCAATTGTTAATGGTTCTGGAGATATATCGATTTGAATATGCAACATATGTGAAAAACACTAGTGCTCGAAAAACGCACTTTAAGCAGACGCTTCAAGGTGTTACGCCCATTAGTGATGTTTAAATCACGGATAATTTTGTGGCGTTCTAATCACCGGAGGAATAAGATAAAAACATCATTCTCTTCAGGAATGTATGAACTATTTTTTGAAATCAGAAAAAAAATTTGGGATTTTTGAAGAAATTTTGGTACTGGACCCCCTTAAACGGTCTTATTAAATGAGAGCTGTTTCTCTTTAGAAGAAGCACACGCTGCATTAATACACAATTTTTTCGTAGAGTGACTTTTATTATTACGAGGGATATAGACCGAGAGGCGAAACTGCAATTTTTAGACCCCCATCGAACATCATTCTCAATTTTTTTTATAGAAATTAAAGAAAAGTGGAGTAGATTGGGAATACACTGGTCGGCGGTGGCAAAAATGGCCGAAACTGATCAATAATCCGACTTGGAATGAGCTGAACTAAAATCCGATTGCCAAATATGTCATAACTTGACAAAAATAGAACGAACTTATTCGTCTGGCTACCCACTTCATTTTGATTTTCAATGAGAAAAAGCGCAAACGATTTTTGATCTTTGGCTCGGAAAACTTATATCTTTTAGAAGTAAGCCAAATTGGCGACATCAGTTACGTCATAAGTGACGTAATATTTTTTGCCAACTTGGCTCCCTTTTAATGGATGCAAGTAGACCGTCGCCAGATATCTGAATCGTCTAATTGAAAATTAATAAGTGAGGGTTACCAAATAAAAAAAAAAATGCTCATTATTTGGCAAGTTATAACGCATTTGGCAATTGGATTTATTTCAACTTATTAAAAGTCGATTTTTGACCAGTTTCGGCCATTTTTGACACGGCAGACCAGCGGATTCGTAATCTACTCACTTTTCTCTAATTTCTATAAAAAATTTCAGAATGATGCTTGATGGGGTCCAAAAATTGCAGTCGCCTCTCAGTCTAATACGTTCGGGTCGGATGGAAGTATACAAAATGAAGGGAGGATAATAACGAAGCAAATATTTGTTTTTATCACTATATCCTAAGATAGAGCTAAATTTAAGCACGGACGATGCGATTAAGTACTGAATCTCTTTTTTTTTTAGAATGTCATAAGATTGTATTCTATCGCTGAAAGGTTAAGATTCCTCGGGTATCCTCGACATGCTTAAATTGAAGTTTTCTCTTTTCTGCAGTGCCGCCATCTAATATCGCAACTGCGCCCTATATTCAGGCTATTTCTGATTTTTTGTAAAGCTCTATTTAAAAACAAAAATAACTCAATGTGCAAATTGGTAATCCACTGTTCTCTAATTTCTGACGAGGAAAGAATGCAGACGATATATATATTCTCTGGTGAAAAATACTTCCATCTTTAAAAAATGATCCAACTTGGCGAAAAATATATTACGTCATTGACGGCGTAATATCTATTGCCAACTTGGCTGACTTTTTTAAAAGATGAAAGAACTTGGCGCCAGGAAAGACAAATCGTCTGCAACCTCCTTAATTGAAAAAAAAAGAGTGGTGGGTAACCAGTCACAAAAAAGATGCACATTATTGGACAAGTTATTAAGTTCAACCGATTCGAAATCGATTTTTGATTACCTTCGGCCATTTTGGCCCCTGCAGACCAGTGAATTCGTGACCTATTAAACATGTCTCTAGATTGTTTGAAAAAAATTCGGAATGATGATCGATGGGGTACCCTAAACATGCAGTCGCCTCTCAGTCCATTACCATCGACGACGAGTCAACCTGCTAAGTTTCCGATCGTTTGGATGAAGGAAAGTGGATTAATTTAAACTCTCCGAAAGCTTTACACGACACAAACACGCAAAATTGTTGTTAAAAATATTTGAAAAAAAAAAAAAAAAAAAAAAAATACCGTTCATAAATAATAAAGTTCCTACGATGCAACTACACAATAAGACGCAGCCATGTAAATAAAATTGAGCCTAAAAACTAGACCCGCCATTTAGAGTGAGTATTTACCATCGATATAGATAAACAACTGGATAGACTGCTTAACGCTGGGAAAATGAAGCCGTTGCCAGATGCCGTTGGTGGGATAAAAAATACGGATTGCCGAGGATTGAAAATAAAATTTTGGGTTGTACACAGCAGAAATGTCAATAGTAGACCTTAATTAGTAATAATGTGCAAAAAAATATTTACTCTTAGCATTTTTACAAGGTTTTTCGCATTCCCATCCAACTATTAAAGTGAACTGTGATTGGTTAATCTTCCCACCAGCTTCGCAATCCCCGGCGCGTTTTTCTCTTTGCATTGACAATGGAGCAGTCTATCCAGTTGTTTATCTATATCGATGGTATTCACCAGCTGATATCCTGTAGGTGTGCGTCAAATTCCAAACCGTTTAAAAATGTCAAAAAAAATTCAAAGACGACGTCTTATTGAATATAGAAATAATCTTTCGACTGATTAAATATTGAAATAGCTGCGTGACACTAACTGCTGTCCTTGTGGAAAAACGTGATTTCGTTTTTTTTTTTTTTTTTTTTAAAAACATTTGAATGAATAGGAGGAACGCGTGGTGGTGAAATAATCTGTTTGCTCAGTCACTACATCTACAAAATAAGCGTTGCCAAAGTTTTAGATAGAACACCAATGAATAGTTACAGTGAGTGTAAAAAAGTATTCGTACAGATTTAAAAGAGATCCGTTCATAAAAAAATTATAAACATAAATTCCATTTTAATTCATTATAAATATATATAATAGAACATATTTTCGGTAGTTTCATGCGAAATTTACGCAAAAATAATTTCATACACGAATAAATATTCACAAAACTGAAACAATCCAACATCTTGTGGTGTAAAAAGTATTCGTACATCAGGCATATATTGGCCAATAACAATCATAATATTTCAGCTAACAGTTTCAGCTATTAAGTAACTTACAAGATGACGTCAATTAACTACATCATAATGGCTAAAACAATCACAAAATAACTAAAAAAAAAAAAATTGCATTTCTTTTAGTTGTACGAATACTTTTTACACTTAAAATAAATCGTCAATTTTTAGTTTTCTGTAAATATTACCACAATTGTAATATTTTTTTCTGACTTTTACACGCATTCATGTTTGATAAAAGATATTTTGTTAATTTATGCTAATTTTATGCAGAATTAACATACCGATGCTAGCTCCTTTCTAGAAACCACTCCTGTACGAATACTTTCGACACTCACTGTATTTATGCAACTATAGTGGGGAAAGTAATACTTTTTAAAATGAGGTAAAACGCTTATTTGACGAGTGCTATACCACGAGTCAAATAATGTACCGAGTTTGTAAAAGTATTTTTCCACGTGTTGCGTACAATATTTTTTATAATCACGGGCAAAAAATACTTTTAATACATATATTTATGAACGTTGGCAACTCGCGTCAATGAATTTCTTCAGAATATATTGTTGCGAATTTTTGTATATTTGTAAATATTTCGCAGTGTTAATTTTGTAAATAGTAAAATTTATGTACATTTAGCATAAGGCAAGTGCAATAGTTCCATCTTAATTTGGCTTCCCTGCAGTGAGCCCTCTTGATGCTTGATAACGAGTTTTACAGAGGTAACGCTGGGAAGCGAGTTTTACATGGAGCAGGGCATTTAACATTATGGTAATGGCAATCTCGCCAAATTGGCGAGATAAAGCCAAGTTGTCGACAGTTTTGGCGACTAATTTTTGTCGCCAAATTTGGAGAGAAATCGCCAAATGTCGACAAACTTGGCGACCATTTGGCGACATTTTCGGTCCCCATGTACATGAATAGGACTTTTCGACTACGATCTGGAAAGTTCTCCAAATATCTACCTCTAGAAGATTCACGAAGATTCACCTGTCCTATATGAGGCTGACCAAGAGAGCGGGGAAGTTAGTCAGTTGATTTTGAGTCGCTGAATTAGCTGAGTCCATTAGTTGACTGGAATTACTGAGTCTCAGTGAGCGTTCAGTGAGTTCCGAAAGCGAACTGTATTGCATTGTCTTTTGCAGCGATTTGTAGCAGTTGTGTTGTCAAGTTTTTAACTGCTGTTTTGTGCTCTATTGTTGTGAAAAGAGCTGTATTGTGTCTACTGGAACGAGAAGTTCTGCAGTTGTAAAGGAGTCTGTGAAGAGTTATATTGGAATAAATTTCTGGCAAGTGTTGATCTGCTTTGGCTTCAAATCTTCCGAACCCGTCCACGCAACAATATGTCATTTCAATGCCAAGACTGTATGATATTTGAGCACGAGGCGTGCGAGAAAATACTTTTTCACCTCGCGAACTATTTTTGATTTAAAATGATAAAAATAAAAAGTTAAATTTTTTGTGCACATTGTTATAAAAAAAAGAATTATTTCGGATTCTTATCTAATAAATATTTTAGCACTTGGGGAAGTAAATTGCCTAATAACTTCAAAATAATCGTTAGATTAAAATAAAAAAAATAAAATAAAAAAAAAGTACACAACTTTACCTATATTGAGAGGTACCATCTCATGTAACATTATTCCGAATGTTTTGTAGAATATTAAAATATATTAATATTTTTGTCTGCCGGGGGGGGGGGGGGGGCGAAAATGGCCTAAAGTGTTTAAAAATCTATTTTCAGTTGAACTAAAACCGATAGCCAAATATATCATAACTAGCCAAATAATGAGCATTATTTTTTGTGTAGTAACCCGCTGCTCTTCCATTTTCAATGGGTGCCGACGACTTTCACTTCACTAGCGCGCAATACTTGTATATTTTAAAGGTGAGCTAAGAAGGGCCCGATTTAGAAATTTTTTTTACTGTAGGCCCAACATTCAGAGAGGGGCCCCCAATAGCAAATATTTATTTCCTTACGTCACAATATTACCAGATCAAGCTACATTCGTTAAGACAAACTTTTTACAATTAAAACTCAAAGTTTACTTTCACACGATTTTTTTGTTATAATTAGTGCGATCTTGATTTGCTCAAAACTTTTGAATTAATCAAGACCCCCCCCCCCCCCATGAACACTGATTTTAAAGCACACTTTCCTGTATTTTAAACTTACATTTTACCACAGGGTCCACATATTATATAATAATAAAGATTACTTAATTTTACAGCAATAATTGTAAATAATACAAAGTAACCTTTCCACTGTTTCCACGATCTCACCAAAAAGGAGGACCAAAAAAGTTCAAAAAAGTCCGCGGAAGAACCTGCAAACCAGCCAATCACAAAGACTCTTTCATTTCATAATATAAGAAGTTGTATATGGTTGGTTGGTTGGTTGGTTTGTTTACAAGAGGCGAGAGAAGGAGAACAGCGGCGTAAAGCCCTTGATGTCTCCGTGTACATGTGAAGAAGTTGTATATCCGGCTGAACCGGAAAGATTTGCTTAATTAGGTTTTATTAGGTTAATCTATCTAAATTAACTCTCTGTGACTATAACAAATATGGAATTTGCGGATGTGTAACTAAAAATTTTTTATTATTTTTGTTCAGTACTTCCCATAAAAAGACCATTATATTTAAAATTTTCAGAAAACTTTCAAAATTTGGGGGCCCCTAGGCCCGGGCCTAGTGGGCCTAATGGTAAATCAGGCCCTGGAAGTAAGAAATAAATGTTAATTCACTGATGACCAAATAAAAAAATGCTAATTCTTTGTCAAGTTATGACATATTTAACAATTTAGTTCAATTTAGTCATCCAAAGATGATTTTTAAACACTCTAAGCAATTTTTTCCCTGGCAGACCAGTTACTTGAAAATATATTCGTATTTCTCTAGGTTCTATAAAATATAGAGGTTAAAAAAATCGGGTAATAGTTCAAATATTAACATATCTTCTTTTAAATAATGTGTATAATTACACATTCAATTACCCATTTGTTAACGTAGGATAATTAAATTTTTGCATTTAATATAAAAAAAAATAAAAAAATAGTGGTTTTTCCTTTTGCGGTTTTAGAACGTTTTGAGCAAACAAAAAATGTTCTAATGCGTATGTGTGCGTGTGGTCAGCATAACTCCCGACGAATGAATTGACTTACGATATTCAACTTTTGCTTACGGATCAATGGAAGATTATAGGACACTCCATCAAGGTTTTACTTAAAGTTGCGCATGCGCTGCCATTGAAAAATATATGTATTTCAGCTACTGCCAAAAAACAGTTCCAACGATTTTGATTAAAATCTATGTAATAATGCTTTTAAAGAAGTTCTAAATTTCCAAGACCCCTAAATTCGAGTAGAAATTCGACAAAGGTGAATAACGAACGGTTCAACATATAGTGTTTTCCTCTGAGCATTTATCCATCAGCAACAGTTTCTCCTTAACAGTATTTCTAGTCGACATTATCACACGATGAAAATCAGAATATTTCTTCAGAAAAATCCTACCATTTCCCCCCCCCCCCCCTTCCCTCTTTATTCCTTCCAAATTCACATCAAAATTTTCTGCACCTATTTAAAATGTGTCGCCCCAGCATTATTTCTTCTCGAAGTGTGGTGCTTTCACTAGAAAAAAAAAAAAAATAATAAGTTCAAAATCACACTTAAAAAAAATAATAAAAAAAAAAATATCCCTCCTCGCATTTATAACACATTGAAATACTGTTCTTGAGAAAACGTTGTTTTATGCATGCGCGTGAATTAATCTGTCCGTTCCCACCACACACCACTGTACGGAATCCGAACCACCATTAAAGGTTAAAAACTCTTTCCCCCCCCCCCCCACCTGAAAACCATTATTAATGCTTTTGACTTCCAGATTTGGTGTAATCTTTCATGTTTATGAATTATGCATGGCAACAACGCGAAAAGCAGACGATTTTATTCATCAATTACGTTCGATGATTGATTCGAAAGGAGAAACCCCCCCCACAAATCATTTCATTGCGGCGGGTGACATTTCCACAACGACGGATCTCGCTTTCCCATTGGTCGAAATTTTCGGGCGGTAAACACAACCTCGTTTTTATGGTTATTATACTGTGTTGATCAAATGTTTATTACTGCCAGTAGATTGCTATTATAGAATGCTGTTCACGTGCAAAGATAAAGCGCGTTTTGTTGAATTAAGCGCTTTTTAATGGAGAGGTGACGAATTTATTTAGGAGATAAAAAGTTTTCTTAAACTCAATTAGTCATGTTTTTAAGAGTACTATTGTAATAAAAGATCATAGTTGTCAGTGATATCGGAAAGAATTTACTTGGAATACATTTATTCGTATTTCAGAAGAAGATTGTATCCAAAAGGTAACTTCTTACTTTCGTATAATTGTTTGAAAAATTTGATTGTTCGATTTAAGCGAAACGTGTTTTTGATGGCGACGTTGTCACAATTTTGCTTTTTAATTCACTCCGCGATTTTTTACGACAATTTTACAAAGGCGCGAGCAAGGTATTTATTAATTTCAATTACACATACGATTAAATAAGGTAATAAAAGTATTGCATTGGGTTAAAAAAAAAAATCGATTTTTTTTTTTTTATTTTCAATTCCCATATTTATACAAAGGGTAATGAAAATATAGTAATCGGTCAAAATAAAATTAAGATTTTTTTTTTTTTTTTTTTTTGCATTTTTCCATGTTTTGAAACATTCTAATCTCAAAAAAGTGATCTAGAAAAAATGTCTGTCTGTGTGTACGTGGTCAGCACAACTCCCAAACAAACTGACCTACACGATGTTCGAATTTGGTGTGCAGGTTGGTGATGGCCTAAGGACCTACCATTAAGGTTTTCGTCAAAATTGCGCAAGCGTATAAGATAGATGCCATAGAAAAAAATCATGTTTATCAGTAATTGCTATAAGACGACTCTTACAACTTTGTTCAAAATCGCAGCGATAATGCCCCGTAAGGTGTTACAAACATCCCCACATCCGAAATTCCGGTAAAAAAATACTATAAAAGCGTAAAAACTTGAAAAAACGGGGGTCTGTAGCACAGAGTTCTCTTCCCTTGAGCACCGCTCATCGAAGATCGTTTTGATCCTCTCCCCTCTATTTCACTTACAAAAAAGAATCATGTAAAAATTACCAGAAAGTGTATCGCAATTTTTTTTTTTTTCTTCTTTTTTTTCTTCAAAATAATAAATGAGAATATAAAAACGGTATATAACACCAATCCTCCACATCAGTATTCTTGCGTGGATGGGTTCGAAAGACTTGAAGCCAAAGCAGATCAAAACATCAGGCATGATTTAGCAGCAGAAATTTATTCCGATATAACTCCAGAACTTCTCGTTCTAGTAGACTCAATACAGCTCTTCACACAGCAATAGAGCACAATCACAGCAGTTAAAAACATGTTACACAACTGCTAAGATCGACGCAAAAGAACAATGCAATACAGTTCTCTTTCGCAATACAGCTCTCTGAATGCTCACTGAGAGACAACTAACTCTGTAACTCTACTCAACTAACTCCATCACCCGCTCTCTTGGGCTTATGTAGGAAATTTAATTCTTTCGCGAATCTTCCAGAGATAGAAATTTGGAGAACTTTCCAGGTCGTAGTCGGAAAAGCCCTATACAGGTACATGGGGATTGAAAATGTCGCCAATTGGTCTCCAAGTTTGGCGACCAAAATTATTCACCAAAACCGTCGCCAACTTGGCGAGATTTCCATTAACCATAATGTTAAATGGCCTGCCCTTTGTAAAACTCGTTTTCCAGCATGATCCCTGTAGAACTCGTTTTCAAGCATTAGGAGACACATTGCAGGAAAGCGGTGACAAATGAACTCTTGCACTGCCTTATGCGAAATGTACATACATTTTCCTATTTACATAATTAATACCACGACATATTTACAAATATACAGAAATTCGTAACATTATAATAGCGCAATTGAAAGTTTTGCGATGTTCCGACACTTCTAGTTTAAAATATAATTACAGTTCTTTGATGTTGAAATAACGCCGTGCAATACAAAATACTTATCTGAATATATCGATTTTTTAAACGAATTTCTCATCCGATAATTCTTAAGAAGAGATATTTTATAATCACTTTTAAGTTGCACTCAAAGTTCTACGTTCACAAATAGCTAAAACATAAAAAAATTTAACTTCTAAAAATTTAATATCAAAAAAGCATTAATTTTTTTATTAATATCTAAGAAACATACGAACTACGAAAAATTCCAAGATGAAGTAAAGGATTTGTACTCCACGTCTCTATGCTGTCACGTCAATGCTGATGCGACTCTGCATCAGCATTTCGTACAGGAGGAAACCCATGAGATTCCTTCCAACATTTCGGGGATCCAAATTCAAATGGCGGAGTTTTTAAGAGGGTGTCCCACATTCATGTATCGTAAGTGAAAACTACTGTCACGCATACTAAAATTTCAATATCCATCGCGTCTACCCATTTATGAAAGAAGGATATAAAAAAATAAATCAGAGACATTTGTCCCTCATAAAGGAGAAAACCCGGAAAGCTACGAAAAGGCAACCCGAAAATTGAGAGAGGAAAATGTGTCCTCAATAGCGATCGCGTCTACCCATTTATGAAAGCATCGTTTATAAGGCAGAATATTGAATACAAACCCCAGATAAATTGATTTACAGTCGCATGCTGCACACATTGGGTGTAAACCTTACGTTCCATAAACGTTCACCCCCTCCCCATTTGAAGGCGGCCAATGCCACTGAAAAGCATGACATAACCACCCGACTTCAATAGACAATTTCATTGATAACTGACTGACCTTTACCTCTAACTTCTAGCATATCAGCAAACACTAGTTAGAATCTTTCGGTAATCAAGGGCAATTCATTATACATCCTTAGATGGAGGGGGGGAGTAAAGAGGTAGTTCAGATTGATTTCTTCTGCATGCAAAGCAGACAAGGCTTACGAACTATACAGAAGTTACAGTTAAAAGAGATCAAGAGTCACTGACAGGGTCCGTCTTCTGACGTCACGTAACGATACAAACTCTTCTCAACCTCCAACCTTGCTCCCCTTTTCCTGCATTATGCAAATCGAATTCGTATTTCACTTCACTTCGAAAGGGGGAATAAACAGCCTTCCTGGTGATTAATTGAGACCAGATCCCGTCTGACAGATACATTAAGAGTAGATCTGGCAACGATAATTAACGTACCCCCCCCCCTCCCAACCCCTCCCCCCTTATCTGAGAACGTTCTAAACAAATTCTAATTTCGGGCGTGATTTCATATTAATTAGTTAATTTTGCTTCTCTCTCTCTCTCTCTCTCTCCAAGAAAGGCCGAAGCTTTTGAGTCATTTGAATTTTAAATTATTCATCGTATACATTGTTGAGGGGGGGGGAGGGGGGGGATAAAGTCCTTGGCATACATAACATTAAAGGCACTCGAAAGTAGATTTAATTAAATTTAAAAGACCGCGAGATGAATTTGGCAATGGGCAAGCAGCCGGAAATGGATGAAGGGGGGGGGGGGGGAAGGGGGGGGGGGAAGTATATATTTTCCAACTGCTTTGGGTTCCCTCTCAATTTTAATGTTCCCTACATTTATTAAGAGAGAATTTCAAAGGTGGGCGTGTGTTTTAAGTGTGACACTTTTTGACCCAGGTTGCATTTTGGATTCATGGCGTCCGCGTCGGTTGTGTTCGCAGTGTGGAAATGCGCAGTTATGGCGGAAGCAGTTAGGATTGGAGATTTTTATCTTCTGGCGGTGAAAATACTTCCATCTTTCGAAAGTGAGCCAAGTTGGCGAATACATATTACGTCACTGATGATGTAGTACTTTATGCCCAACTTGGTTGACTTTTTAAAAAGATGAAAAGATTCTGACGCGCCAGGAAAGACAAATCATCTGCAATCTTTTTAATTTGAAAATTTTAAAGAGAGTGGTGGATTACCAGACAAAAAAAAAAAAAAGTGTTCATTTTCTGGCAAGTTATGACGCATTTGGCAATCGGATTTAGTTCAACACTTATTCAATGTCGATTTTTGAACGGTTTCGGTCATTTTTGTCCACGCAGACCAGTGAATTTATGATCTACTAACATTTGTCCACATTCTTTTAACAAATTCAGAATGTTGTTCAATAAGGTACCTAAACTTATAGTCGCTTCTCCATTCTATAAGCAGATGAAGTCAATTGAATTGCCGTCATACTGTTCTCTCTCTCTCTAATGCTTTGTGATATGTTTCCCTTGGTCATCAACCGACACTAACTACTGTGGAGGAGATTTGCCAATATAAACATCCTCTATACTAAACTTCAACTTAACTGGACATCACTTAGACGGTAGATCGTCACAGTGCTCATAGGTATTTAATCCATTTTGGCGGAGTGAAGACATAATTCTCGACAAACCTTATAGCCTTTTGTTCTCTATAGGGTTGTGGTTTGGCGAACATTATGCTTTCACTCCGCCAAAATGGATTAAATACCTATGAGCACTGTGACGATCTACCGTCTAAGTGATGTCCAGTTAAGTTGAAGTTTAGTATAGTGATTGGCAAAACCCATCTTCGGCTTCATGTCAAACCCAAGATGTCAGTATTCAGAAATTACAGTTAGAGATGATTACAGTTACAGGAAAACAACAGGAGACGATTACAGTTACAGGACGACAACAACAAAACAGACATATATAATAGAATTTATATCTCAGTTTCATAACCATGTAGTTAGCCGACAAATTAGACAAGTTTTTCCTCCGTGAATCTACATGCTGGATGGGCAGTCACAAGGTCGACATTTAAAACCACACAGTTTAGTAACATATTGGTACCATTCATAAATACGCCTCGTACTTTTTGAACTTGATCTCCGATGACAAGACACCGACACCTGAGCTGGCACCTTTCAAGCAATTAGAAGCCTGTTGAACACCATCATTCCCAAATCCGAAAATATAAAATTTGAGTTGTTGGGCTCCAGGACAACCAACTTAGTAGGCCATTAGATAAATCACATTTGGCATGAAAAGTTTTACCAAAACGGAAGATAAACAGCCATTACCTAAAAAAATGAACGCTATGGGATGGTCCATTCTGGTCACATCTCAAATGTCTGTATGTCCATGGTCAGCATAACTCCCGAATGGATTGACCTACGGTGTTCAATACTTTCCGGGGGGGGGGGGAAATCGCCAATATTGAAAATTTTGGCGGTGTTACTCTCTCCCACCTAGTTTGCAACAATGAAAGACAATTTTTTTTTTTTTTTTTTTTTAATGTTCCCGAATTTATTACCTTTCAAATGATACCATTTTCTTTCCGGGACTCGGAATTACTTTTTAAATTACAGTCGGTTTTGTGAACTTGTTTTGCATCACATTAATTAGTACTGTAAACTTTAAGCGCGTTTTCTGAAGAATGATATTTTGGTGTTATATATGACTTTACGCCAACGATCATAACTTCATTATAAATGGTCCGATTTAACAAAATTCTAATTTGGTTTTTGTAGACAATAGTTTGGAAAGTGTTTCTTACTAGAATCTAATATATATTGTTTAAAAACAAATTTTTTATACATATATTTTAATTTTAAATTTTTTTATGAAAACTATTTATTTTCTCTAACTTTTTTTAAAAAAAACTTATAATTAAATAAATATTGAAGCCAAATTCACAATTCTTAACGGAAACATGCGCCAATATAATATCTTTTATTTGCAATAAAAAAAAAATTACCAAGTTAATTACAAGTTCATGTCAGTTTTAATAATGTCCTAATTATCATTTCAATTACAAGAAGTTGAAAGCTGCGCGTTGCTCCACACCCTTTAGTTTTATTACACTGTAATAAGTTTTTAAATACCCAACTTCTAAAAACTTGTTTCGAAGATCAAGTATGCGAACTTTCATCGAAAACGGAACAAAAATTGTAGATTTCTGGTTCTGGTCATGCCCCTTAAAAGGCCATAAAAGGAGGAGAGGGGAGGTTTTTAAATTTCAAAACAGCCAGTGACCTTATCTTTGCTTAGAAGAACTTTTATCACACATTCTGTGGTTAGATTCACACCTGGTTGGACTTCCTGTTAATTTGTTAAAAAATTTTTTTAATCACCCGATCGAGTTTCGTAAATTAAAATACTACTACACATGTCCAAACACCCTTTTGGTCATGTGAAATCTTACACATGTTAGAAGGACATTTGTTTTTAACGAAGATGAAAAGAAATTAAAACTAATGTATAGTGAATGAAATGTTTTGTGAAGTTAGGTGACAAGAATTTAGTGGTCACGGATCAACCGTTTCAAAAACCTCCCAATTACAAATATTTGAACATACACAACTTACTGTTGATTTTTTATTTTTTTTTTATTTTCACGCCAGAAATATCTATTATGATAACGAAACGAAATTTATTTCGAAAACAATTTTTTGGTTTTTCCCGCCTTTCGCCCATGTTAACGCTTACAGAAACAAATTCATGTTTTTTTTAGAAAAAAAAAAAAAAAAAACTTTGTTCACTGGATTAAAGCAACAAACTTGTTTCGAAAACTCAGAACCCAAAGCAGAGTTTGCCTTATTTTAAAAATCGAAAAATTTACAACAGCACCTTTTTCGAAATAATGCTATTTTAAATAACACCGAAGAAAAACTCCCGCCAAAACATCTGCTTTGAAGTTTATAACAAATTGTTAAGATGCTTTCAAGTGTATCCTTGACTTTCGTAATCTTTTGGGAACGCGTAAATGATTATAAAAAAAAAAAAAAAAAAAATCGCACATTTTAACCATCACAAATATGAACTTTATACGCGGCGTCATTTGGAATGATGTTTTATAGCGCGTCAAAAGTTGCGACGAATCACAATACACCTTTTAAAAATAAATTCGAATTTCCAGCCAATCGCAAACAGTAATTTTTTTTCCACCACGAAGAACATTCGATTGTGATGTCACAGACTTAAACTCGATTAAAAACATTCATCAGAAATAAAACAATGGACAATAAACAAAAGGCGTTATTTTGAAATCGAATTCATCGCACGGCAACACGCTTGTGTGACATGTTTAAGATTAATCAAGCTAACTCAATTTCACTGAAAGAAGTTACATTCGTAGTTTAAATTGATCCAGCAATATTTGAGGGTTAAAAGTTTTGTAAATCATAGAAATGGCATATCATACTTTATCGTGGATGCACTTTGAATATTACTGTTTTTTAATTTAATATTTGGTTTTTACGCATTTTTTCGTTTAAATTTTGTGCTTGCCTTAACGATGCAGTGAGATGGGATATTTGAATTTAATCAATGGTTAAGGTTTTCCTGGTTTGCCATTTTTTTCTAACTTAAGATTTTGTTTTATTTTAAAACAAAATTAAAGAACTTGGTATATATATATATTATTTTTTAATAACAGATGCTACTGAATGTAAGACGGAAGGGTACTTGGTACCTTTCAAACTTTTTTTCAAATTTAAGCCTTAAAAATAATAAATTTTAAGTATTTGGAAGTATTACTAAGGAAAAACTAAATTTATTCCATAAAAAATCAGAGTGCACTAAATTTTAAAATTTGTAACAAAAAATTCTACAAATTTCAAATTCTATCTTCTTTTTCATTTTCCAATATTTTTTCCTGATTTTTAAAAAAAAAAATTCTTAAGCACTATATTTTAACTTTTTAGGCATCGGATTTAAAATAAGTAAAATGGTTTTCGAGAAAAACGATAATTAATGTATCGATATGTAAAAAAAGCGTAAGAAACGGGTATTTTTCAACATTTAAATTGGTAAAAAAAAAAATATTTTAATCGAAAATCCATGCCAATTTTTGTCAAATAGATATTCAGAATGACACACACACAAATTTCAAGTCATTTCATTCATATTTGCTGAAGTTTGAGAATTTTGAGTAAAGTGGGAATTTTCAAAAATCGCGAACTGAGAAAAATGCGTTTGAAATATCGAAGGTGCAATTACAGAAATGCTAAATTCTCCGTAACAATATAGTTTTTCTGCAATTGCAGTTATCGGATCAGCTGCTCCACAACTTGCCAGAGTAAGGAGAAAGTTTCAAAGATTATAAACAAGCAAAAAATAGAATTTTTTTTTTTTATTATTTTCTGTGAAAACACGGGTTACCAAGTCACCTTAAGAAAAAAAAAATGGAAACAAGATTATCAAATCAGTTTATTTCAGTACTTAGACGATGAATTTTTTCGTACCTATGAGACCTACTCGTGTTATGTCACAAATTTGAAGTTCAGAATTGTTTTCATTTGCCACGTTTTTTAACTGAGACCGTTTAAAAAAAAAAAAAAAAAAAAAAAAAAAACGTAAATAAAGACGCAAATGAATACCAGTTACGACGTTTATGACGTCGTAGTCACGTGATTTTACTTGAGAAGTTAAGGAAACCTTGAAATTCACAACTTTACCATGAATTACACCCGTTTTTTTTTAAATCAAAATCATAACTTTCAATGACAAAAATTTACCGAAAGCCATTTATGATATCTCCCGACTTCCAGAGAGAAATTGAGCTCGTGCTGCCCTCCAACAGTTCAATAACGAACTTCACGGAAATGGAATTCAAAGTCCCAATGAGGTTTAAAAAAGTTTAAATTATTACAGTATCGCGAGGCAACTGACACGACTTACTTATTTTAACACTTTAATTACTGATTTGAACTTTATAAGACGCATCGGTAAATAAAAGGTTAAAAATGACACTTAGGGAGTTGTACACAGTAGATTTATACAGGGAACAAAAACATACGAACGCTGTTCCGAAGTGCGTTCCAAGATCGAAGGAATAGAACAAAAGAAAATGGAAGAAGTGCACTCGAAAACCGAATTAGTGTCTTCTTGTGAGAGAGGTAAGGTTGTTAAGTGATCCTTGAAGTAAAGTGATTGTGATTACTTTGTAGTGAGTTTTCCGGATAAAATAATTTACCCCGGAGTGCAGTTATGGCTGCTTCTACAAGCGAACTAAGGGTTGCCGCAATTTCTGCAATTGGCGACCTGGCGAGTGTATTGGTGTTGATATCAGTATTGTCTGAACTAAAAACGTTGTTGTGTTTTACTTCTTTCAGCGAGGGTGTTTTTAGTATTATTTATTTCGAACTGAAATATTAAATTTCATATTTATTATGTAACTTGGAAGTGAATTTTGCCGAGAAAGACTTTTCTTAAAAGAAGTATTTAAATATATATTTTTATTTTATTTTATTGAAATATTGAATTCATAGAAACGTAAAATCAAGAAGGATGTATTATTTTGATTTTTAATACAGTATGTCATGTACAAGAACTAAATTTAGAAGAAAAAAAAATGATTTATGATCTGAAAATTTGGCAATTATATTTGAAAAATATTCCAGTATTTAAAAAAAAAAAAAAATTGTTTGCAATATAATTCATATACTTTATTCAAAATTCAAGAGAAATTCTTCGTTACTTATCTTTTAAACTGAGAGGCGACTGAAATTTTTGGACCCCATCGAACATCATTCTGATTTTTTTTATAGAAATTAGAGAAAAGTGAGTAGATTACGAATCCACTGGTCTGTCGTGGAAAAAATGGCCGAAACTGGTCAAAAATCGACTTTTAATAAGTTGAACTAAATCCAATTGCCAAATGAGCCATAACTTGCCAGAGAATGAGCATTTTTTTTTAATTTGGTAACCCTAACTCTTTAATGATCAATTAAGAAGGTTGCAGACGATTCAGATATCTGGCGACGGTCTACTTGCATCTATTAAAAGGGAGCCAAGTTGGCGATAAACACGTCACGGATGACGTAACTGATGTCGCCAATTTGGCTTACTTTTAAAAGAGAAAATTTTTCCAAGCCAGAGATCAAAAATCGTTTGCGCTATTTCTCATTGAAAATCATAATGCAGGGTTGCCAGCCGAATAAGTTTGTTCTATTTTTGGCAAGTTATGACATATTTGGCAATCGAATTTTAGTTCAACTCATTCCAAGTCGATTTTGGATCAGTTTCGGCCATTTTTGCCACGGCAGACCAGTGGATTCGTAATCTACTCACTTTTCTCCAATTTCTATAAAAAATTCAGAATGATGTTCGATGGGGTCCAAAAATTGCAGTCGCCTCTCGGACTATTTCAACAAAGCAAAAATTGTATTCTAATCTTTAAGTCGTCTTTCTCAGTACAAGCGACCAAATTATTTCAATCAAATAATAACTAACACTGATAGTGAATAAAATGCGATATTAAATAAAGGAAAGACAGCAATCAGAAGGGTTTAGCTTCTTGTTGAGTCTTCACTAAATTGAAACATTATCTGAAGTTATTTTAAACAACGAATAACAAATACCACTTGCTTAGTACAAATATTGAATTTTTGGGAGAATTTGTTGATAAGATATCGGAAGGTATGAAAAAATATTATTAGTCTTTTAATTTATATTTCGAAACGGGAATTGTATTTCGTAAATATAGTGTGAGAATTTTTTCTGAAAAGCTTACAAGAACAAAAGACATATTCCAAAATGTAATTTAAGCATGAATCTAAGAAGAGCTGTTTTCGAAATAGAGCTTTAGACAAATTTAGTAAAACAGTCGCACAAAAAAACAAAACAATTTGTGCAAATTTATTCTTTTCTATTTAAAAATGTGTACCCCCTTTTCTTATTTTACAAATAATTTCTCTTTCGAATAAAACTAAGATTGCTTGACCTCTGCAAAGCTGAAATGCCATCATTTAAACAATTTTAATTTAAAACAAGTGTAGATAATTTCGTTTTAAGATTTTAGTTTTATTCTTGTACCATTACATAACGCAAGATCGTTTGCAGTTGAGTGAGATATTTCAACAAAAAAAGTATAACCCATAAATAAGTTTTTAATTTAAATCCTTTATATGCATCGCCAATTTTTATATTTAATAATGTGCCGTTTCTGTTGCCAGCGTGTGCACGGTGTTGGCATCAAATTTTAAATATTAAAAACATCTATATGAGCAAAATATGCGGGAAACTACTTCTCAAAATTTATTTATTAAAAATGAATGCAAATTAATGCACTCGCATCTAAATATTTTTTATTTGTTCCGATTAAAAAAAATTTATGATTTATTTATTACAACAATTTTATAATTTATTAAAACAATTTTGGCAACAAGAAAGAGTTTCTTCAACGATCGGTTAAATACTATTTCAGCGCGATTGGATAACGGTAAGTTGATTTATCAGCATTCAGCAAAAGCGACCTTTTAGTGAAAGTTACAGCCCTAAATTCGATAGAATGCATTGTCATCGACGTCGAATCTATCTGCCAAGTTTCAGCCCGATTGGATGAAGGAAAGGGGGTCAATTAAGCCTTTGCATATTCCGCCGTCATTGATACACAAAATAGAAGTTAATATAAAGGATTTAAAGAAAGGGAGGAAGAGGGGGGGGGGGTAAATTATATAACATTGATCGTATTTAAAAAGTCCAATTCATATATTTTCTTTAGAAAACTATTTTCATCAAATCGTATCAATTCAACGCTCACAAACTAATATATTGAATGATTTTTATTAGACAGATGAGATTAAATCAACACAGTTTCAATATATATTTTGAAATTCCAGGTTCGGATGTTCAGAACAATATGTTATTTCATTCCTTTTTAGTTAGGAGTTAATTAGTGCTCAATTAACTCAACATTTAAAAGAATTCTAAAACCGATCAAACGAAACTCTCTTACCTGTTGACAAACTCATTTAAATGACTCCAAAGGAACTATTTCATGAAAAACTAAAAAATATTTACTCAGGAATGTCTCAATAGATTTTGAAGTGTGGTTATTTAAAAATGATCGTTTTGACATTTGTACCAATCCCCCCCCCCCCCAATTCAATCGCTGGAGAAATAGTCATATTGAGCGGTGATTAGGAAGAAAAAAAAAAGCACAAAGTTTTTCAAGTTTAAGAATATAGTTAAATATTCCATACGTGTGAGAAAAGAAGACTTACTCATATCCATATTATTTAAAACTATCAGTTAGAATTCTAAAGAACTTCAATTTCACAAATCAACGATTTACGATTCTCACGTATTTTTGCTATAGTAAGTAACTTTATTTTCAAACATAAAATCCAGAGCCTTCAATGACTCACTCACTGATCACTTATTCTTCCCAAATCCTTTATAGTAAGTTTGGGACGGTGGTTTGGTTTTTATCCTTGCGTTGCCTAAAAAGAATCCCAACTTCAAAAAAAAATATTTTTAGATCCATAAATGTTCCTTAGACAAACAATAACAAATATGCTTTATTTTTCTAGTAGAATACACGGGTAATAAGAAAATGCGGTCGTTTATGAACACCCCGTATAAAAGACTTTCACTGACTCACTTTTTCCAAATCCTTTATAGTCAAAACTCTGAAATTCGGTTCAAATATCAACAAGAAAAAGTATAAAAAAAAAAGTAATCTAGTCCAAATCTTTTTGATAAACTAACTTTCAACGGTCAAATGCAAAATATCTAGAAGTATTACATTCTAGAACTTTGCTTAATCAGTAGTAAGTCATAGAAAAGAGATGAAAATACATGAATGTCTTTTGATTGCTAAAATGAACATGGTTAAATTTTTCTGCACCGATAATAATCAGTTAGTGTAAAAGAAATTCTGAAACGTAGTTTACCTCTTAGTTTTGCTCTCTAAAATGTTTTTGATGTTTAAGATTGGTCACAGAGAAAAAAAAAAATTCAACGTTTCCTAATAGTGCTATTTAGAGGGGTTCTAAAATTGGCTATTAGAAAATGAATGGACGTGTGCTTTGTTTTGCAAGTTCACAAAACAAACACTGTGTAATTACTTTTGCGACGAAAAACATCCTCACTTTCTTTCTTCTCCATTTCAAGTTATTTTGGTAACTGACTACCATTGAGAGAATTGCCTTGGTCAAAAAAGTCCAGTATCCAAAAATAAAAATACCGAGAACCTTCAAATGAAAAATTATTTTACTAAGAAACTTTGGGAACTCTGAAAAGGACATGAATATGTATAATCAAGTAAACTTTTTATGATACCTTTAAGATCAATGATATACAAAAAGTAGAGAATTAGCATTTTTTTTTTGTTTTTTAAATTTTATTACCCACCGCACTTCAAATTTCAACAAGGAAGGGTACATGCGATTCCACCTCTCGGACGCCAAATACTTGTATCTTTTAAAACTGCTCCAAGATGACAAATATTATGCCGCTGATTACCAGATAACACAGAACGCTCCTCATGTGCCAATAGGGCCCCACATGTGACTATAGTCTAGGCCTCGCACGCCAAAGATGCCGGGATCGAATCCCGGGTTCGGCACGGATGTTGATTGTGGTCCAGAATCCACGTTGAACTGCAGGTCTCGGCCTGATTAAGCCGCCATTGTGCGTAAAAAATAGGTCGTTCAATTCAGATCAACTCGTTCGAAAATTGAACAATTTCGGTCATTTTTCCTCCGGCAGACCAGTACATTCACAGCCTACTAGCACTTCTCTACATTCCTTTAACAAAAAAAAAATAATAATAACATACTCCAAGAGAGATACCTTAACTTGCAATCGCTTCGGTCGAACTATTAAGGAAAAATCCGCAACTGAAAAGATAGATGCGAGTCAGCCATTATGATACACCTTTATTATTTGAGTTGCCACGGCGGGGAGTCAATTAGAATAACCTTCCCTTCCACCCCCCAAGTTCGCGGCGTTCGCTGAACCTGTCGCCTTCGAATGGAACTAATTAATGCGGGTTTTGGTTGCTTCTGCACTCGAAGGTTTTGCTTTTTCCCGTGATACGAGCCGATTCCTCAAGGACGACACTTGGAAGTGGGTCGGATTAATAAAGTAGAGACGACATCCGAGAACTTCGAAGAGAAGATAGTTGATACTAAAGGCTAATTTACGCGTCATCAACTGGCAAGCCAGTGTTAAGGTTGTCTGTAGTAAGGATAACATCGTGTGACCGTTTCGCGTCATCACTGGAGTTTTCCAGTGGCTGGATGCTCCATTGTATCCTCAGCTGCTTTTACTAAAGGCTAATTTTACACACAAGTCGGCAAGCCAGTTCTGTTTGCCAGTTATTAGATGCCAGCGACTGGCACTGGGTAAACGCTTTAATGTCAAGTCACTGGAGAAGTTAGTTTTCCAGTAGCTGGATGCTCCATTGTATCCTCAGCTGCTCTTACTAAAGGCTAATTTTACACATCAGTTGGCACGCCAGTTCAGTTTGCCAGTTATTAGATGCCAGCGACTGGCACTGGGTAAACGCTTTAATGTCAGTCACTGGAGAAGTTAGTTTTCCAGTAGCTGGATGCTCCATTGTATCCTCAGCTGCTCTTACTAAAGGCTAATTTTACACATCAGTTGGCACGCCAGTTTAGTTTGCCAGTTATTAGATGCCAGCGACTGGCACTGGGTAAACGCTTTAATGTCAGTCACTGGAGAAGTTAGTTTTCCAGTAGCTGGATGCTCCATTGTATCCTCAGCTGCTCTTACTAAAGGCTAATTTTACACATCAGTTGGCACGCCAGTTCAGTTTGCCAGTTATTAGATGCCAGCGACTGGCACTGGGTAAACGCTTTAATGTCAGTCACTGGAGAAGTTAGTTTTCCAGTAGCTGGATGCTCCATTGTATCCTCAGCTGCTCTTACTAAAGGCTAATTTTACACATCAGTTGGCACGCCAGTTTTGTTTGCCAGTTATTAGATGCCAGCGACTGGCACTGGGTAAACGCTTTAATGTCAGTCACTGGAGAAGTTAGTTTTCCAGTAGCTGGATGCTCCATTGTATCCTAAGCTGCTCTTACTAAAGGCTAATTTTACACATCAGTTGGCACGCCAGTTTAGTTTGCCAGTTATTAGATGCCAGCGACTGGCACTGGGTAAACGCTTTAATGTCAGTCACTGGAGAAGTCAGTTTTACAGAGGCTGGATGCTCCATTGTATCCTAAGCTGCTCTTACTAAAGGCTAATTTTACACACAAGTCGGCAAGCCAGTTCTGTTTGCCAGTTATTAGATGCCAGCGACTGGCACTGGGTAAACGCTTTAATGTCAAGTCACTGGAGAAGTTAGTTTTCCAGTAGCTGGATGCTCCATTGTATCCTCAGCTGCTCTTACTAAAGGCTAATTTTACACATCAGTTGGCACGCCAGTTTAGTTTGCCAGTTATTAGATGCCAGCGACTGGCACTGGGTAAACGCTTTAATGTCAGTCACTGGAGAAGTCAGTTTTACAGAGGCTGGATGCTCCATTGTATCCTAAGCTGCTCTTACTAAAGGCTAATTTTACACACAAGTCGGCAAGCCAGTTCTGTTTGCCAGTTATTAGATGCCAGCGACTGGCACCGGGTAAACGCTTTAATGTCAAGTCACTGGAGAAGTTAGTTTTCCAGTAGCTGGATGCTCCATTGTATCCTCAGCTGCTCTTACTAAAGGCTAATTTTACACATCAGTTGGCACGCCAGTTTAGTTTGCCAGTTATTAGATGCCAGCGACTGGCACTGGGTAAACGCTTTAATGTCAGTCACTGGAGAAGTCAGTTTTACAGAGGCTGGATGCTCCATTGTATCCTAAGCTGCTCTTACTAAAAACTAATTTTACACATCAGTTGGCACGCCAGTTCAGTTTGCCAGTTATTAGATGCCAGCGACTGGCACTGGGTAAACGCTTTAATGTCAGTCACTGGAGAAGTTAGTTTTCCAGTGGCTGGATGCTCCATTGTATCCTAAGCTGCTCTTACTAAAGGCTAATTTTACACATCAGTTGGCACGCCAGTTTAGTTTGCCAGTTATTAGATGCCAGCGACTGGCACTGGGTAAACGCTTTAATGTCAGTCACTGGAGAAGTCAGTTTTACAGAGGCTGGATGCTCCATTGTATCCTAAGCTGCTCTTACTAAAAACTAATTTTACACATCAGTTGGCACGCCAGTTCAGTTTGCCAGTTATTAGATGCCAGCGACTGGCACTGGGTAAACGCTTTAATGTCAGTCACTGGAGAAGTCAGTTTTCCAGTGGCTGGATGCTCCATTGTATCCTAAGCTGCTCTTACTAAAGGCTAATTTTACACATCAGTTGGCACGCCAGTTCAGTTTGCCAGTTATTAGATGCCAGCGACTGGCACTGGGTAAACGCTTTAATGTCAGTCACTGGAGAAGTTAGTTTTCCAGTGGCTGGATGCTCCATTGTATCCTAAGCTGCTCTTACTAAAGGCTAATTTTACACATCAGTTGGCACGCCAGTTCAGTTTGCCAGTTATTAGATGCCAGCGACTGGCACCGGGTAAACGGTTAATGTCAGTAACTGGAGAAGTCAGTTTTCCAGTAGCTGGATGCTCCATTGTATCCAAAAATGATCTTACTAAAGGCTTATTTACACTTTACCAAACGGAAGGCCAGTTAAGGTCACCAATCATTATAAACGTTAGAGACTAAACACATCATTCCAGTCACTGGATAAGTCAGTTTTTCAGTAGCCTCCAATTATATCTAAATTTGCTCTTACTGAACACTGATTTACACGCCAGTCAGCGTTGCAGTTAAGATCACCAGTAATTAGATGCCAACGACTTGCATCGTGATATCGACTGGCACAAACTAACACACAAAATCGAAGTAAAGAATTTTATAGGAGGAAATCCTAGTAAGGATCATTCCCTATACTCGCTATGTTACAATCTTCTAGCCCAGTGCATTTAGAAACTACTTTGCAATAAAACCTTCTAGAAATTCGGCAGGTAGGAACGAAGAAGATTAATTAATGAAATGACACAAATTAAAAAACAAAACAAAAATAGTGCCTAATATATTTTATATTTGAAATCCTTGTCAATGCATATGCAGTGGCGCCCCCTGGTTTCGTCTTTTGCTATTTCAATTTTCATTTATAATAGACATTAAATGAAAACAATGTAATTTCATTAAGTGCTCATTTTCGTACCAACTCACTAAATGTCAATAGACTGAGAGGCGACTGCAATTTTTGGACCCCATCGAACATCATTCTGATTTTTTTTTTAGAAATTAGAGAAAAGTGTGTAGATTACGAATCCACTGGTCTGTCGTGGCAAAAATGGCCGAAACTGGTCAAAAATCGACTTTTAATAAGTTGAACTAAATCCAATTGCCAAATGCGCCATAACTTGCCAAATAATGAGCATTTTTTTTTATTTGGTAACCCTCACTCTTTAATTTTCAATTAAGAAGGTTGCAGACGATTGAGATATCTGGCGACGGTCTACTTGCATCCATTAAAAGGGAGCCAAGTTGGCAAAAAATATTACGTCACTTATGACGTAACTGATGTCGCCAGTTTGGCTTACTTTTAAAAGATACTAGTTTTCCGAGCCAAAGATCAGAAATCGTTTGCGCTTTTTCTCATTGAAAATCAAAATGAAGTGGGTTGCCAGACGAATAAGTTTGTTCTCTTTTTGGCAAGTTATGACATATTTGGCAATCGGATTTTAGTTCAACTCATTCCAAGTAGATTTTTGACCAGTTTCGGCCATTTTTGCCACGGCAGACCAGTGGATTCCTAATATAATCACTTTTCTCTAATTTCTATAAAAAAATTCAGAATGATGTTCGATGGGGTCCAAAAATTGCAGTCACCTCTCGGACTACAAGGTCTTGCATGAAGTAGTTTCTAAATGCACTGGGATAGAAGATTGCAACATGGGCATGATCCTTTCTAGGCCCTCCCCCTAAAATAAACTTTTTGGCAAATTCATCAAATGGCGTGAAATTGTTGATCATTTCTGTAGTTGTATAACAACATTTATCAGTCTTAAATTAATGCAAAAAAATGAAATCGTCAACTGATTAGAAATGTCGATTAATTGATCATTTAGGAGAAGTTCGTGACGTAATAATGTTGCTAAACGAAAATAAGCAAAAGGCGATTCAACTTAATCAATTACAAAAGGAGTCATATCCTGGCTAAAAACGACAACTTCGTAATTGTCAATTTTCATGTATCTTGGCGCAAGTTTCGAGATAGTCACACTAACTCCGGACTTAGACACTAGATGGCGTTTTAAGCAGTCTCATCAGATGGCCGAGGGCCCCTTTACTTACATATCCATCAGACACGATTTTTAAAAAAAAATCCTTTGTATTAATTTAAAACTGACGGCGGGCAAATCTACCGAGGTCTAATTAACCTCCTTTCCGTCGCGCAGTCGGTCTGAAACTTGGCAGATAGATTCGATGACAATTTCTATCAAATTTTGGGGGCTATTACTAAAAGGCCGCTTTTACGAAATACTAATAAACCAACTAGCCGTCATCCAATCGCGCTGAAATAGCGTTTAACCGATCATTGAAGAAACTCTTTCCTGTTGCCAAAATTGTTTTAATAAATAAACCATAAAATTGTTTTAATCGGAACAAATAAAAGATATTTGAATGTGAATGCATAAATTCTCATTCATTTTTATTAAGTAAATTTGGAATCGTAATTTACCGCATATTTGTATTAATATTTACCGCATAGATGTCTCTAATATTTAAAATTAGATGTAAATACCATGCACACGCTGACAACAGAAACGACGCTATGTTAATGAATATAAAAATTGACAATGCATATAAAGGATTTATATTAAAAACTTTGTTTTTATGACTTATATTATTATAACATTAGCGGTCGTCATATATAAAACTAACTTTCTCGATTTTATTTTATTAACCATTCTCCGTAACAAATTATGTAACCCTTCGCCAGTTTCAACCTTACATAATAAAACTGATAAGCAACTGCATATTTCTAAGATAAGGAATTAGGTATCTTAAAAACCCCTTAACCGAGAATAGATGACCAAGAACAAAAAAATTGAAAATAAAAACCCTCGCGCCTTCAATAAAACCATAAATCTTTAAGCGTAGTTATTATTATTATTATTACTGCATGAAGAATCATCAAATAAAATAAATCGACCCCAGAGAGCTCAAATTACGGTCTCCGGACAAAATGAAAAAAAAAAAAAAAAAAACTACAACTAATTCGCATCACGTGTCTACCAAGAAAATGAATTCTCTCCGTCTTGTCGGACTAAAATGGCGTAGAGTCGTAAAAAATTGGAGGACCTGTCAAGAACAGAAGATGTTTTTTTTCAAAAAAAAGCACCGCTGTAGAGCAACTACAAAAAAAAAAAAAAAAAAAAAAAAAAAATGTGTAACTTATTTTTTAAAAATGAAGGTGACAGACATAATAACAGTAAATTTGATTCAGTGTCGTTAGGGGTTTTTAATATACTGTTACGAATTTTTGTATATTTGTAAATATTTCGTAGTGTTAATTTTGTAAATAGGAAAATGTATGTACATTTTGCATAAGGCAGTGCAAAAGTTCGTCGTTAGTTTGTTTCCCCGCAATGTGGGTATTGATGCTTGATAACGAGTTTTACAGAGGTATAACTCTGGGAAGCGAGTTTTAAGGAGCAGGGCATTTAACGTTATGGTAATGGCAATCTCGCCAAATTGGCGAGATATAGCCAAGTTGGCGACCATTTGGCGACATTTTCGGTCCCTACGTACATGTATAGGACTTTTCGACTACGATCTGGAAAGTTCTCCAAATATCTACCTCTAGAAGTCTTAAGAAAGTTCACCTCCCCTATATAAGTCGGCCAAGAGAGCCGGAGAGTTAGTTGATTTTGAGTCACTGAATTAGTTGTTAGCTGAGTCAGTTAGTTGACTGGAATTACTGAGTCTCAGTGAGCATTCCGAGTAGTTCTAAAGCGAACTGTATTGCATTGTCTTTTGCGGCGATTTAGCAGTTGTGTTGTCAAGCTTTAACTGCTGTTTTGAGCTCTAATGTTGTGAAAAGAGCCGTATTGTGTCTACTAGAACGAGAAGTTCTGGAGCTGTAAGAGAATCTGTGAAGAATTATATTGGAATAAATTTCTGCAAGTTTTGATCTGCTTTGGCTTCAAATCTTTCGAACCCGTCCACGCAACAATACATTTTTTATATGCATTGCATTTGTTTATATTAATTAACAGTAACGCCGATTCCGTTGTCAGAGGGTGCTTGGCATCTCATTTTAAATATTAGACACATCTCTATCAGTAAAATATACGACAAATCAGGTTTCAAAATTTATTTAATAAAAATGATTGAGAATTCATGCATTCACGTTCAATTATCTTTAAATTATTCTTATTAAAATAGTTTTGGCATCAGGAACGAATTTTAACAGTGACCGGTTGAATGGGATTTATTATTGTTCAAAAACGATTATAGAAACGTGCGTAAAAACGACCTTTTGGTGAGAGTGACAGCCCCCAAAACTTGATAGAATGACATCGAATCTACCTGCCAAGTAAACAGTACAAGCAAGCGAACCTATCTGCCAAATAACACCAAGTGGCTAACTCCAAGAAAATATGCGCTGCGAATTCGCCCGGTAGCCACATATTGTTGCGTGGACGGGTTCGAAGGATTTGAAGCCAAAGCAGATCAAAACTTGCAGAAATTTATTCCGATATAACTCTTCACAGATTCCTTTACAACTCCAGAACTTCTAGTTCTAGTAGATTCAATACAGCTCTTTTCACAACAATAGAGCACGAAACAGCAGTTAAAAACTTGACAACACAACTGCTAAAATCGCTGCACAACACAATGCAATACAGTTCGCTTTCAGAACTCTCTGAATGCTCACTGAGACTCAGTAATTCCAGTCAACTAATGGACAACTAACCTCCTCGGCCGACTTATATAGGAGTCAAACCTTCTTGAGACTTCTAGAAGTAGATATTTGGAGAACTATCCAGATCGTAGTCGAAAAGTCCTATACATGTACATGGGAACCAAAAATGTCGCCAAATGGTCGCCAAGTTTGGCGACATTTGGCGAGATTTGGCAATTTGGCGAGATTCCAATTACCATAATGTTAAATGCCCTGCTCCTTGTAAAACTCACTTAACAGCGTTATCTCTGTAAAACTCGTTATCAAGCATCAAGAGATTCATTGCAGGGAAACAAACTAAAGACGAACTATTGCACTGCAAAATGTACATAAATTTTCTTATTTACAAAATTAACAGTACGAAATATTTACAAATATACAAAAATTCGTAACAATATATACAAACAAACAAAACGATGTTAATATAAAGGATGTAAAAAAAAAAGGTTCAAATTCGAACGGTTTGTTTTTGAATCGAGTATCGAATAATTTCTAGTTACAAAGGAATTGATAGAGAGTTGTTATTGTTTTAGAAATCTAAACAAATATTTAATTATTCTAGCTGTTCTTAAAGTTTATGATTAAAATGCCTTCATATTGCGATACAATTCTTCCGAAACGAAAACTAAACACTATTAACTGCTAGTCTTCTTCGAATGTGTTCGATAGATTTATCTATCTCGATTTATAAATGTTTCATATTGTAAATAATCTAAAAGTTTTTTTAATGTAAATTTTTGAAGTACCCAAAGTTATTTAAAAAAAAAAAAAAAAATAGTGATTTTTCTAAAATAATACTATTTGACACTTCAGGTAACCGCAAATTCTTGAAATAATAAATACTAATATTATTCTTAGGAGGTGAACACAAATTTCAGAAAGAATAAATACTAAATATTATTCTTACGAGATAAAGACAATACAGAAATCCAAAACCACGATTTGGATATTTCACATCAATATTATTTTCAAGGACTGTATCTCAATGTTCTATTGTTCTAAACGTTCATAACAAAAGAAGAAAGATTTCGAAGAAGAAGAAAAAGTTCACAATTCCAACGTTATTATTTATATCTTGTTCTTAAGATGCATGGCTTAGGTTAAGGTTAGAATTTCCTTATTGTTGAGCGATATTTTATATCTTTATTATTTGCATTTCTTTGTCGTTTATTTGATTCGAAACAATTTCTGCGTCCTTTTAATGGGAGAACAAAATTTGCATTTTTATGGGGAGTTGTTTTTAATGCGGGATTTTTTTTTTTTTTTTGTTCTTGTTGTTATTATGGTGAATGAGATATGTTCGTACAACAATGAGAAAAATCAATAAAAACGGATTAATGTTTTTTTAAGAGAGAGGTTAATAAATTTGGGTTATGCAACGGTTCTGCAATCTGAAAAAAATAAATCTGTGTTTTTTAGGCGTTAAGAAATAATTTGTAAATAACTCGAAGCGGAAATTTCAAAACCCTGCACTAATATTCCAGATTAACAAGCTATGTTCCAACTAAACAATTAAAGTGTTGGACAAGAAAATTCAAGAAAAACTTTGTTTATCCACTTAACAATTTTTGGACAATATTCCATTCAAACAAGATAGACAAAATAAATTTGTCTCAGTAAAAAGATTTTTTTAAAAAATGAATTATTCGCACCTACGATATAATATAGAACGTTATAAACATAATATACAAAATGCTTGAAATTAAACGTTTAAAAAACTCATACCCCACAGGATCTTAATAGAAAACACGCCAAAAAAAACACAAAATGTACAAATGTGGCGACTTCAAATAACAGATGCTGCCATAGGTGGGCAGACACACAACTTGCAAAATTATGTAGCACAACTTTATAATTGCAATGTCTCAATTACCAATATATGTTGAACAATCGAAACAAAATCTGTACAACGTCACAATTAAAAAATTATGTCGCACAACTTTGTACAAAATGTCACAATTAGAAAATTATGTCGCACAACTTTGTACAAAATGTCACAATTAGAAAATTATGTCGCACAACTTTGTACAAAATGTCACAATTAGACAATTATGTCGCACAACTTTGTACAAAATGTCACAATTAGAAAATTATGTCGCACAACTTTGTACAAAATGTCACAATTAGAAAATTATGTTGCACAACTTTGTACAAAATCCGTGTAATGTCACAATTAAAAAAATTACATCGAACGATTTTGTACAATTTGAATTCAATGTTGCAAATACAAAATTATGCCGCATGGCACTTTGTAAAATATTTTTTTAAACGTCACAATTTAAAAAATATGTTGAAAACCACTGACTCTGTAAAAAATATGCTCAGCGTCACAATTAACAAAACTGTGTAACACTACTTAGTACAAAATTTGTTAAGTCACGATTATGAAATGCACAACTTTGAATAAATTATGTAAAATGTGATTTAAATGTGTTGAATTAGGTGAAAAAAAACTTTGTGGCATTCTTATTTCTCTCAAACTCATTACGAAAAAAAAAAATTAGAAAATGTTGCGCAGTGAAAACGCGATACAAAATTAAATTTTCCTATCTTTTCAAAATATGCAACTATGTAAACATGTAAAAATATGCAAAATATGCAACTATGTACTATGTAAAAAAATATGCAATGTGTGAAACATCGCACAACTTTCAACTATACTCGACAGTGCGTTTTAATTTGCAAGGTGTAAAATTTACCGTTTTTGCTATTCATAATTTCAATAATTTTTTAAAAATGGACAATTTTGGCGATGATTATTATATTGGCAAAATGGCGAAATTGGTGATCTGTTTTTCGATAAAAGTTAAATTACCTTTACTTGTAAGTGAAACAGAGGAGAAACAGTCGTTGATGCGACGAGTTCAAGGAAAGAGAACCCTGCGTTAAAAACATTCGTTTTCCAACTTTTTACTCCTTTGTCATTTCTACGGAAATTTCAGAGATAAGGATGTTTAGAACAACTTAAAAAGGCATTACCACAGCGATCTTGATAAAAATCGTTAGAGCTGCTTTCTGGCAATTGCCGCAAAACAAAAATATTTCAATGCCAGCTATCTTTTGCGCTGGCGCCATTTTGACAAAAACCATTCTGACAGGTCGCATGGACATCTAGGTCAATTCGTTTTGGAGTTATGCTGACCACAGACATTTTTTCTAGACAGCTTTTTCGAACTCGGCACGTTCCAAAACGTGTAGAAATGCAACAACAAAAAATCTAATTTTTTTTTTTATGACCGAATGTAATAGTTTCATTGCCCAATATTAACAGATGGGCGATAAAAAGTAAAAAAAAAAAAAAAAATTCCAAACACCACAAATGACTTCTAGCGAGAAAAAACAACAACAAAATATACATAAAATCTCAATACCACATATAAACCCGGTATATTAGAAAGAAAAAGAAGAAAAGCGATTTAGTATCAAACATTGAACCTCCCCAATAAGCAACAGATTAAATACTCCGCAAGACCCCCACCAAAGAAACTATTTGAACAATTGGCGGGCATAAAACCGCGCCAATGAAACCTAACTGCACCTCGCCAACAAACATAAAAAAAAAAAAAAGGAGGGAGGGGGGGGCGGGATCCAGATCTCCCCCGACCAGACAAGGGAGTCCAGGAGTAAAACAACACAAGAAAGCCTTAATCCCCCTCCCTTCTCCCCCAAACCAATTCCATTGGGGAAGGGGGGGGGGGGTGAGCAAGAATACGATGAATGTCAGAGTGAGCGCAATTTAGGGTCCATCGGACCTCAATAATGGAAAGGTTTTACTATCGTGGTCCCCCCATAATTGCTTTTTTTTTTTTTTTTTTTTTACGGAGAGAAATAGTTGCTTTTTGGGGGGGGGGGGACAAGAACGAGTTTGCTTCTTGTGTGTGATTGTTGGTCGGGATTACATTACTTTTTTGTGCAAGTTGATCAGAGTCGGGATATTGTATTCGATTCGCTTGAGATATAATATTCCTTGGGTTTCGTCAACGTGCTCAAATTGGGGTTATCTTTTTCTATCGTAGCGCCACCTACTGGTGGTCACTAAATTTAGAGAGGAAAAAAATTCCCTAATAATTCATTGATAGATTTCTAAAAATAATTCCGGATGTTACGGCAATTCCCCCCCCCCCCCCAATTTTTTCGCGGTTCCCTGATGTGCAGGCACCCTGATCAAATACAACATACAGAGCTACAGAGGTAATGTCTATTTTTTAATTTTTTTTTAGATAAATTTGGCGGTAATGAAAAGTTTAAATTATTATTTAATTACTACCGCAATTCTCAGAGTTGAAATGGCCGACCCAACGGTGTAGTGGTTAGCGTGCTAGCTTCTAGACCGCGAGGTTGCGGGTTCCGAGTCCCGTGTTATAGGCATGGGTGTTTGTAAATGTATGTTGGCTTGTCTAATGACGAATGTTTCGGCGCATTACAGCCCTCGTGTTGCTGACGGCGCCAGATAATCTGAAAAAAACCAACCAACTCAGAGTTGAATGGCACCAAAATACGTGTTAACTGGAAAATGTAACCTTCAAACAATGATGGAATTTTTTCCTGATACTACTTCGAAAAATTATCTTACCAAAAAAAAAAGAAAGAAAGAAAAAAAAAAAAAAAAAAGCCGTGTTTGCATTTGCGAATTAGCGATGTATCGGAATGTGTTTAGATATAAAAACTCTGACGGTTGCGGAACGGTTGGATTGAAATGAATATTAGTCACGCTGCCGCAGCATTAATTATAGTTGTGTGGAACATCACACAAATTTCAATCATATTATAAAATTGGTCGTTGCATTAAAATTTCTTGTGTTATTTATCATTTTCAAATAAAAATGGTCAGTTTGGCGATATTTTTGGCAATAATTTTTAAGTGGGGAAAAAAAAAAAAAAAAAACATGCCGAAATAACAAAATTGGTGTTGTTATTCGATAGACATGACATTTCCTGAGGGGGAAACAGAAAAAAATCAATTGTTGATGGGCGATGATCAAGGGCATTGAGCTCTGTGATAAAGGCCCTCGTTTTTCAACTTTTTACGCTTTTATCGAATTTCGGAGGTGGGGACGATTAGAACACCTTAAGGAGGCATTTTAATCAAAATCGTTTGAGCCGTTTTTTACTAATTGCTGAATTTTTTTTATTTTTTAATGATTTGTCCATGAATTTAACCTTATGCGCATGCGCAATTTCGACGGAAACCTTAATGGTAGGGTCCCATGGCCACCACTAACTCTCACACAAAATTTGAGCATCGTAGGTGAATTTGTACGACAGTTATGCTGACTCCGTACATACACATAGATATCTTCCTATACCACTTTTTTGAAATTAGGATGTTTCAAAACGTGTAGAAATGCAAAAAAAAAAAAAAGTACCGAATTATATACTTTCATTATGCTATGTAAACATATAGAGGTCATTGAAAAAAAAAAGTTGAAAAAAAAGTTAACGGCTAGCTCAATTAACAAATAAGTGAGAAAGAAAAAAAAGAATTTGAAAGGCAAAATGTTGAAAGAAATCGTAGACTCAGACAGGATTACGTTGGAAGTGTTGTTGTTGAAGAACGCGGTACAGTTCCTATGCGGGACGGGTTTTTTTTTTCTTTTTTTTTTTTCTGCAAATCCACTTCTGGAGAGAAAAAATTGTTTGGGAAGTATACGAAATGTTCGAATCAATACAATGAAGTTAAACTTTTGTACTTTTTCATCGATTGCGACGCGACGTTTAGACGTTAGGACGCATTAAATGAATAGGTTTATACTTTTAGCGAGAGAACCGAGCCTGGTGTGCAAAACGGACTATTGAAAGTTGTTGCGTAACAGTCCTCTGGAATTAGCGAGCGTTAGCGAACAGGAGCGGAGCACTTCAGCAACAACTGTCATTCATTCATTCAAAAGCAGTAATTCGTCGCAACTATTTAAATACTTTTTTATTCCTGTAAATATTCAAAACTAAAAAATACAATAAACTGAAAATAACTTACACAATCAATACCAAAACTTAAAAAAAAAAATTTAAAAAAAAAATCCTCTTATTGAATTCGAACAATTCCGAGACACACGCAAAAAAAAAAAAAACCTCCCAAACCGTCAATTTTAACGACAAATCCCCCTCCACATCGACAAGAGAACCAGTCCCAGAATCCACCGCGGCCGCATCAACCCCGTCTCCATAGCAACAACCATTAACCCCTGCCACTTTTAAACGCGGGCCATATTGTGTTTTATACGTTTGTCAACATTGTCATTAACAAAAGTGTTATCTGCACCCCTACGACGTCGCTGTGTTCGAAACTGCCCCTTTTTAAAAAAAAAAGAAAAAAAAAGAAGAAAAAAAAAAAGAAGACGGACGTTAAGTAATAGTTGCAACAACGCAATCTAATCGACAGGATAAGTTGGGCTTAATGTCTCGGAAAGTGTTTTCTTGTTGCGACTTTAGTTAATAACGTATTCTGAACTCAACTGGTGCCGGAGGTAATTAGTATTCAGACGAGGTGTCGGAACAAGATTAGGTGTCAGAAGATGTGTCTGTTTTTGAGGACGGAAACACGCCGAGGTTTATTGCTATCGTTAAGGAGGAATGTTTCGAATTGTTCGATATGGAATATGGAGATAGAATTATTTGGAATACTTAAAATCATTTTGAACTTGTGTTCGTTGTATACTGTATTTTCCGAGACGAACATCATTCTGATAGTTTTTTTTTTTTTTTTTTTTTTTTTTTCGAATGTAGAGAAAAGTTAGATTAGGAATATACTGGTCTGCCGGGGCGAAAATGGCCGAAATCGGTTGAAAATGAATTTGAATGAGTTTAACTAA
This sequence comes from Linyphia triangularis, assembly GCA_963978545.1. Lineage (NCBI taxonomy): Eukaryota > Metazoa > Arthropoda > Arachnida > Araneae > Linyphiidae > Linyphia > Linyphia triangularis. Next base: position 10,293,650 of record OZ021724.1, on the reverse strand, counting down.
ATCCCGTTGCCAAATCTGTCATAACTTGCTTATTTGGTAACCCAACCACTCTTTTAATTTTCAACATGGAATGTTGCAGACGATTCAGATCTCTGGCGACGTCCTACTTGCATCTTTTAAATGTTAGCCAAGTTGGCGCTAACAATACGTCAACTTGGCTCACTTTTAAAAAGTGAGATTTTTTTTTTTTTTTGTCAACGATGGAAAATGTTCTGCACCCTTCATCATTGAAAATTAATGAGCCAAAAAGAAATGCTCATTATTTGGCAAGTTATGGCAGAATTTTTAGCGAATCGAATTCAGTAGGTTGCGAATGTACGGGTCTGCCGGGGTAAATATGGCCTGAATCGGTTAAAAATTGATTCATAGCCAATTTTTAACCGATTCCGGCCATATTTGCACCGGCAGACCCATACATTCGCAATCTACTAACTTTTCTCTACACTTTATACCAAATTCAGAATGTTCGATGGGGTAGGGACCAAAACTTGCAATCGTTTCTCAGACTATTAGGGAATGGTGAAAGAATTATTTGGAATACTAAAGTATTTTGGATCTGTGTTCGTTATACATAACATAGCTGACTATAGGTGCTTCGCTACGAAATTTTACAATGTATATTTTAGCAATCAAAAGCTGTTCATGCATTTTTACCTCTTTTCTATGACTTACTCTGAAAATTAAAGAAAGTATTAATATTTAATGCTTCGATATATTTCGCATTTGTATATATTTAGCATTCCCTGAAAGTTGGTTATTTAATATTGGACTAGATGACCTTTTCTATGTTTGTCCTTATTGATATTTGTACCGAATTTCAGAGATGTGACTATAAGGGATTTGGAAGATTGGGTCAGTGAAGACTTTGGCTTTTATTCAAGGTGTTCAGAAACGACCGCATTTCCTTATTACCCGCATATTCTAGAACAAAAATAAAGCGCATTTGCAATTTATTGTCGGCTGTATTATTTTTAAACAGCTGGGTCCCTTTTTAGGCAGCGCAAGGATAAAAACCAATCTAAAGTTACTCACTACAGCAAAAATACGAAATCTTTGATTTGAGAAAAAGAATTCTAACTAATAGGTTCTAAATAATGTGACATTGAGTAAGTTTTTGTAACTCACACATATGGATGGTTTAATCGATTTTTACGAACTTATATGGATGATGAGAGAGAGAAAAGAGAAAACACCGCAAAATCGATTTCATTGGTGTTTAATTAGAATTTGTGTTGAAATCGCCATGCTCAAACAAACCAAGTTAATTCATTTCCCAACAGCCTATTACAGAGCAATAAATCAACAATTATAATTTGTTGTGAAGGGGGCAGCTATTCCGTAACAGGTAAGCAATCAATCCTCATTTAAAATCAATTTTCCAATTCGAACACCAATAAAAAAGCACTAAGTCAACGTTCCAAAAAGATTCATACACAAGCGAAAACAACGCGAGGGGAATAACATGTCACCTCTTAAAAAGGTAAACAGCTAGTTGTTTTAAGGGAATAGAATAAAACATCATCCCGAAATAAAATAAAAAAAAACAAAGAAACTTTTAGTTTAGAACGAAGCCATCTTTGCCGAAAAAGGAAAGGATTCGAAAGAGGAGACGCCATTTTTATTTTCTCCTCAAAAAGGGGAAGAACATTAAAAAAAAAAAAAAAAAGGCTTAGTGAAAAGAAATGTAATGTATCGCGAACATATCAGAATGCTTTGTGGTAGGCATTGAAGCGTGGAATATGCGAAAACAAATAGAGCAGGGCGGGAAAATGGCTGAAACGACAACTAAACACTGCTTTGGAATGGAATTAAACTAGCTCAGAATTTATAATAGCAGGTTGTCTAAAAAGTTATGCTGAAGTTAAAATCGGGGGACGCAGTGAGTTTTCTAAAAAAAAGTTCGATAGGAATTTTAGCGATAATTCCAAAAATTTCAGGAACGTTTTAGGGTTTAATTCCTAACAATTGTAGGGACAATTCCTAACAATTGTAGGGATAATTCCTAACAATTGTAGGGACAATTCCAAAAATTGTAGGGATAACGCCACAAATTGTAGGGATAATTCAAAAATTTCAGGAATGTTTTAGGGAATAACTCTTAACAATTGTAGGTATATTTCCAAATATTGTATTGATAATTCTATATATTTTAGGAACGTTTTAGGGATTAATTCTTAGTAATTGTATGTATAATTCTAAAAATTGAAGTGATAATTCCAAACATTTTTGGAACATTTTAAGGACTAATTCCTAACAATTGTAGGACTAATTCCTAACAATTGTAGGAATAATTTCAAACATAGTAGGGAAAAATCTAAAAATGTCAGGAACATTTTGGGGAATAATTCCTAACAATTGTAGGGATAATGCCAAAAATTGTAGGGGATACTTCTAAACATTTCAGGAAAGTTTTAGGGATTAATTCCTAACAATTGTAGGGATAATTCCAAAAATTGTAGGGATAAATCCCCAAAATTCTAGGGAATAATTGGGGATGATTCTAAAAAATTTAGGGATATTTCTTTTAAAGCTGATGTATGCTCCTAACAGAGAGGCAAAAAATTTACAATTTTCAAAAAATTGAATAATTAACAATTAAAATCTCAGGAAAGATTTTATTTGAAGAATTATCTGGGGTTTTTCGCGGATGTTGGAGGAAAATTGGGGTAATTTTTTTTGCAAGGTTTTTCAAAAACATTTTTAGGAATTATCGAAAAATAACGTACATTTTTAGGAATTTTAGAGGAGAGAAAAAAATGTAAGGAACATTAAGAATTTTAGGACAAATACGACCCCTGTAAAATGAATAGAAGTTACTAAGTTTTTGAAATTTATATTAAATTTAATTGCTCCGAATCATCATCACGTGTGAGGATAATACGAAGAGCAACTTATTTAAAATTATTTCGTGAATTTTCATACATAAAACAAGACACGCCATAATAGATTTATCTTTAAAAAAAAAAAAAGGGGGGGGGGGGAGAAACACAAGAAGCAACATAAAAACGTTATTTAAGTAAAAAACAAAACAAAAATGAAAGCCTTTTTTATTTCTGCTTACATTTACTACACCATATGGTTGTAAAATTATTTCATTTGTTAGGTGCAGCATTTAAATTTAAATTTCTGGTCGGCACATTTTTTTTCTGCAAGGCTAAAATATCTTAGAGGAATCACTTTTTGCGAAATTCATCAGTTTTAAGTATTGTATTCTATTGATGAGAGATATAAAATTCCTTAGGTTTCCTCAACTTACTTAAATGGCAATTTTCTCTTTTTCATAGCGCTTCCATCTACTGTATACTATCACAACTTTCCACAATTTTTATACTACAGTCGAACCCCGTTAACACGAAGTCAATTGAACCGCCGAAATCGTTTGCGTTAATCGAATTTCACGTTAAACAAATAAATTAACGTTAAGTTCTAAATACGGAGAATTGCTTTTACTTTGCGTTCAATGGGACTGTATATGATTTTTTTTTTAACTTCATCCAATAAACACGATGTACGATTGTAGTAAAAAAAACTGTTTGTAATAGACCTTTAAATTGGTTTATATAATTATCAATTTTGGGTTTAGTAGAAAAAAAAATATAGTCACTAAAAAAAAAGACTTTTCAGAAATAATATACAAGATAAAAATTAAATATATTAAAATAAATCGTGATAAAAATTATTTACTCAAATAAGAATTATTCGGCTGAAAATGGAAATCTGTGTACAGATCGTCTGTGACGAAGATTTGTGGGAAATTCAAACGAATTCCTCCCCCCCCCCCCCCTCTCCCTTCACCCCAAGAAATAACAATCACCTACTTTGTTTTTAACGCAACACCCATCTGACCCATTTAAAACAACAAAACACCAACAAGTAAAAACGGAACAACAAAAGAGTTGAAACGTATAAAATAATGCAAGATCATTTTTCCCGATCTGCTTTCAAAGTTACAAGTGTATCTAGTAAATGAAAAACAAAAAAATTCAACATCTGGCAACAGCAGTAGAAAACCAAAATGGCGGACCGCCGACTGTGAGTCTCTTTCCTCCCCCCCCCCCCCCTTCTCCTTCTTCGTTCTTCTTATCGGTTAGAGAAATATTTACCCCGGCGTTTTAATAATGAACCTGTACTTTTTATGACCCAATAAAAACACGTCATTTCCAAAGCAGATAAAATGCCAAATTAGACGGAGACCTCATAATTTTTCTGTTTTTATTGGATTTTTTTTTTTTTTTCGGTTTGACCTAAATACATATCTTGGAAAGTCGTGTTGGAATTAAAAAAAAAAAAAGGAAAAAATGATCTATTTTTTTTTTTAATAAGTTCGCAGATTTTTTTTTTTTTTTTTTTTTTTTTTTTTTTAAAAGATAGAATGTAGTAACTCGTTCATTCACATCGAACTTTAAAAAAAAATGATAGTTGCAAAATATTTAATAAATTCCAAATTTTTGCAATGTTAATTCTTTGGTGCAATTCGAAACATATAAATATATTTTTTTTTTAAATAGTTGGGTTGCTTCAATTTTTTGAAGACGGTTGTGTGTGTGTGTGTGTGTGTGTGTGTGTGTGTGTGTGTGTGTGTGTGTGTGTTGGGCGGGAGCAATTTCTCGTCTTTTTAAATATCAGTGATAGATGACCCCAATATCGTCCTGACTTGGCAATTTGCAATTGTTTGTACCGCTTACCGTATTTTCTATCTAGAATCGATGTCAAGTAAAATTTGTTACAAAAATAGGTTCTTTTTTGGAACAATTTACGGTTTTATAAATTTGAAAAAAAAATAAGTTCTTTCTCTTAAGAGCTTTGCCCCTTTTTGGTATTCGGACAACTTATTTATCTTTCTCTTTTTTTAAGAGTACATCAAATAAAAGAGATTTTTGAAGACAAGCATGCGTTTCTGTTCATTGTTTAAAGCAGTGGTGGACATCATGAGGTGCTAAGGGGAGGGGGGGGGGGGGGCTGTCTTCTTACTTTATAAGTGTTTTTGACGGTGATACCTTTAAAGTTTTACTTCGATTTCTGACATTTTACCGCACCCAACGCCGCAAATCGCCAAAACATTTTTAATACATATATAAGTGCAGTTTTTTCATTAGCAAAAAGAAACTTACATAAAAAAAATCATATTGGCATTACGATTAAAAAACAATTTTGATAGTTGATTTAAGTTTATGGAAATCTCTTACACGTGTAAAAAAAAGAAGCTTTTTTTGTTGCAGATTGGCAACACAAACATTTTTTTTTTTTTTTTAACCTATCGGAATCAACGGGTGCTGAACGATTAAATCGAAATGAATATTTGTCGTATTCTAGTAGGATCAAAAAAAAAAAAAAAAAAAGGCAATGCAATAATAAGTAATAATGTAAAAATATTCGGATATTTTTGCCCCGGCAGACCAATGGATTCATTATCTACTAACTTTTTTCTACACTGTATAAAAAAAATTCAGAATTCGTCTATCGAACTAACATAATGCATCCAATCAAATCACGGACATTAATTACAATATAATGTATCCATTCCCATTTAAATACTAAAAAGTCCTAGCCAACGTGGCTACAAAATATAATTCCATATTCATGCATACATTTCAGCATCTGTTGCCAAGATACACAGATAACTCAGTGACAGAGCAAAAAAAAAAAAACACCTTTCAGTAAATGCAAACACAACGCTATCGCTTAGTTGTTGATACAGGAAGGAATTAAATCGTTAAATACCGAAAAAAGAATATAAATATGGCATACATTTTATGGAAATATTTCGGTTGGGAAACGCAGAATGTGATATTACCAAATACCGAATCAATTTTCACCACGTAGTCAGTAAATCGTTTGCAACTTAGCGGTTTTCTGGAATATATAAGATAACAACAAAGTCCAGATGAAATTAAAATGCGTTCCTTGAATTTTGGAGTGAATTTTATGCTGGTTTAAGGGGGTCCAGTACCGAAATTTTTTCAAAAATCCCAATTTTTTTTTCTGATTTCAAAAAATAGTTCATACATTCCTGAAGAGAATGATGTTTTTATCTTATTCCTCCGGTGATTAGAACGCCACAAAATTACCTGTGATTTAAACATCACTAATGGGCGTAACACCTTGAAGCGTCTGTTTAAAGTGCGTTTTTCGAACACTAGTGTTTTTCGCAGATGTTGCATATTCAAATCGATATATCTCCAGAACCATTAATAATTGGCTATTCAAATTTTAGGAGCATTTAATTTATATAGTTTTAAATATTTTGTCTTCGCAGAATTTTATTTTTTTAATTCTGTTTTAAAATATAACATTTAGCGTAAAAGATAACATAAAAAAAAGCAAAAATTTCAATATTTTAACTTTGAGAATTTTTTTAATTTTTTTTAATTCACCTATCAAAATTCTGTGAAGACAAAATTTTCTTTATATAATTATGTATTACAGAAAGCTTTCACTTTGAAAAAAAAATTATTTTTTCTTGACTTATATCAAAATACTTATATACTCAAAGATATATAAATAGTATCTCATACATAAAATAAATTTTTGACATAAAAATGTACATAAATAAAGTTTTTTTTATTTTCGGTACCGGACCCCCTTAAATTTCATTTTGAAACCAAGACCTTTTAAACGATAAAAAAAGGAGACTTGCTAACATTTAATAACGCCGCAACTAAGAAAAGCGAAAAACCAAATTAATTTGACTCAGTGATGCTGATGAACTTCGAACAAACGTAATATTGTTACAAAAAGTGTCTTTTTGATCCGCTAGGTATTCCTCGACACAATAGAGGCCTTAACTCCGTTTTAACAAATTTTACATCAGTGGCATTGTTTCACCGTAACAGAGATGTGATGTAGTTTAACCCATAAAAGACGACTTTGAAATGGATAAAAAGTCATTGCGTTTAACCTTTAGTTTGATTTAGATCATTTTAAGTATATTTTGAATTCTTCTGATTTTTGGAAAATTATTTTTATGATTTTTAAAAAACTTTAAGGTATGCCTATACAATTCAGATGAATTTCTTTAATTTTTAAGTAATAATTTCTAACTTTTTGGCAGTATATCACAATTAAAAATGATGCCATTTATATATATAAACTTTTTTTTTCCGTTAATTTTTTAATCAGCTAATTGCAATTAAAGTGACTAATTAGGACATTATTAGAACACACACAAATAAACTTGTAATTAACTTAGAGGTATGATTTTTATTGCAAAAAAAAGGATATTATAATGACGCATGTTCCTTCGGAGAATTTTGAATTTGGCTGCAATATTTATTTACTTATAAATTTTTAAATAAAAAGTTTTAAAAAAATGCATAGTTTTTAACAAAAAATTAAGATTGAAATATTCATAAAAAAATGTGTTTATAACAATATATGTTAGATTCTCTATAGGAAACACATTCACAACTTGTGTCTTCAGAATAAAATTAGAATTTTGTAAATCGGACCATTTATTATGAAGTAATGACCATTTGCGTTAAGTCATATAACTAACACCAAAATGTCATTCTTCAGAAAACGCGTTTAAATTTTACTGCACTAATGAACGTGATACAAAACAGGTTCACAAAACCAACCCACTGTAATTTAAAAACTAAATTGAGTCTCAGAAAAGAAATGGTACTATTTTAAAGGTAATGAATTCGGGAATATTTTAAAACAAAAACGCAGACATGAGTCAAATTTAGTAATTCCTAATGTATATGTATACCTTAAGTAGAACCACAATCGCAACTTATTAGCAAAGGAAAAAAAAAACCTACAATATCAATTGGCAGATTTTCTTGCCAACCGTTGTTAATATAGTCCGAGAGGCGACTGCAATTTTTGGACCTCATCGAACATCATTCTGAATTTTTTTATAGAAATTGGAGAAAAGTGTGTAGATTAGGAATCCACTGGTCTGCCGTGGCAAAAATGGCCGAAACTGATCAAAAATCGACTTGGAATGAGTTGAACTAAAATCCGATTGCCAAATATGTCATAACTTGCCAAAAAGAGAACACACTTTTTCGTCTGGCAACCCACTGCATTTTGAATTTCGATAAGAAAAAGCGCAAACGATTTCTGATCTCTGGCTTGTAAAATTTGTATTTTTTAAAAGTAAGCCAAATTGGCGACATTAGTTGCGTCATCAGTGACGTAATGTTTATTGCCAACTTGGCTCCCTTTTGATAGATGCAAGTAGACCGTCGCCAGATATCTGAATCGTCTGCAACCTTCTTAATTGAAAATTAAAGAGTGAGGGTTACCAAATAAAAAAAATGCTCATTATTTGGCAAGTTATAGCGCATTTGGCAATTGGATTTAGTTCAACTTAATAAAAGTCGATTTTTGATCAGTTTCGGCCATTTTTGCCACGGCAGACCAGTGGATTCGTAATCTACTCACTTTTCTCTAATTTCTATAAAAAATTCAGAGTGATGTTCGATGGGGTCCAAAAATTGCTGTCGCCTCTCAGTCTAATAGGTTAAAATATAAATGTCCACTTTAAAATGATATTTCATTTACAGTAATACATTTATGGTGCCATAAATGGAGAAAAACGGAAAAAATATCATCCAAAAGAGATTACCGACCGTTTTAAAAAATTATTTCGTATAAGAATGAAATAATTTATAAAAGTTGAGAGCGAGGGTAATTGTAAAACAGAAAAAAAAAATTAAATAAATTGTCTTAAGAAAAAAAAAATAACATTCCTTTGTTATTCTTTTTTTAAGTTAGAGGACGTTAACATGTAATCAATAAATAAGAGCTTCTTCCCGTTTTCGCTTGATTTTAAAACATTTGATTTCAGTTGAACGTATTTGGTCGCTCAATAACCATCGCATTACTAAAAACAAACAAGCGAACTCGGTTTAAGAAAATATAATACTTTTAATGTATTTAAGAAGCAACAAGCTAAGAAGCGTCATAATAATTCAAAATAGCTGTTATATCCTTTCTCTATTTAGCTATTGAACTTGCCAAATGTTTTCGAACGAAAAAAAAGCGAAATTCGCTACATTAGAGAGCATTTTGGTCATACTTCCTTACATTTAATTTCGATTCCGTTTGTGTAGTGACAAGCGAAATATTCGAAGGGCGAGTTAACCCCACTTGCCGTCATCCGATCTAGCTGAAACTTGACACAAACGGCTAATTTTCGAAGACAATGCATTGTATCGAGTTTTGGGTGCTGACACTAAAAGGTCGATTTTACAAACGTTTGTTTTTGAGAACGTCAGATACAGAGCCATATTCGCCCTCCTTGATGGCTGTAGGGTTAGGAGCTCTGACATCGCATGCCAAAGGCTCCGGGTTCGAATCCTGGGTTGGGAATGGATTTTTCGTCGTGGTTCGGAACCCACATTAAGCTGTAGGTCCCGGCCTGATTAGTGCAAAAAAATTGGTCGTTGAGCGTACAAACCAACCAACCGAGCCATAATTCAAGCATATAGAATGTGGCGACATTTAACCCACCGACGGTCATGGGAATGGGCGAAATTCCCCAGTTGTTTTCCCTGCAATAATTTTTAAATTATATTTCTAATTCAAATACATATTTTTTTTTTAATTATTTTTTATTTATTTTGTTTTAGATAAGTTATAGACTGTCATCCTCATACAAATATCTAAAAAAATGTTTTATTTTAAATTTTATTTATAAATTTAAAAATGTTTTGTATTGCTGGAAAAACTGGGGATCCTATGACGTATATATAGGTAGGTGCATGACCGTCAATGGAATGACTACAAAAAGTTAAGGTACCACAAAGAACATAATTCTGAATTATTTTTGTTTATAGAAAGTAGAGAAACGTTAGTAGATCATGAATCCACTGGTCTGCCGGGACAAAAGTGGCCGAAACTATTCAAAAATCGCCCATGAATGAGTTACACTAAATCCGATCGCCAAATACGTCATAACTTGCCGAATAATGAGATGATTTTTTTTTATGTGGCACCCCACTGCTCTTTAAATTTCAACGAGGAAGAATGCAGACGATATTTATTCTCTGACGAAAAGTACTTCCATCTTTTAAAAGTGAGCCAAGTTGAAGATTAATATTACGTCATTGATGATGAGGTAATATTAATTGCCAACTTGGCTGATTTTTAAAAAGATGAAAGATCTTGGCGCAAAGAAAGACAAATCGTCTGCAACCTTCCGAATTGAAAATTTAAAGAGTGGTGGGTTACCAGACAAAAAAAAAAAAAAAAGGATGTTTAATTATTTGGTAAATTATTTACTTAACTCATTATTTAGTTAACTCATTCAAAGTCGATTTATGAAGAGTTTCGGCCATTTTTGCCCCGGCAGACCAGTTGTCAATTCATAATCTCTACTACAATTTTTCTACATTCTATTTAAAAATTCATAATGATATTCGATAATGTACCTAAACTTGTAGTCGCGCCTCAGTTTATTTAATAAGGTGAAATTGCACGTAAAAGTTGGCAATGCATATAATCTATTCAAAGTAATTTTTTTTTTTATTTTTTTTTTTTTATAATTATTACATGGGGTAATTTTTTGCCGGTATAAACATTTTAACTTTTTTAAATTAGCCCAATTATGAACTTTTAAGCTCCTACCCAGTAGCCCCCCCCCCCCCCCTTCTAGGTTTACACTAGCGAATTTAACAACCACCCCTCACAATTTAGAGGGTGTAGAAATAATTGGAAAAAAAAAAAAACCCACCTTAGAACACAAAAAAAAAAAATAATAATAATAATAATAAACTCGCCAACACCAATATAATCCGCCGCAATAAATCAGTCAACCAAAAATATATCATCTCATAAAAAAATAAATAAAGCGACAGGCTAATGTTTTACAAAACTAATGAATCTTCGCCCTAAACCCAGAGTGGGGGGTGGGGTGGAGGAGGGGGGGGGGTAATACAAGCAATGCGTCACGGCCTTAGACGGGGGGGGGGGGGGCATTTAATGCAGGTCTATTTTTACTGTTTCTAATCATCATTCATGTGTGAAACCCCCATGAGAATAATGGGAAGGAGGGGGGAGGGGGGGGGGGAGGCAAGGCTATGTTCATTTAAAAGAATTGGCGTCGTAAATGTGTATCCCCCTCTTTGATGTTGGTAGCATTGAATTTTCCTTGGCTCAAGAACAACACAAGGGGCGACACAATTATTTGCAGGCGGTTGAACAGCGGGTTAAATTTTTTGTGAAATCGTAATTTTTTTTAAATGATGATAGGAACTTTTTTCCCGCAATGTTAGTTAATGATTATACATTAATTTTCGGTCCAGATGAATGATTTAGAACCAGTATTATACTTTTTTTTTTATCAGAATTTTACTACTTTTTTCATCCACTTATTCGTTAATTTTATATTTTTAAGTGAGAAAGTCTCTCTTTCAGTACCCCCCCCCCCCTCAGTGATAATAATGATTTCAATATTTCAAGGGGGATGAACCCAACATTTGTGTCTCATATAGGAGAAAACGTCGAAAACACCTACAAAGACAGGTAGTACGAAAAGAGCTGAACTATAAAAGACAAGGAACATGACAAAAGTAAATATTTTATGACCGCTAATTAAAAAAAAACAAAAAAAACTACAACTTTCTAAACAAGGTACTTTGCGTCAGCAATATAACAAGTAGTTAAGAAAATTACAAATGTAAATAAAAGAGAAATTTGACCTTGAAAAAAAAAAAAACATTTAGAAATAATTGATTGAATTGACACTAGAATATTTGTCACAATTCCCATCGTGTTCACACGTAGGAACATTCGCCACATAACTATAATTTCATAAAATTCTATCCAGTTTTTGTACAAGTGAAAAACATAACAACGCGAAAATTAGTCTTGTTTACATAAATTTAACATAGTTAGGCAATACAAATTTTGATTACTTAACTTTTGATAGAATCATACATTTATTTCTATATTTTTTTTTTCCTTCTTTTCTTTTGTGGCGATACTATTTTCCCCCTTTATAAAAAAAACCAATATTGCTATACATTATATAGCAGCATTCTACAAAAGAGACAATCGCCATTTAAGCACGTTGATGAAACCGAAGTAATCCTTCTATCTCTACATACAATATATCTAACTGTAATTAACTTTTTAAAAAAAAATCCTCTAAGCTATCTTAATTGCACAGGCTGTGCAAATGCATACTCAGCTCCAATTAAATCAGCCTATATATAAATCCAGTCAAATCTGGTCAAAAACCGTTCCTAAAACTGACGTGAAAGTCGGAAGAAATAAAACAAAATCTTTAAACGAGGCATTTCTGTGACGTCATTCCCCAGCAGAGTGGGGGAATGATGTCAGAGGTAGTCCCAAAATGACAATTTCTCTTCAGTGTTCATAGCCGTACGTAACGGGGCTAAAGTGGGAGGTTTTTTTTTTATGAGTGGAGAGGGGAGGGGGGGGAGTCGTATAGGTAGTGATGTCATTTGTCAATCCCTGTATTATTAGCAATAGGAGGGGAAGGGGGGGGGGGGGAGAGGAATTTTGAAAAGTATTGAACCATTTTAGAAGGGGGATTAGTGGTGAATGTGCGATGTGGCAATTTTTTTAACAGGCTATATAATTTTTTGCCAGACTTGTTAACTAAGAAAGCAAAATAATATTTTTTTTAAAAAGAGGTGTCAATATATATCTCGTAGATTTTGTGACACAATATATGTGGTAAATAAAATCTGTCAATATTACCTTATTCGAAATGTGTGTTTTTAGAGAATATTCGAATCAGTCTTACCTGCAAAAGAAAAGAAAATTTTTATTAGAACGAGTGAATTTTTTTTTTATAACTGGTTGTCAAATAGTATTCGCATTTATAAGACATGAACTGACTGTTTTACAAACAGAAACTTGGGCACTTTTTATAGATAACATTTAATAATAATTGTTTATGTTCAGTAATATGTATTACATGTCATATACATTTATGTATAAAAATGAAAAAAATAGGGATAATTAATATGTTATTAACAATAAAAATATTAGGAAAAATTATTATAAATAATAATTTACATATCACACACATTTGTATAGAAATAAATTAATAAGGAATATTTTTGAATAGAAAACAATATAGTAAAAATAGAAAAAAATTACAAAATCTTTTATTTAAAAAAAAAATATTGTATAAAAATACATTATATCAAGTTATTCGATGTTACAATAGATGAATCGAAAAAACTTAAAGTATAATAAGTATAATATACTTTATACTTTTAAAGTATAATATACTTTATTAAACAAAACCAATATTTTCATAAAATTACTTAGTACAAATACAGTGTTTTGCAAAAATAATTAATACCTTTGATTCATAATACTAAGAAAATCGTCACATATTATGATTACTACTTGCATGTTTATTATGCAGTTAGATTTTCTAAAATCCTTCCTTTGCTTAATAGATCCTTTAAATTGAAAAATAACGAAAAAATATCACAAAAAATATCCCCAAAATTCACTTATTTGTCGATGTTTTTCTTGAACCAATGTAAATCTATAATCAAAATTATCGACAATTCGGATGTGTGTGTGTTTTTTCTACTAATGTAAAATTATCGCCAAACTAGTAAAGTTGGCGTAAGTGAAAAATCATATAGGGCAGCTTTCAAAACTACGCCGCTAACAGTACAGAAGAAAAAAAAAAAAAAAAATCAAACTTCGTTGTAGGGACTTTTTCTTTTATATAATTTGTATTTGTTTGAAATAGTATGGCGTTGTCCATTACGTGGCCCGAAAAACCTACGTGAAAAAACTTTCAGCAAGATGATTTTCACCAAGAATAACTTAAAAGAAAGTCCTACTAAGAATATATAATCGATATAATAATCGTTATGTTACAATCTTCTAGACCATTTCAATAAGAAACTTCTTTGTAGGACCCCCCCCCCCCCTCCCCTTGAAATTTGGCGAGTAGGTACGAAAATGATCACTTCATGAATTGACACAAATTAAAAACTCGAAAATAGCGTCTGTTATATTGTTGCGTGGGATTGCGTATTGTTCGAAAGATTTCAAGCCAAAGCAGATTAAAACTTAAAGAAATTTATTCCGATGTAACTCTTCACATATTCTTTTAAAACTCCAGAACTTCCCATTCTAATAGATTCAATACAGCTCTTAACAATAGAGCACAAAACAGCAGTTAAAAACTAGATACACAACTGCTAAAATCGCCGCAAAAGACAATGCAATACAGTTCGTTTATGGAACTGCTCTGAATGTTCGCTGAGAGACAACTAACTCACTCACTCAACTCTCTATTGGCCTTATATAGGAAAGCTTCCTTCGCGAATCTTCTAGAGATAGACTAGACCGCGAGGTTGCGGGTTCGACTCCCGTGTTAGGCATGTATGTTTGTAAATGTATGTTGGCTTGTCTAATGACGAATGTTTCGGTGCATTATAGCCCTCGTGTTGCTGACGACGCCAGATAATCTGAATACAACCAACCAACCTTCTAGAGATAGAAATTTTGAGAATTTTCCAGGTCGCAGTCGAAAAGCCCTATACAGATACATGGGGACCGAAAGTGTCGCCAAATGGTCGCCAAATTTGGCGATTAAAACTAGTCGCCAAAACCGTCGCCAATTTGGCGTGATTGCCATTAACCATAATGTTAGATGGCCTTCTCCTTGTAAAACTCATTTTCCATCATTATCTCTGTAAAACTCGTTTTCAAGCTTTAGAAGACGCATTGCAGAGAAGCGAAGTAAAGACAAACTCTTGCACTGCCTTATGCGAAATGTACATAAATTTTCTGTTTTACATAATTACCCTACTAACCATCTTTGTCACAGTTACGTCACTGCAACGAAGTTTTTCGTCGCAAAGATCACGGTCACAATGTGACTTGCATGGGATATCGCAGCGATGTCGCAAAAGTTCACGTCACTTTCGACTTCCATGTGATATCGCTGCGACATCACAATGTGACGAAGTTGCGATGTTACTTTGTGATATCGCAGCGACATCCAGTGATATCCCAAAATAATTTTAGAATGAAATGCGATTTTCGCAACGAAAGTCTTGTCGCGGCGATATCACATTGTGATCAGTATGTGATCTTAATGATTTTGGCAATTTTCGCAACGCTTCTAAGTTAGTGTATATATTATATACCCTTTTTTCATTCATATTGGTTGGTTGTTTTCAGATTATCTGGCGCCGTCAGCAACACGAGGGCTATAATGCGCCGAAACATTCGTCATTAGACAAGCCAACATACATTTACAAACACCCATGCCTAATACGGGACTCGAACCCGCAACCTCGCGGTCTAGAAGCTAGCACCCTAAACACTATACCGTTTGGTCTTTTTCATTCATATAGCCTATTTTAAAGGCAGGTAATGAGCACCACTTTTATTTTTCATAAAATATTTCTTCTCAACATATTATTCTTGCAGTAAATCCCGATCATCGGGAAATGCTGGGAAATTAGAATAACTGAATTTTTTGGTTAATTTAAAGTCGACGGGGTTTTTTTTTGTTGCCAATTTTCATTATAGCGACATTTTAAACTATAAAGAAACGTAAAATTAAAATCTTCGCAAACCGAACCTTTAAAAAAATTCAGCATGGAATTTTTAGTTGCAATACGTATGTTATATTTTATCCTTCCAGTCGGTAATAATGTGAAATTTATAAAAAAATTTAAATCATTTTCATAACTTAAAATCCTTTCAGAAAAAAAAAAGCATTGAGCATTTTAAAATATAAAAAACAAAAAAGTCCGATAAACCGATTTCTAAATCGACCCGTTTTCGGCATGATTTAAAATGCCTATGTGTTCTATAAAACAACGGTTCCCAACCTATAGGCCGGCGACCCTCCTGTGGGTCGCGAGTAGTGTGGTACTGGCCCGTGGAAGCTAATCAAGAGTCTAATAATCCAAGATAAATATTACAGGAGCTTCAAGGGTAGAGATAGGAATAATCGAGTCACTCGATGATTAGTAACAATCCAATTATTCGATTCTATTCTTCGACGGTTTAACGAGTGAATTCTGTTTCAAGAAGATTAACTAAAATATAGAAAATATCTTCAAGTGAAGACTCGTTAATTGAATTATCGACACCATTGATCTCGTTTTGGATAAATGTTTGGCAAAAATATCCAGTTATTACCAAAACTGCATTAATTGCATTACAATTTATAAAAAGAACTATTTTTTAATCCTTTAATTCTAAAATTTTACTAATTACTGATGTACGCACGTATTGTATTATTTAGTGAGTCGCAAAGTTTTTCTTACAAAATAGGTGGTCCGCACAACCTAAGAGATTGCGAACCGTTGCTATAGAATGTCGGATTTTATAAATTACTGGTAACAACGTATAGAACATGGAAATGAAATGCATATCGCTACGGAATTCTAGACATTTAGCAAAACATTCACTTTTGAAATTGATTGCACTATCATTGACCAATCTAAACAATAAAATTATTAAACTGAAACAAAAAATTATAGATGCAACAAATTTATTTTGTGATTCCGTCTACACCAGCAGGCGACGCAACACGAGATCAATTCAAATTACCCCCTACTAAGCAGTATTCGTTTACAGCCCGCGGTTTCTTACCATCTTTATTTACCCTCGGGGTGATGAATGGTTATAAGGGGTCACTTTAGCTCATATCCCTTTAGGTCAGTTTGGTATCTGGTCTCCAGCCCACTCGCTCCCTACTTTCTTTGTCTCGCTTGCAAAATTCGAGGAACGGAACAAAGAACTAAGGGAGAGTAATGTTGTACACCTGTTCAGTTTGTTAAAATACTGGTCGCGTCTTCGAAGGGGGAGAGGGGGGGGGGAATGAAAAGCGCAGTTGCCTTTCTCTTGCTTCGATCTCGACTGAATCTGATTCTCTATTTTCTTACATGATTTATTAGATTCGACTTTTTTCCTTTCCATTTTTATCTATTAATTGGACTGACTTTCCAAATAATATTGAAAATTATTCTTTGATATTCTGTGGTTATTGGCTAACGCTTGTCATTTAAAATTTAACGAAATGAATAATAAATAACTGCAAATAATGATTTATTTTCAATTTAAATTTGTTCTATAAAGGAAACGGGGGGGGGGGGGGGGATTACAAATAGAAGAAATGCAACCCAACTGGTTAGTTGGTTTATATGCTCAACGACCTATTTTTATGCACAATGACGGCTAATTAGGCCGGGACCTACAGCTTAACGTGGATTACGAACCACAACGAACATCCATGCTTAACCCAGGATTCGAACACGGCACCTTTTGGCATGCGTGACGAGAGAACAAACCACACAGCCATCAGATAGGCACCAACCAATTTGGAAATGATGTTGAAAATGGTAGATAAATATAAAAATAATACAACTTTAACCGCACGATTATTATTTCTAAAAAGAGTTAATTAACTTAGGAGAACAATGAAAAATACATATTGACATTTAAAATACTTTAACTGGATTTTGAAGCGAACATTATTTCCTTTTATTATTTCAGTAACGAGTTAAGTTTAACTCGATGACTTACGACTCAGAAAAACGACTCTACATTTCTCCACGTTTTGGAACATCCTGATTTCAAAAATGTGATATAAAAAAAATTCGGTCTGTTTGTTTATGGTCAGCATAACTCCCGAACAAATTGACCGACGATGTTCAAATTTGATGTGAGGATTGGTAGGGGCCAAGGGACCTACCATTAAGGTTTTCGTCAAACCCGGCATGCGCATAAGGTAGTTTTCAGGTTTTTCAATGATTTCTAAAAAACGGCTCTTACGATTTTAATCAAAATCACTGTGGTGATGCCTCTTAAGGTGTTCTAAACATCCCCACCTCCGAAATTCACGTAAAAATGCTTAAATGGCATAAAAAGTTGAAGGAAGGGAAAAAAAGGGGGGGAAATTCAACACAGAGTTCTCCATCAACGATCGTTTTTCTCCTCTCCTCAGTTTCTCTTAAAAGAAAGAATAATATAAGAATTATCGAAAAGTATATCACCGAAAACACTATTTTGGCAAAGGTTTTTTTTTTTTTTTTTTTAACGACTCATATAATATTTATCACCAATCTGGCCATTTTTTCTAAGCGAATGAAGAAAATATAAAACACAAATACATGTTAGTATTATAGTGTAATTAAAAGTTGTGCGATGCTCCACGCCCCTGTTTCCCGGTTGCTGTGGAAGATGTAATTTCGATTACAAAGTTACGTTTCTTTATTTTAGACTATAATTATAATAAGAATAAGTAATAGATTTACATGGATTCCAGACAAACAAATTACATTGTATTTCGAAAACTAATATATATTTAATGCAATAAACGATACAATATGTGTACATTTCTTCTGGATTTTAGAATTCTGTATTACTGACTGCCTGAATTATTACTTGAATTACTGACTTTTTAAAAAATATTCTGGATGTAACGGATACTGGAATTTCTATTATAAACCCCTTCCCCACTTCGTATGCAATTAAACAAGCCAGATTTATTTAAATAACATATTTAGATTTGAGCGTTTTCCGGACATATGATGCTAATGAAAACTGAACGCAAAATTTACTTGAATATGAGAAACATTATTTGCAAACATGTATATTCATTTGGATATAGAATATTTGCTACTTGAGGAAATTTAAATCAACTAAAATCCATCATAAGTCAGCTTAAATTTTAACAAATACTTCCATGATTTGTTTTCAGCAAATGAATTTAGTTTAAGAAATGAAATGTATTAATGTACCATTTTTTTAATGTATAACTCGAGAAATGCATTTTTCAAAATGAGTGGCAGATTTCTTTTTTTTAATTTGGCTTATTTCAATTTTGATCACTCGATAATCTCACTAAAGAACCATCTCTGCTTTCTCAATCTTTGAACTTTAATTTCAGATTTCGAGAAATGAACTTTATTTTACCTAATATTAATTTTTCCAAAATGGTATGTGTTAACTATTAAGAACAGTGTTCTCCACTACGCTGCCCGTAGTAGCAAGTCTGACAAATAGTATTTTTTTTTTTCTCTTGAGAGCCTGAGAGAAATTGATATTGACTTACAATTGATATCTCACAACTGATGATATCGACAAAATCAGCAGAATATAAGAAGGTATAATTTTAATATATTTATTCAATGTTATGCCAAGTCACATGAAGACACACAAGCAAGGTTTTAATAAAAGATTCACTTATATTTTAGATTTTAATTTAAGGTAGTATAACGAAAATATTTTTTTAATTATTAAAAAAAAAAATCAAATATCAATTACTTTTATAACAACGTGCAAAAAATAAAACTTTTTATAATAATTTTGAATAAAAAATCGTGGCGAAAGTAGCACTTTTTCGCACTAATGTGAAAAAATACTCTCTCGCAAGCCTAGTGCTCAAATATTATATAGGTTTGGGTATTGAAAAATATATTTTCAGAAGAAATTCATTGACTGGAGTTGCCAGCATTAACAAATATATGTATTAAAAATATTTTTTGCTCGTAATTACAAAAAATAGTGTATGCAACACGTGGGAAAATACTTTTTCAAACTCTTTAAATTATTTGATTTGCGCTAACAAGCATTTTACCTCGATTGAAAAAGTATTATATTCCCAAGTATAGTTGCATAAATAACTATTTTTCGAGATAGTAAAAAGTTCATTATTTTTTCCA
Organism: Linyphia triangularis; assembly: GCA_963978545.1. Classification (NCBI taxonomy): domain Eukaryota; kingdom Metazoa; phylum Arthropoda; class Arachnida; order Araneae; family Linyphiidae; genus Linyphia; species Linyphia triangularis. The sequence continues at coordinate 10,274,007 of OZ021724.1, read as the reverse complement.
TTTTTCAAAAATATTTTTATTGTTGGATCTATTCTATACCAATTATTACATTTGTGATCTTGAACATACACAGTAAAAGTAATATGTATTGGCATATTCGGTAAAAATCTGCGGTCCACAAAAAACTTCAACATAACTCATACCGCTCGTCTCTAAAAGTTAGAGGTGAATGCTGCTCTACAGTATTTAAAAGAATATCGTGCTGTATTCAGAAAAAATATTATATAGGTTCATAATAGGTTATTCATTGTGTGAGCTTATGTTCTACTTGCAAATTTCCGAAATTATATATTTATGTTTAATAATGCACTTGAATGCATTCCATTGAAACGAGTTTTACAATTTGTTATATAACTCAGCATTTCAATAAAGAAAATATACAACACATAATTGAAAAAAAGAAAGAAAAAAAGAAATGGAATGCGCGTAAAATCAGATATTTGTAAATTAATTAAGAAGTAAAATTTTTCATTCCATGATAAAAGAAAATCTTTAGAAGCATCTGGTAATCCCAATGTATTCAAAACAACTAATGAAAAATACAGCTTTAAAACATATTCGAATTTTAAACCAATCAAAAATGTTTATTTTATTAATATGTCTTCCAAGCAACTATATATGACGTCAGAATATAAATTATCTTACTTTTAAATAATTGTAATGGCAATATTCTGGTTCACTACACATAGCCAACCTCCTTGACACATAGCGTAGAATGTTATTAATTGCATTTTCGAATCGGTAATGTATATATTTTTTATTATTATTTAACTTCAAATTGCTATTATAATAACTTTTTATAAATTGTTTTTAGAAAATTAAATTTTTGTTGAAAGCAATACATGAGACCAGTGAAAAAAAAGTATTTTCTTGCACGCCTCGTGCTCAAATATTATATACTAGTCTTGACATTGCATTGAAATGACACATTTTTAGAAGAAATTCATTGACTGGAGTTGCCAACATTAATAAATATACGGATTGAAAATATTTCTTGCGCGTAATTATAAAATATATTGTATGCAACACGTGGGAAAATACTTTTTCTAACTCGGTAAATTATTTGACGTGAGCAATCACACTCGTCAATAAGCGTCACTTAAACTTATTTATTCAAGTTGTAATTAAAATAATATAACAAGCATCATTATCCTGGTTTGCTGTTATTGTATTCCTTATTTGCCATGACAATATTGAAACTTGCTTAACTAGAAGCTGAAACATTCTGTTTATGTATATAATAATCTTCTACTGGCCTAAGTATTTTCTGTAGGTATCTGGAAAATGAATATTAATTAAACATAACTCTGAGGACAAAAGAACTTCGCAATTCTACAACAAGGTCATTAAAAGTGCTTAATATTTTTGAACTTTTTCTCAAGGTCTTAAAAATGCTTATATGTCCTTAAAAGTCCTTAATTTTTGCAGTTGTTGTATGTCTAATGGACGATTCCCGCATTTTAAATTTTTTTATTCAATTCTAAATGCTTCGAAAAGGCCATAAACACAAAAAGTTCTGCTCAATGCTCTTTTTCTTTTTTTTTATTTTGTAATCAAAATTACCTTGTTCGACGTTGGCGAGAAAACAACTTGTTACGCTGGAGAAACTCTTCTATGTAATTGGATAAATGCCAATGCAAGAAAATGATTTCCATTTGAAAAACGGATGATTTTGAAATTATTCAAGAAATAATATCCTCTACATTTGATTCTTTTCATCTAAATTTATTCAGAATTGAAAGTATAGGATTGGATAGTCTTTTCTATATTATTTTTATTTTCTTTTAATTTTTTGAATAAAATATGCATAATTATCTACCAGTATAACTAACTTTGAAAACCCTCATACTATATTTTACACTGATGTTCCCTTATTTTTGTGGATTAAAATTGATTATATTTCTTTTTACTTTCTTTTTTTAATTCATTTAATAGTTAATTTATGAATATTAGAGCATTTTATAACAGAATTTAACAATTAACTTTTGGGTTTTTTCTGGAAAAGGAAGTGGTCAATTACTAGCATGGCTGTGGTCAATTACTAATGTCTACTTGGTCAATTACTGGCAAAATTGCTTTTGGTAAGAAATTCTGATGATATTTTAAATTGTAAAAAGGACTGGAACACCATGTTAATTTATTATTGAGCTTCATTAATCAATTTATATATTGGGAAGTTTTCATAACATTCCGTTAATAATTTTTTTAAGAAAAAAAATTAAATGTGTAGAAACTTGCACTAAATGGTCAATTACTGGTAGGTTCACCTTATAATATTGTTAGAATATATTACCCCTCGAAAAAATGTCTTAATATTTTATATGCAAACCCAATATATGTACTAATTTTATGTAAGTTATGTGTAAAAACTGAAATAAAATTATTCAAGGTCAAATAAAGTGATTATATATACAAATTTATGATTAAGATTTTTGACAGGAAACTCTAGTAACATGAATATTAATATTATTGTAAAGTACATTCCTGAGAATTGTTTTAACAATGATGTTTAATGGTTTTGCCTTTAAGTTGTCTTTTGAACACATAACTTCTATTCGAAGCCATCGTCAAATGTTATTAACACAATTTTAAAAATAAATTTAGTTGAAAGAAGGTTATAGTTGCTGAATCATAATTCAAATTAAAGCAGTGTTTATCGTCGAAAAGGTAAACATTGACGAAGGAAATATTCACGGGCCAATTGTGATTTACCAAGTAAGTGGGGCAATTCCATGATAACGGACTAACATTCTAGTGTTATTTTAACACAAATACAAACCCACTAAGGAAAGATTTTTAATTTTGACAGAAAATGGCACTTATATAAATATTTGAAGGGTACATGATTCTTATTCTGGGTATTAGAATTTGTTGCCATTTAATTAGAGTGCACAATTTGGTTATAAAGTCAAGGTAACGGACTAACTGAAAAAGAACATATTTCTTTTGTTCATTCAAAAATTTTAAAAGTCCGTGAATTATATAATGTAAAATAAATAAATGATGTATAGAATGAAAGAGTAAGTGGTAATGGACAAACAAAATCATAGTAATGGACTAACATACAGTAGGTATAAAAAAAAAGTCTCCATACGGAAGTCAAAGTTGCAAATAAATTAGCATAATTTCTAATCTTTTGCTTCATATCACCAGTAACTACTGAAATATGTTTCATTTGATTCTTTAAAATAATTTTATAGTAAATGCCTGTTTTTACAAAATGCAGCAAGTATTTAAATTGAAATATTTAGGAAATGTTGCTAACTGCCATACAAAAAATGTTTCAGTATGCAATATGAAAATTAATTCTGAAGTCTTCCACAACAGATTTGCAGTAAATATTTAAAATATGAAGTGTACGCAAGTGCCTTGAAGACATGATAGCAGCAATTGTTTAATTTTACCTCGTAGCTGATCGTCTTAAAATGGAGTTTCGAAACCTAGTTGTCAGTTGGCGATTCAGTTATGAAATTATGGATTATCTATGAAAAAAATTGGAAATCTTTTATATGTTGAAGCCTATAGTACAATATATTATTAAAAGACACCATGAGCTTCAAACTTTTGAGGATAGAGATCGATCCGGAAGATCTTCAAAGCTAAAAAGCTTGCTTAAAAGAAATATCCTATAATAAGGTTCAAGATAATCCGCAAATAAGTGCACCTCAAGTCGCACATGGCTTAAAAATTGACAAAAAAACATTGAAAAGAATTCTCAAGAGACAATTTTTGTGCATTTGTTACAAGATTTTGTGTTTAAATTTCAAGATACACTTACCAATCCCTACTTTCTTCTACAAAATATACATTGCTGACACCAGCAGCCCATATACACCACCACACCATAATGCCTCCTCCACTGTGTTTGACAGTTCCACATAAATTCTAAATTAACATTTGTTGATTTGGTTTTATCCAGACCATAACTCGATTATCTGACCCTTGGATATTAAATTTTAATTCATCATTAAAAAGAACTGATTCACAAAAAGATAACTGATAACTTGCATGCTTTTTTGCAAACTCAAGGCGCTTTTTTCTGTTACAGGTACTTATTTAAGGATTCTTACGGGCTGAAAGTTCATTCAGACCCGCTATTTTTATAATATTTCTCGCCGTTTGAGATGTCCCTTCAATATTTTTATAAATTTTTATCCCATGTGCGACTTAAGCAATATCTCCAAAGTATTTCAATTTAAATACTTGCTGCGTTTTGTAAAAACCGACATTTATTTTAAACTTATTTTAAAGAACCAAATTAAACATAATTTCAATAGTTATTGAAGATATGAAGCAAAGGAGTAGAAATTATGTTAATTTATTTGTAACTTTGGCTTCCGTACTGAGACTTTTTTTACCCACGGTATGTGTCTACAATCAAATAAATCTGGTGACCAAGCACAGAACATAAACTTAAGCATTTAAATATAATTGAATATATAAACATATTGAAATAGCTTGTTTTTTGTTTTTTTACATTGTGATGCCATAAAAAATATGGTAATTGTTTTTTGAGGTTGTACATTATTATGTCTTGTGTGCTATTAAACAAGGCATAATTTTACCTCTTCTTCTGTTATCCGATAAGCGTACTGCAGCTTAGTCAAGACATCATCTCTAGTTTAATTCAAACATATATCTTATTTCCTTTTTGAATTTATCTTAGCAATCATCATATTTTGGTAAGAGTGCCTTGCTGGTTATCCGAGCTACATGTGAAGCTGTAATGACCGAAGATGAAAATTCACTATTCAAAATGTTTCATCTTGTGTTAATGATCATCAATTCAAAGTGTATGACTTTTTCTAAGCTTTAGGATCAGACCTACTTAAGTGTAATATTACTCTTAAGTAAGGTTATTTGTAAAACCTGAGATATAAAATATCTATAGTTTTGTGTTTAATAGCATTCTTTCCTGGTTTCATATGGCTGTTATGACGCTGGTACAACATTTTATCATATAAATGATCTGTTATCCAAAAAGTCAGTCAACTAATTTTTACTATTTTGTAGTCAATAGGTCCTTGCCATATTTGAAAGAAAGTTTCTCAAAAGCACCTTTGGGGAGAATTTAGTTGATGGTTCATGGAGAAGACAAACCAACACTGATCTGACATGGAACAAGAGCCTGCTAAACCAGTTGGGTGAAGCAAGACTTTCCTGGTCAATGACGTAGAGCTGAAGACGATTATGATAGTCAACAGGTAAATTACTCTTTTGATAGCAAAACTAGTTTTCTGGCTAAAATTTTTTAAATGAAAAATGCCATTATTGTTCATGTAGTTTTACTCATTTTATAATTTTTGCGCAGGAAAAGTGTGCATAAAAATTACTTATGGTTCAAATATATTTGAGTCATAAGCTTCAATTCCATTGACTATCCATGCACAATATTAATTTTTAACTAAAAATATGTCAATTTAAATTCTTTATAGTTTTGAAATTACTATATATGTATATATATATGTGTATATGTATATATTATATATGTGTGTATGTATATATATGCATATAGATATATGTATGTATATATATACATAACAAAAGGAAAAAAATGAAATTACAAATGTAAAATCAAAAACATCAAAGCTATAGAAATACAACAAATTACCAGTACATATGCTAATAGGTTAAAAAGTTGCCCCATGGTACAATTCCAAATTTCTGCCGTTTTTCATTTTATTTTGTTTGTATATATATATATATATATATATATATATGTATGTATACCTCAAAATATTTACGTAATCCATGAAGCAAGAATCCATGGTGAAGTATGGCTGCTGTCAACATTTTGCAATACTAATTGAACATAACAGCATTAATTTCTTTCAAATTTCAAGAAATTGTAGTCTTCAGATATATCTTCTATGAAATGTAATTGATTTAGAAGAAATACAATAATGCCACTAAGGAAAAAGTTAAGCCTGAGGATATTTTTTTTAGCTTCTGAATTCTCTAATTGACCATATATGTTATGCGTGTGTTATTGTCTATGTATGAAAGTGAAATTAGTTTTTCTATATAAAGACTGGAGTACTTACTTTAAGCAAAGTTTGAAACAACATATCATAGAGGTTAAATTGTGAAATAATTAGTTATAACAGTTGTCTAGTTATTCTGTGATATAACTAGTTTTTGTATAAAATTCCTAATGATATACAATTAGATAGTAAAATAAAAGCACGCAATAATTTTATCTTTTGTTGCAAAACTCTAAAAGTAACAAAAGGTATAGCAGGCATCTTCTTCGAACAGTCGTTTGAAGCCCCTCAAATTACCTTATTATTTTAAAATCACTTACTGTTGCCAAATGTATTGCTTTTAATAATAGTGTTCTCAAATATCAATTTTGGGGAATTAGAGGTCCCAAATGGTTGTTGGACGTAACAACTTTCAGTAACAAGTCAATTTTTTTAGCAATAATTAAAAATGGACAAATATTTTTTGTCACTAATTAGGAAGTACTAGTCTGATAAAACCTCTGTTATCAGAGTGAGTCATAGATAGACATAAATATCAGCATTAGGTATTGTATTCTTTTACTAAGAGATGTATTGAACCTTGATTCGAAAGGCAGAACTTGGCATGGCTTGGATATCTGGTCATGTAGTGATAAGTTGTATCTTGTGAATCCATTATTCAGTTCAATTGAACTTTTTTAATATATAAGTTATATTTTTTAAGAAATAATGGAGGGAAATGTTTAAAATTAAAAACTGTTTTAAAACCATATTTTTTTTTTTTTTTTTTTGTACTTTTAAGTCTCACAGGTGAAAAGAGGATCATTTCCAGCTCGAGTTAACATATTTCCTACTGCATATTCATTAAAAACCAAAAAAAATAAAAATTGTCAAACAGATAGCAATATGTGCAATTGTAAATAAACTATTTGTTGGACGCAGAGGTGTGTTAGCTTTTTAATTGGTATACCATTTATCAGTTTTAGTTTTGCAAAGGTAAGGTAAAAAGGATTTAAAAGGAAAAAAAAATCAGAAAGTAGTAAGTCATACTATTCCAAATAAATTTGTTAGTAATTAATGGATTACAGTGATGAAAGCTGTAAATAATCACTTGTAACAATATCAGAATTGAGTATAATTATCAATTATTTATGTTGGCATTACACATTTTAATTACTATTATAACCTTGTTACGAATATTTAAAGTTGGCACAGAATTTCTGTTTTTATTTTTATGAACTAGCATTCTGTGCTATAATTGCATTAGATTTTTAAAATTGCATTGTGAGTGGCAATTTTAAAAATGGTGTATTTTAAACTGAAATTTAAGAATAACCTATTTTTAATTTTCTAGGTCCAAAGCCTACACCTAATGCTCTGAAACATGGAGAAAGAATACTACATTGAAGGAAGTGGCATAATTCCTGACAGTCAGATTGACAGATACCTTGCCGAAAAGAAAAAACATTCTGCAATATTTAGTGTAACAAAGAATATGTTTGCTTTGTGTTCAATAAAATAAACTTATTACCTTATGTTTTTCTTATGTTTTTACTCTTATTTTAATTGCATATTTCCATTTATATTTTTCTTTTATGCTAAACTTATAAAGGGGAAGATTTGCACAAAATGGCAAAACAACATTGTAATCAGTTTAAAAGAAAAATTGAGATGCATGAGATACATTACATTGTGCTTTAATAGATTTAGTCATGTTTTGTCTTATTTTTAAGGTATATATTTAGCTGAGAAATCTATTGGAATGGATAAATTCTCTTGGTTAAAGGCTAATTAGGTAGTTAACTGTTTCATTGGTTTTTAATATAGGAGACTAGTTTTTACTTCCCAAAGTCTTGTTGAAGACGAACAAATATTTTCTAATGCTATGATTCTTTAATTTATTATACCATTAAGTTCATGTATATTAAGTTTAGAAAAGTTCATACTTATAGAAAATATTCAAATATTTTCTAACACTATGATTATACCATTAAGGCCAGTCATTAAAGTAATAACTGGCCTTGATAGTATAAATTATATTACCATAGTATTAGAAAATATTTGACGTAAAGAAAAGATACTGAGCCTCTTCATAGTGAGAGTAGGTACTTGAAACAGATATAGGTAGTTGATAAAAAAAATTAATTGTGAATTTTTTGTATAATTATGTTGCAGGAACAAGGCTTTTGTTGTGAAAATCACATAGATGTCGACAAAATCACTAAGATCACAATGTGACATCGCAGCGACAAAGCTTTCTTTGCGAAAATCGCATAAATCACACGGATGTCGCCAAAATCACTAAGATCACATTTAGGTCACAAAGCGATATCGCAGTGACAAAGCTTTCGTTGCGAAGATCGCATAAATCACACGGATGTCGCCAAAATCACTAAGATCACATTTAGGTCACAAAGCGATATCGCAGTGACAAAGCTTTCGTTGCGAAGATCGCATAAATCACACGGATGTCGCCAAAATCACTAAGATCACATTTAGGTCACAAAGCGATATCGCAGTGACAAAGCTTTCGTTGCAAAGATCGCATAAATCACATGGAGGTCGCCAAAATCACTAAGATCACATACAGATCACAATGTGACATCGCAGTGACAAAGCTTTCGTTGCGAAAATCGCATAAATCACACGGATGTCGCCAAAATCACTAAGATCACATTTAGGTCACAAAGCGATATCGCAGTGACAAAGCTTTCGTTGCAAAGATCGCATAAATCACACGGATGTCGCAAAAATCACTAAGATCACATACAGATCACAATGTGACATCGCAGTGACAAAGCTTTCGTTGCGAAAATCGCATAAATCACACGGATGTCGCCAAAATCACTAAGATCACATTTAGGTCACAAAGCGATATCGCAGCGACAAAGCTTTCGTTGCGAAAATCGCATAAATCACATGGATGTCGCCAAAATCACTAAGATCACATTTAGGTCACAAAGCGATATCGCAGTGACAAAGCTTTCGTTGCGAAGATCGCATAAATCACACGGATGTCGCCAAAATCACTAAGATCACATTTAGATCACAAAGCGATATCGCAGCGACAAAGCTTTCGTTGCGAAGATCGCATAAATCACACGGATGTCGCCAAAATCACTAAGATCACATTTAGGTCACAAAGCGATATCGCAGCGACAAAGCTTTCGTTGCGAAGATCGCATAAATCACACGGATGTCGCCAAAATCACTAAGATCACATTTAGGTCACAAAGCGATATCGCAGTGACAAAGCTTTCGTTGCAAAGATCGCATAAATCACATGGAGGTCGCCAAAATCACTAAGATCACATACAGATCACAATGTGACATCGCAGTGACAAAGCTTTCGTTGCGAAAATCGCATAAATCACACGGATGTCGCCAAAATCACTAAGATCACATTTAGATCACAAAGCGATATCGCAGTGACAAAGCTTTCGTTGCAAAGATCGCATAAATCACACGGATGTCGCAAAAATCACTAAGATCACATACAGATCACAATGTGACATCGCAGTGACAAAGCTTTCGTTGCGAAAATCGCATAAATCACACGGATGTCGCCAAAATCACTAAGATCACATTTAGGTCACAAAGCGATATCGCAGCGACAAAGCTTTCGTTGCGAAAATCGCATAAATCACATGGATGTCGCCAAAATCACTAAGATCACATTTAGGTCACAAAGCGATATCGCAGTGACAAAGCTTTCGTTGCGAAGATCGCATAAATCACACGGATGTCGCCAAAATCACTAAGATCACATTTAGATCACAAAGCGATATCGCAGCGACAAAGCTTTCGTTGCGAAGATCGCATAAATCACACGGATGTCGCCAAAATCACTAAGATCACATTTAGGTCACAAAGCGATATCGCAGCGACAAAGCTTTCGTTGCGAAGATCGCATAAATCACACGGATGTCGCCAAAATCACTAAGATCACATTTAGGTCACAAAGCGATATCGCAGCGACAAAGTTTTCGTTGCGAAGATCGCATAAATCACACGGATGTCGCCAAAATCACTAAGATCACATACAGATCACAATGCGATATCGCAAAAATCGCAAATTCGTCCCCAATGTCACAATGTGACGAAAAGCGATATCGCAGCGATATCACAAAGTTACGTCGCAAAACCCCCTCTAAAACGGACATTGGACGACTATGTGACCCCTGTGTGATATCGCCGTGACATCGCGTGATCTCTATGCGATATCGCTTTTCGTCACATACTCGTCACATGGTTATTAGGGTAATGCTGCGAAATATTTACAAATATACAGAAATTCGTAACAATATTTAATTTCCATTACTTCAATGCATTACGTCAGTGCATATGCAGTGGCTCCCCCTGGTTCTGCCATTTGCAATTTCAATTTTCATTTATAATAGATAGACATTAAATGAAAACCATTTATGTCATTTTATTAAGCAATCATTCTCGTGCTTACCCACCAAATGTCAAGATTTTCTACAAAGTAGTTTCTAAATGCACTGGGCTAGAAGAATGTAACATAGCGAAGTATAGGGAAATGATCCTTTCTAGAACTTTCTCTGTACGCAGACTGGTTTTAACAGCGAAACCACACTTCCCATACCTGATAAATAATCAATGTAATATTTCGATTTTGTGTGACCCGAAACAAAGGGCATTTTTTTTTTTTTATGCACAACAAATTTGATTAGGTATGCCATTTGTGTTCACTGTTTTACTTGCATTGTGGTATCATAACGTAATCACATACAAAAGTTAAAATATATATATATATATTTGTTGTTGCAAAAAGCAAGTATACTCCATTTTCCTACACAAAAAGACGGCCCACTTCAAATGTCATTTGGTTCGTACGCTCAACGACCCGTTTTTGTGCACAACAACGGCTAATCAGGCCGGGACCTACAGCTTAACGTGGATTCCGAACCACAACGAAATTCCATGCCTAATTCCAGGATTCGAATCCGACACCTTTGGCATGTGAGGCCAGAGCGCTAACACCACAGCCGTCAGGTTGGCTCAAATGTCATTAAAACTGGAAATGAAATTGAAATTCGTGCTACAAATAGTTAATAAATCGTCCAAACGAACGTTAGTTAAGATCGCGTGCGACAACTTATCATAAAAGAAACTGAACGATTATCTACCATCAGAGAATGTCAATTAATATCTATTAAAAACGGAAGGATGTGGGATATGGTTTAAATTTTATATTTACATAAAGTTAGGTCAAGTCACATTGTTACGTTGGAGCGAAATGATCAGTTCCTTTTAAATCATTTATATTGTTACGAATTTTTGTAAATATTTCCGTAGTGTTAATTTTGTAAATAGGAAAATTTATGCACATTTCGCATAAGGCAGTGCAATAGTTCGTCTTAGCTTTGCTTCCCTGCAGTGTGTCTATTAATGCTTGATAACGAGTTTTACAGAGATAAAGCTGGGAAGCGAGTTTTACAAGGAGCAGGACATTTAACATTATGGTAATGGAAATCTCGCCAAATTGGAGAGATAGAGCCAAGTTGGCAACAGTTTTGGCGACTAATTTTTGTCGCAAAATTTGGCGACCATTTGGCGATATTTTCGGTCCTCATGTACATGTATAGGACTTTTCGACTACGATCTGGAAAGTTCTCCAAATGTCTATCTCTGGAAGATTCACGAAAGTTCGCCTCTCCTATATAAGACCGGCCGTGAGTGGAGTTGGATGGTTAGTCAGTGGTTGACTGGGTGAGTTAGTCGAGTCACTGGAGCTAGTCAGTCAGTCAGTTGACTGGAATTACTGAGTCTCGGTGAGCATTCAGAGTAGTTCCGAAAGCGAACTGTATTGCATCGTCTTTTGCGTTGATTTTAGCAGTTGTGTATGTAATAGTTTTTAACTGCTGTTTGGTGCTCTATTGTTGTGTATAGATCTGTATTGTGTCTACTAGAACGAGAAGTTCTGGAGTTGTAAGAGAAGAGTTATATTGCTTTTTCTTCAAATCTTTCGAGCCCGTTCAAAGCAACAATATTAACTTCGGGTTTTTTTTGTGTGTGTGTGTGAGGAAATATGCGGAATTGAGGAAGCCTAATTAACCCACTTGCCGTCACATGATTGGGGTTGAAACTTGGCAGATAGATTCGATGTCGATGACAATGCATTCTGTCAAGTTTTGAGGGGTGTCGTTGTTACAAAAAAGTCAATTTTTACAAACGTTTCTAAAACCTTTTTGGTATACTAATAAATCCCATATTCAACCTATCATTCTTAAAAAACTCTTTCTTGTTTGTAAAATTCTTTTAATCAGAATAAACAAAGCTAATTGGACGAAAATATATAAATTCACGATCATTTTTAGTAAACAAATTTAGGCGCGTACTTTGACTCGTCTTCTGTTGCTAAAAAGATGTTTTTAAGATTTAAAATTAGATGCAAACACACCAAGCACACGCTGGCAACAGAAACGAAACTGCGTTAGTGAATATAAAAATTGCTAATGGCATATAAAAGATTTTGTATTAAAAACTTTTTTTTTTTTTTTGGGTTACATTATTTAGAATTTAATACAGGTGAAAATTAAAGTGGTTATTTTTTTATTTGGGGAAAATATCAAACATCAATTGTTATAGAATTCAATATTAATTTTTTTCAGGAACGCTTTATATTGTTGAATCTATAATAAATGAAGATATTGTTGCGTTGGATGGGTTCGAAAGATTTGAAGCCAAAGCAGATCAAAACTTGCAGAAATTTATTCCAATACAACTCTTCGCAGATTCCTTTACAATTCCAGAACTTCTAGTTCTAGTAGACTCAATACAGCTCTATACACAACAATAGAGCACAAAACAGCAGTTAAACTTGACACACAACTGCTAAATCGCCGCAAAAGACAATACAGTTCGCTTTCGGAACTCTCTGAATGCTCATTGAGACTCAGTATCTCAACTCAGTAATTCCAGTCAACTATCTGACTAACCTAACTCACTGACTCAACTCAGTCAACTTATATAAGGGAGGCGAAACTTCTTGAAACCTCTAGAGGCAGATATTTGGAGAACTTTCCAGATCGTAGTCGAAAAGTCCTATACATGTACATGGGGACCGAAAATGTCGCCAAATGGTCGCCAAATTTGGCGACAAATATTAGTCGCCAAAACCGTCGCCAACTTGGCTCTATCTCGCCAACATGGCGAGATTGCCATTACCATAATGTTAAATGCCCTGCTCCTTGTAACACTCGCTTCCCAGCGTTACTTCTGTAAAACTCGTTATCAAGCATTAAGACCCATATTGCAGGGAAGCGAACTTAAGACGAACTATTGCACTGCCTTATGCGAGATGTACATAAATTTTCCTATTTACAAAATCAACACTACGAAATATTTACAAATATACAAAATTTCGTAACAATATATTTTGGCGCATTCGGAATACATCCGCAATCGGAAAAGTTAGTGGCGAACGTTTATGGAATGTAATTAAAAAGTTGTGCGATATACATTCGATACCCCTAGTTCCGCCATTAAAAACATCGCTGCGATTAACACAGATTACCATCATGGAAAACGAATCGAATTTCGGTCAATTTCTGGGACACCCAGCCTCCAGCAATAGATCAAGAAAGTAACACACTTCCATTTAAAAAACGAGCGATTGCAATTTAATTCTTTTTTTTTTTTTTCCGAAATCGCACTCTAGAATCGCAATGAGAAAACCGCTATCCATCACCAAAAGTGTTCTAAAAAGAGAACAAAATTACATTTCGAGCCCCCTTTCTAAGAAATGAAAGGGTTAACAAATTCATCTCCAAAGGGAGTTTTGGCAGCTCTCCACTGTGTACCGCTACGCTCTTATTTCTCCCGCTATAAACACCATATTTGTTTGATTAATGGACTTTTTAAAAACGTCATTTGATAGAGCAAATGCCCCTCTGCCATTGGCTGACGTGTGATTCATCACTTTCCATTTCGCCAAATTATCTTTCCGCTCCTCCTCCCCTCCTACTCTTGTCCGTCTTTCGACAGACGATTTTGGAGCGCCTCCTAGCGGCCGCGGCTTGTTGAGATCTTTAAGACTGGATGCCCCTTGTATCGTTGCTCGTAATAAGATATATTTCTAAAATCAACCCATAAAAAGAAGGTTTTTGCTATTAATAACTTATATGCACATTTCAGAAACTAACCTAGAAAGAAAAAAAAAAAAATTATAACTATACATCCTTTGCATGCATATTTTAAAGACTCACCCATAAAAACAAAAGTTTTTACAATAAATCCTTTTACATCGCACAACTTTCAAATGTGCTATAAATATTGGTCACTGTATTTAAATTTGATGTGGGAAGAGTGTTATTGCCGCTTTCATATTTTTCACTCATTTGGAAAAATTGCAAGTTTGGCGATATTTTTTGGCGATAATTTCTTACACGGGCAGAAAAAGAAAACAAACCGCCTTTTCGAAAACTCTTACATTATCGTTTCTTGTTGTAAGTGAAACAGGGGTGAGGAGAAAAACGGTAGTTCATGAGCGATGCTCAAGGGAAGAAAACTCTATGTCGATTCTGTGTTTGCTGCTTTTTACAACCTTTAAAGCCTTTTTACAGGAATTCCGGACGTGGAATGTTTAGAACACCTTAAGAGGCATTATTACAGCGATTTGGATCGAAATCATTATAGCCGTTTTTTTGTAGCAATTGCTGAAAACATGTGTTTTCCAACGGCCGATACCTTATGCGTATCCGCAATTTTTGACGAAAACCTCAATAGTAGGTCCCATGGCCACTACTAACCCGCACACCGAATTTTAGCATGGTATGTGTATTCGTTCGACGGTTATGCTGACCACGTTCACACAGACAGACATTTTTTCTAGGTCACTTTTTTGAAGTCAGGATGTTCCAAAACGTGGATAAATGCCAAAAAAAAAAAAAAAAAAAAAAAAAAAAAAGATATTGATTTATTTTTACCGAAAACCATACTTTCATGGTTTGCGCAATATTGACGAAAACCTTAATGACAGGTCCCATGGCCGCCAGTAACTCGCACACCAAATTTGAACATCGTAGGGCAATTCGTTTGGGTGTCACGCTGACCACCACATTTTTTTTTAGACCACTTTTTTGACGGCGCAGCTTGGCCCTAGCGTTGCCCTTGCGCCAGTAAATTTCAAACAACCAACCACTTTTTTGAAGTCGGGATAAGCCAAAACGTGAAAAAATGCAAGAAAAAAAAAAAAACGAAAATATTGGTTTGACCGAAAACAATGCTTTCATTACCCTATGTTAACAGATGTATAATTAAAAGTTGTATAATTAAAAAGATAAGATAAAGAAAAGATATAAAAGATGTATAATTAAAAACTTAATCAATCAATTAGCATCAACTTCATAAAGATGTTCAACTTTAAAGAGCCATTTTTCAGCTTAACGCCCTCTTATTTTTAGCTAAGTGATATTTCGAAACGCATTAATTCCCGTTAGTTGTAACGGGGCTTCCTTCTAATGATGACTTATTCTAATGTTCCAAAATATCCCCTCCCCCAAATATCCATTCTTCTAAATAATTCAAACGATATTCAAACTCGAAACCTTGAATGGCAAGAGTCAAACATTCCATTTAAGCCGAAATGCCATCGGGGCGTCGTTTCGATTTCGAAAGGTCCCGTTTTCGCAACTTTTGATAACAAAGGGAAAATCGTTTGCGCTGGACAATAAATTTCAAGCTTAATATTATGTCTTTCACATTCGAGGCAGACGATTTTCTACGAACGGAAGTTTAGGGTAGTATTGGCAACAGCAATGAGAAAACGATTAACGAGTTGACTATAGAAGACAAAGTGTCCGTTATATTAAAGCAAGATTTACACTTTACCAGTCGCCGAACAAATAGTAGGCGACTGCAATTTTTGGATCCCGTCGAACATCATTCTGAATTTTTTGTATAAATTGGAGAAAAGTGAGTAGATTACGAATCCACTGGTCTGCCGCGGCAAAAATGGCCGAAACTGATCAAAAATCGACTTGGAATGAGTTGAACTAAAATCCGATTGCCAAATATGTCATAGCTTGCCAAAAAGAGAAAAAAACTTTTTCGTCTGGCAACCCACTGCATTTTGATTTTCAATGAGAAAAAGCGTAAACGATTTCTGATCTCTGGCTCGGAAAACTTGTATCTTTTAAAAGTAAGCCAAATTGGCGACATCAGTTACGTTATCAGTGATGTAATGTTAATCGCCAATTTGGCTTATTTGTGAAAGATGCAAGTAAGCCATAGCCACACATCCGAATCGTCTGCAACCTTCTTAATTGAAAATTAAAGAGTGAGGGTTACCAAATAAAAAAAAGCTCATTATTTGGCAAGTTGTGGCGCGTTTGGCAATTGGATTTAGTTCCACTTATTAAAAGTCGATTTTTGTTCTAATCACCGGAGGAATAAGATAAAAACATAATTCTCTTCAAGAACGTATGAACTATTAAAAAAATTTTTTAAGAAATTTCGGTAATGGACCCCCTTAAATTAGTTTTTATAAAGAACTTGGAACTTATATTTATAGAGTTATTAATGGAACTAGAAATGAAGACTAATTAACGATTTGGAATGCTATTCAAGATAAGAGTTTAAAGATAATAAACATACGTATAAAAATGTATTTATTGTTCTGATTATACAAGCTTTGAGCTAAATTACAATATTAGTGACAAGACGAAATACAACGTTCAGAAAGAAACGCTCCTTTGTAAAATATTAAGTAAAAAGTAATTAACATAATTTTTACTTGGGGGGGGGGGGGATTTATCAATTTTAAAAAGCTTTGCGAAGTTATGTAACTTTCTTGTCTAAATTAAAACTCGAAAAGCACGTAAACATTAAATTCCGTGTAGCGTGTAAATAAAACTGCATTACACAATTCAATCTGCAAATAAGGAATTAAAAAAAAAAAAAAAAAAAAAAAAGTTATTTAAATTTCAAAATGCCTTCTCATTAAAATCTAACGAAATAAAAGACATTTTTAAATTACATCGGAATATTTCATCCCATAAATCCAGGGAAATTTTAATAACGTCTTTATTAAAACATAAATCCCGTCTTATGAAAAAGCATCAAAATTCTCTTTCATTAAAGCATATTTGCCGCACAGCTGCTTTTCAAAAATGAATCCCAAGTTTTCTCTTAAAAATTATATGTTTTTTTGTTCCCTTCTAAAATTTAAACGAATATATAAACTCAAATTCCATAATACCCTCGAAAACAAAGTGTTCTAAAGGTATTAGCATCCCCGGCAAAAGTCAGTTATTAGGATGAAAAAATTGACTCTCCGAAAATCCTTCTATATCTTGTGCATATCCCGTTCATATTCAAACATAATAGCGTTGTTTTCAAATGCTGAGCAAAGATTTGTTTTTAATTAAATTTTAGACGGGGGGAGGGGGGGGAGGGGGTAAAACTTTTACCTTCCCCCTTTTACGTTAAAATATCACAAACATAATCTCAAAAATAAAAAGCGGACTTTACTAACGTCAAAAGCGAACAAGCAGTAATAATTAATGAAAGCAAATAAACAAGGAAAAATAACAGAGACTGAGTTTAATTAACTCTTCTGTAAAAGATTCCAAATTCATAAATAATACAGGGCGCCCGTAATGGTAATGGATAAAAAATAAAGCCACCGTTGCCACCGGAGCGTGTATAAATCATTCATACAATCTAATAGTGGCAAGGCTAATGGGGGGGGAGGGGAGTTAGGAAAGAAATAATGGGATCTAAAACCCCCCCGAAGCATGGGAAAATAATAATAATTATTCCCGCCGTAATTATGAGCTTAAAGCTCTTAATGAAAACAAAAATCCCAGATTGCGTATTATGATCTTTGGAAATGCCCTAATGGCTAAAACGCTCGAAATTAACGCTGTTTTAATTGACCGTAGAAAAAAAAAAGGAAAAAAAAAAAAAAGGACGTCAGACAAAAAAAACAACAAAAAAAACCAGCAAATAAAAACAGACGATTTTTACCTAATAAGAATTAAAATGAAATGACTTTTCTGTATTCGTTTTGTAGAAACTTTGATTACATTCGATTTATAAAAATAATTCTGGTCCAATTTTATCGTTTGGTGGTTTTTTTTTTTTTTTCTTCTTCACAAAAGTAACCCTTAACACGGAAAAGTCCTAGTACTTTTTTTTTTTAATAAATATTACTTTTAATGGAGATTAGAACGCATCTAATTAAACATGAACACGTTACAATCCCTTTAATTGCCTGAAGATTTTTTTTTTTCTTCCTTCTATTGTTTAATTAGAAAAATGCTTAATGAGGGTAAAAGTTAAGACAATACACAGCGCCATTTTCTTTTTTTTTTCTCTTGTATTTCATTAAGCTGTCATCCTTCGTAGTTTATTCTAAATGGGCGTGTTTTAAATGTTTAAGAATGAAAATTCAAATTTTTATTTTGAAACAAAATGACCATCCTAAAACCAGTAGAAATCGACTTTTCAGAAAAATAATTATAAATCAAAATGAAACTAGTGAAAAGTAATTTATTTAAAAAAAAAAATTCAATGATACTAATAGAATTTGGAGTATTTACAGAAAGTAATTTATTAACAAATTTCAAAAAAAAAAAAAAAAAAAAATTGACGTATTTTAGGATACTTACAAAAATATGTAAAAAAATATTTACACAAAAAGAAATCCATAGTTTAGATACTTTTTAAATATCGCAATTGATTTTTTTTATAAATATTTTCAAATCACTTAAGAATTGAATTCTAACAAAACGAATTCATGATCAGAATAGTGTTTTTTTTAATGTAATTTACTTGATGAGTATAAGTTCTGACAGGACTTCCGGTCGCAATTTTCAACGCTTCCGGCCGCAACTCCAGTAAAACTTGGTACTGAAACTAATCTCGACCAGACCTTTCACTTGATATAACGCATGTTGAATATGTTGTTTCCACTAGAAATATTTATCTCATGCATGGGATATTTCTTTTCACAAAAACTGCACGATTTTTCCTCCGGATTAACACTAGTCCCAAATAAGATCACGAGTCAAAGTAAAACACCTTCCGGGAGGTCTCTTAAGGGTAAAATATTCCTCCATTTAGGAGAAATAGGAGAATAGGAGAAAATCCCCCAAAAAATCCTATTACCAACACAAGACACCGCCTCTGCCATATTTGAAACATAGACTGCAGAGCGCCAGGCGAGACTCGAACTCGACACCTTTTGCATGCTAGGCGAGTTCATTGTTCACTACAGTGCAGTGTTATAAGGTAAAAAGAAAGACAACAGCCGAGCAATAATTACGTTGCTCAGTTGGTTTGTGCGTTCAGAGACCTATTTTGAGGTGATTAAAAAATTCAGGAAAACAAGTTCCATGATAAATTTCTAAAAAATTCCCCGATTTACGGCAATTTTTTTTTTTCTAGATGTGTAGGCACCCTGATCAAATAGGACATACAGACTGAGAGGCGACTGCAATTTTTGGACCCCATCGAACATCATTCTGAAATTTTTATAGAAATTGGAGAAAAGTGAGTAGATTACGAATCCACTGGTCTGCCGTGGCAAAAATGGCCGAAACTGGTCAAAAATCGACTTTTAATAAGTTGAACTAAATCCAATTGCCAAATGCGCCATAACTTGGCAAATAATTAACTTTTTTTTTATTTGGTAACCCTCACTCTTTAATTTTCAATTTATACTAAACTTCAACTTAACTAGACATCACTTAGACGATAGATCGTCACAGTGCTCATAGGTGTTTAATCCATTTTGGCGGAGTGAAGACATAATTCTTGCCAAACCTTACAGCCTTTTGTTCTCTATAGGGTTGTGGTTTGGCGAACATTATGCTTTCACGTCGCCAAAATGGATTAAATGCCTATGAGCACTGTGACGATCTACCGTCTAAGTGATGTCTAGTTAACTTGAAGTTTAGTATAGAAGGTTGCAGACGATTCGGATGTGTGGCTATGGCTTAGTTGCATCTTTCACAAATGAGCCAAATTGGCACGAAACATTACATCACTGTTGACGTAACTGATGTCGCCAATTTGGCTTACTTTTAAAAGATACAAGTTTTCCGAGCCAGAGATCAGAAATCGTTTGCGCTTTTTCTCATTGAAAATCAAAATGCAATTGGTTGCCAGACGAAAAAGTTTGTTCTCTTTTTGGCAAGTTATGACATATTTGGCAATTGGATTTTAGTTCAACTCATTCCAAGTCGATTTTTGATCAGTTTCGGCCATTTTTGCCACGACAGACCAGTGGATTCGTAATCTACTCACTTTTCTCCAATTTCTATAAAAAAAAAAAAATTTAGAATGATGTTCGATGAGGTCCAAAAATTGCAGTCGCCTCTCGGACTAATAGCTAAAAGAACAATATGCCCTCTTTTTTTAAAAAACAGTTTGGGTGATATGTTTAAAAATTTAAATTATTCCGCAACAATCAACTTCTAACGATTGTCGCCATAATTATTCGGGTAAAACGACGCGAAAATGCGGATGAACGGGGAAAAACGTGACTTCGGAACAATTTCTCTAACTTTCGTGAAATTTAAAAAAATAAATAAAATTCCCTGACATTTCCCGATTCAATAATGACCCACAGCATAACGATGATTTCGAACCACAACGATCATATCCGTGCCTAAACCGGGATTCGAACCCGGCACCTTTGGCACGCGAGGGTAACCACAGCCGTCAGGCGGACCCCCTTGCACCAAATAGAATTTCCATTAATACACAGTCCCTCTTTTCAAAATTCGACCCGAGTCAGTGAGGGAGGGAGGGAGGGGGGGGGGGGAGCGGGATGTAGATCGAATGCGAGTAAAATACGGTACAGGTACTTATACATATTTCGAATGAAAAATATTCCAAAATTCGAAACAGGACAGAAATAGAAAATGATGGGGGGGAGGGATATGAAAAATAACTTATGAATACGAAATGAGTCTTTTCTTCCGTTTGCAAAGCACAATTCTATTTCCATTACTTTTTTCAATAAATGTTTCTTCTCATTCAACCTTTGAATTCAAAAGAGATATTGTGTTTATGCTACTACTGTGCTTATGCAATGTTTTTGCATGGAAGGGAGTGCTTTCCGTGTATTTTTTTTTTTTTTTTTTTTTTTTTTTATTGTTATTTTGGTTAAATAATTTCACCGGAATTTGTTTTTGCAAAATCGATTTCGAGCTTGCCGAGTTATTTTGAGATTCCGATTATTTTTTTCATTGTATTTCTCAGGAGTTCAATATTGCAGGATTTTTTTTTTTTTTTCTTTGGAAAAAAAAAAAAAAGGTGTGTTTGGAGAATTATGATAGTCACCGCGACAAAAACACCGATTCTACACCTCAAGATCACCTATGAAATGTTGGTTTTAATTGTTTATATAATATGAACTTCAAGGTTTTTTTTTTTTTTTTTTTTTTTTTTTTAACATCTTTATTAATTATGTACCTCTAAGATGTTTCTAATATTGAGTAATGTTAAATGTTATAACTGACAAATAAAATTCTTACTTTTTATCGATAACTAAGTGATTTTAAAGAAAGCAAATTTATAAGGCATCAAATATTAAGCGCTCTCTATTAAGGAATAAGAAAATTGTAAAATAATTATTTTAAAAAAAAATATTCGAGACTGTATGAAATTTCTCAAGTAATCTGGTCACCTGAAAAATTAGAGGCGACAGCAAATTTAGGTACCCCTTCAAACATCATTCTGAATTTTTTTATAGAATTTAGAGAAATTTCAGTAGATCATGAATCCAATGGTCTGCGGGGTCAAAAATAGCCGAAACTATTCAAAAATAGACTTTGAAACATTTCACCTAAATCCGATTTCCTAGTACCTCATAGCTTGCCAAATAATAACAATTGTTTTTTATTTGATAATCCACTGCACTCTACTTTTCAATGATGAAAAATGCAGACGATATTATATTCTCTCTCGAAAAATAGTTCCATCTTTTAAAAATGAGCCAAGTTGGCGAAAAATATTACGTCACTGATGACGTAATACTTATTTTTATTACTTTTAAAAGATAAGAGATCTTGGCACTAATAACGATAAATCGTCTGCAACCTCTTCTTAATTGAAAATTAAAAGAGTGAAGGGTTACCAGACAAAAAAAGGATGTTAACTTTCTGATAAGTTGTGACAAATTGGGATTTAGTTCAACTTATTCAAAATCGATTTTTTTTAATAGTTTCGGTCATTTTTGCTCCGGCAGACCAGTGGATTCTTGTGCGCGATCTATTAATATTTCTTTACATTCTGTAAAAAATTAAGAATGATATTCGATGGGGGAGCCTCACTTACAGTCGTCTCTCGCAGTGTCGATAACAATTCTTCGAAATTCCAAATACAAATCCAAGCAAATTACTTGGTTCTGTTTTCAAAAAAAAAAAGAAAGAAAAAAAAGCAACAAACCAATTCCGAATGATAAGCAGGTGAGTCTTATTATAGGGGGCACAATACTCGAACGAGAATTCCATTAAAATATTGAAAGAAGTACTAAATTTTATTTATACTTCACCGGGCAAGCATTTAGAGTTTCTTCTTCTTTATTTTTCTCTTTTTTGAAGGAAAAAAAAAAGAAGGAAAAAAAAAAAGGTATAATTCTTTCACAGCATTTCATACACAGAAGAACGGGAGAGGAGGGGGAAAAGGGGAGGGGGACGAGAAGATAAGGAATATTGCCCCTTCAAAAAAAGGGATATTGGAAAGGGGAAAAAGAAAATTCTATTTTAGGTTAGGGGTGCCACATTTGATATTACTCGCTTTTTTTATGCGACTTGGGTGATTTGAATTGAAGATTTCTTCCACAAGGTGTAGGCGATGCTAAGAAGGAAAACCGTTAGGTCAAGACCTATATGATAGAAGAATGCCTTACGGGAGGCCTTTTCAAGGGTAGCTTCCTAGCATTTACACCTTGAATCGGGGAAAGTCCGGATTTATTCTCCGCAGGTAGCCTCGACAATCGGTCAGAGTCGATGTATCACTATTGCCGACGTGTCTGCTCATTTTTAAAAAAAAAGAGAGTGACAGCAGAGCGCCGGCGAGGCTCTATCCTGATACATCTTGCATTTTATTTGAATATTTACATGACATTGTTTAAGGGAAATTTAGATGAATTTGTAATTAAATGAATTAAAATTTTAAATTATACAAAAAAAAAAAAAATTCACAAATTGTTTCGATATAGTTTTATACATGTTACAATTGTAACGTTCACATGAATAAATTTGAGAATTTCCTGACAAGGACAGGTGCACACAAATGAAAAAAAAAAAAAAATCGATACTTTAAATATTTATATTTTCGAGACCTATGAACATTTAAGTATTTAATAATGTTTAATTTTATTCTAGTTAAACTAGAAGTATTTTAAAAAAACATTTTAAATATTATTTTTACGCATGGTAAAAATATTTATGCAGGTTTTTTCGTTAATTTAAACTAAACGTTCCCATCAGCTGTCATTTAACATCATAACCCATGGATTTGTGGATAAAAGAACGGGGAAAGATTCCAGGGTAAAAAAAAAAAAAAAAAAAAAAAAAATTAAAATTTTAAATGTTTTAGAAAAAAAGTACATGGACTTTCAAAATATTAAAAAAAGAAAAGGTAAAGCCTAGAAATCATAAATTCCTGTGTTAATATTTTCAAAAGAGTTCACAGAACATAGAAAAAAGTTAAGGGGTTTAAGGGGACATAGGACACTTTTGCCAAAATTCTTTAGTTTTGCCAAGAATTAAATAAAATTTGGCATAAACATAGAAGATGGGACTTTAAACAAAACAACATAATTTGAGCAGATAATATAAAATAGATAGTAAATTATTGAGAAAAATGCATTAAAATAACACGAAATCTTAATTTTTTTTCAAAATGCTCCTCGCGACACAATATTTTGACGAACATGAAAGAAAAATTTGAAGTTGTTTATCAATATATTTATTATAAACATTTTCAACCATGCTTTTATCTTTAGGTGCAATAGTTGAACAGAAATAAAATTTCAAACTTGGCGCCAGTGATTTCTCATTAAAAAATGCACATACTTCAAATTCCCAACATGAAAAAAAATATAAAAAATTATATGACATAAAAAAGCATGTGTAAATTTCTTTATAATACATTAAAAATTATTAATACAAAAAAAATTAGGTGGATTTATCAAAAAATGAATCGCAAGGAGCTTTTCGAACATAAGTAAAATGGGAAAAAGCAAAGTTGAGAAAAACGCATTTTTAGCCTTTGCCAACAAGTGTGCGATGCGTTAAAATAGTTAGTTAAAATAAATATTTTACCACTTAGAAATCATCGGATTTCAAAAATTCAAACGCGAAATTAAAGCTAGTGTCATAAGCAATTTTTATAGAATGAAAACAAAAAACGTCATTTTTGGTGATTTCAGTGTCCCATGTCCCCTTAATTTAAATAGTATTTAAAAAAAAAAAAAAAAAAAAAAAAAAAAACCTTGAAAACAAATACAGTAGAGTCCTCCTGATTATCCGAGTTAATGTGGACCAAGACCAACTCGGATAAACGAAAAACTCGGTTAAAGCGAAAGATAAAATAAATCGTATCGGTTTAAATGTATGTTTTGACAAGTACAAATGTTATACTATAGGTAAACCACATGCAATTAATAATATATATAGTAACGCTTAAAGAGTTCTCTTACTTAAGATCTTGAGCGACGCGATAGGAGGATCAGTGTCATACAATGAAAAGGAATGTAAACATTTTGTTTTCTTGAGTGTTTGAGAGATCAAGTACCAATTTTTTTCGGTACTAGTTTTGACAAAGGAAAATATCAGGGGTAAAAGAAATATTATCTGGCTCGGTTAAAGCGGAAACTCGGATAACCGGGGCTCGGATAATCGGGGTTTTACTGTAATTGAACTTCTTTTAGATACAGAATCTATTAGGTACACTTAGCCCCTTAATATTTTTTTGGCACGAAGCAATTTATTTGGTTTACCTAATTTCTATTTCATTCTATATGGAAAGCATTTAAAAGATTTGAAAGACAGCATCGAGAAAACCATTTAAGTTTCTTAATTAAAATATCTTTTTCAAATTTTATTTGTTTCGTTTTAGGAAGACGAAGTTAATTTTTTAAGTCTCTTTACTTAACTTCAATTCTTTATACTAACTTTGATTTCGTACGTTTGTCGGTGGCGGGTAATTCTGAGGAAATTAATCCACTTGCCATCAACCTATTGGGCCGAAACTTGTCAAATAGATTCGATGTCGACGTCCAACAAATTTTGGAAGCTACCATTGCCACTAAAAGGTCGATTTTACAGAATACTAATAAACCAACTTGCCGTCATCCAATCGCGTTAAAATAGCATTTAACAGATCATTGAAGAAACTCTTTCCCCTGTTGCCAAAATTTTTTTAATAAATAAATAATAAAATTGTTTTGATCCGAATAAATAACAGATATTTGGATATGAGAGCATAAATTGACCTACATTTTTTAATAAATAAATTTTGTAACGTCGTAGTTTGCCACACATTTTGCTGTTAGAAATGTTTTTGATACTTAAAATTAGATGCAAACACCAAGAGCACGCTGTTTACAGAATCGACGCTGTGTTAATGAACATAAAAATTGGCAATGCATAAGAAAGGATTTTTTTTTTTTTTTTTTTAAACTCTGTTTTTCAATGGGTGATATTATTCTAACAACCCGACGTTCAACAGATCCAAAAGGAAAATATAAAAATTGCTGAAATTAATAACGAAAACGTTACAATACAATAAGATATCGCTCCATAATAAAGTTAACTCACATTATTTAAAAACTATTAAAATAAAAAAGATGCGAATGTTAAAACGCGAAAACTTGTCCCCTGGCAGGTGTACGCTAGCTTGGTTGGTTGTTTTTCAGATTATCTGGTGCCGTCAGCAACACGAGGGCTATAATGCGCCGAAACATTTCGTCATTAGACAAGCCAACATACATTTACAAACACCCATGCCCATACACGGGACTCGGAACCCGCAACCTCGCGGTCTAGAAGCTAACACGCTAACCACTATACCGTTTGGTCGGCGTACGCTAGCTTGGTATCTGGGCGATAGAAAGTAAGTAAAAGCTCATAAGTCTAACATAAGGCAATATAAATGTGTGTAAAAGCGGAATTTTAGTGACAACCCTCTAAACTTGCTAAAAAGCATTGACATGTCATCAACAACAAATGGATCGACGAAGTTTCAAAGTTTCACTTTGATTGGATGACGGAAAATGGGTTAATTAAGAAGCATCAATAGTAGCGAGTGTAAAAGCGACCTTTTAGTGGAAAGGTTTAAATTTTTGTGTAATGTACTGTTACGAATTTTTGTATATTTGTAAATATTTCGTAGTGTTAATTTTGTAAATAGATAAATTTCTGTACATTTCGCATAAGGCAATGCAATAGTTTGTTTCCCAACAATATGGGTGATATCGCTTGATAACGAGTTTTACAAGGTAACGAGAGGCAAGGCATTTAACATTATGGTAATGGGAATCTCGCCAAATTGGCGAGATAGAACCAAGTTGGCGACGGTTTTGGCGACTAATTTTTGTCACCAAATTTGGCGAGAAATTGCGAAATGGCGCCAAACTTGGCGACCATTTGGCGACATTTTCGGTACATGTATTCCATGTACATGTATATAGGACTTTTCGACTACTATCTGGAAAGTTCTCCAAACATCTACCTCTAGAAGTTTCAAGAAAGTTCACGTATGTTCACCTCTCCTATATAGGGACGGCCGTGAGTAGGGTTCCTAGTTAGTTGACTGATTTTGAGTCACGGAGCTAGTTGTTAGCCGAGTCCGATAGTTGGCTGGAGTTAGTTGATTTTGAATCACTGAGTTAGTTGTCTCTCAACGTTCATTGTGAGAGTTGTATTCCTGACTTGAGATACTGAGCATTCTAAAGCGAACTGTATTGCATTGTCTTTTGCGGCGATTTAGCAGTTGTGTTGTCAAGTTTTTTAACTGCTGTTTTGTGCTCTGTTGAGGTGAAAAAGAGCTGTATTGTGTCTACTAGAACGAGAAGTTCTGGAGCTGTAAGAGAACTGTGAAGAGTTATATTGGAATAAATTTCTGCAAGTTTTGATCTGCTTTGGCGTCAAATCTTTCGAACCCGTACAACGAACGCAACAGTATTCTTATCGACAACGAATCTGTCTGCCAAGTTGCAGCTTGATTGGATGAAGGAAAATTCGTTTATTAGCAAACGAAAGCACCAATAGAAGTGTATGTAAAAACGGCCTTTTAGTGACAGTCACCAAATTTTGGTGTAATACATTCTTATCGAAAACGAATCTGTTTGCCAAGTTTTAGTTTGATTGGATGACGGCAAGTTGGTTTTATTAGCCCTCTGTAGATTTTAACGCCACATACACACACATAGCATCGAAGTTACTAAAAAAAGATTTAAAAACCACTGATTCAGCACTTTTTTTTTTCATTTCGTCTCACAGAATCAATTGTATTCATTATCAGTGATGAAAAGATAAACTTAACCACTTTAAAATTTAAATTATACAACCGCCTGATATAGTTGAATTCTTCCAGAAAATAATACTCTATTTCAAGAATTGTTATATTTCCGAGCGGTAATGAATGTTGTTTTCGACTTTAAAATGTAAAGCTACCTTCTCAAAAGTGTTTATGTATCGTAAACTTAACAGACACGGCGTGTTTAAAGAACTTGAAAACTACTCATAATAAACTGTCAATTCAGACACGTTATCGTTGACATTTTATTAAAAATATTTCTTTCCTGACAATGTTTTATTATTTGATTGTACTGATTTATTATAACATTCTTTCAAAAAAAAAAAAAAAAAATGTTTTTACTTCGATGTTATATTTATGTGTGTTTTTTTTAAAAAAAAAAAAATTATTAAAAACTTTTCTGTTTATATGTTAAATGATTGAATACATTGCTGTTATATTATTACGAACCTTACTACTATTGTAAGAATCAATTTTCAAGATGTACACGTGTAAACTATATGTAAAAAGATGTTAAACAAATTGCTGCGATTAATAACTTAGGGGCAAACACATTTTCACGACCGAAGAATGTTTTCTTACACACGCTTTGAGTAAATATTTATGTTAAAAAGCGAGTTAATGTTAAAGAAACACTTTGAGAAGACGCGCTACTTCATTTAAAAAAAAGTATTTAAAAATTAAATATAATTCAAATAAAGTATTGTTGAGATTATTCAAATTGATAAGGTAGTTATCGTTAAAATAATATTATATTGAAAAGTATAAACGTAAGAAAAAAATTTTAAACACAAAAATGCGAGAAAAGTTTGTTTTGAATATTTAATAAAACTAATGAATAATAATAAAATTTAAAAAAATTGTACAATAGCTTATTTTACTTTAGTATCAATAAAAATGCGCATTCGAAATCAAATAGATGTTGGAATTTAAACTGTAAAAGCACATATTTATATTTGAACACATCATACATATAAACATATTATTTTATGTTTTAAGCAAATGTGATTAAACTAGCAGGTTTTTGAATAAACAATCACTTTCTATACAATTTTGAAGCTTATATGTCGTTTTTTTTTTTTCTTTTTCTTTTTTCTTTCTTAAATTAAAATGTCAAAAGACGGATTTGTGTTTTCAAAATCTAAAACGACAAATGCAAAGCATACTTATTTTTAAAAATGATAATTCAAAAATCAGGAAAAACTAGCTTTAACGTTATCATTTAATGTGTTTTTAGAAAAGGAAGTCCTATTAGACTGAGAGGCGACTGCAATTTTTGGACCCCATCGAACATCATTCTGAATTTTTTTTTATAGAAATTAGAGAAAAGTGAGTAGATTACGAATCCACTGGTCTGCGTGACAAAAATGGCCGAAAATGGTTAAAAATCGACTTTTAATAAGTTGAACTAAATTCAATTGCCAAATGCGCCATAACTTGCCAGGTAATGAGCATTTTTTTTATTTGGTAACCCTCACTTTTTAATTTTCAATTAAGAAGGTTGCAGACGATTCAGATATCTGGTGACGGTCTACTTACATCTATTAAAAGGGAGCCAAGTTGGCAAAAAAATATTACGTCACTTATGACGTAACTGATGTCGCCAATTTGGCTTACTTTTAAAAGATATATGTTTTCCGAACTAAAGATCAGAAATCGTTTGCGCTTTTTCTCATTGAAAATCAAAATGAAGTGGGTTGCCAGACGAATAAGTTTGTTCTCTTTTTGGCAAGTTATGACATATTTGGCAATCGGATTTTAGTTCAACTCATTCCAAGTCGATTTTTGATCAGTTTCGGCCATTTTTGCCACGGCAGACCAGTGGATTCCTAATCTACTCACTTTTCTCCAATTTCTATAAAAAAAAATTCAGAACGATGTTCGATGGGGTTCAAAAATTGCAGTCGCCTCTCGGACTATATAGTAAGAATAATTCCGTATACTCGCAATGTTACAATCGTCTAGCCTAGTGCATTTAGAAACTACTTTCCATAAAACTTTGAAATTTGGTGAGTAGGTTTCGAAAAGGTCACTTAATGAAATGACATTAATTGTTTTCATTTAATGTGCATCCATTAAAAATGAAAATTAAAATAGCAGTAGATAAAACCAGGAGTGAGCCACTGGCGTAAGAATTTCAAATACGAAATTAAATATAGTAGACGCTATTTTCGAGTTATTAATTTATAACATTTCATTACGTTGATCATTTTCTTACCTCCTCGCCAAATGTCAAGGTTGTTATAGAAAGTAGTTTCTAAATGCATCGGGCTAAAAGATTGTAATATAGAGAGTTATAGGGAGGGATACTTACTAGAACTTAATAAAAAAAAAAGACGCGTGTAATAACTGCAACTAATATTTCATTATAACAGCAAAAACTTTTTTAATACATGTAAATTAAAAAAGCGGGTTATAAAAAAAAAAAAGCAGCTTTCTAACGAAATTTATACATGGGGACACCTTAGGCAACTGCCCTTCCTAACAAAAAAAAAACGTGTTTGTGATTGGTGGAAAATTACAATTTATTTTTAAAGGCGTGTTGTGGTTGGGTCGCATTCTATTGCAGAGAGAAAAACCTGCACCAAATACGTAATCCATTAAGTATATTATATGAATTTATATCGATCTTATACATTACTTCTATACGTTTTTTTTTTATGATGAAAACAACATTGATAAAAGATATATATATATATATATATATATATAAAGGCTTCTGACGAATAACGTAGTTATACTTGTACATTCTGTTATATGTTTGAAAATCACAGGTAAAAAAATCATAAATAGTGAAAAAAAATGTTGGGTGGTTGTGAAAGAATACAGTAGATGGAGCCACCATAAAAAAGAGAAAATCGAGGGAAAAAAATTATACCTCTAAATGATCTTAAATACACACTGGTCCACGGCTTTCTAAAAATGTCATATATTCTAGTTTGTCAAATCTATAATAATAAAACTAAGAGTCAGTACGTCTGTCCCTCTACAAGAAAGCGACTTCCAATATGCGTAGACCTCTGAAAATTTTAAGATAAGTAGTTTTGGCCCTTCTTCTAATTGTACTTTTGATAAACAGAAAAATTTAGGTTTTTTTTCAATTAGTTTTTTTAATATTTTTTTTTTTTTTTTTTTTACAAAGCGACCTTTAATAGACGTA
This sequence comes from Linyphia triangularis, assembly GCA_963978545.1. NCBI lineage: Eukaryota > Metazoa > Arthropoda > Arachnida > Araneae > Linyphiidae > Linyphia > Linyphia triangularis. The sequence goes on along the minus strand of OZ021724.1, from coordinate 10,243,359 downwards.
GGAAACTGAAATTTTTAACATGAGTAGTTTTGGCTTTCTAATTGTACTTTACTACTGACAAACAGAATTTTAAAATTTTAGCACACAATGGCAATGATCCTTTCAGCGAGCGAAGCGGCAAAAGCTGAGAACAGTACACAATGACGAGACTCCGCAACGCGGGCCCACGCATCCAATCTATTATATTTTTAAACAAACATCCAACAAGTACAATTCAAACGCATAAATGCACACTCGCGTTTTCAAAATGGCAATTTTGGAGCTGGGGGGCCTTGGCGATAGTTTTAAAAATACCTACAACCCTATTTTATTTAGGGGAAAGAGTGGAAGGGGGGGGGGGGAGGGAGAATAGAAAAATCGGTGAAGAAAATGGAAGCTTTATATACAATCTGACAACGATTTTCAGATCACCCGAATTAAAGTGTCACATTTTGGAATCTTTTTTTATCCTCACCCACCCCACTTTTCCCTTTATATCTCAGACGATAGATGTTAGAATATTTTCTTACTCTTTTATAGCTACGTTATATATATATATATATATAAGCGCCTGTGTACAGCGATGTATTACCTCAATTTTATTCAATATTCGTTTTTTTTTATAGTAGTTTTTTTTAATAGCGTCTGACATTACGGTTAAAGTTAAAAAAAAAAAAGAGAAGACGAACAAAAATAAGAATTGGTTAAATGAGAATGAACTTATAAAATGAAACAATTCCTTTGCTTTTCGTTGATGAAACCTTTTTGCTGGGGGTTCATGTTTTTATTCGGTTTTCTCTTGGAAGATTTCAATCTCAAAGTCAATTACTTGTTCGAAATGAAAACGTGTTTGGCGATTTAAAATGTTTAAGTAAACTTGAGAAATTGCTTTTTTTCTTTTCCCCCATATCTTTTCTTGGAATTTATTTATCCACCTTATGCACAATTCTTAAACGAATTTTATTTCTACCAACAACAGTTTCACCTAAATAAACCAAACGATTTTGGAAACAAGCCTAATTTTTATTTAATTTTTTTTTATTATTCACTATTCTCTGAAAATATTGTTGCAGACAAATCTGTTTTATTTATTTTGTAAGATAAAATTTATAGGAACCTGAAAAAGCATTATTTCTGGTAAATTACACATACTGTTTAAACTTGCCCGCTGTCCTTTCAATATTTAATACTTTTGAAGTTTTTCCCTTTTTTTTTTCTTCAAGGGATGAAATCCATAAAACTTTACAAATTATAAGTTATATAAAAGTAGACGGTATAAAAGATAATGTTTAAGCAATCAGGGAATACGCTTAGATTTTTTCGTTTAAACAATAAACAAAACTCTTATTTTATTTTTGCATTTTTTTTTATTTTTTTTTTAAACATGACCAAATATGAATAAAATCTAATCCATAACTAGGGGTGTGGAACATCCCGCAACTTTCAATTACACTATTATACTGTCGTGGATTGGTGTTATTTATTGTTTTTATATTTTCATCATTCATTCAGGAAAAATTGCCTGTTTGGTGATAATTCTTGTATGCAACTTTAAAAAAAAAAAAAACACGTTAAAATGGCGATTTTGGCAATATACTTTTCGGCAATTCTTAGATGATCATTTCGTGTAAGTGAAACAGATGAGGAAAGAAAAACAATCGTTGATGAGCGATACTCCAGGGAAGAGAACTCTACATTGAAGACAGTTTTCCAACTTTTTACACCTTTATTGAATTTTTACTGGAAATTTGGAGGGTGGGGATGTTTAGAACCCTCTAAGAGGCATTGACAAAGCGATTTTGATCACAATCGTTACAGCTGTATTTTGTAGAAATTGCTGAAAAACAGTTTTTCCATGGCAGCTACGTTATGCGCATGCGCAATTTTGACGAAAACCTCAATCGGTAGATCCCATGGCCACCACTAACCAGTACATCAAATTTGAGCATCGTATGTCAATTCGTTCGAGAATTAAATTCACCACGTACACACAGACAGACATTTTTTTCTAGACCCACTTTTTGTAAGTGACTTATAAATAGTCTGAGAGGCGACTGCAATTTTTGGTCCTCATCGAACATCATTCTGAAATTTTTGTAGAAATTGGAGAAAAGTGAGTAGATTAGGAATCCACTGGTCTGCCGTGGCGAAATTGGCCGAAACTGATCAAAAATCGACTTTGATGAGTTGAACTAATATTCAATTGCCAAATAAATCATAACTTGCCAAAAAGAGAACACACTTTTTCGTCTGGCAACCCACTGCATTTGATTTTCAATGAGAAAAAGCGCAAACGATTTTGATCTCTGGCTCGGAAAACTTGTATCTTTTAAAAGTAAGCCAAATTGGCGACATTAGTTACGTCATCAGTGACGTAATGTTTATTGCCAACTTGGCTCCCTTTTAATGGATGCAAGTAGACCGTCGCCAGATATCTCAATCGTCTGCAACCTTCTTAATTGAAAATTAAAGAGTGAGGGAGACCAAATAAATAAAAAAAATGCTCATTATTTGGCAAGTTATGACATATTTGGCTATCAGGATTTAGTTCAACTCATTCCAAGTCGATTTTTAACCAGTTTCGGCCATTTTTGCCAGATCAGTGGATTCGTAATCTACTCACTTTTCTCTAATTTCTATAAAAAAATTCAGAATGATGTTCGATGGGGTCCAAAAATTGCAGTTGCCTCTATCAGTCTAAAAGTGATTATGAGCTCACTTTTCTGATTGTGCTACTGTTACCGGCGATACTTAGAATACTTAGGCATTTTATAAAATGCCGTCGTTAATCCACAGATTAAATTGAGGTTAAAAAAAAATTCTTTTTATTTGTATGATTATTTTTTCTAAAAAAAAATTAAAAAATTATAAGGTTAATTAAAATTTAACAAACACAAATTGTGATGATATTTTTTTTTACCAAACTTTACCCTCAGTCTCTTGAACATGATCTATTTAGCATCTTTAAAAAATTTTTAAACTGATCTGTTACGAACTTAGAAGAAGAATTAAGAAGAGGTGCATCAAATATAGAGGCATATATAGGAGAGGTACAAGTGGTACATTTAATAAAACGGGTATAAATGGTCCAGTTAAATAATAGCCGCTCATATTTTTTTATCTTTTACCATTCTCATCCTAAAAGAATCATTCTGTATAATAATGTCTATTCCGATTTTTTTTTTTTTTTTTGATTTCTTCATATTTTGGAACATCCTGAAAAGAGGTTTAGGAAAAATGTCTGTCTGTGTGGTGTACGTGGTTAGCATAACTTCCGAACAAATCAACCTGCGATGCTCACATTTGGGTGTGCGGGTTGGTGGTGGTCATGGGAACTACCAATAGGATTTTCGTCGAAATCGCGCATGCGCATAAAGTTGAAATCATTAAAAAATCATGTTTTTCAGCAATTGCTAAAAAATGGCTCTAACGATTTTGATTAAAATTTATATTCTAATGCTTTTTAAGGTGTTCTAATTGTTCCCACCTTCGAAATTCCAGTCGAAATGCGGTAAAAGCGTAAAAAGTTGAAAAACGAGTGCCTTTAAAGCAGAGCTCTCTGCCCTTGGGCATCGCCCATCACCGATTAATTTTTTTTTTGTTTCACGCACAAGAAAGAACAATGTAATGTCTATCTAATAAAATCACCAATTTCGCCAAATTGGCGAGTTTTTTTTTGTTTTTTTTTGCTCATGTAAAATTTATAGCCAAAAATATCGCCAAATTGGCCATTTTTATCTAAATGAGCGAAAATATGATAAAGGTAAGCAATACCATACATTTTAATGCAGTGAACGATATCATAGTGTAATTGAAAGTTGTACGATGTTCCACACCCATAGTTCTCTTTAAAACTCGATAGAGAGCATCGTCAACGAGTCTATCAGCCAAGTTTTAGTACGACTGGATGGTGACAAGCGGGGCACTGCGGAGGATTTCGCCTGCCACCAATGGAAGAAATGATTTCACAAACAGGGCAATAAATCCGCCAAACTTGCATCCCGCCAACAACAACAACAATCCCAGTAATAGAATTTCCAGAAAAGAAATAAAAAAAAACACGCCAAAGAGGGGTGAGGGTAAAGGAAATCGAAATGAAATAAGCGATTTGATGTCAAAAGCTTTTTATCAAGTTAGTGCTAACACCTAATGCTTACAAGAATCCCAGAGAAGAGAAACAAGAACTAAATATAAAGTCATTCATGTCCCAAATTGTTTCTTCCATTTTCCCCATACATTCCATCTTTAATTTCTCCCCTCGAGGTAACGAAGTTGGGAAGAAAAAAATAAAAAAATAAAAAACTAAGTAAAACGCGCCAAAATCGAAGCAATTTGGGAAGGAGGTATTTTAACAATGCCACAAATATTTTGCTTGGCGAAATAAAGCCGCTTTCCGGTGTTCTTTTTTTTTTTTTGGTTGTTGGGCTTGATTTGAATGCAATAAATAAAAGAGATGTTTTCGTTTGCACTAAAAAAAAAAGAGAGGTTGATCTAATTTGTTCGCGGTGGGAGGTATCGTTTGGTGTTTCGAATTTGGATTTTTTTTTTTTTCACTTCAATTAGATTCAAATTAAAGGAATTGCTTGCGTTTCTATTCTGCGGAGGTTTTATATCTGTTAGGCGCATGTTTATTTACTTCTTTAAGTACCTTCAAACAAAATTGTTCATCTTGTATATTATTTTTAGACTTTTTTTTTTGTGTGAGTTTTGGCGATCTTTCTTTGTGCGAAACCAAAATGGATGAATAATAGACCGCTTTCATGGCTAACACATCAGCTTCTGAAGAAAGGCTTATAATCTAGGGGTAGGGAACATCGCGTAACTTTAAATTACACTATATTGTTACGAATTTGTGTATATTTGTCAATATTTCGTAGAGTTAATTTTGTAAATAGGAAAATTTATGTACATTTCGCATAAGGCAGTGCAATAGTTTGTTTTCCTGCAATGAGTCTCTTGATGCTTGATAACGAGTTTTACAGAGATAACGCTGGGAAGCGAGTTTTACAAGGAGCAGGGCATTTCACATTATGGTAATGGCAATCTCGCCAAATTCGCGAGATAAAGACAAGTTGGCGACTAATTTTTGTCGCCAAATTTGGTGAGAAATCGCCAAATATCGCTGGCGACCATTTGCCGACATTTTCAGTCCCCATGTACATGTATAGGACTTTTCGACTACGTTCTGGAAAGTCCTCCAAATTTCTATCTCTATACTAAACTTCAAGTTAACTAGACATCACTTAGACGGTAGATCGTCACAGTGCTCATAGGCATTTAATCCATATTGGCGGCGTGAAAGCATAATGTTCGCCAAACCACAACCCTATAGAGAACAAAAGGCTGTAAGGTTTGGCGAGAATTACGTCTTCACTCCGCCAAAATGGATTAAACACCTATGAGCACTGTGACGATCTATCGTCTAAGTGATGTCTAGTTAAGTTGAAGTTTAGTATAGAAGATTGACGAAGGATTGACTTTCCTATATAAGCCCGGCCATGAGTCCGTTAGTGGACTGGAATTACTGAGTTGAGATACTGAGTTAGCTGTCTCTCAGTGAGCATTCAGAGTAGTTCTAAAGCGAACTGTATTGCATTGTTTTTTGCGGCGATTTGTAGCAGTTGTGAAGTTTTTTAACGGCTGTTTGAGCTCTATTGTTGTGTAAAGAGCTGTATTGAGTCTTCTAGAACGAGAAGTTCAGGTTTTGTAAAATAATCTGTGGAGAATTATATCGGAATAAATTTCTGCAAGTGTTAATCTGCTTTGGCTTCAAATCTTTCGAACAAAATCCACGCAACAATACAGTTACTACCATCATCATTAAATACTTCCCGAATAATACACCATTACTATGAATGACGCTTGACGTTAAATACACCTAACAACCATTTTGCATTTGTTCTTTTAAACACCTTTGGAACATATTGCTGGGAGGGGGGGCTTAAGTGCAAAAGGGTTGAATGAAATAAGAAGAACGCACTCCCGTCTTATCTCACTTCGAACACTTCTTTTAAAAAACACAAAGTATAACGAAATGAAAGTCGACAACAGCAAATATTTGCCGTTCCATCAGGGCCTTTGCCAATTTTGAAATTTCATTAAAAAAATAAGAAAAAAAAAAAAAAAAAAGGGACGTCTTGAATCAGGTCTATATAACAAATCATCTCTTGTTTGAATCTACTAAATTTGTAGGACTTAACGTTTTTTTTTTTTCTTTTTCTTTTTTAATTATTATTTATCGTTTGGAGTTTTCAAAACGTCGCTATTATTAGGGTGCTGCTGTGTCGTTAAACCCGGAAAATATCGTCTGGCGTTTTTACTTTACGGCCAATGTTTATCTAGGAGGCGATTTGTTTGTGTTCTATTCTGAAGTCTTAAAAAGTGACAGACTGTTTTTTTTTTTTTTTTTTAATTTCACGATACCGATCTGTTGTTGTTCGAACAATGAGTGTTGTTAAACAATGTTTAAATTCTCTAATGACAAATTAAATTAGATCATTACACTGTTAAAATAAACACTGACTACCTACGTCGATGTTTACACAGGCATTTCGTATTAAACCGCACCGCGCTATTTAAGATAATACTGATTGACTATTACTCAGATAGAAAACACGCGCGTGTGTTATCGTGTAATTAAAATGGATACTCTCTTTAATTGCAATGGATAAATATGTTAATGTGGTTATTTTCTGTCCCTAAAAACACGTTTAACTCAAGTTGATTGGTAGTTTTCCGATTATCTGGCGCCGTCAGCAACACGAGGGCTATAATGCGCCGAAACATTCGTCATTACACAAGCCAACATGCGTTTACAAACACCCATGCCTAACACGGGACTCGGAACCTCGCGTTCTAGAAGCTAGCACGCTAACCACTATACTGTTACGAATTTTTGTATAGTTGTAAATATTTCGTAGTGTTAATTTTGTAAATAGGAAAATTTATGTACATTTCGCATAAGGCAGTGCAATAGTTTGTTTCCCTGCAATGAGTCTCTTGATGCTTGATAACGAGTTTTACTGAGGTAACGCTGGGAAGCGAGTTTTACAAGGAGCAGGGCATTTAACATTATGGTAATGGCAATCTCGCCAAGTTGGCGACGGTTTTGACGACTAATTTTTGTCGCCAAATTTGGCGAGAAATCTCCAAATGTCGTCAAACTTCGCAACCATTTGGCGACATTTTCTGTCCCTATGTACATGTATAGGACTGTTCGACTACGATCTGGAAAGTTCTCCAAATATCTACTTCTAGAAGATTCACTCGCCAATTTTCATATTCATCAACAAAGCGCCGTTTCTGTTGCCAGAGTGTGGCTCGGTGTTGGCATCTCATATTTTAAACGTTAGAAACATCTCTATCGGCACAATATCCGGTAAACTACTTCTGAAAATTTGTCCATTAAAAAAAAAGGATTGCGAATATATGCACTCGCATCCAAATATCTTTTATTTATTCTGATCAAAACAATTTCATTATTCATTTATTAAAACAATTTTTGGAAAACAGGAAAATGTTTCTTCAATGATCGGTTATATGCTATTTCAGCGCAATTGGAAAACGGCAAGTTCGTTCATTAGTATTTAAGTAAACGCTACCTCTTATAGACAGTGGCAGCCGCCAAAACTTGGATAGAATGCATTGTCATCGACGTCGAATCTATTTGCCAAGTTTCCGTCCGATTGGATAACGGCAAGAGGGTTAATTACTCCTCCGCAGATTTGCCCGCCATCGATAAAAAAAAAAATCGAAGTGAATATAAAGGATTTAAAATACTTATATTGTAGTGATTCCATAGCGATTTTTATCTTTCTTTTCCAAACTCGAAAAGAAAATAGTAGTTAAAGAAAGGAAACTATAGATATAATATTTGAACTGTTGTGACGATTCATTTCTCTTCCATTATACCAAAAACCAAAATTAGTAAATATAATATACCAATTTAAATTAAAAACAACTCCATTTCTGAAAAAATAGTTTATTTAGACATTGTGTTAATAGTAAGAAAATGGAACTTAAAAAAAAAAAAAAAAATCAGAAATAGTAAAAAAAAATTATGGTTAAGTTGTGCGAGTGTAAAGTAGATGGCAGCACCAGAGAAAAGAGAAAATCGCAATTTAAGCACTTTGACGGAACCTGAAGAATCTTCTATCTCTCAACAATAAAAGACAATATCTAACTCTAATAAACTTAAAAAAAGTCCTTGAAGCTGCAATAGTAGGCTATTGACCAAGAAAAATCCGGGATTAAAGCACGTTGAGGAAAACAAAGAAATTTTTTATCCCTCAAAAATAGATTAGATATTGTGTTAATAATCAATTCTAATAAATTCCCCCCCCTCCCAAAAAAAAATCATTTTAATTCCTCCAAGCAATTTTAAATGCTTAGCCTGAGCAAAAGTCCATAGTGTTTCGTGGACGGGTTCGAAAGTCTTGAAGCCAAAGCAGATCAAAACTTGCAGAAATTTATTCCGATATAACTCTTCGCACATTCTTTTACAACTCCAGAACTTTCCGTTCTAATAGACTGAATGCAGCTTTCTACACAACAATTGAGCACAAACAGCAGTTAAAAACTAGATACACAACTGCTAAAATCAACGCAAAAGACAATGCAATACAGTTCGCTTTCGGAACTCTCCGAATGCTCGCTGAGAGACAACTAACTAGATAACTCACTAACTCAATTCACGGCCAGCCTTATATAGGAGTTCTAGAGATAGAAATTTGGAGGATTTTCCAGATCGTAGTCGAAAAGCCCTATACATGTACATGGGGACCGAAAATGTCGCCAAGTTTGGCAACATTTGGGGATTTCTCGCCAAATATGGCGATCAAAATTAGTCGCAAAACCGTCGCCAACTTGGCGAGATTACCATTATCCATAATGTTAAATAGTTGTAAAACTCGTTTTCCAGCATGATCTCTGTAGAACTCGTTTTCAAGCATTAAGAGACGCATTGCAGGAAAGCGAAGTAAAGTCAACTCTTGCACTGCCTTATACGAAATGTACATAAATTTCCCTTTTTACATAATTAATACTAAGAAATATTTACAAATATACAGAGATTCGTAACAATAGCTTTAAATAAACTTTTAGAACACATATATAGCAATAGCTTTGTCGAGTAAAGTACATTTTTTTAATACGCAGTTCATATTAAAATTTTAATTATTTCGCGACAAAAAGAAAAAATAGAATTTTGGCTAAAATACGATAATCCCGAATGCAAGATATAAAATTAAATAGAAAAATAATTCTCAATTTGCTAGCTCTCAATTTATCGTAATTAATATTTTCAATGACTTGGAGTTGAAATGTAACTTTCAGATGTTTGTAATAAACAAAGTCTATGAACACTAGAAAAAAGAAATTACAAACCATTTTTGAAAGTCTTTCTTGAATGGTATATACATAGATTCACAAAGAATTCTTACCTGAAATAAAAAAAAATAATATAATTATCACTGAAGAACTTATATTTAAAAAAGTTAAATATTTTTATAAATCAACCAACTTATATTTTCGATAACTAAAAATTTTCATATTTATCCTATTCGAATTTTTACAACTATTAATCGTAATTAAACCTGCTTCTACGACACCGGTGTTAAACATACAGTTTTCTAGTGTTTATAATTAAAATAATTTGTGTATTTTTAAAACGATTTTTAATTACAACAAAGGAAAATTGAAACCTAAGAAAATTACTGTCGCCCCCCCCCCCCCTTTGGTTACAAACAGTCACAGTCGCAAAAAGTAAAAGACGTATAATAACTCTCAGCTTGTGGTGATTATGGTATAGTTATTGTGGTTCAAGCCACACTTGGCGATGACAAATTATGGTTCATCAAATGCAGGTCTATTCGTAGGTAAACAAAAACAAAGTGTTGAGTATAAATCCTTTATAGGCATTAAGTGTATAGGTGTATGTGCAATTGCAAGTTTTATTTTGCACCTAAAACTTGAGAGAATGCATTATCACCAACAACGAGTCTATCTGCCAAGTTTTAGAACGATTGTATACGTGTGTTAATTAGTCCTTCCAAAGAGTTGCTTTGCTACAAACAAACACACAAATCGATGCCAATATAAAGGATTGACCCATCTGATGGGTGTGGAGTTAAACGCTATGGCCCCGCGTGACAAAGGTGCCGGGTTCGAGCGATTTTCCTGGTAATAGACTAAGAGGCGACAACAAGTTTAGGTACCTCATCATTCTGAATATTTTTTTTTTATATAGAATGTGGAGACACGTTAGTAAATCATGCATCCATTGGTCAGCCGGTGAAAAAATGGCCGAAATTATATTAAAAAATCAACTTTGAATGAGTTGAACTAAATACGATTGCCGAATTTGCCATAAGTTGGCAAAAAATTTACATCCTTTTTTGCGTAGTAAACCACCACTCTTTAAATTTCAATTAAGAATGTTGAGAAGACGATATGTCTTGATATGCGCCAAGATCTATCATTTTTTTAAAACTCAGCCAATTTGGCAATAAACATTACGTCATCAGTGACGTAATATTTATCGCCAACTTGGCTGACTTTTAAAAGATGGAAGTATTTTTAGCCAGAGAATTAAATATCGTCTGCACTTTCGCTCATTGAAAATTCAAAAACCACTGGGTTGAACCACGTAAAAAAGAAAAGCTCGTTATTAGGCAAGTTATGGAATATTTGGCAAACGAATTTAATTCGAATCATTCAAAGTCGATTTCTTTTATTAGTTTCGGCCATTTCTGCCCCGGCAGACCAGTGGATCCATGTGATCTACAAACATTTTTTTTTTACATTCTATCAAAATTTCGGAATGATGCTCGATGGGGGAATCTAAACTTGCTATCGCCTCTCGGACAAATAAGACATCCAATAGAAGTTGTTGTTAAAATTGTTGTTACATAAAAAAAAAAAAAAATCCCTCTTTAACAACCTAACAAGGAAAATCTCAGTAAACATGCAGAACTGTCCCATATTCCCCCCCCCCCCCCCAAAAAAAAAACTTTTCAAGTTCACGTTTTGAAAGATGCAACGACCTCTTTGCCAGAAAAGAAGAAGAACATTAAAAAAATAAAAACAAACAGAGAAAGAATAAAAGGAGGAAAAAAAATAATGAGGCGAAAATTTGGGTCAACTTGGCCATGTTAGTCGATTTTAATTACATTCAATCTCTCCCTCCTCCACCCCCCCCCCCCCCCCAGTGTCATTCAACTTCGATTTTTTATTATTTTATTATTATTTTTTACGCTTAGCTGTTTTTAAAATGTTTGTTCAGGAGATGCATTAGTGCGTTGTTTGTAGTTGATTAGAAGTTTGTTTAGAAAATTGGTGCTTCTTCGGGTGTGAAGATGGAAAACACCAAGTTCCCTGGTGGTAAGGTGAGAGAAATGGTGGAATTAATTTTGCCGGGGAGCGATCCCGTACGGCTCAGATCCCATGGGATATCCTCCCATGGGAGCCTCTCAGTATCACGGATCCCATCTGAGATCCATGATAATGGGAGGGGACGGCAAGTTTAGCCACTTCGTGAAACAACATTCTGAATTTTTGTAGAGTGTAAATAAATGGATCAAGAATGGTCTGCCGGGATAAAAACGACCGAAACAATACAAAAAATCGACTCTGAATGAGTTGAACTAATTCATATTGTCAAATATACCATAAATTGCACACAAAAAATGAACATCCTGATTGTCTGGTAACCCGCCACTCAATTCAGAATGTTGCAGACGATATATTTATTCGCTGGCGAAAAATACTTCTAGTTTTTGAAACTGAGCCAAATTGGCAATACATATTACGTCATCAGTGACGTAATATCTATCGCCAACTAGGCTCAGTTTTAAAAAATTAGAAGTATTTTTCGCCAGCGAATAAATATATCGTCTGCACTTTTCTTCATTGAAAATTAAAGAGCAGTGGGGTCACCACATAGAAAAGAATGTTATAACACATTTGTGAATCCGATTTTGGTTCGACTCATTCGAAGTCGATTTTTTAATAATGTCGGCAATTTTTTCCCCGGCAGACCAGTGGATTGATGATCTGCTACCGTTTTTCGCCATTCCGTAATAAATTCAGAATGGTGTTCGATGGGGGTACTTAAACTTGCAAGTCGCCTATCGAGAGAATCTAGGGAATTTAGTTCTTTTGAGTTTGAAAGCGAAGTTAGAAAAGTATTCTATTTCAAGAAGACAATTACTTTCAAACTACGCACAGGTAGGCTCTTAGGGAGACATTTAAGAAAAAAGGACCTTTAAGTATATATACAACACCTCTTCCAACAAAAACATTGCGCAATCGAACGTGAAACCGAGAGGGGGAGGGGGGGGGGGGAGTTTTTATAATTGGAGGTTCGATCCGCTCCAACTAGCGAATCGCAACGCTTGTTAGATCCTGTAGCGAACGATCACCTGTTACGTCGACGATCACATCCCGGAACGACCCGGGAGAGGGATATAAAAATAAAAAAGAGGAGAACCCCTTCGACCGGAAAAGCAAAACATTCGAAAAGGAATTTTCCAAACACGAGCCACAATGAGAAAATGCTTCTTCGTTTTTTTTTTTTGTTTTTTTTTAATGGCAAAAAGGATTTTGACTACTTTAATGCCCTAGACCAACCGGCCCAAGCCAACCGGTGGTACGCGTACCATTGGTGGTACGCGGGAACGTTTCAGGTGGTACGGTGGTTTCAGGTGAACTAAAAGAAAGTTTTATCGATCTTACAGAAGATAGTTCCATGAAAGATTATTTTAAAGAGAAGTCTTTAATTAACTTCTGGATCGGATGTAAAACCGAGTACCCTTTGATCTTCCGGCAAGCTCTGCTATTTTTGATGCCATTTGTTACGAATTACTTGTACACTGAGAGGCGACTGCAATTTTTGGACCCCATCGAACATCATTCTGATTTTTTTTTATAGAAATTAGAGATAAGTTAGTAGATTACGAATTCACTGGTCTGCCGTGGCAAAAATGGCCGAAACTGGTCAAAAATCGACTTTTAATAAGTTGAACTAATTATAATTGCCAAATGAGCCATAACTTGCCAATTAATGAGCATTTTTTTTTATTTGGTAACCCTCACTCTTTAATTATCAATTAAGAAGGTTGCAGACGATTCAGATATCTGGCGATGGTCTACTTGCATCTATTAAAAGGCAGCCAAGTTGGCAATGAACATTACGTCACGGATGACGTAACTGATGTCGCCAATTCGGCTTACTTTTAAAAGATACAAATTTTCCAAGCCAGAGATCAAAAATCGTTTGCGCTTTTTCTCATTGAAAATCAAAATGCAGGGTTGCCAGACGAAAAAGTTTGTTCTCTTTTTAGCAAGTTATGACATATTTGGCAATCGGATTTTAGTTCAACTCATTCTCAGTCGATTTTTGATCAGTTTCGGCCATTTTTGCCATGGCAGACCAGTGGATTCCTATTCTACTCACTTTTCTCCAATTTCTATAAAAAATTCAGAATGATGTTCGATGGGGTCCAAAAATTGCAGTCGCCTCTCGGACTATTGTGTGAGAGTGGATTTTCTGAACTCTTGTACATAAAAAATAAACATAGAAGCAGAATAAGTGTTGAAGAGGACTTAAGATTGAAGATAAGTTCCATTACTCCTAATGTTGATATTTTAATCACAGGCATACAACAACAAGTTTCGCACTAAAGACTATAAAAGTATATTTTGTATGATGATTAATTTTTTCCTGAGTATGTACTAATTTTTTTATTTGTATGTTTTTAGACCTATGGGTAATAAATAAAACTGTAAATTAATACCATTTTAAATCTTTTTATTTCACCTTTATTAAAAGCGTGTTAAAAATAAACAAATATCTAACCATTAAATGTGAAGTTTTCTCAGGAATTTAATTCAAAAAGACTTTGAACACTTTTAGAAGAGTAAATATTATACGTTTATTTAAATATTTAGGTTTGGTGGTACGCCGAAATTTCTCCAAAAGTCAAGTGGTACGCAGGTGCAAAAAGGTTGGGTTGGTTATATTCAGATTATCTGGCCCCGTCAGCATCACGAGGGCTATAATGCGCCGAAACATTTCGTCATTTAACAAACCAACATACATTTACAAACAACCATGCCGGACTCGGAACCCGCAACCTCGCGGTCTAGAAGCCAGCATGCTAACCACTATACCGTTTGGTCGGCGCAAAAAGGTTGGGAACCCCTGCTCTAGAGACAACTGATTTTTTTTTTATAGATATAGTATGTGGAGAAATGTTAGTAGATCATGAATACACTGGTCTGCTGGCGCAAATATGGCCGAAACTGGTCAAAAATCAAATTTGAATGAGTTGAACTAAATCTGATTGAAAAATAAGTCATAACTTTTTTTTAAAAAAAAAGCATTTTTTTTTTTTTTCACTGCCCTTTTATTTTCAATGAGGAAGACTCCCAAACGATATTTACTCTCTGGCGTAAAATATTTCCATCTTTAAAAAGTGAGCCAAGTTGGCGATAAATATTATGCGTCACTGATGACGTAATATTTATTGCCAACTTGGCAGACTTTTAAAAGATAAATGATCATGGCGCCAGGGAAAGAAAAATCGTCTGAAATGAAAATTTAAGAGTGGTGGGGTTAACTGACAAAAAATACTTCGAGCTTATGAAATATTCGGCAATAATATTTAGTTCAACTTATTCAGAGTCGAATTTTAAATAGTTTCGGCCACTTTTGTCCCGGCAAACCAGTACATCCCTACTCTACATTCTGCAAAAAAAAACTCAGAATGATGTTAGATGAAGTACCTAAACTTGCAATCACCTCTCAGTCTATTATCTTGAATTGCAACTCCTGGATAAGCGGTTGCTCTTGGTTTCCAACAGTCGTTAACTAGTACGGGAAGAGTTATTACTATCGATCCCTATGGTAAATTAAACTTCTTCTGATTCAAGTCAATAGTATTAGAGCATCCATTATCCCCATTCTCTTCCTCCGAATCTCCGCCACTGTCAGAGTATAAGAAATGTCTTGGAATCAAATCCCAAAATAAAAAACACCCTGTAATTTTCAATTTCAAAAATAAGTATACACGACAGCGATTGTGTTACGCTAGTATCGTTAGTACAACGACCTAATTCACGCATTTCTCCCATTCAAAAAGCAAATAGAAAGAAATGTCTCCTTTTAAAAGACCTCCCAGAAGGCCTTTCCTCTAAGTTATTCTCAGTTGGATAGCCCTCGTGTAGTATCCGATGCAACCACCCATGGAATGAAATAAAAAAAAAAAAAGCGTTCTTATTGCATCCAAAAAAAATTTCAATTGGAATGAAACAGTTTTCATGCAAACACGTTCATCTGTTTCCCCCCCTCAAAAGGTCTCCCGTAAAGCCTCTTTTTTTTTTACTCGGACTCCCGATTAAAGCAATATATAGCACTCTTATAACTTTTCAGGGGTAATAAAAACTCTAAACGCCTTGCATACGGAAAGCTCGAGATCCGCTCTGATTTGACAATAAAAAAAACGAGTAAACACGATGGCGATTGTGTTAGAGAGTCTCTTTTTACCTTCCTAGAGCTTACTCTTTCAATTAGAAGAGGGGGATTTCCGCCCCCCCCCCCTCCCCCTTGAAAGACATGACATCCGTGAAGGCTTATCTTTGAAATTATTATAGTCTCAGAGGAGTCGAATCATTCGGATAATCATAATCGAATATCATTATGGATTTTTTTATAGAATGTGAAGAAAAGTTAGTAGACTACGAATCCACTGGTCTGCCGTGGCAAAAATGGCCGTAATCGGCCAAAAATAGACTTTGAATGGGTTAATATAAATCCGACAGCCAAATATGGCACAACTTACCAAATAATAAGTTGTTGTTTTTTTCATTTGGTAACCCATCGCTGTTTAATTTTCAAATAAGAAAGTTGCAGGCGATTCAGCCATTTTTGTCTAGGCAGACCAATGGATTCATGATCTACTAACATTTATCTATATTCTATAAAAAATTCAGAATGATATTCGATGGGGCAGTCGCCTCTTAGTCTATATTACAACCCCATACGATGTTTCGGCGCAGTAGGGCACTCGCAGTAGCTCTTGCGCCAAGAAGAATTCGAACACAACAGTTCCGACTGAACGATCAACTGAGAAAGGTCCCCGAAGGAAAGAAAAGAATCTTTTTTTCGGAGAATGAACCCAACCGTACGGCACAAACACGAGCAACGACTTTTCTCCACGAGCGAGTTACAAGTGAAACCGTTTCGAACTTTTAATTCTTCCTTAATCATCCCTTCTTCTTCTCTTCCCCCCTCAGGGCTCATCCATACCAGACGATTTGCTTAAATGGAAGAAGATTGCTTTCAGTGTTCCTTTTTTTTTCTTTTTTTTTTTCTTCTTTTTTTTTTTTTTTCGCCGCTCCGTTGAAGAAGAGAACTTCTAGGAATCGAAACCGAATAAAAGGTTGATTCGAATCTTTCTTTCGAATAAGTGGGGGGAGGGGGAACGTTATTTGCGTTTTCGATTTTTCTACATTGTTTACGTTTAGGGTTGGTGTTTTGATATTTCGGTGAATATCGTTTCGTGGAAAGAATAACACGTTTTCTTCGGGGTTGGGGAGGAGGAGGGGGGAGATATCGAACATTATAAACTCACCAGGCCGTTCGAATTTGTATTTGTTGACCCATAGACATTCAAGAAAACATTCCGTCTATCTTCCCTAGTAGGGACACATTGCAATATCGGTCGCTGATAACAATGGACAACCTTTGCATTGTGAATTCAATTTTGAGTGAAATGGTGAATTTGAGTTGATCTCATTGTGTCACCGTAGTGAATAATATTTTAATATTCATTTAAGGTTTGCGTGAATCTATGTATTACCCACATGGCTTTCTTCAAAATTAAGCTTAATAGTGCAACTAAAAAAAAATGAATTTTAAAAATACATAAAAAAAACATTCAGATTGACTTGGTTTATAAGTATAACTGCGATCAAGTAATTATTTGTGCCATTTCCGATGGTGGAAATTGCAAATGTAGATATTATATTATCATTATTATTATTATACAGGGGGTCCATAAAATGTTGGACATATTTTGATGTTGAATAACTCATAAAATAATGAAGATATAAAAACCATCAATTTTAGTTTATCATCATTATTTTATGAATTATTCAACATCAAAATATGTCCAACATTTTGTAGACACCCTGTATTAAAATATAATATAATATAATAAAAATATAATATAATAAATTTGTCATATTATATTACATTATACAACGTTTGAAAATAAATTGTTTGTCATAATGCATTACTTCAATTATTCAGTTCAGTTAACATATAATTTTCAAAAAAGTTCGACTCTACAAAAGGCATTACACGAGTGCAACATGCCTTAACATTGTTACAACAATATCGACGCGTCGTAACTTTGAATTCACCACGATGACGATACTCTTACACCTGAACTGGCACATCTTTCACTCTCTCTCTCCCTCCCTCCAAAACTACGAGGAGAAAAGACGTTGAGACCTCGACTGATTTGAAGCGCAGCAGCCACCGTTATTCTTCTCGCTACTGTAATGACACTGGGCTAAATCGGCATTACGGGAGGTCTGTGATGATCGAAAAGTTACCCGATTGGCGAAGAAAATCCTGAAGACTCCACCAATAAGTCACACGTCACAATCGCAATCGCGTGTACTCATTTTCGAAATATAGTAACACATCACAGAGCTCCAACCCGAGGACTCGATCCTGATAGACTGAGAGGCGACTGCAATTTTTGGACCCCATCGAACATCATTCTGAATGAGTAAATTACGAATCCACTGGTCTGCCGTGGCAAAAATGGCCGAAACTGGTCAAAAATCGACTTTTAATAAGTTGAACTAAATCCAATTGCCAAATGCGCCATAACTTGCCAAATAATGAGCATTTTTTTTTAATTTGGTAACCCTCACTCTTTAATTTTCAATTAAGAAGGCTGCAAACGATTAAGATATCTGGCGACAGTCTACTTGCATCTATTAAAAGGGAGCCAAGTTGGCAAAAAATATTACGTCACTTATGACGTAACTGATGTCGACAACTTGGCTTACTTTTAAAAGATATAAGTTTTCCGAGCCAAAGATCAGAAATCGTTTGCGCTTTTTCTCATTGAAAATCAAAATGAAGTGGGTTGCCAGACGAATAAGTTTGTTCTCTTTTTGGCAAGTTACGACATATTTGGCAATCGGATTTTAGTTCAACTCATTCCAAGTCGATTATTGATCTGTTGCGGCCATTTTTGCCACGGCAGACCAGTGGATTCGTAATCTACTCACATTTCTTCAATTTCCATAAAAAAAATTCAGAATGATGTTCGATGGGATCCAAAAATTGCAGACGCCTCTCGGACTATGATACTTCTATTGCGATCGCAACTTTAAAAATCCATACTCCCTTCAGTTGCAACGAAAAAATAAAAATATATATATATATATCCGACTGAAAAATATTTCTATTTATTCCGAACAATGATATCATAAAGGAAATCGCTTAAAAATGAAAAAATAAAAATATATAAATAAAAAGAGAAGGGGAGGGGGGTGCTCAATTGAAAAACCGACAAACACGCTAATAAATTTAACCAACATTTTAACTGTCCCTTTAGGTTTCCCGGTTGCTAGAGCGTGCAAACCGAGATTTTAAACTGTCACGCGATCCCATGCAGTTTTGATTAAACGACTATATATGCACTCCCACCTCCCCCCCCCTCGGGACAGTGGCAACAGTTCGATGGGAAAAAAGACCTTTAAACGGTTCTGCTATAATATTTATGCAACTTAGGCACATAAACTTTGTTTAATGTAATAATTTTATCGATTTTTTTTGATTTTTTTATTTTTAAATCCTTTATTTTAACTTCGATTTTGTGTGTCAGATAGATTCGATGACAATGCATTCTGTCAAATTCTAAAATTATAAATTATTTACTCTATAATATTCTATATACGTGATATATCAAATAATAGGTATTGGTGATACTAAGGTCAAAGTATTGGTGATACTAAGGTCAAAGTATTGGTGATACTAAGGTCAAAGTATTGGTGATACTAAGGTCAAAGTATTGGTGATACTAAGGTCAAAGTATTGGTGATACTAAGGTCAAAGTATTGGTGATACTAAGGTCAAAGTATTGGTGATACTAAGGTCAAAGTATTGGTGATACTAAGGTCAAAGTATTGGTGATACTAAGGTCAAAGTATTGGTGATACTAAGGTCAAAGTATTGGTGATACTAAGGTCAAAGTATTGGTGATACTAAGGTCAAAGTATTGGTGATACTAAGGTCAAAGTCGGTATTAAATTCCGAATTTCAACCAAAGACGGAATATTGCTCAACGAATAAAATTGTATACGGTTTTCGAGGGTTTAGAAATAAAATTATTCAACCCTGACATCGTTTCCAAACAAATATGATTGCCAAACGATTTTCACAATCGAATATCTAATTAAAACGAATACATTTTATTTGTATGAAAAGTCAATTATTTTCGTATGAACTAGAAGGTCTTTTATTACGGCATCTTATAATTTCCAAAAACTGAACAAAGTCTATAAGTAATAAAATTAGTCGAATTTAATAATTTTTACGTATCAATAATGATTTGCCATTTGAAATGTACCACATTTTTCTAATTATAATACCTTTTTCGGGGAATTGAAATATTTTATCTCATTATATATTAAATCATTAAAAAGTCAATTCATTAAATAATAGTTAAGGAAATAGTAAAATTAAGCCTTTGTGCAATTGAACTGCGTTTTCGAAATTAACTTGCTTTATCTTTTCCAGAATTTTGTTGTTGTTCCATTACATAAAATTTTGAGCAATGTACCTAAACTTCTAGTAATATTTTATAGTACTTTATTAAGTTAATATTGTTTAATAGATATTTTGTTATAATATGCAATGCTATACGAATGGAATATTCCATGGTCAAACATTAACAATTTCGGGATTTTATTTGAATAGAAAAGTTGGTTGGTTGTTTTGAAAATTATCTGGCGCAGTCAGCAACACGAGGGCTATAATGCGCCGAAACATTCGTCACTTGACAAGCCAACATGCATTTACAAACACCCATGCTTTACACGCGGGACTCGGAACCCGCAACCTCGCGGTCTAGAAGCTAGCACGCTAACCACTGTACCGCTTGGTCGGCATTTAAATAGAAAGATTAAAAGATTCAATTTTAATACAATTCCTTTAAATTGATAATTGATAAAAAGTTTTGACGTTATAACGCGTTTTTTTTTTTTTGTTTTTCTTAAGAGAGTATTCTACTGTAGAGGCATGAATTTCGCCCGGTTTTTGAAGCGGAAAAAAATTTTAACAAAGGAAACAAAAAATATTTTTATCATCAATTTTTTTATCATTTGTTTATTGATGTTTTATTATTACATGAAAAAATTATTAAAAAAAAAAAATTAAAATTGACAAAGTTATGAGCAGTCAAAGAGGGGGGTCAAAAAAAAAGAGGGTGTCCTGGCGTGCATTATTCCAACCCTCCTGGTGATCTGAAACATAAGAAACAGACGGATTCTTAATTATTATAGATGCCGCTATCGTATAACCCTTGGATAAGTAAAAAAAAAAAATTAAAATGGCGGCTGTTTGAATTTTTTTTTTCCATATTTTTTTAACAATTCCGAATTTTTAAAAAATACTAAATGAGAAGTAATAGTTTTGGGCAGGGTCCACGAGATGAAGCGATGTATAGAGAATATCCTCTCCAAATTTGAAGTAAATCAGTTCATTAGAACTCGAGATATCCTTACTGCCAGCTCGAAAAAAGTAGTTCCGAGAAAAACGCGTTCAAAGTTTTGAGACAAGTTTTCGACAATTTTACTTACAGAATGGTACAGAATACTTACATATTTTTAATCAGCGATTCCTGCTCCATATAAGAATCCTTCCTCGACTTCAAAATGCTCATTAATGACATAAGTAGGGACTCGGGAACGCCTACCGTCTTTTGTTAACTTGTAGCGGTCGGACCGGAACCGATGCCACGTCACTAAAACGGCTATAACTCACGAAATAATAGGAATTTTGAAAAATCCTTTTAATGACATATTTTTGAATATCTAAACTTTGAAAATATGAAAAAAAAATTCGATTTTTTTTTTTTCAAAATTCTACAGTAGAATACTCCCTTAATAAATAGGACTAGTGAGCCAGTGCGCATTCCGCATAAAAAAAAAAAAAATCTATTGAAATAGAATATTAATCTAACGCGGGTATATTCAATGAAAATGCTCAAATAGTGGTCCAGTAACCTTATTGATATTGCAAATAAAATTAAAAAAAAGTACTCCAAAATAACGTTCGATATTTTGAGTGGTTTCAATATTTCGAACAAAACTTCATTTATTAAGTCGGATTTCCTTGACAAGAAGAGAGCAACAAACTTCACAGAATTGAAATTATTCGTCCTCCAAATCCATCACGAAAAAACCAACGCCCCTATACGAAGGTCAGAAGAATTTCCGCCGAACACCGATTTCGAACAGTCTCAAGAACACCAAACGATTTTTCTCGGACATCCATCACTTTTCAAAACATCATCCTTAACGATTTTTTAAATCCTCCCATCCCTTACTTCTTCGCACTTTTGGAAGAATTCGCTCCATTTTCAACACACCTTAGAAGTATCGTTTGGTGCAACCGCGAAGGCCCTGTTCTAGAAAGAAAAAAAAAAAAAAAAAAAGAACTCTCACTTTTGGAAGACCTTGGGGCAGGACTTCGGCACCTGACCTTGACCAAGAAGGTAAAGGCAAGGGTGGGAGAGAAAAAAGGGTTAGAAAAATCGTTTGGGATTTTTGAACTTTCAAGGAGAACAGGAGAGGAAATTTTCGGGTCTGAGGGTCAATTGAACGTTTTGTAGAGAAGTTTTCACCAAACGTTTTTTTTTCTTCTAGAACTTGATTTGATGTGGTTTCGGTATTTTGAATTTCCACGAAATATACCTGAGGTGTTGATTTTGAAAAGTTCTATAGCAGATTTTTTTTTTTTCGTGCGCAGAATATTTGAATTGGTTGTTCGAAACATTATTTAAATCATTGCAAGACTTAACCTTGTAAAACTTAAGGGGACTGTTAAGGCAAAATTTTCGATTTTTATATTTTAGGGGGAAAAAATAGCCTGAAATTCTAGCTTTCAGTAGATACCTTACTTTTGATGATCCGAGAAGAATTAAGAATATTATTTGAGTTTTTGTAAGCGCGCATATCAGAAATCGTCTGTTTTACATTTTCTTAAATTGCATTTTTCTCTTCATGTGTATTTTAAGATTTTTAGGGTATTCGATTTGTTCCTTGTGATTCAAAAGTGGATGTATTTTTTTTTTTTTTTTTAATTTGGAAATATTGTTTACTATACTATTCTGAACACAATTGTGCATGGATTTTGGAATCTGGTATTTTTTTATTGTTTTACAGCAATTTTCGTAATGCTTCTATTTAAAAAGTTGAAATTTTTTGCCGTTGTACCAAGGTTTTACTTTTAAATAATTAACCAATGAGTCAAATTCAAAACCCATGCACAATTATGTCAATATATATTCGATTAGCTTGTACAAAAAAATTGAGACAGATTGCAAAAAATTTGAATCGCAAGGAGCGTTTTTAAAATTACGGAAAAAACGCTAAATTTTTCAATAAAAATTTAATTTCTTGAAAAAAATTCAAAATAAATTTTTGAAATTTTGGGTTGTGTTTTATCTAATTGCTATTGAACTGCACAAAATTTCATGAATTTTGAGCAAAAATTGAAGAATTTTTATTTTTGACTTAATAGTCCTCTTAATATTGTAAGACTTAAACTTTGGAAAGGGACTCTGATAAAAATTTAAATGCTTCGAATAATCTATGATCGTTTCCCACGATAAAAGCTTTGAAATAAAAGGATTAATAATTTTAATAAAATAAATATTTGGCATGCTAGTAGGCGTTGTTTTCCTAAAAAAAAAAAAGGTTGTTATCTAATTATTAGGATTTTTTTTTATCACACTTTTTCCCAAACAGTAGATAATACAATATATTTAGTTTTTCATAAAGCGAAGAATTTATATTTGAACAAATTTATACTGTCATTAGAACATTATTGGTTGGTTTGTACGCTCAACGACCATGTATAATGACAGATAATCAGGCCTACAGGGACCTACAGCTTAACGTGGATTCCGAATCACAACCAACATCCATGCCTAACCCGGGATTCGAACCAGGCACCTTTTGCATGGAAGTCTTAGAGCGTTAACCACACAGCCATCAGGTGGTAGAACATTATTGAGTGAAGAAATTAAAATTTTCTCTAAAATTTTATTCAGTTGAGAAATTAAATTTTTATAGAATTTTATTTAGTTTTGAAATTCAAATTTTTCGTCTAAATTATTAATATTAAGGGAGAACTATACATTTGTCATTATACCGTTATTGAATGGATAATGATATAGAGCAAAAAAAAAATAATTTTTTTTAGGTTTTCGAATCTCAATTCAAAACCCTTATTCAGAAAAGAATTTCTACATTAGTCACAGTCTAATCATGGCTACCCCTAAAGGTGCAAGACCCGAACATCCTTGGCTATTATTTCGAGTTATTCGGAATCCAACTTAAACGTCAAATCTTACCGATTCGGCTTGTTAAAACAGCTACTTATACAAAGCGCCAACACTAAAACATTTTCCTACAAAAAAAAAAAAAAAGTATTTACAATGTTAAAACGTCTTTAAAAGAGTATATATATTTTTTTTTCTCTCGCGCAGACGATAAAGAAAACCCAGCTTGCCCCTTTTTCCACGCTCTCTTAAGTTCTCTTTAAGATAAGCCCTCGAGTCGCGAATTCACTCATCTCTGGAAAAGAAGTGAAATAATCGAGAGAAAGGGTTGAGAGAGTCTTTTGCCTCTACTTGTAAACGCTCCAATGTAGCGCTAAGGATTACACCACGCAGCATAGATTAAGCCCAGAACAAACTTCAAAAATATCTGCGACAAAATGCGTCCATTCACAAATAATAAAACCCATAAAAACTAATAGACTGAGAGGCGACTGCAATTTTTGGACCTCATCGAACATCATTCTGATTTTTTTTATAGAAATTAGAGAAAAGTGAGTAGATTACGAATCCATTGGTCTGCCGTGGCAAAAATGGCCGAAACTGGTCAAAAATCGACTTTTAATCAGTTGAACTAAATCCAATTGCCAAATGAGCCATAACTTGCCAAATAATGAACATTTTTTATTTATTTGGCAACCCTCACTCTTTAAATTTTCAATTAAGAAGGTTGCAGACGATTCAGATATCTGGACGATGGTCTACTTGCATCTATTAAAAGGGAGCCAAGTTGGCAATAAACATTACGTCACGGACGACGTAACTGATGTCGCCAATTTGGCTCACTTTTAAAAGATACACATTTTCCAAGCCAGAGATCAAAAATCGTTTGCGCTTTTTCTCATAGAAAATCAAAATGCAGGGTTGCCAGACGAAAGAGTTTGTTCTCTTTTTGGCAAGTTATGACATATTTGGCAATCGGATTTTAGTTCAACTCATTCCAAGTCGATTATTGATCAGTTTCGGCCATTTTTGCCACGGCAGACCAGTGGATTTCTAATCTACTCACTTTTCTCCAATTTCTATAAAAAATTCAGAATGATGTTCGATGAGGTCCAAAAATAGCAGTCGCCTCTCGGACTATAAGTTTTTAATACGAACTCTATTAAGCATCGTCAATTTTTTTTATTCATTAACACAGTTCTGCTTTTATTGCCAGTGTGGGCTTGAATTTAATATTTAAAATTAGATAAAAAAACACCATCACAAATATGTGGTAAACTACTTTTTCAAAACTGATTCATTAAAAATCGATGGGAAGTTATTCATTCAACATCCAAATATATTGTTACGAATTTTTGTATATTTGTAAATATTTCGTAGTGTTAATTTTGTAAATAGGAAAATTTGTGTACATCTCGCATAAGGCAGTGTAATAAGTTCGTCTTAACTTGGCTTCCCTGCAGTGTGTCTATTAATGCTTGATAACGAGTTTTACAGAGATAACGCTGGGAAGCGAGTTTTACAAGGAGCAGGGCATTTAACATCATGGTAATGCCAATCTCGCCAAGTTGGCGACGGTTTTGGCGACTAATTTTTGTTGCCAAACTTGGCGACCATTTGGCGACATTTTCGGTCCCCATGTACATGTATAAGGTTTTTCGACTACGATCTGGAAAGTTCTCCAAATATCTATCTCTAGAAGTATCGCGAAGATTCACCTCCCTATATAAGACAGGCCAAGTGAGCGGAGAGTGGAGTTGACTGGAGTTGGTTGAGTCAGTTAGTTGACTGGAATGACTGAGTTGAGTTACTGACTTGGTTGCCTGTCAGCTAGAACGAGAAGTTCTGGAGTTGTAAGAGAATCTGAGAAGAGTTATATCGGAATAAATTTCTGCAAGTGTTCATCTGCTTTGGCTTCAAATCTTTCGAACACATCCACGCAACAATATTTATTCCGATTAAACCGATTTTGGCAACAGGAAAGAGATTCCTTCAATACTCGCTATTCGTCGCGGTTAAATGCTATTTCAGTGGGGATTGGATGACGGCAAGTTGGTTTTTATTAGTATTCCGTAAAACCCCTTGAAAATAATAAGTAACTAATTTTAGGGACAGCGACAGCCGACAAAATTCGATAGAATGCATTGTGATCGACATCGAACTTATCTGCCAAGTTTCAGCTCAATTGGATGACGACAAAAAGGGTTTATTAGGCCTCCGCAGATTCAACAGCCATTGACGAGCGCAATCGAAGATAACATAAAGGATTAAAAAATATTTTATTTTTTTTAGAGCAATGGACGATTCCCGCCTATTTTTAAATTTTTTTATTCAACTCTAAATGTTTCGAAAAGGCCTTCAACACAAACATTTCTGCTCAATGTGCTTTTTTTTTTTTTTTTTTTTAAATTTGCGATCAAAGTTACCTTGTTAGACGTTGGCGAGAAAACGATTCATTCCGCTGGCATTGAATGTGACGTCACGACTTCCCAAACATCTCGGCGTGAAATGCAGCAGCGGAAACCAGTTTTGCAAGTTTTCGCGCAAATCGCGCCAACCTGTAAGGGATATGGCAATGGTCTACCAACGCCAACTATTTTGCAGAAACCTCACGATAACCATAGAATAGATAGGGCCTCTTTACATCACGGACTTAGTTGACCGTTTTGATCGGACTGGTTTTGGCTCGGTTTTGGGGTATTTTCTTTTCCTAATATTTAAATAACTAATTTTTTTTTTAAAAGAGAACTTTTGCTTAAATATTTGGAATCAAAAAGAAATTCTTCATAAATATAAACTAATTTCAATCGTTTTTAAAAAAATACGTGAACTGCCCATTCTATCAAATAGTAGTGGTGACATTTAAAATGAATTAATCAGGAAACTTCATTAAAAACTGCATAAAAAGAATAACTGAATTCTCGAATTATGTACTTAGGAAGTAAAGAACGATATGTCCATTTTTTTTTTTTTTATATAAGAGTTTTCAAAAAATATTAACTTATGTGTGGCTGCCTTGGAAAGTCTACTGAAGTCTAATTACCCCATTTGTCGTCATCTGATCGGGTTGAAACTTCACGGATAGATTCGATGGCAATGCATTCTACCGAGTTTTGGGGGCTGTCACTAAAAGTTCCCTTTTACACGTGTTTGTATAATCGTTTTGGGATACTAATAAATTCCATTTATTTGATCATTGTTGATAATCTTTCCTGCTGCCAAAATAAAAGATAATAACTAGGAATAAATAAAAGGTATTTGGACGCGAATCCATAAATTCACATTCAGTTTCAATAAATAAATCTTGAAACGTTACGTTGTTTGCCGCATATTCTGCTAATAGAGATGTTTTTAATTTTTAAAAAGATGCAAACACCCATCCCACGTTGACAGCAGAATCTAAATTATTTTGTTACGAATTTCTGTATATTTGTAAATATATCGTAGTATTAATTAGGTAAAAAGGAAAATCTACGTACACTTCGCATAAGGCAATGCAAGAGTTCTTTACTGCGCTTTCCTGCAACGCGTCTCTTAATGCTTGAAAACGAGTTTTACAGAGATAATGCTGGGAAACGAATTTTACAAGGCGAAGGCCATCTAACATTATGGTTAATGGCAATCTCGCCAAATTGGCGAGATAGAGCCAAGTTGGCGACGGCTTTGGCGTCTAATTTTAGTCGCCAAACTTGGCGAATATTTGGCGACATTTTAGGTCCGCATGTACCTGTATTGGGCTTTTCGACTACGATCTAGAAAGTTCTCCAAATTTCTATCTCTAGAAGTTTCGCGAAGATTCACCTCCCTATATAAGACCGAGAGAGAGGGTGATCTAGCCAGTTGAGATACTAAGTTAGCTGTCTCTCAGGGAGCATTCAGAGGAGTTCCGAAAGTGAACTGCATTGCATTGTCTTTTACGGCGATTTTAGCAGTTGTGTATCTAGTTTTTAACTGCTATTTGAGCTTCATTGTTGTGTAAAGAGCTGTATTGAGTCTGTTAAAACGGGAAGTTCTGTAGTTGTAAAAGAATCTACGAAGAGTTATATCGGAATAAATTTCTGCAAGTTTTAATCTGCTTTGGCCTCAAGTCTTTCGAACCCATCCACGCAACAATATTTATAGATGAGAAGATAATCTATTTGATTAATGGTAACTCTCAAGTCTATTATAGCCTATTATAGCGCAGATTCTTGTTGTCAGTGAAGATCCAAATGATAAACTAGGCTATATCCCGTTGAATGTAATTTTTCAATAATATTGAAGAAAAAAAAATTATCAAATATTTTTTTATGACGTCATATATACATACTTCAAAAATAATCTTCATTTACCAAACATTAAAAGAAAAATTTAATTTTTAATAAGTATTTCGTGTACATATTAAATTAAAACGTTCGTTAAATTCATCACTTCTTCATACCAATGACGGGATGATTACAATACGATACAACCCAAGAAGAATAGAACTTAAAAAGGAGTAGGGAAATATTCCTCGGTTCCCTTTTTAAGTTTCGAATGAGTGATTTTTTATCCCAGAGCGCATGCGCAGTGCTATACTTTCGAACAAAATAAAATAAAAAAAATAAAAAAGAATTGCGGAAGTGTGCATCTGGCTGGATACACTTCATTTATTACGAAGCTCGCTATGGCAACGACAGATGGAGATAAACATAACGCTCATTAAATGATGCGCTATCGTTTGCGTTCTGCTAATTGGCCGCTGAATTCGATATCTTGGCCTCTTGTGTAAAATTGATTGATGAAATCAAACGTGAAATGAAAGTTCGTTACTCTTTAAGGTACAAGAGAGGCAACGAAAGTACCGCCTTCGAGGATAGGTAACTAAAAACGAAGATTTTTTTTTTTTTTTTGCAGGAACATTTCTCTCAGAAAGTACTTATATAATATACCCGTTAGGTTGGTTGATTTACATCAAACATCCCTACTCTAACATATAGAACGAGAGGCGACTGCAATTTTTGGACCCCATCGAACACCATTTTGAATTTTTTTATAGAAATTAGAGAAAAGTGAGTAGATTAGGAATCCACTGGTCAGCCGTGGTAAAAATGGCCGAAACTGGTCAAAAATCGACTTGGAATGAGTTGAACTATAATCCGATTGCCAAATATGTCATAACTTGTCAAAAAGAGAACAAACTTATTCGTCTGGCAACACACTTCATTTTGATTTTCAATGAGAAAAAGCGCAAACGATTTCTGATCTCTGGCTCCGAAAACTTTTATCTTTTAAAAGTAAGCCAAATTGGCGACATCAGTTACGTCATAAGTGACGTAATGTTTATTGCCAACTTGGCTCTCTTTTAATAGATGCAAGTAGACCGTCGCCAGATATCTGAATCGTCTGCAACCTTCATAATTGAAAATTAAAGAGTGAGGGTTACCAAATAAAAATAAAAAAATGCTCATTATTTGCCAAGTTATGGCGCATTTGGCAATTGGATTTAGTTCAACTTATTAAGAGTCGATTTTTGACCAGTTTCGGCCATTTTTGCCACGGCAGACCAGTAGATTCGTAATCTACTCACTTTTCTCTAATTTCTATAAAAAATTCAGAATGGTGTTCGATGGGGTCCAAAAATTGCAGTCGCCTCTCAGTCTAATAGGGTAATGAAAGTATTGCGATAAAAGTTCAGATTTTTTTCTCTTCAAACATTTCTACATAGTCCGAGTGGCGACTGCTAGTTTAGGTACAACATCGAACATTTTATTCCGAATTTTTTTTTTTTTACAGAATGTAGAGAAATATTAGTAGATCATGAAACCATTGGTCTGCCGGGACAAAAATAGTCGAAACTATTAGTTGGTTGTATTCAGATTATCTGGCGCCGTCAGCAACACGAGGGCTATAATGCGCAGAAACTTTCGTCATTAGACAAGCCAACATACATTTATAAACACCCGTGTCCGAAAAAATTGCCAGTTTGGCGATATTTTTTGCGATAATTCTTGTATGGATCTAAAAAAAAAATAAAAAATTGGCGATATACTTTTCGATGAGATGTGGTATGGCTCAAGGAAACAGAACTCTGTGTTGAAGGCATTCGTTTTTCAACTTCATACGCCGTTAAAGCACAGACCTGATCACACACACATTTTTTCTAGATCACTTTTTTTGAAATCAGGATATTCCAAAACGTGGAGAAATACAAAAAAAAATAAAAAAAAAATAAAAAAAATTATCGAATATTATACTTTCATTACTCTAAGTATACATAATTGAAAGTAAAAAGTGCAGACGACATTTATTCTCTGGCGAAAAATACTTCCAGCTTTAAAAAGTGAGCCAAGTTGGCGATAGATATAAAATACGTCACTGATGACGTAATATTTATGGGCAACTTCACATGATTTATAAAAGATTATATTAACACCAGGAAAACACCAATCGCTTGCAACCTTCTTAATTTAAAATTAAAGAGCTGTGATTATGCATGTGCATAAAGGTGGTAGCAGCCATTAAAAAATTTAAGTTTTCCAGCAATTTCCAAAAAAACGGCTCCAAAGTATTTTAACGAAATCAGTATGGTATTGCCTTTTAAGGTGTTCCAAACATCCCCACCCTACGAAATTCCCATAAAAATTCGATAAAGACGTAAAAAGTTGAAAAAAGAACGTATTTTTCCATAAAAAGAACGAACACAGTTTTCCTTAGAGCATCACCTATTTTCTTTTTTTTTACTTCGGGAAACCTGCATAACATCAGTAAAAAAAACCTTATTAAAGCCAGTCTGCGAACGCCTCATTACTGCTACAATTGCCGTAGTGTCTGCTCATTTCCTAAATCAGAGATAGCAAAGCGCTGATGCGGAAAATCGGACCCAGAATCCTCAAAGAAAATCGAAATATAAAAAGTAAGGAATTTAAAAATGATTCTATCGAACCAATAAGAGGCGATGAAAAAAACATATGGAATTTATAAAATAATTTAATGTTCAGTTAATTAATTATTAAAAGGTAATATATATATATTTAAAATTACCTTGAGTGAGAAATTACTATTTTTTACAAGCTAGATCAGATCACAGTATAAATATTTACATTGACATATTATTTTATTCAAAGAATTACTTATATACTAATACATTCGCTTAACTTTTATAAATTTATTAGCGATTTATAGAAACATCATCATGTATTTATTTTGCGTTCAAATTCCACAAAATGTTATATTATTCTTGAACATTTTGCTTTCGAATTCTTGAGGTATTTTAAAAGAATAATTTCCCCATTCGCCACTTCGATTTTCCAAACAGTGTCATTTCAAATCATGCTGGGGGGGGGGGGGGGGAAACGATATCGTTTGTATTTATCTTTGATAAAACCCCTAAGATGAATTTATTTTTCGATATTTTTTTTTTAAAGTTTATTTTCAATGCCAAACTTTTCAATGTTGTGTCAAGAAATTTTCAGCAAATCACAGTCAATTACAAGAAACGTGTAGATGATTTTTCATTGGCTGAGCATTATTATTGTTGTTATTTTATGTTTCTAAGAAATAAACGAGAAAAACCGCTACTACTAACACATTCAATAGATAAATTATAATAAAAAATAAAAAAATGGCGTAATTTAATAAACATCCCAAATAAACAACTTCTAAACTGTTTGATATTCTTTCGAACCGATTCCGAGATTGAATAAATTAAAAAGCGTTTTTGTTTAACTTTCCCAAATCAAAAGTCATTGAGAGAAACGATAATATTTATTGTTAAACAATTTCAGGAAACTTTCAAACGATTTTTGGAAACTTAATATCTGTTTGTGAAAAATTGCCGCCAAGTTCAGGCAACCGTAACTTTGTTATTGCAAAGTTTCTATTTATATAAAATCGGTCGGAAAATAACTAATGAATTGTTATTTCGAACTGAGCCTGCGACATTCGAATTGCTGAACATTCTAATAACAGCGCAATTATTTGTCTGAAACACATGTTCGAAAGATAAAAATATGCAAACGATATATCAAGATTGATGGGGTCTTTTGAAGATTGATATTCTAAATTTCGCGATAGATGTGCGATATTCAAAATATTTGATTGTTGTTGACGTGGGCATATTTCGATTGACAGAACTTGTATACTAAACAAAGTGATTGTATTGGATATTTTTTTTTGGTGCAAGAATTACACTTGTGCAATTCCAGAAGATCTTTTAAAAACTATGGGTGTCGGACATGAGCACAACTTTCAATTGCAACATGTAAATTCAAAATAAATGTCACATAGGCGAGTTTAGCGATATATTTGGCGATAGTTTTTAGCATATGCATAAAAAACAATGCCAAATTGGCTATATTTATTACACTTAACCAAGAATCAAAAAACGTCACCAAATTGTCGAGATTTTCGGCGATAAAAACTAAATTATTGATTTCCTGGCAAATGAAACAGCGGAGGGAAGAATTTGTTGCAGAATTCAAACTCTGACAGAATATGTAGATAAAATAAAATATAATTTTTAAATCACTTAATTTTTCCCCAGATTTTTTTTTTATGAAAAATTAATGAACAAAGTGTCCAACTTGTTTTAGAACAACATGGAAACGCTGTTTAAAATTTTTAAGTCAGTTTGCTTTAGCTACGTTTGTTAAATAAACAAATTGAACAATGTATCCATCCCATTATCTCTCAAGATCACAATTTAAAAAAAAAAAAAAAAAAAACTTTTTTATATAAGTTGGATTTTAACTCTTTAAACTTTTAAAAACATTGATTCTCCTTTAAAATAAATTACATTCAAAAGGTTAAAATTAGAGCTTGCGAGTTGCTTTTAGTCACATAACATAAAACAACCTATCAAAACTTTGACGTGTTGCAAAAACAATTTTCTAAAATCTTCCAACATTCAATATTTGAATTGTTAAAATTTTGTATCACAAAAGCGCGAAAGCCTACTAGAATACAATAACAAGGATCACTTCAGTTTGAAAAAAAACAAAAAAGATTCTCAAACCAACACCTTCATGGAAATCATAAAATTAAATAATTAAACTAACGAACCAATGCAAGTCACGCCATTCGATAAAAAAAATAATAAACCCGGCTTTCAATTAAACCAAGGTCAATTGAATTTTTTTCACGCTCTGATCAATATGGAAAAGCAAACTTAAATTTAAAGAATTTTTTTTTTTCCTTAATCCGTTTCCATCACTGAGACGAAGAGATCGCTTCACTTCACTTTCAATAACAGAACTCGCATTCGATTTGGAAGGTTGCTGGTAAATTCCGAAAAAAAAAGAAGAAAAAAAAAAAGGAAAAAAAAACGTGGCACCATAGTTACAAAATGGTCACCCAAATATAATTTAACAAAAAAAAAACGTTTTTTTTTTACTAATTTTAAAATTATTGTCAGGATTTAAGAAAAATCATTTGATTTCAAATCTGGATTTCATTCGCGGACATTCCCTTCCAGCAATAAGAATGACTCTAGATTTCGTATATTTTTTATGACAGGCTGAGAAGGAAGCTGCAAGGTTAGGTACATCATCGAAAGTCATTCTAAATTATTTTACAGAATGTAAAGAAATTGTAGTA
This sequence comes from Linyphia triangularis, assembly GCA_963978545.1. NCBI lineage: Eukaryota > Metazoa > Arthropoda > Arachnida > Araneae > Linyphiidae > Linyphia > Linyphia triangularis. Next base: position 10,210,234 of record OZ021724.1, on the reverse strand, counting down.
GCTCATGGATCAATTGGTCTGCCTGGGCAAAAATGGTCGAAACTATTCAAAAACCGACAGTAAATGGGTTGATTTAAATCCGATTACTAAATATATCATAACTAGACAAATAATGAGAATTCTGGCGAAAAATACTTCAATTTTTTTTTGAAGTGAGTCAAGTTGGCGATAAATATTACGTCACTGATGACGTAACATTTATTGCAAACTGGGCTGACTTTTAAAAGATAAAAGATCTTAATGTCAAGAAATAAAAATCGTCTGCAACTTTCTTAATTGAAAATTAAAGAGTGATGGAATATCAAATAAAAAAAGAATTCTAATTATTTGACAAGTTATGATGTATTTGGCAATCGGATTGACTTCAACTCATTCGCAGTCGATTTTTTAATAGTTTCGGACATTTTTGATCCCGGCAGACCAATGGATTTATGATCTACTATAATTTCTTGACATTCTGCAAAAAAATTCAGAATGATGTTCGATGAGGTTCGCTTAATTTGTTGTCGCCTCTCGGACTATGACGTGTGCAGCCTGCGCGTTTAAGATTACTTCGACCAGGGATTGGCAGTCTTTTCTGCGTTAAGAACCAAACATTCGAGCATCACAATTAAAAAAAAAAAAATTAAAAAAAAAATCTCACTTTAAATAAAAATTAGCTTTTTATTACAAACATTTTTGTACCATTTTTATGGTATAAGAAACAAGGAATAGAGATACAAGACAATAGTCTATTTTTGTTTGAATTGAGTGCATACGATTTATGAGTGCATTCTGTCTTAAATTGATGATTTTACTCGTCAATTTTTCTCTTCCTTTTAGACGATGTCGTGGAGATATTTTTTTTTTTTTTCAATGTAGTACAACAAAGGCTCATGCAAAATGCACAACGCCTGCGAAGTTTACCGCGCAAAAGGTGCTATCTACCTCAGTAGGAGACGAGTGAACAACGTACGTCAACAAAAGCTCGATGCAACTCAGACTGTGACTCACTCCTAAAGAGCGCGCATTTGTATTTCGACTGAGAATGCGCCGTGGACGCTAATTTTAAATTATTATTTGAGAACAGCGTTTATCTGCGTTCCGTCGTGTTTTTTTAGTTCTCGAGTTTGAGATTAAGCAATAATGGGATAACTCGAACAAAGCACAAATTCATTACCAGCATTTATTATTTTATGTTGTTAGAACTTGAAGAATTATTCAATTACTGACAGATAAAATTCCTTAGATTTCCTAAAAGTGCTTATATTTAGATTTTTTATTATTTTTTTTATTGCGTTGCCATCTATTGTATACTAACGTACCTTCCCAACACTTTTGGACTGTTTTTAAACTTTTTTTACTCCGATTTTTCGATTCTTGGCTTTGTACAAAGGAAGAAAAAGCCACAAAGAAGCAAACACCATATTAAAAAGGAATAATATATATTTATATTTTTAAATTTTACTGATAAAAATAGTATTTAAAAAGAAAAATAGTTTCAAAGCACCCCTTTAAAAAAAAAATCTAAAACAAGAACCAAAAACTAATTGAGAACATTCGCTTGGCGTTGGAGTGGTGATGCATCGTTTGGCAAAACTTTACCAATCACAATACATCTTTAAAAATAAATTCGAATTTTCAACCAATCACAAACCTGTATCAAAAGAAACGAAAGAGCAGTTGCCTCGTGATGTCAAAACGCATAAAGCTCATTGAGATAATAGAAACTTCGTTTAATCGTCTGACATTGAGCATCAAATTAAACGGGAATTTTTCATTGTTTAAACAAAAATCACAATCGATTTACGTAAAATCTCATTTCATTCATCGTCAATCATTTATTTAATGCATTGATGTAATGGTTATTTAATATAATAATTTTAATGCGCATTTAAAATAAAATTAATATTAAAATGTCTTTTGCTTTCATTCATTCATGATATTTCATTATTTAATGATAGATCTTGTTTAAAAAATCTCTAACGTTTTGAGGAAAAATATACAACAACAAAAAAAAAAAACATTTCCTGAAAAATAAAGTGTTTAACTTTTTAAAACTATTTGGTTTGTAATCGCAATTAAGTACTTAAAAATATATCAAATTGATTCTGATTGAGTTAAAGCAATTAAATTAAAACCCTTAATGTGTTCTTATAAAAACACCCTCAAAACCACAATAAGAAATAAACACTTCTCAAGACACGAAGCAAAATCCTTGTATCTTCCACAAACAAAACACTTTTTAAAAGCACACAAAAGAACAAAAGTTTATATCTAACTTCTTCAGTGTCATTCTCCAAGAACAAGAAATAACGCATTTCGGAAAGAAAAAAAAATCACTCTAATATTGATGGTTCGTGGAAAACCTAGTATATATCCAGGCAACAAAAGAAGATATAAAAAAAAAAAAAACTTTCTTTAAAAATAATAAAAAGGTATTTGAAAAAATAATGAATATTTCAGCACCAAATAACGGTAAAAATCCTTCCGATAGTCCTTAACTGTCAGAGAACTATAATATACAGTCTTGCATTATGCGATAAAAAATGGCGCCGACGAATTTTGAATTCATGGCAGTCTTGATGGAAAACAATGACTTTTCAGCATTTTTTCAAGGAGCTTTTTAAGCTGTTGTTTACTCGGTTGTTTTTCTTGTACCTTACGGATATCGTAGTCGGGGAGTGGGGGGGGGGGGGGATGGAATGAATATTGCTATTCGGCCATTTCTTTTCATTTGGTCTTCAGTCTTTTTTTTTTTTTAAATAAATAACAGGAAGGAATACTAAACACTTGGGTGGCAACATCGCATAACTTTCAATTACATTATTTAAAAAATTCAAGACGCACGACAACTTGGCAATATTTCTAGTGATAATAATTACATTGTCAAAAAAAAAAAAATCTTAATATCGGCGAGAATTATTACATTATTCCTTTCGAGTAAGTGACACGGAAGAGGAACAGTCGTTGGTGGGGCAATGCTCAAAGTAAGTGAACTCTAGGGAAGTGTTGTACATTTTTTTTTTTTTTTTTTACTTTTTTGGATATTTTGAGGTTGAGGATTTAAAACACTTTAAAAGGTATTGCACTACAACGATTTTGGTCAAAATCATTAGAGACGCTTTTTTGCAAAATTGCTGAAAAAAATAAACTTTTCGATGGCAGCTACTTTATGCGCTATTTTGCCGAAAACTTTGAAGACAGGTCCGACGGCGATCACTGACCCGTATAGAAAAGATTAACATAGTAGGTCAATCCATTCGGGAGTTATGCTGACCACAGGCAGTTTTATTATTCTACTGAACACAATGCTTATATTACCCTATGTTAACATAGAAGTAATTGAAAGTAAAAACCGACAGCCAAATACATCGTAACTTACCAAATAATGACCATTCTGTTCGATTTGGGAACGCTCCAACCTTTACAATAAGGAAAGGTACAGACAATTTCACTTCTGCGGCGCGAAATACTTGCATCTTTTAAAAAGTGAGCTGAGTTGACGATGAATTAAACGTCATTAACGACGTAATATTTACAGCCAACTAACTAACTTGCGGTCGTCTTCTCAGACCATAAATAAGCCTTTTCCGGCATCAAGAAAGCAAGCATGCACTATCGATAAGTTACATTTAGAAATTGAGAACCGTAGACGTAATGTTTATCGTCAACTTGGCCCATTTTGAAACGGTCCAAGTATTTGGCGCCTCATTGCCAAATATGTCATAACTCGCCAAAAACTGTGCACGCTCTCTAATTTTCAATTAAGAAGGTCGCAGACGATTTGTCTTTCCTTACGCCAAGATCTTCCTTATTTTAGAAGTCAACCAAGTTGGAAATAAATTTAACGCCATCAATGACTTAATATTATCGCCAACTTGGCTCACTTTTAAAAGAAGGAATTATTTTTCGCCAGAGAATAAATATCGTCTGCACTCTCATTCATTGATAATTAAAGAGCAGCGAGTTACCACATAAAAAAAAAAGCTCATTATTTGGCAAGTTATGACAGATTTGGCAATCGGATTTAATTCAACTCATTCCAAGTCGCTTTCTGAATAGTTTCGGCCATCTTTGTCCCGCCAGACCAGTAAATTCATGTGATCCATTAACATTCTATTAAAAAAAAAAAAAATTAAGAATGATATTCGATTGTATACTTAAATTTGCAGTCGCCTTTAGAACAACTTCCAAAAAACAATCCCAACTTCGTGATTAAAAAAGAAGAAAGAAAAAAAAAAGAAACAACCCCAACCACCGCTCATCCCAATAACCAATATCAACTCATATAAAATCACACAAGAATATGGAAGCAAACGATAAATGACCCAAGAGCCTTGGAACAAAATTACGATGAATGCACGGGGGGGTGCCACTGTCTGATACAATTAGGAATAGGAAACCGAGAGAGTAGGTCCAACGTAATAAGCAACGTCACTGTGACGGGCGATACGCAATATCAGATAGCGTCTCTTGTCTATTAGCTTAATTATAGGGAGAGGGGGGGGGGGCTTATATTATTCCGGAGATAAATTGAGATGTCGACGAGAGATTTTGAGTAGGGTTGGATTGGTTGTGACAGAAGGGGGGGAAAAAAGGGAAAGAGGGGGGGGGGGAGGGGGGAGGGATGTCTTAGATGTTTGTGGGGATGTTAAATCAATGTTTTATTAACATTTTCCGTGACTGCTGAAGTCTATAAAGGAAAAGCTAAGGGAACTAATTCGTTTTTAAGTCTTTTATCTTAACTGGGATTTTGTGTTTAGTGTTGTGTATGTCGTACAAATCTGCGGAGGCCTAATTAACCCCCTTTGCCGCCATACAGTCGGTCTGAAACTTGACAGATAGATTTGATGTCGATGACAATGCATTCTATCATTTTTTTTTTGGGGGGGGGGAGGGGGCAAAACATGTTAGACGCTATCACGGAATCGATAGTTTTACTTCGCAGTGGTCAAACACTATAAAAACTCGATCTGATTTCAAGATCGCTTATATAAGTTGCAATCGCATGTAAGAGATGGCATTGCACATAACAAATTTATAGAAAGAAAAAAATTATTTTTATGGTTTAGTATTTTTTTTTTTTTTTAAATATTATTAAAGACTTGGTGATTGTATTTTGTTTGGAGAAATATTTACTTTTTCCAAAAAAGGAAAATTTTAAACACATATAAAGCGGATTCTAAAAATCCGAATTATTCTGTGGCCAACCTGATGGCTGTGTTGGTTAGCGCTTTGGCATCGCATGCCAAAGATTCAAGGTTCGAATACCGGGTTAGATGGATGTTAGTTGTGGTTCGGAATCAACGTTAAGCTGTAGGTACCGTTATTGTGCATAAAAATAGGTCGCTGAGCGTACAAACCAGCGTATTTCGAATAACAAATTCTGAATAATTAGCTAATCAGGTAATAAAAAGATTCGTATTGTTTGAATGAATATCTCGAGTGTTGTTCTTTTGCCAAAAATTTTCATCCCATGATTCTGATTTTCTGTGAACTTATTGTAAAAAATGAATCCCCCAGAATACTCCTAAAATAAATTAAATAAAAAAGTTATCCTAAGTTTGAAACTATACAGGAAAAACAACTAAACTCGGCCGACCAAACGGTATAGTGGTTAGCGTGTTAGCTTTTAGACCGCGAGGTTGCGGGTTCCGAGTCCCGTGTTAGGCATAGGTGTGTGTAAATGTATGTTGGCTTGTGTTAATGACGAATGTTTCGGCGCATTATAGCCCTCGTGTTGCTGACGGGGCGAGATAATCTGAATACAACCAACCAACCAACCAACTAAACTCGATTTCAAATTAGAAAAGTAATAATTACTTCCTTTTTTAAAAAAAAAAAAAAAAAAAAAAAAAAAAAACACAATCTACTATAATAATAAACTCTTAATCACCAAATGAGCCATGCATAAATCCGAATTATTTATGCATAATAAAAATTGATAGCCGGAAATACGCAATCAGTAAAAAATATTCAACTGAATAATTTTCCTGTTGTTAAACATGCCTTGTTTCCTTGGGAACAATGCATTTCATAATGTTTATTATGTCTGAGGTAGATGTAAAAAGATATTCCCACGTTGTGCAATTTTCGGGAAATGCGACTTAAACTTAGTTCCAGATTTTAATACATCAATGTCGTCCATTAACAGGTCGGCTATAAAATTCAGAAAAAGAAGTTCCCTGACAGATTTCTAAAAAAAATTCCCTGATTTTATGGCAATTTTTTTTTTCAAGTTATCATAATTTTTCCAGATGTCTAGATTAAATAGAAAATTTATGCCAAAGAGATACAAATATGTCAATTTTTAAAAAAAAAAAATAATTTTGACAGAAATAAAAAAAAAAGTCTAAATTATACCGTGACATGAAACTTTTAACGATTATCACAATTCTCCATGAAAATGACGCCAAAATACGGATGAAAGGAGAAACGTACGTCTTCGAAACGATAAAAAAAATTCAGATTTTCGCAAAATTTTAAAAAGCTCTCTGCCATGATTTTAAACAGAATCAGAAAGCTCCCTGACATTTCCTTGATTTCCAGGTTCTGTGGCCACTTATCATTCCGTAAGCTTTTCAAACGGAAGCAGAGTTTTCTAAAAAAATTAGGTAGGAATTTTAAGGATATTTCTACAAATTTCAGCAACATTTTAGGGATAAATCCAAAAATTTTCAGGATAATTTCAAATATTTTAGGGATAATTTCAAAATTTTAGGGATAGTTCCCAAAATTTTCGGGATAGTTCCAAAAATGTTAGGGATGATTCCAAAAATTTTCATGATAATTTCAAATAATTTAGGGATAATTTCAAAATTTTAGGGATAGTTCCCAAAATTTTAGGGATAGTTCCAAAAATGTTAGGGATGATTCCAAAAATGTTAGGGATGATTCCAAAAATGTTCAGGATAATTTCAAATAATTTAGGGATAATTTCAAAATTTTAGGGATAGTTCCCAAAATTTTAGGGATAGTTCCAAAAATGTTAGGGATGATTTCAAATATTTTCAGGATAATTTCAAATATTTTAGGGATAATTCCCAAAATTTTCAGGATAGTTCCAAAAATGTTAAGGATGATTCCAAAAATTATCGCGATAGTTCCAAAAATGTTAGGGATGATTCCAAAAATTTTCAGGATAATTTCAAATATTTTAGGGATGATTCCCAAAATTTTCGGGATAGTTCCAAAAATGTTAAGGATGATTCAAAAAATTATCGCGATAGTTCCAAAAATGTTAGGGATGATTCCAAAAATGTTAGGGATGATTCCAAAAATTTTCAGGATAATTTCAAATATTTTAGGGATAATTTCAAAATTTTAGGGATGGTTCTCAAAATTTTCGGGATAGTTCCAAAAATGTTAGGGATGATTCCAAAAATTTTCAGGATAATTTCAAATATTTTAGGGATAATTTCAAATATTTTAGGGATGATTCCCAAAATTTTCGGGATAGTTCCAAAAATGTTAAGGATGATTCCAAAAATTTTCGCGATAGTTCCAAAAATGTTAGGGATGATTCCAAAAATTTTCAGGATAATTTCAAATATTTTAGGGATAATTTCAAAATTTTAGGGATAGTTCCCAAAATTTTCGGGATAGTTCCAAAAATGTTAGGGATGATTCCAAAAATTTTCATGATAATTTCAAATAATTTAGGGATAATTTCAAAATTTTAGGGATAGTTCCCAAAATTTTAGGGATAGTTCCAAAAATGTTAGGGATGATTCCAAAAATGTTAGGGATGATTCCAAAAATGTTCAGGATAATTTCAAATAATTTAGGGATAATTTCAAAATTTTAGGGATAGTTCCCAAAATTTTCGGGATAGTTCCAAAAATGTTAGGGATGATTCCAAAAATTTTCATGATAATTTCAAATAATTTAGGGATAATTTCAAAATTTTAGGGATAGTTCCCAAAATTTTAGGGATAGTTCCAAAAATGTTAGGGATGATTCCAAAAATGTTAGGGATGATTCCAAAAATGTTCAGGATAATTTCAAATAATTTAGGGATAATTTCAAAATTTTAGGGATAGTTCCCAAAATTTTAGGGATAGTTCCAAAAATGTTAGGGATGATTTCAAATATTTTCAGGATAATTTCAAATATTTTAGGGATAATTCCCAAAATTTTCGGGATAGTTCCAAAAATGTTAAGGATGATTCCAAAAATTATCGCGATAGTTCCAAAAATGTTAGGGATGATTCCAAAAATTTTCAGGATAATTTCAAATATTTTAGGGATGATTCCCAAAATTTTCGGGATAGTTCCAAAAATGTTAAGGATGATTCAAAAAATTATCGCGATAGTTCCAAAAATGTTAGGGATGATTCCAAAAATGTTAGGGATGATTCCAAAAATTTTCAGGATAATTTCAAATATTTTAGGGATAATTTCAAAATTTTAGGGATGGTTCCCAAAATTTTCGGGATAGTTCCAAAAATGTTAGGGATGATTCCAAAAATTTTCAGGATAATTTCAAATATTTTAGGGATAATTTCAAATATTTTAGGGATGATTCCCAAAATTTTCGGGATAGTTCCAAAAATGTTAAGGATGATTCCAAAAATTTTCGCGATAGTTCCAAAAATGTTAGGGATGATTCCAAAAAATTTCAGGATAATTTCAAATATTTTAGGGATAATTCCTAAAATTTTAGGGATAATTCCAAAATATTTAGGGATAATTTTAAAATTTTAGGGATAATTCCAAAATATTTAGGGATAATTTTAAAATTTTAGGGATAATTCCAAAATATTATGGGATAATTTCAAAATTTTAGGAATAATTCCAAAATATTTAGGGATAATTTTAAAATTTTTAGGGATAACTCTTATAAAGCTGACATAGGCTCCTAACATCTATTCTTTTCAACCATGTTTCAAAACTGGCAATTTTCAAAAAATTTAATAATCAAAGCAATTAAAATATCAGAAAAGATTTTCTCGTCTGGCAGGTTATCTGAATTTTTTTCGCGTGTTTTAGAGGAAAACTGGGAGATTTTCGAGATTTTTTTTTCCAGGAAATATCGAAAATGTAAATACAATTTTAGGAATTTTAAGGAGAAACAAAATTTAAAAAATTATTAGGAATTTTAGGCCGAATGCTTTTCTTCACAAACCCATTTTTGCAAAATAAATTCCGTAGAAATGCATGGTACGATTCCTAAGAAGGGGGAAAAAAAGAATTAACCAAGTGTGTAATAGCACTTGTGCTGCCTTATAGGAAAGAGAACAACGGAATATACTAAACACGTTGAGGAAAATTAAGAAATCTCAGAGCATAAGTATATTTCAAAAATGTTCTTCTCAATTGTAATGGGTGTGCTTTCGTCGCCAAAAAGGGCTGCGTTAGATTTTTCTTCGCGCAAGAGAGACACTATATGTAGAAACGGCGTGAAAATAACGTCGAAATTATTAATTATCCGAAATTCAAAGGAGAAGCGCTTTCGGGGAGAACTTTCGAAAAGGAAACTGTCTCCTCTAGCGCCTCGAATTTGAGAAAAATTAAACAGGCAACATTGCAGTCCGCAACGAAATTATCGTCACAATTTTTAGTCGCATCGGCCTAAATTGAGAAAAATTCCAGCCGAATCTAATTAAATATTCCGTCACGCTTTTGATGAGAATTATATTTATAGAAAAACAACATGATTGATTGGCTAATAGTTTTCCTTCACTAGAAATACATAATTAAAGATAATTTTTTCTATTTTACTCAACGCGGATCTAGAATGTTTCCAAAAAATATATATTTTACCACAATGCATATTTTATTTTCCTACTATAATTCAGGGAGATGTTCATATTTTATTTTCCTACAAAAATTCTGGAAAAGATCCCCGATTCCCCCATGACAGATTTCTAAAAAATTGCCAGATTTTTACGGATGATTTGGTAAATTCCTAGTTCACGTTTATGGGTTGGCGCACTTTTGAAAAGTTGGCGACAAAGCCAGAATGTCGCCAATTCGGAATTCCAATATGAAAAATTGAGAAACGAACCAGCTCCATGATTTGTGGTATAGAAAGGTTGAAACCAAAGCTCGTCAATAAAAAAAATAGGGTTGCCAAATTTAGAACTGTATCGCCTACAAAACAGCGCCAAATCGGCTTGGCGATATTTTAACGTCAACTAGGAATAGACCGTTAATGTTAGTATGTAAACACTAAATGTTGGTGTAACTCTAAATGTTATATAGTTCCGCACTTAATTTTTTGTTGAACTGATTTTTTTTAAATCCACAACTTTGCAGTCAACAAGTTCAAAATAAGTTGTAAAACACTGGGGGAAAATATCTTTTTTGTCGAACGTCGAATAGAACATTGGTTTTTTAAGAATTTTTTTAACATATTTTTAACGTCACCATCTCAATTGAAACATCGCTGAAAAACATTTATTTCAAAGTAGCTCAAAGTGCTATCATAAAATCGCATTAAATTTTATCCCATAGCACAAATATAAGAAATTACATACGTTTTTTGTCATTTTCAATAAACACAAGCTGAAATTGATGAAACAGAAGAAAGATTTTTTTTTTTTATGCTGGTCTAATGTTTAAAAAAAAATTTCAAGTTATTAATTATAACTAAATAACGTGCAATTAATTTAATTACGGAAACATGGTTTGTAAGAAGTAGAACACGAATTCTACTCTCTATGTTAATGGTCTTCTTGTCATTTTGATGTAGTTTCCTTGGACAGCAGTCAAAATCGTCCTTGGACATCAAATCCCCTGTGTTCTACATTTTTGTTACATACTCGGAATAACATTAATAAGCAGTTATCGAATAATGATATTCGTCTAAGATTTACTTTAATTAAATTTGTTAATTAAGATTTTTAGTGCAGTATTTTATGTAAAAATATTTTAAAAGTCAGCGCAAACTCGGAATCAATTTATCGTTTGAAATATTTGGTCTATTCCTAGTTGACGTTAAAATATCGCCAAGCTGATTTAGCGCTGTTTTGTAGGCAATACAGTTTTAAATTTGGCAACCCCATTTTTTTTTATTGACGCTTTTTGGCTTCAACCTTTCTATACAAACAAATCGTTTGTGGTAGCAGGTTCGTTTCTCAATTTTTAATATATTGGAATTCCGAATTGGTGACATTCTGGCTTTGTCGCCAACTTTTCAAAAGTGCGCCAACCCATAAACGTGAACTAGGAATTTACCACATTAACAAAACAATATTTAGCCTTACAATAAAAAAATTTTAAAGACCGAAAACTATTGCACTGCAAAATTTAATAGCGTAAAATCAACATCAATACCTGTCACAAACTAATACATCCTCAGAACCGATTTTTTTTTTTAAATAAATAAAAAAAATCAATCAATCAATCACTCACCTCGTCTTGGCAAACCTTATCCCACTGCAGAATAGACTGTGCAATCGGTGACATGATCTCCAAATCTCCCATTGTTCCAAACTTTAAAAAACAAAAACACAACCTTCCAAAAAAAAAAAAAAGTTCTTCACAAACACAAACAAAAAAAAAATCCTCTTTTCAACAAACAACAAAAAAAAATAAGTCACAAAGAAATTTCCTAAATCAAGTAATCAACATCTTCACTAAGAGATCCAAAATTATGAAGTTCTACGATCCAACAACCATGTGGTTTGTGCTACGACAGAAACCGTTTTCTCTTATGTTCCACTTCGTTTTCAATGCGAACCAGCAATGAAAGCGAAAGAGCAACAGACTTGGAGTTGATGGAATTTCGTGCCGATAGGGGGCGCTCGTGATTGGGATAATGTTCTTTTTTTTTTTTTTTTTTTACCGTTTTATTTACGGTCCCCCCCCCAATGAGATGATGAATACGAAGTGACGTATTTTCGGCTGATTTGTTCTTGTTTTTTTGTTTTCTTTTATCAGTTATTTTTGCGCGATAATTTTTTTTTCTTCCTGATGTTGGTTTTGTTTTCGCTGCTGGATTTGTTGTTGTAACATTGTATTAATTTAGAGATAGTTTTTTTTTTTTTTTTTGTAGTGCTGGGAGAAAAACATGTTGGTGCCGATGTTTTTTTAAAGGATGGATTTCAGCTATTTTGGAGAAGATATTTTACTTTTATAAATAACAATTAAAATTAAGAGATGCACTGAAGGTATATTAAATAGCGTATTAAATAAATGATCAGTATCCGGACGTTTTAGCAATCTTTCGAGATTGTATTTTAATATTTCGACGAAGGAATGGATACGGTATTTTCACACAGCTAATTATTTGCACAGAATTATAATTTAAAAAAAAAAAAACTTTCCAAAGGAACATTTTAGATGAAATCTACAGAAAATGCACATTTCGAGCTAGTGTATAAAAATATAAAATCAGGAAGTTTTTAAAAACGAATTAATTCTTGTTAAATATTGATATCAAATATGCGTAACTTAATAGAATATCAGATACAACATTAAACATTTGTTATTATCAATCAATTTTTGTAATGGAGTAAAAAATTAAAATTTAATCCGATATTTTAATCGATTTTTATGAATGAATATTTATTTGACTGCAAATTACTTTTTTTTTTTTTTTTTTTTAACGAGACATATGTTCAGAAGACAGGAAATTCATTCATAAGTTATTGGTCAACCGTTAAATTATTAAATATTTTTTTTTTTGCTATGTAATTATTAACTCTTAAATATAATCTATTAAGATAATAACATATTTTCCAAAATAAAAAATAAAAAATCGATTATACGAATCCTGAAAATCATGGAACAGTTTGAAATTTTTCGATTTGTTGAAGAAATCGTCTGAAACATCAATTTCACGGGTTTGGAAGAAGATCGAACTTTTAGTTCGCAAATCAATCCGGGGACTTTTGAAACGAGTATCTGTGGACCATTGCCACATTTAAAAAGCATTCCGTGTAGGTGTTGTAATATTCCAAAAAAGCTAAGGCGTGTCATTGACATCGAAAAAAAAAAAAACATGGCCTCCGGGCGGGAAAAAACAGAATAAAGTAGAAGGGGAAAAAATTCTTTACCATGCATAACTTTTCTGAAAAAAAAAAAAATGGGAAAAATAATGAAAAAAAAAAAAAAAAATGAAACAGAAAACTAAATCCCGTTAGAGTGCTTATAAATACCGAGTTTGCTCGCACCGACGCCATTTTTAGCCACAACAGAGGATGTGGTCAGAAATGGAGGAGATTCGAAGCTTCGCGTACATCGCAGTAATTAGCTTAATGGACTAGACATTAATTTAATGGGGATTATACATTATCCTCCGCAATTTATTCCATAATAACGACTTGGACTCAAAGTACCGATGTGTTTAATGGCTACTAATAAATATGGATACGAAAATTTGATGGTTTTAAGCCAAGATTAATAAATTAATTCGCTTAGGATGGGGAACCAAGAGTAATTTTTTAAAAGCGCAAATAAATATAAAACGCAAACTAATTAATTATTAATTATTTTTTTTTATGCCTTATCCTAAAGTAGTCTTTGAGTCTGTCCAATTAAGTAGATTAAAATGTTGTCCGAAGGTTCTGTACACATATTAAAGTAAAATGTATTCCTTCATGACTGATTCGCTTAAGGGCTATTTTGAGGAATGGCATAACATGAATAATTTTATTTGGGTTACCCATGTTGAGTTTTTAAAACACATTCTCATGGCTCAGCGGCAGGGTTAGGCGTCTCGTTATTAATTTCTCCGCTTCCCGTAATCTGATATAAGAATCGGTAGACCCGAAGGCGATTGTGACAGTCTATACTGTCTAGGAGTTTTCGGGGTTTTCTCTTAGTCCAAGTGCGAATGAAGAACGTAAACTAACTAATTGCGCTACGTCTACTTTACAGTGGTGGTTTTCAGATTATCTGGCGCCGTCAGCAACACGAGGGCTATAATGCGCCGAAACATTTCGTCATTTGACAAGCCAACGTACATTTACAAACACCCATGCCTTACACGGGACTCGGAACCCGCAACCTCGCGGTCTAGAAGCTAGCACGCTAACTTTACTGTGAACACTGCCTTCATAATAAGGAAGATAATATCTCCAATTTCCATCTTTTCTAAATTCTCTCTGATATAAGAATCTGTAGACCCGAAGGCAATTGTGACAGTCAATTTTCTACGAGTTTTCTGGGTTTTCTCCTAATCCAAGTGAGAATGAAGAATGTAAATAAACTAATATCACTATGGTCTACTTTGCTGTGAAGAAATATTCTACCTTCTTATTAAAGAAGACAGCATCTCCGATTTCCATCTCTTGCAAATTCTTTCTTCCTATAGGTTCCTTATTCATGGCACTAAGAAAATTAGAAAGCCATAAAAACACTGATACCCTTTATAATGAAAACGTATGTTAATTTACAATTCTCAAATTACAAACCCACCCCGTATCACGAAACTACTCTATTGTTACGAATTTATTTGTAAATATTTCGTAGTATTAATTATGTAAAAAGGAAAATTTCTGTACATTTCGCATAAGGCAGTGCAAGAGTTCTTTACTTCGCTTTCCTGCAATGCGTCGCTTACTGCTTGAAAACGAGTTATACAGAGATAATGCTGGAAAACGAGTTTTACAAGGAGAAGGCAATTTAACATTATGGTTAATGGCAATCTCGCCAAATTGGCGAGATAGAGCCAAGTTGGCGATGGTTTTGGCGACTAATTTTGGTCGCCAAATTTGGCGAGAAATCACCAAATGTCGCCAAACTTGGCGACATTTTTGGTCCCCATGTACTTGTATAGGGCTTTTCGACTGCGATCTGGAAAATTCTCCAAATTTTTATCTCTAGAAGATTCGCCTCCCTATATAAGACCAAGAGAGAGGGTGATCGAGTTAGGGAGTTACTTAGTTGTCTCTCAGTGAGCGTTCAGAGTAGTGAACTGTATGGCATTGTATTTTGCGACGAATTTAGCAGTTGTGTATCTAGTTTTTAACTGCTGTTTGTGCTCCATTGTTGTGTAAAGAGCTGTATTGAATCTACTAGAGCGGAAAGTTCTGGAGTTGTAAAAGAATCTGCGAAGAATTACATCGGAATAAATTTCTTCAATTTTTTATCTGCTTTGGCTTCAAGTCTTTCGAACCCACCCACGCAACAATATGCAGAAGTGTATTACACACATGCTAAAAGCTAAATAAATTTACTATTGAGAAGTAATAAGCTTTATATCGGTAAGAAACTAAACCTCATTAAACATGAACAATTGCTCATATTATCTTATATATTATTTCTAAGTTTTTTTTTTTTTTTTTTTTTTTTGTGACGATCCCTTTTTTTTTTTCTCCTCCCACAAAAACAAGATTAGATCAATAAAATAATCAATTTAAGGGAACTTTGGGTACTTAAAATTTTCAAAATATCGAATTTCTAGTTCTATTTGCATTGCATAGAGGGCGCTAAGCTGAATCGTTTGATTTATCACTTTTTATTGTAAACCAATTAGAATTATATTATTTTTAATAATTACACATACTGATTTTAGTTTAGGTTTCCATTTTTTAGTTTAGGTTTCCATTTTTTAGTTTAGGTTTCCATTTTTTAGTTTAGGTTTCCATTTTTTAGTTTAGGTTTCCATTTTTTAGTTTAGGTTTCCATTTTTTAGTTTCGATTTCAATTTAACGTTTAGTTATTACAATTTTTAATTATTTTTTAATGTTTTTATACATTTATGGAGGCAATATTTTAAGTAGAGTGACCCCCTTACGTAACCCCCCCCCTTCCCTTTTCAAATCTCTCCATTATGCGAAACGCTTTTGTGTCAATCCTAACCTTTAAAGCCAGAATCCTAGTAATTTATTCTTTTTAATCCAATTAACTGAAATTAAGCTTCATTTAAAAAAAAAAACAAAAAAAACCCCACGAAGTTCAAATCGGAACCAAGTTTTCTACCATGCGAGTTACAAATGCCATGCCATAATCCGGCACAGTAGAGCCTTCCCGTAGCTATTCATACTATCTTCAATGCAACCAAAGCGAAATAATTTGAAATTCGAAATCAGCAATGGACAAACATGGCGACCGGAGACCCATCTTGACAAATCCGTTTGCAGAGAATAGCCGCCGGTTCCCCCGTCACAGGTCGTTTCCTTTCCCCATTGTTGTTTCTAATATCTCACAACATTATCTCGAAAGCAAAATGGAGAAGGCAGGTCACAGGTGGTTAGGCAAAAAGGTGATTGCCAGGAACAAAAAGAGGCATTTTTATGGATATATCTATACAATTCGACGCTAATTTCCCTCCCCTACTTTCTTATAAAAAAAAAAAAGTCACTGGAACGCAGTGTTTAAAAAAAAAAAAAGCTGTTATCGTTAAGTAGCTGTTACATATCGTAGCTGAGTTGGTTATCGTACGTGAAATTGTAGTAAATACCGCATATGAACAAACTCTAATTTTAATAGTCCGAGAGGCGACTGCAATTTTTGGACCCCATCGAACATCATTCTGAATTTTTTATAGAAATTAGAGAAAAGTGATTATATTAGGAATCCACTGGTCTGCCGTGGCAAAAATGGCCGAAACTGGTCAAAAATCGACTTGGAATGAGTTGAACTAAAATCCGATTGCCAAATATGTCATAACTTGCAAAAAATAGAACAAGCTTATTCGTCTGGCAACCCACTTCATTTTGATTTTCAATGAGAAAAAGCGTAAACGATTTCTGATCTTTGGCTCGGAAAACTTGTATCTTTTAAAAGTAAGCCAAACTGGCGACATCAGTTACGTCATAAGTGACGTAATATTTTTTGCCAACTTGGCTCCCTTTTAATAGATGCAAGTAGACCGTCGCCAGATATTTGAATCGTCTGCAACCTTCTTAATTGAAAATTAAAGAGTGAGGGTTACCAAATAAAAAAAAAATGCTCATTATCTGGCAAGTTATGGCGCATTTGGCAATTGGATTTAGTTCAACTTATTAAAAGTCGATTTTTGACCAGTTTCGGCCATTTTTGCCACGGCAGACCAGTGGATTCGTAATCTACTCACTTTTCTCTAACTTCTATAAAAAATTCAGAATGATGTTCGATGGGGTCCAAAAATTGCAGTCGCCTCTCAGTCTATAAAGAAAGTTCAAGCGATTTCAGTCCCCTTTTGAAATTTCGAGAAACTAAATGCAATTTTTTTCGAATTTTTCAAAAATAACATTTCATGCAAAATAAGATTTTTACTGCATTCAAATCTCTTGCATACACTAGAAGACAACATCCCTGAGCTTACTAAGTCCACTGGAAAAACCGGTTCCCTTATCGTTGCAAAGTATTGAGTTGAGCTCAGGTTATGTTGCCTTCTAGTATTGAAGAAGAGATGCAATAAATGAATAAATTCATTAACAGACTGCCGATTCTGTGGTCAGCGTGTACTTGGTGTTTGCGTCTACTTTTAAATATTATTATTAAAAATATCTCAAACAGCAAAATATGCCTCAAACTACGTTTTAAAATTTATTTATTAAAAAAAAATTAAAAAATTTGAATTTATGCATTCATGTCCAATTATCTTTTAGGTTTTCCTGATTAAACCAATTTTGGCAACAGGAAATAGTTTCAACAACGATCGGTTAAAATTATTTCAATTTCTGCGTTGCTACGCAACGCAACTTTGTATTGTTTGGATCACTCTCCGTAATGAATTTATGCATTCACGTCTAATTAATTTTTCATTTATTCTAATTAAAATAATTGCGGCAACGGGAAAGAGTAACAACGGTGGGTTGATTGGGATTTATTAGTATTCTAAAACGATTTAAAAAAAAAAAAAACGCGTGGAAATTATAAACGATTTTTTAAAAACGTTTGCGAAACACCGAATCTATCTGCACAAGTTTCAATCCTATCGGATGACTTCAAGTCTATTAAATTAGGCTTCCGCAGACTTTCCCGGTAGCCACAAACAAACAAAATCGAAGTTAGTGTAAAAGATTTAACAAAAAAAAAAAATTGCCAGGATTACGTCACAAAGCTTTCACCGACGGACGGTTTTCAGTTATTTTGGACATTTAGTTACAATCCGCAAGCTTAAAGTGCTCTGGGGTTCGACGAACATTACCGAGCAGACGACTTGATTGAGGAGCAAACTTCCTGATTTTCGAAGTAATCCTCGTGGGTTGAAGAGCGTAAGCGAGCAGGGGGTGTAGCCCTTAGTGTTTAAAAATTTAATATTTCAGTTTTTACTAAACATATTCTCATGCAACAGAAACTAATTTATGGTGAAATTTCAATTAAAAAAAAAATTACGGGAAGAAAAAAATAATTAACAGATGCTTAAGCAAAAACTTTCAAATACTTTATTTTCGAAGAGTTGGGTCAGTCTCGAATTTCTCCCAATTTCGAGAAGTCATTCAAACAAATATTTCTTAGGAGACAAGCCAAGCATAACACCAATATTAAAATGTCCAATTTATTTTTCAATATTTTCAAATGTATCTCTTCATTTAAGATTTTTTGCCAAATTTATTGCCAAATTATTAAAAAAAAAAAAAAAAAAAAAAAAAAAAAAAAACATTAAGATTTGTACTTAGAACCCTAAAGTTCTTTTTTTTTTAAATGCTTAACACCGCTACTTTTCACTTTTACAACTTTAGCAACTATCGGTATTTTCAATACAATCCAGCCGCTATACTTCAAGTCTCAAAATTACAATCTCTAATTTTCTAACCATTCACCAAAACACAGTAACTTCACTTCTTCATCAATTCTTAACACTTAAAATCATTTTTTGCACAACATACAGCCGAAAGCCCTTTAACTGTACAAAGAAACGGAAAAAAACAAACCCCCCGAAACTATAGAACGAATAAAACAACTTCATATTCGACAGAAAAGGAGATAGGAAGAGCGGAACTCCCCCCCCCCCCCGTAAAACCCTTTCAAAAGAGAAGGTGAGGGGGGAATTAAAGAAGCATAACAACAACTCCACTCTATCTAACCTTCTCCCCCCCCCCCTCTCGGCTATTGATCGACGAATGCAGTAGACACAGAGAACAGAAAAGAGAGGATATAACATGTAACTTGGAGATGAAATACACTCTGGCAATGAATCTTTCCCTTGGGGGGGGGGGGAAGAGAAGGAGAGATATTGATTCTGCCCATTCGAATTACCGATGTTTCTTGGGGGGGGGGGGGAGAGTGTTCGAGAACTAAAGGGTTGACACGTTTGTATATAATCCTTTTTCTTCCTTCTTTAGGGTTGTTTTAATTTCGGGTATGTATTTATATTTTTTTGCTTAAAAATTAATTCTTTAAAATAAAGTCGTTAATGATGTAAATTCTCTATATATATGCTGTTTATTAGAACTTTTTTTTTTTTTTTTATGTTTCCAAAACTCGATAGGCCGACCAAAAGGTATAGTGGTCAGCGTGATAGCCTCTAGACCGCGAGGTTGCGGGTTCCGATTCCCGTGTGTTAGGCATGGGTGTTTGTAAATGTATGTTGGCTTTTGTCTAAATGACGAATGTTTCCGGCGCATTGTAGCCCTCGTGTTGCTGACGGCGCCAGATAATCTGAATACAGCCAGCCAAAACTTGATAGATGCATTGTGTTCGCCATCGTACATCTGCCAAGTTTCAGCTCGGTGAGATGTCCGCAGGTTTGTTGATTAAGTCTTCCGTAACGTTTTACACGAACGTGAGTAGAAGTGGCTTTTCAGTGACAGACCCCGAGAACTTGCCAGAATCAGTTAACATAGACAACGAAACCAAAATTCGCACCCTTCTCCAATTTAAACTGAAGATCTTTCATTCTATTAAAGAGTCAGTCGAGTGGGCAATATAAATATTACGTCATCACAGTGACGTAATATTTATCGATGTATATTTATCGAATAACGATGCTCAAATTTGGCTTCATGTTAGTGGTGGTAATGGGGCCTATCTTTAAAATTTTCATCAAAATTAAGCATGCGCGAATAAAGTAGTTGCCGTTGAAGAAATAATTTTTTTTTCCAAAGTAATTGTTAAAAAAACGGCTCAAACGATTTTGATCAAAATCGCTGTGGTAATGCCTCTTAAGGTGTTCTAAACGTCCCCACCTCTGAAATTGCCCTTAAAATTCTATAAAGGCGTAAAATGCTGAAAAACCAATGTCTTCAACGCATACTTCACTCCCCTTGAGCATCGCTCATTAAAGACCGTTTTTCTCATCTCCTCTGTTTCACTTACAAGGAAGGAGAATGTAATAATTACACGAAAAGTATAACGCAATTTTTTTTTTTAAAAGTCCACAAAAAAAATATCGCTAAGCTGGTCATTTTTTCCCAAAGGAACGAATGAAAAAAAAATATAAAAACGGAAAATAAACCAATCTATGTCCCTATCATTGTGTAATTGAAAGTTTTGCAGTGTTCCACACCTTCAGTCCGGTAAGCATTTTTAATGGGTTTTGGGACTCAAAATTTTAAAAATTCTAAAAAAAAAAAAAAAATATATTATTGTAAGAAATATTAAAAGTATTTCGGAATAAAATGACATAAACATTTTGTTTCTATCATTAGTAAAACTTAAAATATTCAAGTTTTTGTAACATGACAACTGTACCTCGGACGAGCTATCTCGAAACTTCGAAACTGTTTTTCTCGTTGATGGTTTTTTTTACCCTTTTTTGAGTAAAACGATATAACTTAAAAACCACTTCTTTTAAACATATTAAACTTCTCCACAATTAGTTTTCATATATATTTCTATTTTTAATTTGCCTTCAGGTATTTTTTGTTTTGATTTAACTTTTTTTTAAAAAAGTTTTTGGAGCTTAATATGTTTAGGTGTTTTTTTTTTTTTTTTTTTTTTTCTCTTACAATTTTTGCACAAAACATTTTTTTAAAAATACTTTATTGAAAAATATAGTAATGCAAAAATGAATTTTTTTTTTTTTTTTAAAGTTTTTTAAATATGTTAAATTTAGGTAACATAAAAATTATGAAGTTTTTTTTAATTAAATATATATATATATATTTTAAACTTGAAATTTTAAAATAGTCATTTTAGTTTCAAAGCATAATTCAATGCAGCATAAAAAAAAATCAGAAAAATAATTTTAAAAAAAATAAAGATTTTAAGAATTTTGAGTTCTGGACCCCCTTAAATTTTATTGCATTGTGAAAATACAGCATTGGAACCTAACAATGCCAACAAATTTGGTATGTTCCTCTACTACAATGCATTTTCTGTAGCATGAGATAGTAAAAATATTCTTGTATTCGTAATAACATTTATACAGATTTCACCTTGAAATAGTTTCTTATTTTTCCCTCCCCCGTTCCATCCTTTTATATTAAATGTGGCATTGACACATGTCGCAGTTTGACGCCATCTTTCGTTGCGCTTTTTCCTGTTACTATTTTAAATCTATCTGTGAGGGAGTATTTTTTGTTATTATTAACGAAAAAAAAAAAAAAATAATAAGATTTTAAGCGTTGCGCCAAATGACCTTGGAAATTCAAACAATAACATCATCTACAAGGTTTTATTCGAATTGACAAGAACATTGTTAACGCCATTTAGATTTTTTTCATTCTTTATTGACGATATTTGGAACTTTAATGCACGATATTGTTTGAAGTTGAAGTTATTCCGACATCTCATGAACCAAATTGCGAACAATCAGATAAAATTTTTAAAGAATAAATTCAAAATCCCATTGGCCAATCACAAACTCGTATTTCATGTGGGTTTTTTTTTCGGCAGATATTTGGATGTGACGTCATAATTCTTACGGTCTATTTTACTGATATTTCGGAGGTTTCTATTCACTATTTAGTGATAAAAAATCGTTTGCTCATAGCGTTGAATTGTTGTAAATGATATTCATTAAGAATTACAACACAATTAATCACAAGCATTTTTAAAAACGTGAAAAACAGTAACTGTAAAAAAACAGTAGCAAATAAAGAGTAAAAAAAAAAAAAAAAACTGTTTTGTAGCAATGAAATAGCAATCTTCCCAATGTTAAATACATGCAATAAACTACATGCTAATATTTTTATTTTTCCAATATATTGTCGATAAATATTTTTTAAAAAAAAATTTATGCAAAATTATAGTAAAACAAATCACAGAATGAATTGTACGATCCTACATATGGCAACTGTACATTATATTATATGTCAAACTAAATGTTTCCCATTTCTATATTGTATTATTCCAGTATTGTAATGTTACGAATTTTTGTATATTTGTAAATATTTCGTAGTGTTAATTTTGTAAATAGGAAAATTTATGTACATTTTGCATAAGGCAGTGCAATAGTTCATCGTTAGTTTGCTTCCCCGCAATGTGTGTCTCAATGCTTGATAACGAGTTTTGCAGAGATAACACTGGGAAGCGAGTTTTACAAGGAGCAGGGCATTTAACGTTATGGTAATGGCAATCTCGCCAAATTTGGCGAGAAATTGCCAAATGTCGCCAAACTTGACGACCATTTGGCGACATTTTCGGTCCCCTTGTACATGTATAGGACTTTTCGACTACGATCTGGAAAGTTCTCCAAATAACTACCTCTAGAAGTTTCACGTATGTTCGCCTCCCCTATAAAAGCTCAAGAGAGCGGGTGATGGAGTTAGTTGTTAGCTGAGTCCGTTAGTTGACTGGAATTACTGAGTCTCAGTGAACATTCCGAGTAGTTCTAAAGCGAACAGTATTGCATTGTCTTTTGCGGCAATTTAGCAGTTGTGTTGTCAATTTTTTAACTGCTGTTTTGTGCTCTATTGTTGTGAAAAGAGCTGTATTGTGTCTACTAGAACGAGAAGTTCTGGAGCTGTTAAGAGAATCTGTGAAGAATTCTATTGGAATAAATTTCTGCAAGTTTTGATCTGCTTTGGCTTCAAATCTTTCGAACCCGTCCAACGCAACAGTATTATATCAGTAATGTTTTTTGTTTTTCCAATTTCTATATCTATGGAATTGATATACATGTACTGTATTTGAATATAGGACCCAGATTAACTTCTATTACAAAAAAATTTATGAAAGTGTAAAATTTTGAAGAAAAATGCTTTTTAGTACTGACAAATCACTAATTTAATTTACTAAGAGCATTCATTGTTTAAATATCAAAATCGATCCTATTTGGTCAATACTCCAATAAAAGCAAAAGGTTTAAAACGTAAAATATACACGTTAGTTTTTTGCAGAACGCAAACAAAACTTAAATGTTTCAAATAAGAATTCAGAGCCAAATTTAAAGAGACGTTTTTCGCTCAGACCTTTTGTATCTTAAAAGAAAGAAAACACAAAAGAACAAATACAAAATACATTTTGTTCTTCCATTCCAAGCACCGGAATCTAAATTCTGCGTTGCTCTTTATTGTTGCAAGTCAGAAACACAATAATAACAATAAAAAAAATACCAAGTTATTTGCATTGTTTTGAGCGCGCTGACTACAATGCAGGCTGCAAAAGACCTGTTTTGCATTTTTACAATTCCAAAAAGATGTTATTATTGCTTTATAGTTCCAAACGGAAATTCGAATAAAATAAATGCAAACGATTTTTTCTTTCATTTCCTTTTTTTTTTTCTTTTTTTTTTTTTTCTATTTTATTTTATTTTTATTTTTTTAAATCTGCATCGCACGAATTTTCATTTATTGTTCCTTAAATTTGGGGCAACTGAAATGAAATGAAGGGGAAATGTCAACATTATTTCATTTCATTTCATATTCGTGATTTCTTTTTTTTTTGTTAAATTTCGTAAAGTAAAACGACTTATGTTTACTTGGCGCGGCCTTTTGTTCTCCGACTCGGTTATTTGTTTATTCTCTTTTCGGAATATTGCGTTTTTGTTCATTCTCGAAAACGAATCGGACCAGTTCATTTATGTTACGTTTACATTCCGCCGTACACAAAGAATTTCGGGCAGTGAAATATTTAGTTTCATTTCAATACAATCGGTGAATTTAATTACAAATGGATGCGAAAGGAAACCGTTTATACGATATCCAGGGGGGGGGGGGGGGACGATTTATTCTTTATATTCGAAGGTGTTATTTGAGACGGGTTTAAATGTATTTTTTTATTTTTATTTGAATTCATGAATAAATATGCTGCCTGGTTCTGGTTTAAAGACGTTTCAAAATTTCACCATATTTTTCAGAATTTTTTTTTCGTAAACTTAATCTACAAACATTAATAGTTTATCCATCTACAACATTTGACAAGAATTCAAACATACATATTTTATTAAAACTAAATATTACTATTAAGAAAATTTTAATAATAATAAAAAAAAAAAAAAAATCATCGAACATTAAGTCAAGACAATAAGTTCGAGAGGCAAGGTTAGGTATCGCATCAAAACATCATTCTGATTTTTTTATAAATAGAGTTTAGTAAAATGCTCATAGATCGTGAATTCACTGGTCTGCCGGTGCAAAAATGGCCGAGACTGTTCAAAAATTGACTTTGAGTAAGTTCGATTGCCAAATATGTCATAACTTGCCAAATAGTGAGCATTCTTTTTTCATGTGGTAACCCTCTGCTCTTTGATTTTCAATCAGGAAGAATGCAGACGATATTTATTCTCTGGAGAAAATTACTTCCATTTTTTTAAAAACAGAGCCAAGTTGGCGATAAATATTACGTCACTAAACTTGCAGTCGCCTCTGAATCTACTACCATTGTTGACGCAGTATCATCTTATGAGAGATAAATACAACATTGAAAGATATAGTTGACTACACAACTATTATCCCAAGCTTCATCTCCGAAGAGGCGATACTGTGCCAACAATGTTCCGTCACAGTTTCGCACCAAACGTCGTAGTCCGAGAGGCGACTGCTATTTTTGGACCTCATCGAACATCATTCTGAATTTTTTATAGAAATTGGAGAAAAGTGAGTAGATTAGAAATCCACTGGTCTGCCGTGGCAAAAATGGCCGAAACTGATCAATAATCTACTTGGAATGAGTTGAACTAAAATCCGATTGCCAAATATGTCATAACTTGCCAAAAAGAGAACAAACTCTTTCGTCTGGCAACCCTGCATTTTTATTTTCTATGAGAAAAAGCGCAAACGATTTTTGATCTCTGGCTTGGAAAATGTGTATCTTTTAAAAGTGAGTTAAATTGGCGACATCAGTTACGTCGTCCGTGACGTAATGTTTATTACCAACTTGGCTCCCTTTTAATAGATGCAAGTAGACCGTCGCCAGATATCTGAATCGTCTGCAACCTTCTTAATTGAAAATTAAAGAGTGAGGGTTGCCAAATAAATAAAAAATGCTCATTATTTGGCAAGTTATGGCTCATTTAGCAATTGGATTTAGTTCAACTCATTAAAAGTCAATTTTTGACCAGTTTCGGCCATTTTTGCCACGGCAGACCAGTGGATTCGTAATCTACTCACTTTTCTCTAATTTCTATAAAAAAATCAGAATGATGTTCGATGAGGTCCAAAAATTGCAGTCGCCTCTCAGTCTATCGTAATCGCAATTCGATAGTTTGCGTCAAGGTCGATACCTACATCGCCGCTGTCACGATAATAGCTCTCTTCACGTTGTCTAGTGTTGTCGGTTGCCATAGAAACAAGATTAGCACCCTTTTCCACGTGGGGATTGAAGGTGAAAGAAAACTATATTTACTACATTATAGCCTCTTTTGGACGCCAATTTCCTGTACGCATTACCCCTACTTTAAATCGGCGAGTTTGTGAAGTTTGTGAATACAGAACAGCGAGGAGACGCCAAAGGAATTTTTCAAAAATTAATATTTCAAAACGAAATTGCAGAACACATGAAAATGTGCTTCTGTATTTCTTACCCGAACTTTTCTTAAGTAGCTGCGCAAACCATTACTTTTTTTTTTTTTAAATAAAATGTTCTTGTTGGAAAACAAAAAGTGTAACCGAAGGTATAACTCTATTTCCCCTATTAAAACTTTCTTAGAAAAATAATCTCAAAATCCAGTTTTAACAACACTCTTTCTCTTTATTGATTCCAATACTACCTGTGTCATTTCTTCACATTCCATTTACTAAAAAGAAAAAAAAAAAAAACTTTCCCTAAAGTACAAATATCATTGGCCTATATTCAGCGTACACATCCCAACTAACAAAGGCGACAAATATAGGTGGCGCTGCCATCAGCGCAAAATAAAAACAAAACCCAAGATAATGCTCTCAGACATAGTTTTAAGCCTCTTAAAAAGGCCAAACTCCGTTGCTTTTGCAGTCGAAAAGTGAAACACACATTTGTCCCGACACCTTTTGCAAAAGAGAAACTTCATTGTTGTCCTCTTTCTCTCTCTGTTAGTTTTTAAACAATTGTTTTATTCTTTCCGTCATGAGTCGGTTTATTGTTTTGACAGCTTGTTAAAAACGGGAGACGTGCTTTAGAAGCGAGCGAGACTCTATTTGTATTTTTAATATTTTGTTGCGTGTAGGGAGTGAAGGAATTTATCGGGTATAAGAGATTTGATACGTGGTGTCGAATTAAACTTTTGCTTTGCATCTGTTCATCATTTCTGTTAATTTTTTTTTTTTTCTGTCAATAGTTCAACATTCGATATTTAATTCCAGGTTGTTTTGGTTATTTTATAAGAATTTTTTTTTTTTTTTTTACGTTCAATTACCCATACGTTAACGTAAGGTAGTGAAAATAATATTTTCGATTTTTTTTTTTTTTTTTAAAAAAACATTTTTACACGTTTTGTAACGTCCCGACTTCAAAAAAAGTAGTCTAGAAAAAAATTATATCAGCATAAACCCCTCGAACGAACCGACCTACAATGTTCAAATTTAGTGTACGGGTTATTGGTAGCCATGGGGAAACTGCTATTAAGGTTTTCGTCAAAATTGCGCATGAAAAATGCCATTGGAAAAAATCAAGTTTTTCAATAAATGCATAAAAACGGCTCTAACGATTTTGATTAAAAAAAAAAAAAAAAAAAATCGCCTTGGTAATGCCTTTTAAGGTGTCCTAAACATTACCACCTCCGAAATTCCCGTAAAAGTATTATAAAGGGGGTTAAATTTTTAACAACGAATGTTTTCAACGCAGAGTTTATTCATATAGACGCCAACTACAGGGGGCAAAGGGGGAGGTCACCCCCGTGCTCCCTTAAGAGCGGGGGGGGGGGGGGAGAATAATTTTGCCCCCCCCCCCCCCTCCCCCGCTCCAAAACTCTGTAAAAATGTATTTTTCCAGTATAAAATATTGCGTAAAAAGGACACGCTAAATATATCGGAATGAGTTTATAATATCTCTCATGAACAAAAAAATCTTCGTTGCTCCTTTACCGGATAGTACAGTCTAAACCATTGATATAGATAAACAACTGGATAGACTGCTTAACGCTGGGAAAATGAAGCCGTTGCCAGATGCCGTTGGTGGGATAAAAAATACGGATTGCCGAGGATTGAAAATAAAATTTTGGGTTGTACACAGCAGAAATGTCAATAGTAGACCTTAATTAGTAATAATGTGCCAAAAAATTTATACTCTAACACTTTACAAGGTTTTTCGCATTTCCATCCAACTATAAAAGTGAACTGTGATTGGTTAATCTTCCCACCAGCTTCGCAATCCCCGGCGCGTTTTTCTCTTTTCATTGACAATGGAGCAGTCTATCCAGTTGTTTATCTATATCGATGGTCTAAACAGACCCTTTGGCAGGATGTTGTGGTTTGACAAGACACATGTAACGGGTTTTTAGCACCCCATGACCACCAGTTTTATTTATTGACGTATCCGTCCAAACGGAAATGGGCCACATCGGGGAAAACATAAGCAGCAGTCGCCAAATTTACTCCAATCAATCAATTTTTGAAAAGCAACTATATTTAAAATTCTGTACCTGTCCATACCTTTTGTTTCTTTTTAAATCCTTTTT
The DNA here is from genome assembly GCA_963978545.1 of Linyphia triangularis. NCBI lineage: Eukaryota > Metazoa > Arthropoda > Arachnida > Araneae > Linyphiidae > Linyphia > Linyphia triangularis. The sequence continues at coordinate 10,182,453 of OZ021724.1, read as the reverse complement.
TTTTTATTAACTTCGATTGTGTACGTTTGTCGATGGCGGGCGAATCTGAGGACATGCCTAATTAACCTCCCTTGCCGACATCCAATCGGGCTGTAACTTCGCAAATAGATTCGATGTCGATGACAATGGATTCTATCAAATTTTGGAAGGCTGTCACTGTCGCTAAAAAGGTCTTTTTTACGGGATACTAATAAACTAGTTTGCCGTCATCCAATCGCGATGAAATAGCATTGAATCGAACATTGAAGAAACTCTTTACTGTTTTCAAAAATTGTTTTAATAAATAAAAAATAAAATTGTTTTAATCCGAATAAATCAGAGATATTTGGATGTGAGTGTATAATATCGCATTCATTTTTAATGCATAAATTTTGAAAAGTAGTTTACCGCATATTTTGCCGATAGAGATGTAGTCAATATTTAAAATTAGAGGCCAACACCAAACACACGCTGGCAACAGAAACGGCGCTTTGTTATATCATATTAAAAAATTTGTTTTTATGGGTTATATTAGTACTTTTGTGTAGCAGTGATGTAATTTTCAAAGTTGGTGATTCCTGTATTTTCATTAAGAAGTTCGAGGAAGAATCAAAATCGAAGTTCATTCTCAGCTTGTATTTTCCCTTCGCATTAAACTCAAGATAACGGAACAAAATTCGAAAGTCAATTTCTTTTTCTCACCTACTTGCTTTAAAATCACTCTCCCAAAATATACCGGAAAAGGTTTCCACCTCAGAAAGCAAGCCGCTGAACCGTGCCAAAAAACTACATGAACTAAATTAAAGTCTGCATTAAAAATAATTATTCTCAACTTCGTCTCGAGAACACAAAACCAATTCGAACTTGGCAAACAATATGGCGGCGCTAAGTATAAAAATACGCAACTTTTAAGAACACTTTTCCCCGCCATCTCGCTTTTGTGTTTCTAAAAGTGAATAAAAATGTTACCTCGCAACAATTGCGCCCTCATACCACTTGCAATTAGTGGGTATTTCACTTTATTTGTTCTTCATTATATTCTACTTTCTTTTCTGGACGTGTAAGTCATTAATTGGATATGCATTTAAAAGCTTTTGTTTCCCGAGAACATTAGGAGAACGACTGCAGTGACCTCTAACGGACAAGAGGGAAAGTAGAGGTACTTAATGCCGAATTATGTTTTTCTTTCTTTTCTTTCCTCTTTTGTTCGAATAGTAGCTACGCAATCATGTTTTAAAATGCAGTTATGGTAAATAATAGATACTGTGAACAAAAATGTGTTTGAATAAGAATGAAGGGATAAACTTTATATATGTTTTGTGCAAACTAAATAGACAGCATTAGAGTTTAGATTTCATATTAATGCTGTCTGCTAATTATTCTGTAAATTATTCGTATCCAAGGCCACAAGTATTACGGTGTTTTTTTTTTTGTTTTTTTTTTATTATTTGACTTTTTATTCAACTATGTGAGTTATGGAAATTTTTTCGAATAAATTAATAATTTAAATTTAAATGGTTATAAAATAATTAACAAATATATTTTTAAAAATGGAAGTCTTCAAAAAACGGAACACTTTTCCGGGTCAAATTTTTTGCAATCTTGAAATTTAAAATAGTTAATATTTTTATTTAAATGTTCTTATTGGAGATGCCAACCTTACAGGAGATCTTGGATATGAATAATTCTTATCTTAGATCTTGTACAAATATTAAAGTGCTTGCTATACAAATGCAAATGTCATGTACAATGCGAATTAATGCTTAGCAAAAACTAATATATCATAAAAACAAACTTTTTAATATTAATCCTTTCCATTCATTGCCAATTTTTCTATTCATTAACATACAGCCGATTCTGTAAACAGCTCGTACCTGGTGTTTGCATCTAATTTTAAACATCCAAAACATTTCTATCAGCAAAAGGTGCATCAAACTACGTTTCAAAATTTATTTATTAAAAATAAACGTGAATTTAAGCACTCAGATTCAAATATCTTGTATTTCTTCTTATTAAAACAATTCTATTATTCATTTATTTAAAAAAAATGTTGGCGACAGGAAAGAGTTTCTTCAATGGTCGGTTAAATGCTATTCTAGCGCGATTGGATGACGGCAAGTTGTTTTATTAGTATTCCGTAAAGTTATTAGTACCCACACATACACACAAAATCGAAGTTAATATAAAGGATTGAAGCACGATTTTGTGCACGATTTTGTTTTCAAATTAAGTACTGTCAAAATATCGCTAAAAAAAAACCTATATTGTCGACTTGTTTTGCTGTCGTTTGTATCCTATATATCAAAGGATGGGAAAATTCCGAGGATTTTTTTTTTTTTTTAAACACAATTTTTTTTTTTTTCTTGTCATAAATATAAATATTTGCAAAATGAATTATGGGAACGCCCAATCAATTGAATGAAAATAACCATTTCCAATTTCTGAAAAATCCTGTATCGAAATCTTCTAATAACATAAATTAGAAGAACAAAGTAAACCATGACTATTATTTCACGTATGCCCAGGTACTTGTTTCCAAGTATTCCTCTGAACATCATCCTGAATTTTTTTTTTTAATAGAATGTAGAAAATGCTGGTCTTCCGAAGCAAAAATGGCCGAAGCAGTTCAAAAATCGACTTAGAAAGAGTTGAACTAAATATGATTGCCAGATATGCCATAACTTGCAAAATCATAAACATTATTTTTTATTTGGTAACCCTCCACTCTTTCATTTTCAATGAGGAAGGACGCAGACGATTTCATATCTCTGGCAGGGAAAACTTGTATTTCTTAAAAGTGAGCCAAGTTGGCGATAAATATTATGCCACTGGTGTCTTAATATTTCTTTTGACCGGCAGACCAGTGTATCTATAATCCACTTGCATTTCCTTACATCCTATAAACAAAAATTCAGAATGATGTTCAACAATGAACAATGTTTAACAATGAACAATGTTTAACAATGTTCATTTGAACGTCATCTCTCACTCTATTGGCATTATACTAATAAATTTGGCGATTTCAATTCCTTCGAAAAAAGATGACAAGCTCACAAAATATCTTTTTTGAATTATCGTAAAACTCATTACATTTAAACGTTAACGACCTACATTTTTTTTTTTGTTTTTTTAATAAAAAAAGGTACCCACACAAGAACAGCAGTAAAAACGTTATTTATTACCGGAGTTAACTGCGACTAAATCCGAATCTATTTATAGACGCCATTTTAATCATTTTTTCGTGACTTAACAATTCGAACAACGGGGGCTTCGATTCTGATTGGACGTTTAAAAAAAAAACCATTCGAAATAATGAGATGTTGACCTTGGAAGAAAAAAAGAAAAAAAAAAGGCTCGAATGTTTTGTGTTCGGGAAATAATATTTTTCAGACTGTAAATTGGTGATGATTATCTAAAAATAATGACCGTAACTGTCTTTTTATTTTAGTCTTTAATTTATGTCGCTATATTTATTATAATTTATTGTCTCTGGTGGATGGGAAATGCTGCCATAAATTCATCGGCAGAGTCTTTGTATGCTCTGATGTGGAGTTAAAATACAATTTGCGTGTTGATTTGGAGATAAATTAGGGGTGGAGAACATAGCTGAGCTTTCAATTACACAGCATAAAATTCAAGACGTACGCTAACTGGCGAGTTTGGCGATGTTTTTTTGGTGATAGTTATACTACGCTAGAAAGTTACAAGCAGCCTAAAGGTGTCAGGTGAAAAATGATGAATATAACAAACATTTTAATTTAATAAACACAGAGTATTTACTAAAATTTAAGTTTTTAATAACTTTTAATATTATGCAAATAAAAATTATTTCTGAAATGATAAAAAAAAAAAGATATTTGGAAAAAAATAATAATAATAATAATAATAAATATTTTAATGAAGAACCTCTGCAAAAACTACATGAAGCGTTCATTGAACAGGGAAATTGAGCGCATCTTTTGGATTTTCACTGATAACAGAATCGGTGGTATGATAGATTTAAGAGTTAACAGCAATCAAATTTATTACCTTTTAGTCCGAGAGGCGACTGCAAATTTTGGAACCCATCGAACATCATTCTGAATTTTTTATACAATTTGGAGAAAAGTGAGTAGATTAGGAATCCAGTGGTCTGCCGTGGCAAAAATGGCCGAAACTGATCAATAATCGACTTGGAATGAGTTGAACTAAAATCCGATTGCCAAATATGTCATAACATGTCAAAAATAGAAGAAACTTATCGTCTGGCAACCCACTCCATTTTGATTTTCAATGAGAAAAAGCGCAAACGATTTCTGATCTCTGGTTCGGAAAACTTATATCTTTTAAAAGTAAGCCAAATTGGCGACATCAGTTACGTCATCCGTGACGTATTGTTTATTGCCGACATGGCTCCCTTTTAATAGATGCAAGTAGACCGTCGCCAGATATCTGAATCGTCTGCAACCTTCTTAATTGATAATTAATGAGTGAGGGTTACCAAATAAAAAAAAAATGCTCATTATTTGGCAAGTTATGGAGCATTTGGCAATTGGATTTAGTTCAACTTATTAAAAGTCGATTTTTGACCAGTTTCAGTCATTTTTGCCCCGGCAGACCAGTGGATTCGTAATCTACTCACTTTTCTCTAATTTCTATAAAAAAAAATTAAAATTTTGAAAAATTAAAGAAATTAAAATTTTTATAAAAAAAAAACCCTTAGGTCCAAAAATTGCAGTCGCCTCTCAGTCCAATAGGAAAAGACAGTTTTACAGCTAACAGAGCGAAATTTAAGCAACCCTGCAAACGCTTTTCGGGGTTACCAGAATCGCTTTGTTATGAACGTTTTAGAAATTAAGTTCAGAATTACAAAATCATTCCGGGATAAATAAATAACACAAAGTTGCGATTGAAAAGAAAACTGAAAAAATAAAAAAAAAGTTCGAACAATACCCAGACGGATTATTATATTGTTGTTTAAGTTTTACTAAGGGCAAGTAAGGAATAATAGATGTTTAATTAGGTATTGTTATCTAGGAATTTTATCTTTCTTATGCTTGAACAGTAGAACAATACAAGGTATGCCGTAATTGATTTTTCTTTTGAGTATTAGAGGCTATAAATTTTCTTTTGTTTCAGAATTGTGATTAAAAGCTTTTTCTTCTTTTTTTAATGCTTATTTATTATAAAGGATAGTAAATTAGTCATTATGTTTGCTACTTTAAAATTCAAATTAGATCTTTTTAGCAAAATAACGGAAATAATATTTAATCGTCTGAATTAAGTAGAGGAGATATTTTATCGTTTCAAGTTAAGACAGAATAATTTAATCGTTTGAGTTAAAACGGATTTTTTTTTTTCAGTTCATGGAAATAATATTTAATCTTTCAGTTAAATAAATAAAATATTTAATCGTTTGAGTTAAAACTGAAATATTTAATCTTTCAGTTAAATAAATGAAATATTTAATCGTTTGAGTTAAAAGGGAAATATTTAATCTTTCAGTAAAGGAATGAAATATTTAATCTTTCAGTAAAGGAATGAAATATTTAATCGTTTGAGTTAAAACGGAAATATTTGATCTTTTGAATTAAAAAGGAAATGTTGAATTTTTTTTAGTTAACAGAAGCAATATTTAATCATTTAAAGTTTTTAAAAACGGAAATATTGAATTTTTTTAGCTAACGTAAAAATATTTAATCTTTTGAGTTAAAATAACGGAAATGATATTAAATTTTTTTTAGTTAAATAACGAGGAAAATTTTTAATCTTTTGATTAACTAACGGTGATAAAATTTTTTTTTAAAAAATAGGAGTTATTTTTAAAAAATACTTTCTTTTAAAACTTACGAATATTTAGCAATTTTGCTGGATATTTCCCATAAAAATTTAAATTTTCATAATTTTTATTTGTACAGAACAGTTAATTTTGTGTGACCGAATTTTAAGAAGTTAAAATGAGAGTAAAAAGTTTTCTTTAAAAAAGCTTTTTATCAACAAAAAAAAAAAAAAAAAAAAAAAAAACTCAAAATCGATTTTAAATCAAAACAATCTCCTAAATGCTAAGAAACTAACCTACAAAAAACAAAGTTTTGAATATAAATTCTTTATATATATTTTCAAAATTTATGCGCAATTGCAATCTATTTGAGGGGGTCAGACACCTCCGTAGGAGTTCATGTTTTAAATTCAACAACTTTAGGGGCATCTCATTTAATAACCGATTTTTCAATCATTAAGAAACTTTCACAGTATCATATTTGGATACTTTTGAATACTTTAAATTCGTGATTTTTATTATTTTTTGAAATTTAAAGTAATTATGACTTTTTGAAAATAAGTTTAAAGAAATTCTTAATTATTATTTTTAATTACTAATTATTATTATTTTTTTAAAAGTATGCTTCTTACCACTTATTCCTCGCGTTGAAATACTTAAATACATTAGAGAAACATGTATAAAAACAATTCGAGCATTTATATCAAATAGAATTTAAGCTATGTGCCCCCAAACATGAAAAAAAAAGGCATTTTGAGAAATTCGGCTTGAAGTTAAAAAATACATGCATTAAATACCTGCATTTTGTTTACTTCAACAAAAAAATAATTAAAAATACTTCAAAATAAGATATAATTACAAATGTGGCATCATTTTTAAAGAGAAGAATTTAAGTTTTAATAATCAAAATTAAATAATAAATCAAATTTAATTAAAAATTAATTAATTAATTAATTAAAAATTAATAATCTGAAAAGTTTTCATGTGCCGAACCCCTTAAACGACTTCGAAATAAAGCCATCCAAACATTTACAAATAAAATCGAAGGTGACATAAAGAATTTACAAAATTCAAAAATATGATTTTTTTAAAAAAAATTATAAATACCCAAAAGTTAATTGAAAGCAAATATAAATTGTTAATATTATACTCCCAGAAATCTGAAATGCATAAAACTTATTTTAATCATCGCTATTCAATCTTCGTCTCGAATGTAAATTCCAGCTCGAACAGAATTCTTAATTAAATCTGTTCTATCGTATGAATATTTCATGCTCGTTCGGATTCCATCTTCATATAAATTACCGCCGCTTCTAATTATTGAAATCTTTCGTCTTTCTGAATCATTGGCAAGACACAAAGAAAACGTTAACGACATAAATTAATCATTTACACTGAAATGCTTAAAATAAGACATGGAGATTTTCGTTTTAATTTTCTCATTAGAGAAAGTCAAACTTCTCTTTTTATGACGGCTTAAACAGAACGATACGAACACAAAAAAAAAAAAAAAAAAAAAAAAAAAAACAGTTAATTTTCTGCTCCTGCGTTAATTACATTATTCGAAGAGTTTTTTCTTCGTTTCGAGTTGAAAAAAAAAAAAAAAAAAATCGTTTGGTTCTTGAAGACCGAACGATATCTGATAGTACTCAAATTTAGAATAAATAAATTAAAAAAAAAAAAAAAAAAAGGAATTCGCTTAAAAACTACGACTAGATTTATTTTTATTTAACAATTTATTTTCGTCATTAATTTCCAACACTAATGCGATAAATTTTAATTGTTCGCTAATTAATCTGAATGACTAAATTAAGATAATTGAAGAATTTTTCTTCTTTTGCACATTTCATTTTCTTTTTTTTTTTTCCCCTCTTGTTTTTTATTTGAAAGCGTTCTTTGCATTCTTGATTTTAAAACTGCATCATTTATATAAAATACTAAATAAAAAATAACTATTTTTCCAAATAAAATAATTAAAATCTAATCCCAACAAATCTGAGATAAATCAAAGAAATTTTAAAAAATTAAGAAGAATTTAATTATCGAGTTAATTTATCTCTCTATATATAAGGCAAAGCCCTCACTCACTGACTCACTCATCACTAATTCTCCCACTTCCCACATAGTCACAACTCTGAAAATCGGCACAAATATCAACAATGGTAAAAATAGAAAAAGTAAGCTATTCCGATGTCGATTTACCCACTTTAAGGGGTCGGAAAAGGGGTTAAACGTTCCAAACGGGGGACATTCGAATATCCTACTTCCCACATAGTCACAACTCTGAAATCTGGTGCAAGTATCAACAAAAACAAACGTATAAAAAGTAAGCTATTCCGATCTCTATTTAACCACTCTAAGAGGTCAAAAAGGGGTTAAACGTTCCAAACGAGGGATATTCGAATGTACCACTTCCCATATGGTCACAACTCAAAAAATTGGTACAAATGTCAACAATGGTAAACATAGAAAAAGTAAGCTATTCCGATCTCGATTAACCCACTTTAAGAGGTCGAAAAGGGGTTAAACGTTCCAAACGAGCGATATATTCGAATGTCCTACTTCTCATATTTTCACAATTCTGCAAACTGGTGTGAATATCAATAAAGACAAACGCAGAAAAAGTAAACTATTCCGATCTCGGGTGGATCAAGGGGTGGAAAAGGGATTAAATGTTCCAAACGAGGAATATTCGAATGTACCACTTCCCATATGGTCACAACTCGGAAATTTGGTACAAATGTCAAAAAAGATTAAACATAGAAAAAGTAAGCTATTTTGTTCTCGATTAACCAACTTTAAGGGGTCGAAAAGGGGTTAAATGTTCCAAACGAGGGATATCCGAATATTCCTCTTCCAATGTAGTCATTTTTCTGATATTTTTTGCAAATGTTAAAAAAATAAGTCATTCCAATATCGATTAACGAATTTTTAAGGGATGAAAAGACGACGCAACATTGAAACTATACGAGGATTAACTTAACGTCTAATTAACTTAATTCCAATACAGCTACTACTTTGAAATTTAGAACTAAGAGCAAACATAAACACAATAAACTATTCCAGTTTACTATTCACAATTATAAATTTCGTTTAAAATGTCAACAAAGGAAAGTTCCTATTTTGATAAATCAATTTGTCGGGATCGAAATGGGAGCAAACGTCTGAAGTGTAGAATACATGAATGTCTTTTGATCGCTAAAATGCTAATGGTAAAATTTCGTAGCGCAGCACGGGTATTCAGCTAGTAAATGATAAATTGAAAGAATTGTACCTTTTGAAAGTTGAAATTAAGTTTTACATAAGAAATAAGAATAAATCGAAATATTGATATCCCACTAATAACATTTCAAATGCTACCCCAATTGTTTTTATTACTAAAAACCTTTGTACGCTATGTTTCTGAAAATTAACAAAACGATGTAACACATAAATATTAATGTACATTGCACATGCAATGATATCATTAACAGAATCATTATTGAACACCTCTGTATACAATAATGCTGAAATTAACAGAACTACTTGACGCATATTACTGAACTCCTAGAGTTATCATTAACACCTATTATCAACAACACACTTAATGTTATCATTAAGAGAATTACTACTGAATGCTTTGTACGTAGTGTTACTGAAAATTACCAAAACTTCTTTACACATTACTATGACTGAACAACTTGCACGCGTAATTTTATTATTAAGGTATACATATACGTTGGACACTTATTTTTTTTTTGGTTCTTATGCCAACGTGTCAAATTTTTGTGAGAATTACAAGAGCAAAAAATGTAATGTATTTGCAGTAACAAAAAGTAAAAAATAAAATATGTATTTAATTAATTGAATTTTAATTCACTAATTAAGGACTAATTGCAACGATGATAAAATAATACATAATTAATTTTGAAGCAAATTTCTTACTTGAAATTAAAGACAAGGTATTGATACACGGGCCCAAGCAAAATATAATGCATAACTTAAATATTTTTTTAAATTTTAACATTTAAAATGAAAAGTACAAGAAAAAATAAAAAATTTCAAAAATAAAAATATTCTAAAATACATAAAAAAATATTTTTTTTTACCAAAATTTTTGTAAACAGCTAGGACCCGTGCTCTGAAATGTTATCTAAATTATACAGTTTAAATTTTAAAAATCAGTTAATTAACTCTTAAGATATCACCGTTGGAGTACACTCACTCAACAATGAAAAGCAGTTCTCCAGAAATTGAGTTTATAAAGTTTTCGACATTTTCTTTTTTTCCAATATGTTTTAAACGTCGACTTTTACGAAATTGCGTGTAATTAAAAAAGTATTTTAACTACAAGAAAGTTATTGGTATCATTTTAAAGATAATGAATTGGAGAACATTGTAGAATGAAAAAACAAAAATGCCTGTTTGGATAAATTTTTACGATTCCCAACGTATATGTATACCTTAACAAAATCAATCATTGCAACATTGCTGAAATCGAAACTACTAATTATACTACTTAACTATTACCGAACACATAATGTTATCATTACGCGTAATGTTAACGCCACAGCAAACTTAATGTTATCATTAATAGAGTTATAGCTGAATACTTTGTGCGCAACGTTACGTAAAATTAACAAAACTACTTGGCGATTAGGTTTGGTGTTGTCTGAAAGTTAACAAAGCCATTACTTAAGTCTTAACGTCTAACTAAATCGTTAAAAAAAAATTCTTACTCAACACAATCGTACGCAAATAAGTAATGGTTTCTTGCAATATGTTTAAGTAGAAGTTGTGCGTGAAAATTAACAAAATACTGTTTTAACAAAACAATTACTTTACACATTCGTACGCAATATTTAAACAATAAAATTAAGTATTTTGTTAAGTAACAGGTCTGAAAATTAACAAAACTCTTACTTAACATCTTCGTACACCAATGAGGCCTAACAAAAATAAAATAAAAAAAAAACCTACGAATCGTCTGAAAACACACACAATTACTACTCAACTCCATATGCGCGGCTCACCTATCGATCACCCCCCCCCCTTTTTCCCAAACGATACAGCAAAAAAAAAAGAAACACCTCCCGAAAATTCCACCCACCCTCCGAAACAATAGCGGATAAATTGCGTTACTTCATATCGCTTCGCATTCTGACGTCACTCAATCTCTACATTAAAGAGGATTCGAAAGCTAATTATAGCTACTTTGGCAAACGACAATGTTCCGTGTGGAGGGAGGAGGCTGTCTTCGATGGAAGACGTCACCTCCCCCCTTTTTAATTGGTTTAGCCGAGCTTTAAAACGAAGGTGAATTCTCAATATCCCTACGCCTCGGAAATATATATTAAGTGCAAGTTCTTAATGTTCCTGTCGGGATGATTTGTCGTTTTATTTTGAGGATGGCTTTTGGACATAGAATTATTGTTATGGACTTACTACAGTGAATAATTTCGGACGCACAAACGTACCTCGTTAGTACATCATAATATGACACATAAAAAAAAAATATTGTTACGAATTTTCGTATATTTGTAAATATTTCGTTGTGTTAATTTTGTAAATAGTAAAATTTATGTACATTTCGCATAAGGCAGTGCAATAGTTCGTCTTAACTTGGCTTCCCCGCAATGTGTGTCTTTTAATGCTTGATGACGAGTTTTACAGAGACAACGCTGGGAAGCGAGTTTTACAAGGAGCAGGGGATTTAACATTATGGTAATGGCAATCTCGCCAAATTGGCGAGATAGAGCCAAGTTGGCGACGGTTTTGGCGACTAATTTTTGTCGCCAAATTTGGCGAGAAATCTCCAAATGTCACCAAACTTGGCGACCATTTGGCGATATTTTCGGTTCCCATGTACATGTATAGGACTTTTCGACTACGATCTGGAAAGTTCTCCAAATATCTACCTCTAGAAGTTTCAAGAATGTTCTCCTCTCCTATATAAGACCGGCCGTGAGTGAAGTTGGTTGTTTAGTCGGTTAGTTGACTGAGTTGAGTCCGTTAGTTGACTGCAATTAGTTGACTGGAATTACTGAGTTGAGATACTGAGTCTCAGTTTGCACTCAGAGTAGTTCTACAGCGAACTGTATTGCATTGTCTTTTGCGGCGATTTGAGCAGTTGTGTCGTCAAGTTTTTTAACTGCTGTTTTGTGCTCTATTGTTGTGAAAAGAGCTGTATTGTGTCTACTAGAACGAGAAGTTCTGGAGTTGTAAGAGAATCCGAATTATATTGGAATAACTTTCAGCAAATTTTGATCTGCTTTGGCTTCAAATCTTTCGAACCCATCCACGCAACAATATATATAAATTCTTTATATGCATCGCTGATTTTAATATGTATTAACAAAGTACCGATTCCGTTGCCAGCGTGTGCTTAGCGTCGGCATACAATTTTGAAAGCATCCCCTTCAGCAAAATATACGGTAAACTACGTTTCAAAATTTATTCATTAAAAATGAATGCGAATTTGTGCACTCGCATCCAAATATATTTTATTTATTGTGATCAAAACAATTTTATTATTTATTTATTAAAAGAATTTTGGCAACAAGAAAGATTTCTTCAATGACAGGTTAAATGCTATTTCAGCCGTCACGGATGACGGCAAGTTGGTTGATTAGTATTCAGTAAAAACGACTTTTTAGTGACAGAGACAGAATCCAAAATTTGATACAATACATTTTCATCGACTTCGAATCTAGTTGCCAAGTTTTAGCCCGATCGGATGACGGCAAAGGGGTTAATTAGGCCTCCACAGATTTGCCCGCCATCGACATTCCCCCCCCCCCCCACCCCGCACACACAAAATCGAAGTTAATATAAAAGAAAACTGTTTCTGGGAAGACTTTTAAAAGGAAAATAACCGTATTTCGCTTTTAGTAACGAAAAAAAGATGAAGATTTTGAACTGAGAAAGTCGACAATGGACAAGATACTTTCGCAGTCGCCATCGAGTCTGCTCAACTCTGACATAAAGGATTGTATAGTACGCATGAACGTATCATATTATATAATAGTATGGAACAAAGCAAAAAAAAAAAAAAAAAATCTTAAGAAACTATACATCAAAATAAATTATCAGCAACCGGAGAGATTCTAAAAATTCGTTCCCTAAAATATATTAATTAGCCTTTCTGGTTAAGTGAAATAGAGGAGAGACAGTTGTTGATGGGGCGATGTTCAAGGCAAGAGAATTGTGTGTTAAGAACATTCGTTTTTCAACTTTTTATCCTTTTCTACGGGATTTTGATAAAAAATCATTACAGCAATTTTTTTGACAATGACTGAAAACAAAAACAAAAAAAAGTTTTTTTTTTTTTCAATGGCAGCTACTTTATGCGCATGCGCAATTTGGACGAAAACCTTGATAGTTCCCCATTGATACTACTAAGACGCATATAGAACTTAAACATTGCAGGTCAATCCGTTCAGGAGTTATGCTGACTTCAGACGGACATTTTTTCAAGCGCTCTTTTTTTATTTTAAATTCTCTATATTAACTTCGCTTCTAAATGTTTGTTTGTTTGTTTGTTTGTTTGTTGTGTGTAAATCTGAATATGGCTAATTAACCCACTTGCTGTCATCAGATCGGGTTAAAACTTGGCAGAGAGATTCTATTGTATATCGATCACAATGCATTCTATCAAGTTTTGGGGGCTGTCACAAAAAGGCAGCTTTTACACATGCTTCTAGATTGGCTTTGAAATATGAATATACCAACTAGCCGTCAACCAATCGCGCTAAAACTCGACAAAATAGGTTCGTTGTCGTTAAGAATTCATTGTAACAACTTTTGGGGGGTGTCACTGTCACTATTTAATGACTAAATATTTAACGAACGAATCGCTGCGATATTTAATGACTGAAACCTTCTTCTATTAAGATTGACGAGGCAAATTTCTTCGAAGAGCTAACTAGCGCACTTACACTGTCCAATCCCAATCGATCCGACACTTCGTATATAGACTCGCTGTCGATGACAATGTTTTCTATAAAGTTTTGGAGCCAAAAAAAAAAAAAAAAAAAATAGAGTTAGTCGAATCGATGACTTTTTTCGGGATGATCAAACACTATAGACTGAGAGGCGACTGCAATTTTTGGACCCCATCGAACATCATTCTGAATTTTTTTTATAGAAATTAGAGAAAAGTGAGTAGATTACGAATCCACTGGTCTGCCATGGCAAAAATG